>CM074443.1:30540215-31150215 GCA_037101425.1 Elopichthys bambusa
TAGTTTTTTTTATATATGCCTATATAGTTTTATTGATTTTTATTTCAGTTTTAGATTTAGTTATTTTAGTACATCAAGTTATACTAAATGAAAATGAGAAATGTTGCCTTGGCAGCTAGCTGAAATAAAAACTTTTTTAGTTTAAGTTTTAGTTAACTATTAATTAATGCATTAATACCATTGTGTATGAAATGTGCTATATAAAAAAAAAAAACCATTGTATCGCCATTTCAAATGGTAAAATTATAATAAATATAGTAAAAATATGCAATGATACACGCCATTTACTCAAAAGCACCTCAAAACATATCTTTTTAAAGTTACTTATGAGTATATTGATATTGTGTGAAAATTTGTTTTGTCTTTATTTTACCTTGTGAACCTTATTGCTTTTGAGTATTTTTACATTGATATTGTGTGATATTGTATTTGTTTTTATGTATGTGAAGCACTTTGAGTTGCAGAAAAGTGCTATACAAATAAATGTTTTATTATTTTTCAAATAATATCACTGAAATAACAATTCTTTTTTTGTAAGTGTACACTATGAAGTCTGGCAGATCCAATGAAAGCAAAGGACTAATGTACTTTACTCTATGAATAAATCAGAAACTAACATAAATGTGTGCAAAAAATCTGATATGCAAGTGATTGTACACGTGCATTTGTGAAGTTTGCATGTAAAGTCGTAATTCTGTTATCGAAATGGCATAGTTCGTTCAGACATGAAAGCCGTTCAGAGTCGAAGCTCCAGCCTCCGTTTCTTGAGTTTCTTTGTGAAATTCTACTTTCTCAAAGTCCTCGGGGCCTTGGTGTTTACAGTCTGTGAAATGAGGTGATGCCTTTAAATAGTTCAGGTTCAGAGGTCGTCAAGGGGTTAAATGACTGTCAAAGCTGTGCGAATGTACACTATCGCCTCATTTACATATTCATGAGAATGGAGACCCAGCTCTGGATCAGGGTTGAAGAGGTGAAGAGCATAAACGGGTTAAGAAGATGTCTGTTATCAAACAGAAAAAGTGTGAAAATGTGCTTCTGCAAAGCTGGACACACACACACTCTTACAAATCATTATCATAATTATAATTGTTCACTGGTTTTGTTAAAAGCCTACTGCTCATTAAAGAGCAATTATGTTTTTAATTGTTATTTTGCATGTAAAAAACCATCATCGTCATTATCAACAGGAAGCCAGAATGAATGAGTTCTTATTAGATGACAAATATTAAAATCAAAACGTGACTTGCAGGAACATTCCTGGTTTAATACAAGTTAAGATCTGAGACATGCTGTCGGTTACCAAAGAAAATCATTTTGACTCGTCTATCAGTTTGTACAAACAAGCAAACGTCATGTTTACAGTAATAAAGCTATAGTGGATGTCTATGAAGGAAGACACTGACTGCACATTAAAATACACAAGAACTAGACATCATATGAGATCAGACTGAATCTGACCAACAGCAAAAAAAATTATGTTCTTCCTCAGTATTTCTGTCTTGTTTTCCAGTATAAATATCAAAACATTCTTAAATCAAGATACATTTACTGTCTTGTTTTCTGAAATATTGTATCAAAAGGGTTCACCCAAAAATGAAGTTTCTGTCATTTATTACTCACCCTCATGTCGTTCTACACCTATAAGTCCTTCGTTTATCTTCAGAGCACAAATTAAGATATTTTTGATAAAATCCGATGGCTCAGTGAGGCCTGCATCGCGAGCAATAACGCTCCCTTTTTCAATGCCCAGAAAGCTATAAAAACATATTTAAAACAGTTCATGTGACTACAGTGGTTCTACCTTAATATTATAAAGTGACAAGAATACTTTTTGTGCGCCAAAAATAACAAAATAGCGACTTTATTCAACAATATCTAGTGATGGGCGATTTCGAAACACTGCTTCATGAAGCTTCGAAGCTTTACGAATCTTTTGTTTCGAATCAGTGATTTGGAGCACCCCCCAGTGGTGAACCATTGCAATTTTTTAAAACACTTATGATTTAACGAAGCCTTGGTTACCTGAGATCATGTGATTTTGGCGCTCTGAACCACTGATTCGAAACAAAAGATTCGTAAAGCTTCGAAGCTTCATGAAGCAGTGTTTCGAAATCGCACATCACTAGATATTGTTGAATAAAGTCGTTATTTTGTTATTTTTGGCGCAAAAATAGTATTCTAGTTACTTTATATTATTAGGTTGAGCCACTGTAGTCACATGAACTGTTTTAAATATGTTTTTATAGCTTTCTGGGCATTGAAAAAGAGAGTGTTATTGCTGATGATGCAGGCCTCACTGAGCCATCGGATTTTATCAAAAATATCTTAATTTGTGTTCTGAAGATGAACAAAGGTCTTACGGGTGTGGAACGACATGAGGGTGAGTAATTAATGATAGAAATTTCATTTTTTTTGGGTGAACTAAAAACTTTAAAACAAGAACAAATATCTTTTAGTACTTTCAGTTAGTTGCCAAGGCAAAATTTCTCATTTCTCAAGTTTTTTATCTATTATTTTATCTTTATTTTTATCTTATGCCACAGATTGAGCTTAACTTGTATTAAACCCAGTACTTTCCTTTGAAGAACAATTATTTTTAATAATATTTTTGTATGAAAAATCACCATTTATCAACAGGAAGCTGTCAAAAATTAAAGTATTCTGAATAAAACAGCTCTTATTAAATGTCATTCAGAAGATCTCATCATCATTATATACAGAAACCTCAAAAAATCAGACAACTTGACAATAGGAAATCAAAGCGCAGCTCCTTTGTTTAATTGAGTCATCTTTCAAACCTTCTACTTTCAACGAACCAATCAAAACGAAGCTCAGTCAGGTCTATGTAGAAGAGCGAGATCTCGTCTCGTCACCTCTCATCTGGGTCTCAGCCGCCCCTCGCTCTCCTCTGAACCGGTTACACAGGTCTCTCTCGGTTCAGTGACTGCGATGACAGGAAGTGAGAGAGCGCTAAGGGACCCACACTGACCTTAATCTGTCTGCAGCTTCCTGTGGCTCTGACTGCTCATGTGCACTTCAACTAATAAATCACTGTCTACAGCTATACTAAAAAAAAAAAAAGAGTTTTGAAGTTGTAAATAAAACAAAAATTATTTTTAAAAAAATAACAATTGATTCTATGGAAGCTTGTTTCCACCATGAAATAAAAATAAAAAGGTAACTGCGAAATTTTCTCACAATCTCACAATTCTGACTTTATATCTCGCAATTCTGACTTTATATCTCGCAATTCTGACTTTATAACTCACAATAACTCACAATTCTGACTTTATAACTCGCAATTCTGACTTTCTAACTTTATAACTCACAATTCTGACTTTATAACTCGCAATTCTGACTTTATAACTCGCAATAACTCACAATTCTGACTTTATAACTCACAATAACTCACAATTCTGACTTTATAACTCACAATTCTGACTTTCTGACTTTATAACTCACAATTCTTACTTTCTGACTTTATAACTCACAATTCTGACTTTATAACTCACAATTCCGACTTTATAACTCGCAATTCTGACTTTATAACTCGCAATTCTGACTTTATAACTCACAATTCTTTTTTTTCCTCGCAATTCTGACTTTATAACTAATAATTCTGACTTTATATCTCGCAATTCTGACTTTCTGACTTTATATCATGCAATTCTGACTATATCTTGCTATTCTGACTTTATATCTCAATTCTGACTTTATATCATGCAATTCTGACTATAACTCAATAACTCACAATTCTGACTTTATAACTCACAATTCTGACTTTATAACTCGCAATTCTGACTTTATAACTCACAATTCTGACTTTATAACTCGCAATTCTGACTTTATAACTCACAATTCTGACTTTATAACTCACAATTCTGACTTTATAACTCGCAATTCTGACTTTATAACTCACAATAACTCACAATTCTGACTTTATAACTCACAATAACTCACAATTCTGACTTTATAACTTGCAATTCTGACTTTCTGACTTTATAACTCACAATAACTCACAATTCTGACTTTATAACTCGCAATTCTTACTTTCTGACTTTATAACTCACAATTCTGACTTTATATCTCACAATTCCGACTTTATAACTCACAATTCTGACTTTCTGACTTTATATCTCACAATTCCGACTTTATAACTCGCAATTCTGACTTTATAACTCACAATTCTTTTTTTTCCTCGCAATTCTGACTTTATAACTAATAACTCTGACTTTATATCTCGCAATTCTGACTTTCTGACTTTATATCATGCAATTCTGACTATATCTTGCTATTCTGACTTTATATCTCACAATTCTGACTTTATATCATGCAATTCTGACTATAACTCTCAATAACTCACAATTCTGACTTTATAACTCGCAATTCTGACTTTCTGACTTTATAACTCGCAATTCTGACTTTATAACTCACAATAACTCACAATTCTGACTTTATAACTCACAATTCTGACTTTATAACTCGCAATTCTGACTTTCTGACTTTATAACTCACAATTCTGACTTTATAACTCACAATAACTCACAATTCTGACTTTATAACTCGCAATTCTTACTTTATATCTCACAATTCCGACTTTATAACTCACAATTCTGACTTTCTGACTTTATATCATGCAATTCTGACTATATCTTGCTATTCTGACTTTATATCTCAATTCTGACTTTATATCATGCAATTCTGACTATAACTCTCAATAACTCACAATTCTGACTTTATAACTCACAATAACTCACAATTCTGACTTTATAACTCGCAATTCTGACTTTATAACTCATAATAACTCACAATTCTGACTTTATAACTCACAATAACTCACAATTCTGACTTTATAACTTGCAATTCTGACTTTCTGACTTTATAACTCACAATTCTGACTTTATAACTCACAATAACTCACAATTCTGACTTTATAACTCGCAATTCTTACTTTCTGACTTTATAACTCACAATTCTGACTTTATATCTCACAATTCCGACTTTATAACTCACAATTCTGACTTTATAACTCACAATTCTGACTATATATCACACAATTCTGACTTTATAACTCACAATTCTGACTTTCTGACTTTATATCTCACAATTCTGACTTTATAACTCGCAATTCTGACTTTATAACTCACAATTCTTTTTTTTCCTCGCAATTCTGACTTTATAACTAATAACTCTGACTTTATATCTCGCAATTCTGACTTTCTGACTTTATATCATGCAATTCTGACTATATCTTGCTATTCTGACTTTATATCTCACAATTCTGACTTTATATCATGCAATTCTGACTATAACTCTCAATAACTCACAATTCTGACTTTATAACTCGCAATTCTGACTTTCTGACTTTATAACTCGCAATTCTGACTTTATAACTCACAATTCTGACTTTATAACTCACAATTCTGACTTTATAACTCACAATTCTGACTTTATAACTCGCAATTCTGACTTTCTGACTTTATAACTCGCAATTCTGACTTTATAACTCACAATTCTGACTTTATAACTCACAATTCTGACTTTATAACTCGCAATTCTGACTTTCTGACTTTATAACTCACAATTCTGACTTTATAACTCACAATAACTCAAAATTCTGACTTTATAACTCACAATAACTCACAATTCTGACTTTATAACTCGCAATTCTTACTTTATATCTCACAATTCCGACTTTATAACTCACAATTCTGACTTTCTGACTTTATATCTCGCAATTCTGACTTTCTGACTTTATATCATGCAATTCTGACTATATCTTGCTATTCTGACTTTATATCTCACAATTCTGACTTTATATCATGCAATTCTGACTATAACTCTCAATTACATGTTATGAAGTCAAAATTGCGAGATATAAACTCACAATTTAAAAAATATCAGAATAGTGACTTACATTTGGGCCTGTTACTCATGCAAATCTATCAGATTACTTTAATAGACTTATAAAATGAAAATGATTTATTATTTATTACTATTATATTAATAAAATATTTATTATATATATTTATATTATTCAATTATAATAAATATTATTATTTAAATGATAATATTTTAAATTAAGAATAAAGCAAAGATTTTTCTAAAGAAAGTCATACAGGTTTGAATGACATGAGGGTGAGTAAATGATGACAAAATGTGTACTTTTGTGTGAACTGTCTCTTTAAGACTGAAATGATTCTTGCTCCCAGCAAAGTGTCTTTTATTAAAACCAGACAGAAAAGAACAGAGCAGAACTTTATTGTCAGCACATTAAGCTTTTTAAAGTTTGAATGTGCCGAAAGCATATTCAAAAATCAACTTTTATTAAAACTTTACTTTCTTCAACTCAAAAAAAAAAAGCTCTGAGAAACTACAAAAATTAAACTCATTCAAATTACAGCATACAATATTAAAGCTCATAAACACACAGAGACTTGATTAGCATTTGCAAAGCTAGAGTTCTAATCATTTTCAAAACAAATAAATATTCAAAACAAATATGCAAACATCCTCCACAATAAAATCTCTGCCAGCCTGAATCAGCACACAGAACAGCAGACAGTCATGTCCAGATAATAATCAGATCCATTTGTTCACACCAACTTGAGATTTGTGTAAGAACACAGTCCTAAAAGACACTGATCGTCATATTCTAACTTTCTACACCAGCATCATAATAAAAGACTGTTAAAACAAAGCAAAATAAATCAGCAGATATTTGTGTGCAATTCCTGCATCACTATAAGCAGCAACAAACGCCAAAGTATGGATCAGTAATCACTCACTTTTCAATCAGCTTTGGATCCGGAAGTATTTTTCCCATTTATTTTCTCCAAAGGCATTTCAACAAGGATTGAGAACCAAATCAACCAGTGCCAAGATGAATGAGAAATAAGGTGTGCGGCAAGAGTTCATCGATGATGGTGAGAAGTCCCATAAAACTTATTTTTTTGCACTGATAAACCACATACAATTGGACCAGAAATTTATTATAAAAAGTAAACAGAAAGAGTTTTGATTTTAAAGTCTCAATAGGGTTTGAGTCACAAATATTTAGGCCTAAATTTAAGATTCATGTGCTTGTCAAATTTCCATGCATTTGGATTACACAGTTTTAAAGGGGTCATGAATTGAGAAATCAACTTTTCCTTGAGCTTTTGATGGTCATCGTACTATAAGAATATCCTGTAAGTTTCAGAACTGAAAACGTCCTTGTTAGTCCAATAACAGTTTTTAATGACACCAGACCCAGCGAACGATTGATCCTGGAATGTGTCTATCTATAGGTGAAACTCCGCCTCCGCAGAAGAATTCAACACCTACTTCATCATTGCAACGTTAGCTCCGCCCACTGGTGTGTTAGTAAGATGAGGAGGAGAGAAGAGTGATACAGGACTAAAATAACATTACCTTTCAAAGGATCCTAATGCTAGAAATATGGTTATTTATTTTCAACAATGTGAATGTCTCAGTTGAGCTTTATTTATTTGTGTTCGGTACATTTCACTGTGGATTCTTTGGTAAATCAGTCGCATTTCGGCGCAGGCTTTGCTAACAGACTTTTCCAATATGGACTCAACAGTAATGCAACAACATGTCAGTAACTGTGTTCATTCTAATGCCTGACATGATATTAATAATTCATGTACAGTCAGATCTTTGTCTATGTGTCAGTAAATCAAACCAGTGACTAAACGCTCAACTTCACGTTGTTTCTCTTAGTAGGATGAATAAAATCTGTTATTTAAACGGTGATTAAATTATATAGAAAGCGATCAAAGAACGCTCCCTTTACAATCGCTGGAGCTGTCAATCAAACAGCATGATTCGTGCCAAAACTCCTGTTTTATTCAACGAATCTCTTAGTTACATCGCGTTTGCACTGTTAGCCATGATGAAAGCACTCGTTAGTGTGCAGAAATTGAGTTGCAATGATGAGATCACTGCTTTCATGCGCTCAACAACATGTCTGTGATTGACTACATGTTCATCACTGCAACCTTTCATGCCACCATCTAAATATAATGCCATAGATTTAAGTGTAATGCTATAATCAACACTTCACGATTAGTTAACCTTGAAAGCTGTAATAGTAAAAACATGCTAAAAGTGTTTGAGAGAGTAATACTTAGCTATTTCATATGCAAAGATGTTAGCCAATCACAGCAGTGGGCGTTTACACTGAAGTCTCACAGCAGACACGCCCCTTAAAACAGAGCGTTCAAATCAGAGGGCTAAAATCAGGGTAGGAAAAATGCCTTTTATTTCTAAATTATGACAGTGTTTGATGTAAAAAGCATACTAACATTATAAGTGCACCCCAGGAAACATTATACAAATTATTCCTTTAACATAAACAAACTAATAAACTTAATGTGATGCATATTTGTGAGTCATACATAAATGAAAAAGGGTCTGATTTCTGCACTCAAATTTAAAAAAAAAAAAAAAAAAAATTCACGGCATAGTTTATTAACAATGCTTTGTTTTTGTTTTGTTTTTTTAAAGTTGCCAGCCAGCATTTTTGATCATTTTTATAAAAATGTCATGGCCCCCAAAATATTTTGTTGTATGAATATCTGAACATGCAATATATCAAAAGAAAAAACATTTTATTCTAGCTTCACGCAATTTTTAAAATTAAAACTTGAATGTGGGCAAGTTTCATCAAAAAGCAACATTTTGAGCAAAAAGCTGAGAAAATCACATTTCGATCAAAGACTTCGTCCAGATCGGATTCAGAGCGATGATCAAAACACAGATGGAGTAGATCGAGTCCATCAACACCCTCCAATCTTCACAGTCATTTCCTTTGATTGTCGTGTTATTTTACATGTGCGTCAGCATGCTTCCGTCACTTGTTTCTGCTTCTTCTTCGCCTGTGTTTTGATCCATTCTGTACTCTTTCAGAAGATGCGTAATAGCACCCCCAACCATATAACAGTTAAAACACAGATTACGGCGAGGAAAAATTCCATCAATGGTGGGGAAAGAGTTAACTATAATAGCAAAGTCAGAATTTAATGATTCTTTTGTTACGGAAGATTACTCATCCAAAACACAGCACAGCAGAGTCTGGTGGGAATTGTGGTGTTGCTGTGGGCTGTAAAATTCATTGTAAAGTAATTTAATGCCAACACAACAGTAGCTAACCCAGTTTGAATGCACGAGCTGGTTTAGTCCGGTTCACAGGAATGATGTCTGTGGTTTTGCTGTGTGTGTTTCGGAAAGGGTCAGAAATAAAAAAGAGGGCAAGAGAGAGAAAGAGAGGCCCTCGGGTCGAGTCCTGGAAATGCCTGTGCTGTTCTACTTAAAGATCCTTAAATAGGAAGATCTGGACCTTACGACATTGTGGGTTACGCCAGGCTCGATGGAGTCGACATTTTGACTTAAATAACAGACATAACATGATGAAGAGGTGTGCATGCAATAAAGTCTCACAGTGATAGGAATATCAGCATTTACAATCAAACAAACATTAAACGAGTGTTTAAATATCACACCATGTCTACAGCGCTCACTAAATTAAACATGTGGTGCCTTACGGTGTAACATCTTTACATAATTTCCATTATAATTAATCAGATTTGAGTTATCTAAATATATAGCCATGCCATGATTATTTCTACTAATTTAAATCATATTTTTGATTAACATTCTCTAATGTTCAAAAGGTCTATTGATAAATGAACATTAAAAGGCTGCTCTGATGTAATATCATGTAACTCTACTAACTAAAATGTTTGCGAGACTAAGAGAAGTAAAAGTTGAATATTAATCATCTATTTAAATGAATGCCAAACTATAGCTTAAAGTAAATGTTTGCAACCCATTTTAAATGTAATAATTTGACATACACTTCTGTTCAAAGGTTTGGGGTCAGTAAGATTAAAAGAAAAAAACAACTTTTATTCAGCAAGGACACGTTAAAATGATCAAAAGTGACAGTGAAGTCAAGATTTCTATTTTAAATGAATGTTATTCTTTTGAACTTTCTATTTATGAAAGAATACTGATGTATGACGGTTTCCACAAAAATCTGAAGCAGCACAACTGTTTTCAAACATTGATAATAATCAGAAATGTTTCTTGAGCAGCAAATCATCATATTAGAATGATTTCTGAAGGATCATGTGACACTGAAGACTGAAAATTCAGCTTTGATCACAGGAATAAATTACATTTCACTATATATTCACATAGACAACAGCTATTTTAAAATTGTAATAATATTTCACAATTTTTACTGTATTTTTGATCAAATAAATGCAGCCTTGGTGAGCAGAAGGGACTTTAGAAGTTCAAAAACATTTTTTTTAAAAATCGTATCGACCGCAAACTTTTGAACGATAGTGTATTTCCAAACAAAACATGGGGAAAAAAATGTAGAGTGGGACTTTTACTCTATCCATCATCAGTTGATTAAATTCTGAAAAGTGGGTGATTTTAAAGATACTTTTAGGAAATCGGTATATACAGTAAGCAATCATTACTTTTGCAGCTACAGAAATTACACACATCGGATTTAAAACCCACTTTTTGTTAAATGCTTTGAAAACTGTGCTTGTGCATCTTTCTTTCAAATAAGCTGTGATCTTTTCTTACTAATGCAGTGACACTCAGACATTTTTTTTAAGTGAGTAACAAATACTTTTGGTAAACAAAGAAAATAACAACACATGAACTATCAATAATCCTCACGCTGGCTGGTCAAATCATACAGCAGCTGTTTCAGTGTGAGTCAGCTTCATTCTGAAGGCTCCCGCTGATGCTGCTGAATCTGAGTCAAACTAGGCATTTCTTTGCCAGGGTTCAATAAACTCTAAACCCAAATGGGCAAAGATGTCCTCTTCTGTGCTAGCAGGCAAAAAGGTTTTCTGGAGAGAGAGAGAGAGAGAGAGAGAGAGACAGAGAAAGAACGGTGAGTTCATGTGATTTCCGCTGTCTGTCACACCGCTGAGAATAATGTGAGGAAACTCACTGGACTTGACGAATGATTCGACAGAGAGACTGTGAGAGAATGAAGAATCACAGCAGCCATGTTATTGCACATTTAAAGGTCAGTGAATGTGATTGTTTCAGATTGCTTAACCCTCTGTGTTTACATTGAGTCTCACAGATGATGACTGTCTCTAAATGTTCTGTAAAGCAGAGCGCCTCAACCGACAGTCAGAAATAAACAGCGGCTCACGGACAGCAGGGAGAAGCTATACTGAATGCAAGCGATAACATGCAACTAACCGTATAACTGCACTTATCAACATTTAAAAAGCTGGAGAAAACACTTTTTGACATACATTTTAAAGTGGACCCTTTTAAAAGATGTAATATATAGATGTAAAATATAAGTTTCAGCTCAAAATACCCCACAAATCATTTATTATAGCTTGTCAAATTTGCCCCTATTTGGGTGTGAGCAAAATTTTGTGTCCCTTTAAATGCAAATGAGCTGCTGCTCCCGGCCCCCTTTCCAGAAGAGGGCGGAGCTTTAACAGCTTGCGCTTCGGTTGCTCAACAAGAACAAAGCTGGAGAATCTCACGCAGCCAAAATGAGGATTGTCAGTAACGGTGTTCAGCCTTACATTGTTCAAACCGGAGTCGACACTGATGGAGAGACTCAGGAAGATGTTACAACTTTTAGACTTTTTATATAGGCATGTTTTTGCTCACACCCAAATGGTGCAAATTAGACAAGCTATAATAAATGATCTGTGGGGTATTTTGAACTGAAACTTCACAGACACATTCTGGGGACACCAGAGACTTATATTACATCCTGTGAAAAGGGGCATAATAGGTCCTTTAAGTCTACTAATATTCTAATGACTGCTAGTTGATATGTAGTTGCAAAGCTATAGTTAGTATAATGTCTAAAGTGGACTATTGAAATAAAGTGTTACCCTTGCATTTCTCGTCTTCCCTATCTTGCTTCCTAATCTAGTTATCTAATATGCCTGGCATTACGAATATTGTCACTCTTTCACTCTTTGATGAATTGCTCTTCGGTTAAAAGTGTCTGCTAAAAATAAATGTAAATGTGAAAAGTAACATGCAGCAAAAAATCATTTTAGGTAAAAGAACACACAACCCAGACTATAAGACATACACGTTCATCTGTCTCAAACTGCACTTGCATGCATCTACATGCACACAAGTCAGTGTCCCAGAGTTCACCAGCATTCACCTCAGCACTTGAGACTGTGCAAGTGCTCGCATATGATGACTATTCGAGCAAACCGGAGGCGTGCACTGCATTAACAACCTTCCTGACCTTGCCACGGACGGGAGTTAGGGGACAAAGCCATTACAGACGTCAAAACTGATGAGCGAGGCAGAGCGCGTCTGTGCTCAGGGCGTGATGTCATGAGATGGTAAATATCTCGGCTGGAGAGGCGAGTCTGACTCACCCTGGCAGCGGAAGGGAAGCTGTGAGCTCGACACGTCCTGCCTGGAAGTGCTAAACTGGAACTAACTTGTCAGAGCGAGGCAGAGGAAATAGAAAGCATGCGAACACGTTTAGAAGGAACGACAGGCTGCTGCACAAACCAGGTGGAAAGACGAGTTCAAAGTATCCGGTTTAATTTCCCCACATCATTATTTACAGGAGGGCGGAGCCACAGAGGTCTGGATCCTTCCTGTGACACGTGACTGATAAAATGGAAATGTTACACTTTAACTTTAACCAACACACAGAACAAACACTGTACACAAAAATATATTTTATCGATCAAAAGTTTGGGGTCGGTAAGATTTTTAAAAAGTTTTCGAAAGAAGTCTTTTATGTTCACTAAGGCTGCATTTATTTGAACAAAAATACAGTACAAACAGTGAAATATTATTAGAATTTAAAATAAGTGTTTTCTATGTGAATATATAGTAAACTGTAATTTATTCCTGTGATCAAAGCTGAATTTTCAGCATCATTACTCCAGTCTTTAGTGTCACGTGATCCCTCAGAAATCATTCTAATATGTTGATTTGCTTCTCAAGAAATATTTCTGATTATTAACAGTGTTAAAAAACATATTTTTATGTAAACAGTTAAACATTTTATTTTTCAGGATTCTTTGATGAATAGAAAGTTCAAAAGAACAGCATTTATTTGAAATAGAATCTTTTGTAACATTACGAATGTCACTTTTGATCAATTCATTGCATCCTTGCTGAATAAAAATATTCATTTCTCTTTTAAATGACCCCAAACTTTACGTCTTCATGCAGATCAAAAACATCGGCACAACAGACACTACACAAGTCGTGTGTCTAACATCCATCTTTCTGAGTATCACTAACACACAACAAACTCTGCACTGCACAAATCTAGACTTTTTGGCAAGTATACAGCTGCATGAAAAAACATTAAATTTTGCACTCCATTCGACCGTTTTTGATTAATTCTGGCAGCGTGTGCATGGAAATTTCATCACTGAGAGAGTATCAAGAGTGCAAGGATCTGGCGGGAAAGCGTCTGTTCCAGCGTTCGACGGGCTATCAGCCCCGCTCAAATCAAGCGTGATCCCGCACACCAAACTAAGCCTGGCTTGAGAAATGTCCATTCCCTACAATCCCCACAATCCCTCAGATACTCCATATGGGAAGAGCTCCACATTAATTACTGCACATCTCCAGCACACAAACATATCCAGAAGCTCTGAGACTGATGTCCAGCAGATCTACAGCTAATGCTCATACTAGAAACCCTGCTTGAGCACATTAGCAGTGCCTTATTTAAAAATATCATCATAACATAATCTTTAATATCTATTTCATTCAATGCAACGGGTTTATTTAGCATTTAAGTGGTGTAATTTAGTATTAATCAAATGGTGCTATAGCTGGTCATCATTCTGTTATGATGCTCATTGATCTCTTGATGATCTCTAAATGAAGTGTTGCTAAAAGTGTCCATATAATCCTGTGTTTATGAATAACACTATAAAAGTGCAGATGTGTTCATATCTTTAATGTCTCATTTCATAATAATTTCTAATAGGTTTCCCAAACACTCATATTGTGCCTTCTGTCCTGTCTTCCATTCAATCAACGCAACAGCTCCATGTCACCAGTTTAACGAACTTTCTCAGTAAGATCAAAGACTTCAGATATACAAAAATGGCACGTGCAATATGGTGGAATAAGTCCCGCCTTCTAAATAAAAGAGCCAATCGCCAATTGGTAAAGCCATTGCGTCACTGATGAATGACTTGCCTTAAAGGGACTTTGGTAAGATTCTGTTGCTCCGCCATGACTTGACTTGAAAGACAAATCTGACCAAAGAGGAAGTTTACACTAATAAAGTTTACAGTAAAGTTTGTTAAAGTGACTGACCCCTGTGACTGATTTTTGAATGCATAGTCTATCGTGTTCGTTATATCGTTTTTTCTGACTGTAAAAAACTATAAACTTTCAAGGCGTTTACAGTTTTTTCAAAATATTCAAACCACATTTTTGTTGAGTCAAATCCTGAATTTGCTACTGGGGTACCTCAAGGCTCAGTGCTCGGACCACTTCTCTTCTCATTCTACATATCATCAGTAGGGTCTGTTCTTCAGAAACATGGCTTTTCCCATCACTGCTATGCTGAAGACAATCTCTACCTCTCGTTCCAGCCAGATGATCTAACAGTAGCTGCTTGCATCTCAACCTTGCAAAGACAGAACTGCTTGTGGTCTGGCCATCCCAACACTTCATCACAACTTTTCCATTCATCTAAGTTTGCCAACCATAACTCCATCCAGGACAGCCAGGAACCTTGGAGTTGTGATTGACGATCAGTTAAAGTTCGCAGACCACATTGCTGGAGTGGCCCATTCCTGCAGATTTGCCGTGTACAACATTAGGAAAATCAGGCCATGCCTATCAGAGCATGCTACACAACTCCTTGTCCAAGCTCTTGTTCTATCCAGACTGGATTATTTGTAATACTCTCTTGGCAAGCCTTCTAGGATGCACTGTCAAACCTCTGCAACTGATGTAGAATGTGGCAGCAAGAGCATCCTTGATTATGATTTCACTTTTTTAACTTTAGTTAGTGTGTAATGTTGTTGTTTGAGCATAATCTGCAAAGTTACGACACTCAAACTTCAATGCAAAGGGAGATATTTTATTTTACAGAAATCGTTTTTTAAGGACTACAACAAACAGCTGGTAGGGACTACAACAAGCTTCTTCTCAGGTTTGTGACATCACAAACCCCAAAATTTACATAAACCCCGCCCCCAGACCCATGTTGGGCTGATTTAGAGAAGAGGAAGAGTTGTTGTAGTAGAGTGCTGTTGCCATCATTTTACGCCAGACTGCTTCACAAACGAGGGTCAATTCAACGCTGGATTTCCTCAAAAGATTAACATGACGGCACATGCTAGTCGATGAGTTGAATCAATCCCAAAATGTGTCCACTAACCATTCAGAAACGTCCAGTTTCATTCTAAAAGTTGTAACTTCTTCCTGAGTCTCTCCATCAGTGTCGACTCCGGTTTGAACAATGTAAGGCTGAACACCGTTACTGACAATCCTCATTTTGGCTGCGTGAGATTCTCCAGCTTTGTTCTTGTTGAGCAACCGAAGCGCAAGCTGTTAAAGCTCCGCCCTCTTCTGGAAAGGGGGCCGGGAGCAGCAGCTCATTTGCATTTAAAGGGACACACACAAAAACGGTGTGTTTTTGCTCACACCCAAATAGGGGCAAATTTGACAAGCTATAATAAATGATCTGTGGGATATTGTGAGCTGAAACTTCACAGATATATTCTGGGGACACCAGAGACTGTTATTACATCTTGTGAAAAGGGGCGTAATAGTTCCCCTTTAATGTGCAAAAGAGAGCACATGTCACACCTCTCTTTGTCAATTTGCACTGGTACCATCAGCAAAAGAGGCACAAAATAACTTTCATGGACCTATTGCTACAACTGTTCCAAGGTGTAGGAATTAGGCAGTCTAGCAGTCAACATATCAAGAAACGGCTAAAGATGCATCGCTTTTGTAAACACTTATCCCATTAATACTAACACTTACTAACCTTGCTACGTGTGTGCTAGACTTACTGTGACTTGTCACAGCACTTCTATATCGTTGCCCTATTGTTGGTTTGATTGCTTCTATTGTTCTCCTCATTTGTAAGTGGCTTTGGATAAAATCATCTGCTAAATGTAAATCTTGTTTGCTTTTTAGGAATTCTAATTTCATTTCTGAATGGTGCACAGCTCTGCTTTCTATTGCACTGCCCTAAAACATGCAGCACAGCTAGTGTAGTCGAATAGCAAACTCTTATGAGACGGTTCTTATAAATCAAAAATCCAGTGTGTAGTTAAAGATTAAAGGGATAGTTCACTGAAAAACTGTCATTTTCTCCCCTTCATGTCATGTACAACTTACTTTCTACTGTGGAACACAACAAAGGTATTTTGAAAAACATTGTCCAAGCAACACTGGCCACACTGACTTTCATTATATGGGCAAAATACAAGAAAAAAATTTTTTATTCCACATTAGAAAGAAATTCCTACAGGACTGAGAATATATGAGTTTGACAAAATGATTCAGTTTTGACTCCGAACACAGACTGTCTTAATAAATGGTGTTTTAATAACCAATAACAGGCTATTGCTTTTGTTTAATATATTTGTTAAGTATATGTTAAGTATATGACCAGTTATTCATTAGGCACTTAGTATAATTCATATATCTCATGCTACAGAACCATCTTTTTTTCCACTTTTTTGCACTGCTGTCACACTGAGAGATAGTAGCAGCGTTATAAGAGTTGTTCATTTTTGTGTGTGTGTGTTTGTGTTTTACTGTTGAAGAGATACAGAGGCTGCAGCCACATACAGTTATTAATATACTTGTCACAGCTTTGTGTGTCACACCATTTCTCTGCCTTAATAGTGTTTAAATGTGTGCAGCAGATGTACTGCAGTCAGAAACACACCCACACACACAAACTGAGAGAGTCGGTGTGAGAACACAGATCACACGGATCTCAGAGACAGCTGGACGGCACAGTAGAGAATATGGCAGCGGCTTCCGTCACATCTCTGTTATACTGCAAAAATAATACTATTCTTAAGGCAAGACACTGCAGGTGAACAGGGTCAAAATTAAACTAATAGACATCACAATACTTGTTCAAGTTTATTAATCACAGTATTAAGACAATTGTTTTGTATTACAAGTTTGCTAAAAAGTTGTTTAAATATACAAATGAGGCACTAATTAAATATGCATTAATTTGCATACATTTCCAGAACACAGATTCAAACTTTGTGTTCATTTTGTTGACATATTAAGTTAAGTTAAAGTTTTTTTAATCACTCCATAAATCAGAAAATACATTTCATTGTTTTGTTTTTAGAATATAGATGTGAACTATGGAAGCTTGTTTCCGCCACTAAATAAAAAAAAAATAAAAAAGGTAATTGTGACTTTTTATCTCACAATTCTGACTTTTCTTCTTTATAAAGTGAGATATAAACCCTCACAATTTGACATCATTACTCGCAATTACCAGTTTATATCTCGCAATTCTAACGTTAGATCACGCAATTCTGACTTCATAACTAGCAATTCTGACTTTATATCTCGCAATTCTGACTTTATATCACACAATTCTGACTTTATATCACGCAATTCTCTTTATAACACGTAATTCTGACTTTATATCACACGATTCTGACTTTATATCACGCAATTCTCTTTATAACACGTAATTCTGACTTTATATCACACGATTCTGACTATATCACCTAATTCTGACTTTATATCACACGATTCTGACTATATCACCCAATTCTGACTATAACTTGCAATTCTCTTTATAACTCACAATTGTGAGTTAAATCTCGCAATTCTCAGATAATAATAATTATTATTAACTTTTTTGTTTTTATTATTATTTTTACAAATGTCATGAATTTTTAATTTTGCCATGGGTTTGCTGGCTTTGGCACATGGCAACATTTTTCAAATATTATTAATATTTTATAACTATATAAAATAATAATAACAATAATTCTCAGAATTGTGAGATATAAACTCGCAATTGCGAGAAAAATTGTCAGAATTGTGAGATCAAAAATTTGATCTTTTTTATTGTTTATTTCATGGCAGAAACAAGCTTCCATAGTGAACAAAACTGTAAAGTTTGGTGTGTGTAAAGCTGCTGAAGTGAGATTTCTGACTCAAATTCACTGCCTTTAAAGATTCAAACTGAAACCAGATAAAGCCCAATACAATAAACATAAAGGTGTGTTTGAATGTTTTATTTCCACATAGTCTGAAAGAAGACATGTTATGGAAGCAAAATAGACTAATATCTCAATATGGACCAGTGCATGAAAAAGCAATGTTTTGCCCCCAGTGTCTGGCCTCAATCAGGAATTGCTGGTACATCATGTATCCCCACTGACAGGCACTCAAAAACAAACTTTTTTAAAGCAACACATAAATCACAAGCAGTATTGCATTATATTAAAGTATATGATTTACCAGACATAATAATATATGCATTAAATAGTTCCCTGTCTGCTGCCTCTGACAGTTCAAGAAGAGAAAATTAAAGTGATAAATTAACAACATAACTTTACCAATTAAAATTCTCACGCAAAGACTGCAAATGACTTAACTTTAGTTAAAGGTCTGGGTTTAATTTATAAATAAATTAGCTGTATAAAAGATCTTTCTCCTTCATTTACTGTTTGAATATGCACAGACATCCACGTTCCTGCTCCCACTAAAACGCCTTCATTCTGTTCTGTTGATGTCTAATGTCACATTAAGTAAGGCCAAATGCATTAACTGTGTTAAATAAATTCATGGCCTTAAACATTTAATTAAAGTCTCATGATTAGTCTGCTCAGTTATCTGACATCACATGTTCTGTGTGTTTCAGCCTTCAGCGTGGTCGTTTTAAAATGCTTTATTCTTAAAAATAATATGCTTTATGTTTTCTGAGTGGCAATGACGACATTTATTTAAACATGAAAAGCAGCCGTTCATGTTCTGAAATTTAATTTCTGGCTCTTAAAGACAAAAGTGTAGCCCACAATAAAAATGGTAATTGAGAAGAATAAGCAGCTTTGTGTTCACCTGTCTGTCTGGCTTATGCTCAGCGAGATAATATGTAGATTAAATTAAGTGTTAACTTAGAAATATGATGCCAGGTTACATGTTAGACTACATCTTGATCTTATCAAGCTTTTCATTTTAGTATTGTGAATTAATCATTTTAATAACTTAATTTACTTAAATATTATGTGGTGCCTCCAGAAGTTTACCGAGGTCAAATTAAACTGAGGTTAATTTCCAGCATATTTTGGGTTAATTTTTAAGCAAGCGACATTCATTTTTAAACAACAGTTGAGTTGAGTTAAATAAAACTACCCAGCACGTTGGGGAAACATTTAACCCAACTGCTGGGTTAAAACAACCCGATTGCTGGGTTTGTCTATGTTTTAAAACTACAGAGCTTTGATCATAAATCTAAGCATTTAAAAATAATCTTAATAAAACATATTATTGGAAAATATTGATATTTATATGCATTTTTTGCTGTTATATTACATCACAAGCATCAAAATTTCATATTTTTGTCCATATAAATATCAGCATCTGCACCAAGATGCATAATTTTGCTCAGTTTGATGCTCAGTGTTTTTTCACTATATCATACAATGAGCCATAAAAGCCTGATGTATCAAATATGATATAAAACAAAAAACACATATGCAAACTTTGTGTTTTAATGATGTGCTTTGATTGTGTCAGGGTTCTACTGGCTCTATAATCATCTATGCGATTCATCTGCATAGTATAATTACTGCTCACAAATTCACAAACATTAGAGTCGGAACATCTGTCCTCTAGATCTCTCCTCTGGCCAGAACTCAATGCAACCGTATGCACACGATAATAGATGGTTTGGAAGAGATGAAACATCATGACAACATCCCGAGTGATCGGAAACGTACATTGACTCTAATCAAAATACAGGCTGAGGAAGCTACTTAGAGACACTGGACTCTGTGTCAAACTGCAAGCTATTTATAGTCAAACTAAAAACTGCCAAAACATTGAAGGGACAGTATCTTAAAGGGGTCATGAATTGAGAAATCAACTTTTCCTTGAGCTTTTGATGGTCATCGTACTAGAAGAATATCCTGTAAGTTTCAGAACTAAAAACTTCCTTGTTAGTCCAATAAAAGCTTTTATTGACGACTGATCCTGGAATGTGCCTATAAATAGGTGAAACTCCGCCTCCACAGAAGAAATCAACGCCTACTTCATCATTGCAACGTTAGCCCCACCCACTGGTGTGTTAGTAAGATGAGGAGGAGAGAAGAGCGATACAGGACTAAAATAACATTATCATTCAAAGGATCCTAATGCTAGGAATATGGTTATTTATTTCAACAATGTGAATGTCTCAGTTGAGCTTTATTTATTTGTGTTCGGTACATTTCACTGTGGATTCTTTCGTAAATCAATCGCATTTCTGACTTTTCCGATATGCAACAACATGTCAGTAACTGTGTTCATTCTAATGCCTGATCTGATATGAAATAATTCATGTAGTCAGATGTTCTTTGTCTATGTGTCAGTAAATCAAACCAGTGACTAAACGGTCGTTTCTCTTAGTAGGATGAATATAAACTGTTATTTAAACAGTGATTAAATTATATAGAAGCAATCAAAGAACGCTCCCTTTACAATCACTGGAGCTGTCAATCAAACAGCATGAGTTTATCAGTGACTGAGTTCCAAAACTCCCATTTTATTCAACGAATCTCTTAGTTACATCGCGTTTGCACTGTTAGTCCCGATGAAAGCATTCGTTAGTGTGCAGAAATTGAGTTGCAATGATGAGATCACTGCTTTCATGCGCTCAACAACATGTCTGTGATCAGCTACATGTTCATCACTGCAACCTTTCATGCCACCATCTAAATATAATGCCATAGATATAAATGTACTGCAACACTTTAAATGATTAGTTAACCTTGAGAGCTGTAATAGTAAAATTGTGCTAAAAGTTTAAGAGAGTAATACTTAGCTATTTCATATGCAAAAATGTCAACCAATCACAGCAGTGGGCGTTTACACTGAAGTCTCACAGCAGACACGCCCCTTAAAACAGAGCGTTCAAATCAGAGGGCTAAAATCAGGGTAGGAAAAATGCCTTTTATTTCTAAATTGTCATGATTTTTGATGTAAAAATCATACTAACATTATAAGTGCACCCCAGGAAACATTATAAATCAATAAAACAACGCAGTTCATGATCCCTTTAAATATACAACTATGCAATATAATATATTATTTACAATACAGTAATAGAACTAGAGATGATTTACTTAGTAAACACTGTTTCTTCAGGACTGAATATCCCAAGGATAAGTGTCTGCAGGTGCCATTTCAGGTTGTCTTAACTGAATCACATGGGACATCACTTAAGAGTCAAATGTCATTTGCAAAGCTAAAAGATGCCATTTAAAACTTATGTGACAAAACTTGACCCAACAGATGGAAGCAGTGCAAGACTTTTTTTAAATGAGACCCTACGGATGTGCGTGTCGCGCAGAGAGCCAAAGCGACCGTCCATCAAAGTATTCCTCATATTCACAGCGTCACATGCCCTCATCAAGTGCGGACAGACTCACGCCTACAGCTGCCGACCGCAAACGCTCAAAACATCTCCACCCTCGGGATTGAGCTTTCATTTTAATTCTCACTACACCTGGCGAATATATGCTCTCGCTGAAGGCTGTTTTTACATTCACATGTCTAAGAGATAAAGGTATCTGTGTGTTCACACCATCCTGAGAAATGACAAACTAAACCGAGGGGTAGTTTTAAACTCAATGACATGTTCATTTAAAAACATGGAGAAAAAAAAAAAAGATTACAAATGCATTTTATAAGGCAATAATTTGAATACACCTTTTCTATGATGCGTGTTTTCAGTTTCTGAAGTAAATGTTATTTTGATATTTTTAAGGGGCTTTAAGTAAAAACATCCAGGTGGTGAAGCAGTCCTAAGGTCACAAAAAGTGAAATTCCTTTAAAAAAAAAAAAAAAATTATAATAATAATAAATTTCAATAAATTGGAATTTCCTAAACAGAAATTAAATACCAAATCAGTCTTGTTTTAAAATATTATTAATATTTGAAAGATGTTGCCATGTGCCAAAGCCAGCAAACCCATGGCAAAATTCAAAATATGACAAATAATAATAAAAACAAAAGTTAATATTAATAATATTAGAAAATACTACTGATAATAAAAACACATATTAATAGTAATAAACAATACAGAAAATGTATTATTATCATAGACAGATATTATAGATAGCCTATGTTTTCAAATTAATAGGCCTTATGGACAGAGAGAACAATATATTGATAGATAGAAAAAAGACTAGATGGAAGTTTATTATAATTATTAATAATGATAATAATTAATATTATATAATAATACGTATTCATATAAATAAAATTAATAAATTATATATATATATATATATATATATTTTAAAGAAGTTTCATCTGCCAAGGCTGCATTTATTTAATTAAAAAAACAGTAAAAACAGTAATATTGTGAAATATTATTACAATTTAAAATAACTGTTTTCTGTTTGAATATATTTTATAAAGTAATTTATTCCTGTGATCAAAGCTGAATTTTCAGCATCATTACTCCAGTCTTCAGTGTCACATGATCCTTCACAAATCATTCTAATATGCTGATTTGATGCTCAACATTTGTACAAAATATTTTTTTCAGGATTCTTTGATGAATATAAAGTTCAAAAGAACAGCATTTATCTGAAATCTTAGAAATATTTTGTAACATTATAAATGTCTTTACTGTCACGTTTGATCGATTTAATGCATCCTTGCTGAATAAAAGTATTAATTTCTTTTCAAAAAAATAAAAATCAAAAATTCTTACTGACCCCAAACTTTTCTTTGTTACAGAACCTTTGTATTTCAGATAAATGCTGTTCTTTTGAACTTTCTATTCATCAAGGAACCCTGAAAGAAAAAGTACACAACTGTTTTCAACATTGATAATAATCAGAAATGTTTCTTGAGCATCAAATCATCATATTAGAATGATTTGTGAAGGATCATGTGACACTGAAGACTGGAGTAATGATGCTGAAAATTCAGCTTTGATCACAGGAATAAATTACAGTTTACTATATATTCACATAGAAAACAGTTATTTTAAATTGTAATAATATTTCACAATATTACTGTTTTTACTGCATTTTTAATTAAATAAATGCAGCCTTGGTGAGCAGATGAAACATTAAAAACATTAAAAATCTTACCGTTTCCAAACCTTTGACTGGTAGTGTGTGTGTGTGTGTATATATATATATATATATATATATTATTATTATTATATTATCCCTTATTTGTTACTGACCCTTATTCACATTTATGATTAAAAACAATTATGATATGCTTGGTCATGTCAAAAAATATTATGCAAGACTGTAGAAGTACTAGCTTGTTAGTTTTTTTTTTATTATTATTTGAGCATATTCACTCTGTACTCATAACTTCACACTCATTACGTTACTGATCACATACAGCTGACTTACAGTGCAGTTAAACCACCTGACGCTCAGAGTTTGTTATAGGAGCGTTGACGACACAATACAGCAGTTGTGTGGGTCAGTGGATCATAAACCCCTGATATTACTCTTGGCACCGATCGCCTCCTTTAACACCTATTTCTCTGTGTGTTTTACTGTGGGAGGGAAAAGATTACCAAGGAAGTGATGAATTGGAAAGTCTTTTGATTGTCCTCAAGTTAATTTGTCTTTATTGTGGGCAGAAAAGGCTGACAAAGGCAGAAGGGGTAGTCGTCGATTAGGCCTCGTATCTGTCCTGCCTGAACGATTCTCACCGTGGCAGAGGTGGAGGAAAGATTGGACACTTCCCTGCTAATCAATCCTGCAATTACTGCAGGCATCATAAAGCACTGGCGATCATAAAACCGGCTCTAAAACACACACACGCACACACACAATACGGCCCGTTACATCTCTTATCTGACTAAACAGCACCTCCCCTTGCCAAATAATTAAAGACTTGAGCTCATCAGCGTGAATTGATGGGTGAGAGAGCTCTGGCCAGCCGGTCTGCAGGTGGACGTCCACAAAACCAGCGCTGAGCCAGCGAAGATGAGCAATTATTAAAGATGAGTGAAGATTAGTAGGCGTGAGGCGATTACATGCCAAACAAATCTCCAGAAAAATTGGAAACCGCTCACTGGACTCAATCCCAGTGTTAAAGCTCAATGTTCAGTGTGTTATTGCGCTGAGATCGAGTTTGAATCCTAAACCTACTGAGATTCACTATTCAATCTTTACATTTGGGGTGGCGAAAGCATTATATGTTTTTAAACTACAGAGCTTTGATCATAAAACTAAGCATTTAAATGTCATCTTACTAAGACATATTATTGGCAGATATAGAGTGATGACTGATATTTATACCATTTTATGTAAGTATCTGCTATACTGTTATAAAGATCCTGAGGTGTTTTTTTTTAAAATCATACTATATTTTATCATGCTATATTTTATGAGCCATAAAAGCCTGATATCTGACTATTATTTCAAATGTCAGGATGTACAGGGTTAACCTTTATTTTCCCTTTAAATGATTTCAATACCAAAAACAGCAGCGAGACATTATTAAACGGTTAATTCTGTCATTAATTACTCACCTTCATGTCGTTCCAAAGACTTTCGTTCATCTTCGGAGCACAAATGAAGATCTTTTTGATGAAATCTGAGAGATGCCTGTCCCTCCACAGACTGCAACGCAACTGGAACTTTGATACTTTAAAAAGTTCATAAAGAGATCGGAAAACTAATCCATATGAATCGATCGGTTTAGTCCAAATTTTCTGACGAGACGCGATTGCTTTTTTTATGATGAATAGATTTAATTTAGGCTTTTATTCACAAGTAAACACTGATCAGCGAACATAAGCAGAAACTCAACCAGACATGAATTACGCACCAGAACAAACCTCTTCCAGAAGCTCAAACGTGCTGCGTAACCAATGAGGTTCATTCTCGGGTGTTGCGCAGCACGTTTGAGCTTCCAGAAGAGGTTTGTTCTTATGTGTTGTTCAAGGTCAGTTGAATGCTGTCAGATTTCATCAAAAAGATCTTCATTTGTTTCGAAAATGAACAAAAGTCTTAAGGGTTTAGAACGACATGAGGATGAGTAATTAATGACAGAAATACAATTTTTGGGTGAATTAATGCTTTAAGCCTTTTACCTTCTGGTACAGATGAACATGACATCTTAAAAACATTGCACTCAAATCAAACAGCAAGAAGCTCTGCAGCGGTCAAAGATGTCCGTCAAAAACGTTCATCTGTTAAAAACACGTCTTGACACGTCTGCATTCATGCGTCTAGATGGTTTGAATGCAAGAAGACATCCTGAATGACCACTAAAAGGCATAAAAACACACGTATATTGAGTAAAATAGTCCATTTTTCAGTACAAACTCAGTATATATATATATATATATATATATATATATATATTTTGTGGCAATGCTTACTTTGGTCGCCTTCTCCACAACGCATACACGCAATGCTGCCTTACAATTCACTTTAATGTCACTGCATACAGACTTTGCATCGTCTGATGCCTAAAAACGCTGTCTAGATTTAAGAACATAGCTTTCATCTGAACTCCACCTGCAGATTTACTAGAGTACATAAAGCACATCACATCAGTCTGATGTCTGTTCAAACACTTATAAATTCCAGCAGTGGAAACCCAAGAGTTCAATTACAGCATGTTTGTGTGATTGTTCCACACTGTTATTGTTCAGACTAGACTCATTCGGAGAGAAATAAGCACTTCTATCTGCTTCTCGCACCGTTCCCTGTGTCTGTTCGGTCTCTCTGTCATATGGGTATAAACAGAGGCTTGGAAGATAAAAATAAATTAAGTTTCTCTGCTCTGGTGAAGCCTGTAAATAATTAATTGGTTTGTTTCAAAAGAGGATGCAACGCATGTCAAATTCACCCATTGTCCCCCGCGCCGTGATCCTTAGCATTAAAATGCTCATCTTTTTAAACACTGTTGTGAAAGGACTCCCTTTCACATAAGAGAGAGGAAGAAAACACCAGAAAAACCACTGAAAACACACACACACACACACACACACACACACACATATATATATATATATATGTGTGTGTGTATATTGTATATGTACATATTGTATGTCATATACAATGTCACATCAATTTTAGTAAGCAAAGGGTTACCATGTCGTTTCTCAGTCTGACGCCCACTTGTAAACAAACATAGCGCTCCTCAAACTGGCACATCAGACAGGGAATCACAGATTTCATGGTGATTCAAAAATCACATATTATTAACGCTTATGAAACATGATGAGCGAACCGTGAGTCACATCACAAATCACAACAATGGCTAAATAATGAAACTATTTTGAGTGGTCCAAGAAAAAGTGCGACTGGCATGATGAAGAATACGTTTCAGAAGCGAGAGAAAGAGACGATATTAATATCCTCCATCTGAAAGTGACTAGTAGATAAGTACATGTGACGTGTTGTAATAGCTCAAGAGAAAGTCTCAGTGCTAATTAGGACGTGCGGTTTGATGCTTGCTTCAAATCAAATCCCACAGACGCACCAGTGTCCTCTCCAATAACATCACAAGACGCTCTTCAGCGAGACAGATGCTGGCTAATTTGATTTAACACCGGTGTTGGTTTTAGAAGTGAATAAACATGCTCATTCATTACGATCAGGTTATGTGATGCTCTTGCCTATAGCACACGCTTCAACTTTTCACTCTATGAATCGCACTGAACAATTTCAAATTCATAAAATGCTTAAAGGAAAAGTCGTCATTTACTCGCGCTCACAGAAGTTGAGTTTCAGAGTTCAGCGGAGGAACTTTTACTCATCTGTAATCCTGCCTCAACATCCATGGCACATTTAATTAAAGGTTGATTCAAGGAAACTGTTCTGGCAATTAGCCAACCGTAACTGCTCTGAATTAAAGAGCATTCGTTAAATTAATAATAATATTGTGCCCTCTGATTCAATGCAACTGTACCGGTCAAAGCACCTGAGCACTTCCTCGTATATCGTTCCACAAACTACAGAAGATTGCATTGAAAATTCATTCAGGCCTAAATCTGTACAGATGAGTTCTAACTCTAGCCTACAGGGTTGTGCACCATTCAGAAATAAATTTATTCTGATTTTGATTTTGAATTGAGGCAGCAAACAGGATGACTTTGAATGTAAGAACACATAAACTTCAAATGAATTCATGTAACTCTTGACTAGAAAACAAATGTGATCAAGACAAACTCTCAATGTTGATTTTACAAAGTCTTGTATGAAAGTTTATCAGACAGATAGATAGATAGATAGATAGATAGATAGAAAACTTTTTTGTAGAGTTCTGTTGACATAATATTGATCATGTTGATTTTACAAAGTCTTGTATGAAAGTTTATCAGACAGACAGACAGATAGACAGATAGATAGATAGATAGATAGATAGATAGATAGATAGATAGATAGATAGATAGATAGATAGATAGATAGATAGATAGAAAACTTTTTTGTACAGTTCTGTTGACATAATATTGATCATTACATCAACTTAATATCCTCTGTAATTTAAACTCAAACTTCTGTTAATTGGCTTTTTTTTTTTTTTTAGGTTGTAGTAACTTAATGAAATTGTCTTGATAACTTCGGAAATTAAGCAGTGGATTTCTAGTTCCCAGCATGCTTTGCATAGAACTGGATAATGAGAATAAATGTTGAAATTAAGTGTTAATTTATTTGTTTTTAGTGAAAGGAAAGATCTGTTAGTGTTGAATGTGGTTATGTTTGACATTTAAAAGAGTTTCTGTTGTTGAAGTTTTTATGGTTATCATTGAGCTGAAGAGTAGAAACATGAAGGTAAACACTACATTGACTCTATAAGCAATGACTGCGCTAATGCCAGTGACAAGTAATATCTTACTTGTTCATTAAATATACATGTTAAATAAGATATGTTAGCATGTGCTACGATAGCTGTTGATTTGAACTGAAATAGATAAGATTAATTGGTTCCAGGGATACAACTCTGGTAGCTGGAGCAACTTTTTTGAGTAATTGTGTTTGTGCTACAAATTATTAAGTTCCTCTAACTCAATGTAGCTTGTTGGTTGAACATAAATTCACTGAAAGTTGTCATAACTCAAAAAAATTGATGCAAACTGTTAATTTTTTTTTTTTTTGTTGAGCCAACACATTTTTTAGAGGATAGATAGATAGAGCAGTGCCTGAGGCTCATGAAGGTCCCTTAACTGTTTTAAAATGTTTTAATATAGAGTAATTACTCACATGCCGTACTTCTGGGGAACAATGATCATGAAAACTAAATGAGTTCAGGGAAAAATAAAATGGTACAAAAAGTTGATTGCATCTGTCCAACTCCATATTAAACACTCTCTCTCTTTAACTAATTTAAAAACTGTTATAGCAGGCATAAAATTAACAGTATGTGCAATTTCATTTCTTCTGTAGCTAACAGAAATTTAATTATTGGCCTTTGTCTTATCATGTGTTATCAAACAGGTCATGTAGAAAACCAGATCTGGCACATTTTGTACTTAATCTGAATTAGAAATCAGAAGCTAGTGGAAATGTACAGACTTAAAAGAATATGCAGTTCTGCTCGTGGAAATCTAGTTTATTTGTTAGTACACACCTCAAACATAACTAAAAATATCTTTTGAAGATGTTTCACTAAATTTCATAAATTATTACAAAGGAATGGCAAGAAACACAATAAACAAAATGACTAATTTTGCAGTAGAAAGACTCCAGTAAACTTTGTTTTATTTACAACTTCGAAAAATAATTTTTTACAGTGCAACCTCAAACTAGTTCTTCCTCAAAAGCAAAAGCTTGTACCTTGAATAAGTAAAATTTTGCACCCTGACTTCTGGAAGTTGTATAAAGGCAGCCAATTAGACCCGAAGTGCATATTTTGGGATGCACATCAGACGGTCACTGAGCGACTGCGAGCTTCTGCCTGCGGCGACACTAAACACTGCTATTCATCTGATGCATCTGTGCAGTGAAACATGATCCAGAGACATCTTTAAAGAGTTTTACCAGCGCAATAAACGTGAATCATTTCTGATCTCTTGACCCGAGACATGACGTCTGTGAGAGAGACAGAAACACAAGTCTGTGAAACTGGATCTTCAGCCATTTCCTGTTCCTGTCGCCACAATCACCGAGACAATTAATACTACATGACACGAGCGCAGGCCAACAGCCCAGCCGACCCTCGGCGCTCCTCTCTGATCAATAAAACATTCATCGCCTCCTCAATCTGCTCGGGGCCTAATTTCATAACAGCAGCATCTCTCCGGTAGTGGGTTGGAGGACAAATGCTCATGGGAATTCAATTTCAATGACAAAAGCATGTACAAGGACTGATGCTATAAATACATCTCTCTCTATGGTTGAGTGTGATCATGGCTCTGTTAGGTTCGAGAACTGATATGAAGTGCTGAGGGGGGCGAGAATGAGTGAAACATGATCATACTGTATGCCTGAAACACAACGGGAAAAACAGACGAGACATTTGAGGGGAGGAATAATGTCCTGGATGAACATGTATATGCATTTATTTACAATAGCGATAAAATTCTGTAATGATTAAAGGGGTGGTTGATTATGATTTCTCTTTTTTAACTTTAGTTAGTGTGTAATGTTGCTGTTAGAGCATAAACAACATCTGCAAAGTTACGATGCTCAAAGTTCAATGCAAAGAGAGATATTTTCTTTTACAGAAATCGCTTTTTAAGGACTACAACAAATGGCAGGTAGGGACTACAACAAGCTTCTTACCGGTTTAGTGACATCACTAACTCTAAAATTTACATAAACCCCGCCCCTGAGAACACGCAACAAAGGGGATGAACAGTCCTCATTTTGGCTGCGTGAGATTCTCCAGCTTTGTTGTTGTTGAGCAACCGAAGCGCGAGCTGTTAAAGCTCCGCCCTCTTCTGGAAAGGGGGCCGGGAGCAGCAGCTCATTTGCACTTAAAGGGACACACACAAAAATGGTGTGTTTTTGCTCACACCCAAATAGGGGCAAATATTATATTACATTTTGTAAAAGGGGCATTATTAAAATAACTGTTTTCTATGTGAATATATAGTAAAATGTCATTTATTCCTGTGATGAAAGCTGAAAATTCAGCATCATTACTCCAGCCTTCAGTGTCACATGATCCTTCAGAAATCATTCTATGGTAAAATTGCTAAATTACATCTTAAAACACCAGATCATGCTGCAAACAATGCCAAGATCATGGGTTTGATTCGCAGGGAATGCATGAACTGATAACATGCAAACCGTCAATGTCACTTTGGATTAAAAGCTTAAAAAATTACATATTTTTCATATGCATTTTAATCTGAAAACTTGATGTAGATTAAAAAAGGTTTGTGGACACGCTACCCACCTGCATATATTTACATGTTGCTACACAGTTCTATTCACACATGACTTGCCAAAGTTGCATATTAAGGCTGGGTGTTCGTTTAAATCATTAATCTTGAGTATAAGCAATAATTATTGAATACTTCACAAATAGGACTAATACAAAAAGAGAAATTAGAATACACTGAATGCCGAGCTAACACTAATATTGCAGTGTTTGTCACTTATTCTATTGAACAACCTGTTTTCACATCTCAAATGGCTTCGATGCACACAAACACAAAATACACACACACTATGAAAAGAACAGATTTGGATGACTCAGAACCACATGACCCCCCCCCCCCCTCCACACACACACAGAGCCATTACACACCAGTTTAACAGCCCATCCGTCTTGAATGCTCCGCCGCTCGTGTACCATCAATTCAACATCATCTCCTCTCTTCCTTCTGCTCCTATTACACCTCCCTAATTGTTTTTCTGACCTCCAAGGAGTAAAACTCTGCAAAATGACTGAGGCTTGAAATGAACATCCGTGCACTCTTAAAATGGCAGCACGGCGTGAGTGTGTTTATCTGCCTGAGTGTGTGTGTGTGTGAGGGGCGGCCAGGCCTCTGTAATGACACATTTCTGCATGTTTTCAATTTCTAGTTTCTGACTGATTCAGTCGGCAACGAGGGTCACGTTGTGTACCACACTCTGTTATGGCTGTATAACTTTTCCGCACAGCTGATTTTCCACAGACAAATATGAGGAATCTATCAGACGGTAAATAGAGAACACGAGCGTAATAGATGTCACAGCGAGCCCTGCAGAAAACACTCATCCTTCAGCCAGCGGCAGACCCTGGTAGGAATCCGTTCGACTGGCTGTTTTCGCTATTGACAAATCAAACATGTTCAAATTATGTTCATGTTCAAACTTGATATTTCATGACTCTCTGGAGAATAAAAGACCTCTGAAATTCAGCCGAGGCACTGTGATATCATTCACTCAAAAAAGGCCTAAATTTAAGATTGCATACAAAATTTCAAAGCATTTGGGGGGGACAAAAATGTGTAAATGATGACAGAATGATCATTTTTGGGTGAACTATGCCTTTAAGCATATTGAGAATTGTCCTCATGCAACATGGTCTGTTCACAGAGCAACAAACAGTCTGTGAGAGATAAACAAATGCACAATGGCCACAGTCTGCTGCCCTTTCATCGCCTCATCTAAACACACAGTGTGATTTAGTCACGATGTGGATGGCGCTTTACTTGTGTAATTGGAGACTGGTGAGGTTATTACTGAATATAATGAGACATCTTTCTACATTTATCGGCTTTACGGGAGCGTCTATACAGATGCATTAAAAGAGCAACGAGCAAAACATGCACTACTCTAAAGCGACGGCACAGAGAAACTGTGCTGATTAAAGGCTTTATATCCTGGAACTGCATTCTGTTAAAAAGTTCTCTGTAGAGTTTGCAAGCCAGTGATTCTGATGCAGGCCCATACTGTGTGTGAATTTTTATGGATGTGTTAGATTAATTACCTTAGCAGATGCATATTTGCATGTTTACATAATTATGTGAAACCTCACAATATGTTCTATAATTTAAAATATAAATATCGGAAAACAGTATGTGAAGTAAAGAGAGTCACACTCTCTATTTGCAAGACTGAATATTCTTCATATTTGAAATAAGTGAAGTGCTGTCAAACGATTAATCGCGATTAATCACATTCAAAATGAAAGTTTGTTTACATAATACAAGTGTGTGTGTACTGTGTATATTTATTATGTATATATAAACACACACATACATGTATTTATTTAAGAAATATTTTTATTTATATATAATGATATAATACATAAATACAAATATTTTATACATATATTTTTGTAAAATATATGCATGCATGTATGTGTATTTATATATACATAATAAATACACACATATTATGTAAACACAAACTTATTTTGGATGCAATTAATGGTTTGACACAAATTTTTACTATATATATATATTATATATATATATATATATATATATATATATATATATATATATATATACACACACACACACACACACACACACAAAAGCATATAATAAAATCTATTAATTAAATAAATAAAATCTATATTTAAAATATTATTAAAAATAATACTGAAATACATACATATATATTAAGCAAAAATTAATTAAATACCTAAAAAGTGACAGAAGCATAAAATATAAGATGATTCTAATTCTGTGAGGAAGTTGGCCAATCACAACAGAGAGTGTTTAAATAGAGCTCTTTAAGCAACATCATCAAAAAACAGCTTGTTTAATTATAAGGTGGAAATAGGAATGGAAAAACTAAACTGTGTATTTTGGTGCAAGAATCACTGACTCACTTTGGCATCAGTATTGCACTGTGGATGTCTGTGCTGTGACAGAACTCACCCACTTCACTGACGCACTGAACACAATGTCCACCAGCTGACGTCTCCATCACTGGAAACGATAGGTTGTTTCTACACCTGAACAGATTCATATCTAGTCTATATTCCTCCTCAGACGTCACTGAGAGCTCATTTTGTGTCCTAACTCTTCCCTGGTGAACCCGACGCATTCAGAACCTCCAGAGCGGATCACTGGTTCTCTGGATGGAGAATGTCACGTGATGTGCTTCACTCTGATCCTGCTGCTAAAGACCTGCTTCACATGGCAAAACCTGTGTTACACTAATAAAAAAAATCACAACTACATCACCTACACTTAAAACATGATAGAGTATGATCAATTTATAATTCAAGAAAATAGTGCAATTAAATGTACTTCTTAACAGTAAACACCAAGGACGTTAACTATAACGATAAAGATAAAAATATAGTTCTAAAAATCATTACAAATATAAAAGAATAGCAGACTCCACACCACAACTATAATGATATAGAAAAAGAGGAATGATATCATTGGAATCACTTTTAGAACTATTTTTTTTCCAGCTGATAAACAATAAAAACATTGACAATCAATTTCCATAGGCAGATGACAAATCTGCAGCGCTTATAATAAACAGAACAATATCATCCGTTGGTGTGGGTGAAAATATATCGTTCTTGGTGTGAATGGGCCTTTAGTTGGAACACTTTACAACATTATCTTAAACATTTTGTGGGTAAATGTATAGACCATGAAAATGTTCAAGTTCAATTAAAAAAAAAAAAAAAAAAAAAAAACGTTAAAAAAAATGTACAAAATATTAATATTGTAAAATACTGTGTATAACAATCATTAGAATATGATCATTAAAATATATTAAATATTAAACTTGTATTATTAAATTAATTAAATATTAAGTGTGCTATGTGTATTGTGTATTGTGTCTAAATAAAATAATAAAATAAATATTACATGAAAAATTTAAAATCTTACATAAAATAATATAACTGAAATAAACTGAGGTGAAGTTGAAGTAGTAAAATGACTAAAACTGAAATACAAATCAATTAAAGCTATATAGAAATATTTAAAAAATAATATCAATTACAAAATCGTAATAAAATGCAAAATAAACCTTAATCTAACTTTAAAATATATTCTATTAATATTTTAAAATACAGTGTATAGGGTTCATCAAGAATGTGTTTAATAAAATGTATTAAATGTTAATTAAGCAATAATTAATTAAAATATGCCATGGCACATTTAAAGCTGAAAACAAACTGTATATATATATATATATATATATATATATATATATATATATATATATATATATATATATACACACACACACACGTATATATGTATAGCTATTTAGAGATATATAATAAACAAAAAGTAATAAAAAAAAGACAAAAGAACATTTAAATGACAAACTTACTCTAAAACAAACAAAATAAGAATATTATAACGGTGTATAATATTCATGAGGATGTTATTATTCAAATTTATTAAATATTAATTTAGCATTATTAAATTAATTAAATATTAACTCTGCTATGCGTGTCTAAAAATGCTCTTTAGCTTTAACTATATTCATAAATCAGCACAGTCTCATATTGCTTAAATATGCTATTGCACATTTAATATATGATTGATGGGTTTGTTGTTTTAAACCAGTTGGAAATAGCACAGCAATTGTAAATTGACTCAGTTGTGTGTGTGAAAGTGAAGCATTTTCTGCCGGTTAACACACGTGTACTGAACGTCACGATCGGATCACTCCTCTAAGGTTTGAGACGATAGAGCTGTTAAAGAGCAGCACACGCTGTGAGGTTCATCATGTATGCCAGGTTTGTGTCATTTCTAATGGTCTTGAGCTTCTAACACTGACCTGAGCTCCTGTGAATAAGCTGAGTGAGGAAAAGCTTTCCTCCGCTGACAGAACGAGCCCTCGGCGCTTCTCTTCTCAGTTCACAGATCTCTTTCAGAGCTTTGAGTTCCTCAATGACTCCTTTATTTCATCACCTACACCTATAACATGATCAATTCTGAATGTAGAGATACAATTTGGCAAAATCAAACTGAAATAGGTCATAATTGCAGCAAATAGTTTTAATATATATTTACTTTAATAAGGAAGAAAGTAATTTAATCAGGGTTGCTGCACATTTTTTAGAGTCAAATTTAAGGCTTTTTAAGACCTTTTTAAGACCTGAAGAAATACAAATTAATACTAGGCTATACATTAGGAGTGTGCAATATTGACAAAAAATTGTATCTCTATATTTTTAAAGTTGTTTCAAATGCAATATTTGCCACCTTAAATTGATTTACAGGGGCATTTTTACCTACATAAAGACACTTTTCTAAACTTATTAGATGTAAGCATCACCTTTTAGGTCAAATTCTAACATTCAAATTAAATTCTATTAGAATAATAGCACAGTTTAGGGCTGTTATTACCAATCAAATCATCAACAAAATCCATCTTTGCAATGCAGAGATGACAGAAGCGGCATCAGAAGTAGCATTATCATTTACAATTTGTCTACATAAATTTAATTCAATATTTAGACATGAAGTTATTTCTAATTTTAACTTTTTAATTAAAATGTACTTTAAATATTGAACTAAATTGCCAGATGGGGGCATCAAGTCACTGTCTTAATGAGTGAGTCATTCATTCAACCGCTTTGTTCAAACGACTGATTCATTTATTCTGAGCCAGTCAGTATAAAAAAACATTTCTGCCTGTTGCATGGAGACTGTTCTGCTGTTCTTCATTTTGAAATTGTTGTTGGCAAAATGAAGAAAAAACAAACAAAATTGACAATAATGTCTAAAATGTAACTCAAAATGTTAACTTATTGTTCATTTAAATAAATATCACATTTGCAATCGTTCTGATTTGGGGAAAATGGCACTCTTGCTCGTGTGATATTGTATAACTACATCATATCATATGATATAATTATAAGAAAAACTCATCGGGGCAAAAATGCCCATGTATCTTGAATTTTGAGGGCACATAACTGCATAGTCTACATCATGCGGTGAAAGCGTGAGAGACAAACTCAATGTCAGCTCTTTCGCGTGCAGGAGACAGTAGCCTACGTTATACGCTGTCGTAAATGCCGTGAGGCCCGCAAATTGTCACGTGAACAAGCAAATCCACAAAAAAAATAAAAATAAAAATAATATGTACGCTAATTAGATAGCTTTAATTTGGTAAATGATTTAGATATGTCCAAGTCAAATTGTCATCTAAAATTTAAGACCTCTTATAAGTAAAAATAAGACTTAAAGACTTTTTATGGTCTTAGATTTAAAAAATCTAATTTAAGACTTTTTAAGGATCTGCAGGAACCCTGTTTAATAGCTTAGTCTTTCCTCTTAGACAACACAGTAAAGATCTCAATAATGTCTCAAACTGAGCTAAATAGAGTAAATCACCTTCTTGACGCTTCAAATAAAGTTTGTATCATTACATCGTTACACCAGTAGATGGCGACAAGTGATTGTTAAAATGTATGTCACTGAATCATTCAAGAGATTTGTTCAAAAACACTGATTCCTCCAGTAATGAAACTTTATGAGTGAGTCATTGAATCATTCACTCACACAATCACATTTTTTTGTTTAAATACACTGCTGCAATTAACAATTTGTCAGAACCTCTAGTAAATTATTTTGTTTTGTTGTTTGTTTGCTTTTTAAATGAAAATATATAACCTATAAAAAGATACTATAAGTATAACACTTGACTCGAATAATGATAATGCTAAATAATATCCATTTTAGATTTGGTTTCGATAAAAAAGGTGGCACGTTTGACTTGGAGGCATAGTTAAAACATAATATCGAAATATCGAAATATTTAATTTAAATAATTAAACATGAAAAAAAAAGGCTAAAACATAATATTTTAATATTTTCCAGTCATTGGTGATATTTTTCTCTCTCTGTTAAAGCATATACAGAAATATAAGCTATAAAAAGACACTGGATGGTACAACTCCTGACTCAAATAATGATAAGGCAAAAAAAAAAATTGGATTTGCTGATGATAAAAAAGGACAAAAGTTAGGGAATCAATGCATTAGAGCATCCCACGTTCATTTCTTAAACACATTTTTAAACAAAATCTCCAGTTCCACATAAACAATCTGTCGATGAAGTTCTGCACAACTACAGTAGCTGCAGGTTTGATGCAGTAAAGTATATTTACTGAACCCTGTGCAGATTAAACAAAACATCATTCCTGTTGGCATTCTCAAGCTCATACCATGATGCCGCATCCACACGCTCTCACCAGCTGCTTTCAATGCTCCACACATTCCTGACCAGCAAAACCTTTTCAACATATGCAGAGCTAATGCAAAACAGCGCGCACACTAATCAAAAGTCTTTATGTGATGATTCAGAATAAGGACAGCCATATATCAAAGCCATACGGTGGAGTGCAAGAGGCACACACGTTTGAGAGCTTGACCTTGCGTGCCGAAGCAATAAAGGCCGTTGGAGTCTAGACCGAGAAGAGGGCCGACGGTCCTTGGTGGCTCATTGTTGATGATCCGCCGTTTTTTATCTCCTCTGTGTTCTCTGGGACGGCTTCAGTAATCACTCAAAAAGCTACAAAGAGGCGGTAGTCTCCTCTACTGTGACCCCTATGATAGCGCCACCAAATCCCCGATGATGGAGCATCCAAAGCACTATGAGACAAATAATGAGAGGAGCTTCCTGTCGAGGACAGGAAATAGGTGGCGCCGGATAAGACTTGGAGGAATAGCTAAAACATTGTATCTAAATATTTTCCAGTCTTTGATGATATTCAAAAGCATAAAAAAAAAATTAAAGAGTTAAATAAAATAAATAAAACACAGAAATAAAAAAATAAGTAAATAAATATTTTTCAGACTTTGATGATATTGAATAACATTAATAAAATAATTAAAAATGGAATAAATAAATAATAGCTATAACATATCTAAAAATGTTCCAGTCTTTGATGATATTCAAAAATATATTATTAAACTTATATTAAAATAAATAAATAAGTGTAAATCTGACTATTTTCCAGTCAAAACAATTAAACAAAAGTTAAATAAATAAATAAATACCTACAATAACAAACTAACAACTAACTAAATGAATAAAAACTAAAATATAATATCGACACATTTTCCTATCTTTGATGATATTCAAAAGCAAAAAAAAAATAATAATAAAAATATATAAATGAATAATATATAAAACAAAATATTTAAATATTTTTCAGACTTTGATGACATTGAAACACTAAAATTAAATAATTAAACATGAAAAATAAAAATACTAAAACATAATATTTTAATATTTTCCAGTCATTGGTGATATTCAAAAACATTTAAAAAAAAAGTTTATTAAATAAATACCTAACAAACAAAATAAATGATAGCAAAATATATCTACATATTTTCCAGTCTTTAATGATATTCAAAAGCAAAAAACTAAAAATATAATTAAATAATATCTAAATATTTTCCAGTCTTTGATCAAATTCAATAAAATAAAATAAAATAAAATAAAATAAAATAATAAAATAAAATAAAATAAAATAAAATAAAATAAAATAAAATAAATAGCTAACAAACTAAATAAACAATAGGCAAAATATAATATATCTAAATATTTTCCAGTCTTTGACGATATTCTAATTAAATAAATTGCGGTCTTTGCTGATATTCAAAAACATAAATCATTCTAAAACAGAATACAGCATTTGTGCTCCAGACATGATTTGTCAAAGAACCCGAGTCACCAAGATCACAGAGACGTCACACAACAATTTAAACACTTGAGTTGCTGACGCTTTCAAATCACTGAATGCATGCTCAGAAAGAACTGATTTCTGGTAATGAATCAAACCATATCAACACTTTTACTACTAAGGCTTAAATTAGAGACTCCATTAAAATATCTTCTGCTGTAGGTGCAAAGTGAGCACAAAACTAGCCGAATCTTTAAAGAAAACATCATTATTATTCAAATACTGACCAGAGCCAGTAACATGCCATGATAAATTCTGCTTTTTCAATTAAAAATGAAACAATCTGTACATCCGTCAGCCTCAAATGCGTTTGTTCAGACGACAGACTGACTGTCGTTTCACCTCTCACAGGTGTGAAAGTGATGCGATTCAGGTGTTAACACGTGTGTGTGTAATACTCAACGGTACCGTAGTATAATGTCAGACTAAATTAAACCATATTCCCGGCTTGCCTCATTGTCTCTCCTTATGGAGGACTCTCCTTCCCAAAATCATCTTACACACACACACACGTCACACTGCGATCACACCAGCTGGGAATGTTCAAAAGTGTGGCTCCCAAAAGCCCAATGCAATTGCCCTGTTATTGTCCATTCATACGCCACTTGAATGTGTGTGTGTGTGTGTGTGTGTGTAGCTCCAATCCAAAACCTACCTAGACAGCATTGTAAGGAATCAGAGGCTGATGCTTTTAACCTACAAGTTCAAAGACAAATTTTTCATCAACTACCCATATATACGTTTCAGGTCTGAATTTCAATAAATACATAAATGCATTGATAAAAATACTAATTATAAATTATATACACTCACTGGCCACTTTATTAGCCACCCGTTCAACTGCTCGTTAACGCAAATATCTAATCAGTCGATCACACAGCAGAAACTTAATGCATTTAGGTGATTTACGTGACTTTGGCATGGTTGTTGGTGCCAGACGGACTGGTCTGAATATTTCAGAAACTGCTGATCTACTGGGGCCAGTTGTTCAAAAGTAATTGGATCAGATTTCGGCTATCGAAATCTTGAAAATTGGTTGTTCGAAAGAAAAAGAAAAAAGATTTTGAAATCAGATTAGATCACAAAATCCAATCTTGGTTTTGATCTGGATAAAATTATCAGTTTGTGTTGTTCAACACTTTTAGTAAGATTAGAATCCCTTTGATCCCCAAAAAAATCTGGATTCTACTGATCTCATCAGAAGGGTGGATTTCAGGAACAAAAAAATGTAATAAAACTTTAAAAGTGGTAATATACATAAACATATGTTTTATTTTGCTCTTGATTAGTTTAACTGTTAAAGTGATAAATTAGAAGCAGACATTAAGCTACGTATTTAACCTTTCGGTAACCTACTTTAAAGTAAAAAAGAGATTTTGGTGCCATAAAACAATCCCCAAACAGCTGTAAATATCAAACAAAAATATTATATTTGATTCAAAGTGCTTTTTTTTTTAACCACTGTTTGAAAAACCGCCACAAAAGTAAGATGGATTACCTGATCCTGGATAGCAAACCATGGGATTTCCAAATCCATATCCAAATGAAACTTTTTGAACAACTGGTCGCTGGGATTTTCACGTACAACCATCTCTAGAGTTTACAGAGAATGGTTCAAAAAAGAAAAAAAATATCCAGTGAGTGAAAATGCCCTATTGATATTAGAGGTCAGAGGAGAATGACCAGACTGGTTCAGCTGATATAAAGGCAACAGTAACTCAAATAAGCACTCGTTACAACCGAGGTCTGCAGAAAAGCATCTCTGAACACACAACATGTCCAACCTTGAAGCAGATGAACTCCAGCAGTAGAAGACACACCGGTGTCTCTCCTGTCAGATAAGAACAACAACCTGAGGCTACAATTCACACAGACTCTCCAAAACTGGACAATAGAAGACTGGAAAAATGTTGCCTGGTCTGATGAGTCTGGATTTCTGCTGCGACATTCAGATGGTCGGGTCAGAATTTGGCGTAAACATCATGAAAGCATGGATCCATCCTCCTTTGTATCAGCAGCACAGGCTGCTGGTGGTGTAATGGAGTGTGGGATATTTTCTTGGCACTCTTTGTACCAACTGAGCATTGTTTAAACACCACAGCATTGTTGCTGACCATGTCCATCCCTTTATGACCACAGTGTACCATCTTCTGATGGCTACTTCCAGCAGGATAATGCACATGTCACAAAGCTCAAATAATCTCAAACTGGTTTCTTGAGCATGATAGTGATTTCACTAAACTCAAATAACCTCCAGAGTCACCAGATCTCAATCCAAAAGAGCAGTGTTGGGATGTGCGGGAACGGGAGATTCACATCATCAGGGCGGATACTGGATATTGATAAAATATCCATGCTGGATATACAGTCCAGCATGGATATTGATAAAAAAAATGTTATATAAAACAAATTAAAAAATTAGAAATTACCTAATTTTACCTCATTTTCATGTGTGAATCAATTTGCAACATGCTAAGCTCAAACTCTATTGGCATCAATTGTGTGCTGTGAGTAACTATTTGTCGCCTATGCAGAGCTCATCTGAGGTTTCAATCCAGTGAAGATGCAGTTTTATAAAGCAGCTCCCTATGTAGGCAGCAAACAGCACGGCGGCTCACCAGGTTTTGGGAGAGAAAATGTGGAATTTATTAGAAGAAATAAGAGCATGCAAGTCGGATCCGTAACAGTCTGTGCGTCCTGCTGTGATTGTGTGCCTGTGTGAAGCTTCTTCAACAACACTTGCAATTATATTCCTGAAATATAACACACTTTATATTTCACCCAGTTTTCCTCTCTCACGTACAATATAGCAGTGAAGGCAGGAACAAAATGATCATCTTAAAAACATCACCTGGACCCCTAGTCTCACCTCTCACGCTGCGGGACAGAGAACAGGACGAATAAAAGCTAGAGCTACAGCAGGTCATGTGGACTCAAATACATCAATCAGGAATAAACACAAAACTAGCTGCAGGAGAAAACAACTGAAATCTCACCAATATCAAGTCATGAGATTAAATACAGAGCAAATGGAGACTTGGGCTGAAGCCTTCACTTTCTCTTCAGTTAAACAACAAGATTCGTTCAGAGAATAAACCTGTAAAGCCTGACATGAAATAATAGTCTTGTTTGGAGGAGGAAAAAACACCTCAATTTTATTCTGAGACTCAAACTGAGCCAAATATGCAATTTGGTGCAGAAGCTGATATTTATATGGACAAAACTTAAATTGAAAATCTGATGCTTGCAATGTAAATCGATAAGATCTTTATAACAGTATAGCAGATACTTACATAGAAATACATAGAAATATCAATATCAGCCAATCATGTTTTAAAGGGTTAGTTCACCCAAAAATGAAAATTATGTCATTAACTACTCACTCTCATGTCGTTTTATACCTGTAAGACCTTCGTTCAATGCCCAGAAAGCTACTAAAGACGTATTTAAAACAGCTCATGTGACTACAGTGGTTCAACCGTAATGTTATGAAGCGATGAGAATACTTTTTGTGCGCCAAAAAAACAAAATAATGACTTTATTCAACAATATCTAGTGATGGGCGATTTCAAAACTCTGCTTCATGAAGCTTTGAAGCTTTACGAATCACGCCCCCCCAGTGGTGAACCATTTAAATTTCAAATTGCTTATGATGTAACAAAGCCTTGTTTACTGAAATCACGTGACTTTGGCAATCTGTAGTCTTTGATCGCTAGCTTGACATGTTCACCGATAGGCGATTAATGACCATTCAAAATCAAATTTTACCTTCTGGCAGTGTTAGAAGATTTGGGCCAGTCCTGCAGTGTGACTTCTCCTATGACGAACGTCAAATTGACTTGTTTTTCAAGATAAGCCGTGATCGAAATTAACGCTAGAGATTTCTTTGTTAGCCACCATTTCAGTCCCGCATGTAATGCAATCACAGTCACCGAACGTGTATGGGTTGATTATGTAAAACTCCGGACAAGTTTTCATGCGTGTGTCTGTTTTTAACGCGTACAGTCTGACATTAATGACAGCTGAGATCCCACAGTGTGACATGAGGATCATGTTCGATTCTTACGTTTATTTGATAAAAATCAGTGCAGATTTCACAGCAGAAAGACAATTGTACAATTATACTAAAAGTCTTTTACTTGATAAAAAAGTATAAACTATCAATCAGAGGACTGTAGTATATTGTGTAGTTTATCAGCAAAGTTTTGATCATTAATTGCATCAAATATGACACAGTAGGCGTTGTATGTGGTTTATTACAAACCAGGTCCAGCTCTAAACTCAAAGTCAGTGTTTAATGAAGGGCAAGTGAGGACAGTGCTGAAATACACTCAAAGCTTCAGTAAAGAAAGTAAAGCTTGATAAAGTCAGAGGGCCGGTCCATCAAGAACCCACATGCCAGTCAGACCTGAGTCTCTGCCAACACATCCGTCATATCAGTAGAGGACACATGGATTCAACGCCCTGCCAGCTGGACAGACTGTCCGCTCCACCCACATCCACTCACGGACACCTGCAGACAGACATGCCGACACACGCATCCCAGCAGCACCTCGCAGGACGACACTATACACTTCAACTGGTGAGGGTTTCCTAGACACAATTTTCTCAGTTCGAACCACTTCACCTACAAACTCAATGCCAGCTTTGTTTTGTGGAGTATTTGAGTTTTTATGTATGTATGTATGTATGTATGTATGTATGTATATACATTAGGGCTGTCAATGTAAATGCGTTAACGCATGCGATTAATTCAAAATTTAACGCAATTAACGCAAAAAATTATGGAAGCATGTTAAATTGCGTCATAACCTAATTTACGTCACGCAGTTAGATTATCTTAAAAGTCCATGCTGATTATATCAGAGATGGCAGAGAGAATTATTCATTCCAGTGTCTGTTTCGCTTTAAAACATGAACTCTCGGTCATATTGTGTCATTGTATCTGAAGAGCACGAGCCTTCCCGCGTCGCGCTGTTCCTGTCTGAACGGAACGTCGAAACATCCCATCGCTTTATGGCCAGATGATATGAAAACTATGCTTCTCGGCTGGATAAAGCAAACCAGCTTCTTGCAATGAAAGTTTTGATGGATGAGGATTGCAATCAAAGTAAAGACAATTGCGGTGACATACAGGAGTCGTACATTAAGCACGCGTGAATCCGTTATATTTATGGGCAAACAAATCATATATGAGCGCTCTTGATGCACTGATCGCACATTGTATTTATGCACAGACACATTTCAGTACATTCACATTGTTTTCACACATATTCGGGATAATGTTTAGATTCGTCCTGTGTATGTTGCTGTTAGGGATAGAACCATTCGGTTCATCCCAAACCCGATGACGCATCTATAATATGGTTTGTTGAAAACAACGAGCAAAACAGACAGACGGATTCGGCTAATGTATGTTTCAGTCGATGGATGTGCATTCTGGTTTCCCAATACGTTACAACAGCGATGGTCAAAAGAACATGGACAAAACAGTCACTGTAAACAAATGTTCAATGACGTGCCGAAAGCTCTATGAGCAGTCGTTTACGCCATCATCACCCGGGTGTTGATAGGTCAGACCTGAAAATCTCACATTGCTATCTGTGTTTAAACTAAACTCATTTAAACTTTGTCAATTTAAACATTCATCTGTAAGACGTGAAAGAGAACTTGCGCTCGCTGTGAGGAGATTTGTGTGTACTCATCCGTTCATGGAGAGCCGCGTCACAGCGCGCAAATACTCTCGCACAAATTCTCTTTCAAATCTTGCACCTAAACGGACAAATTCAAAGTTATGTTAACATTCCCATCTTAGCGAGTATCCTAACAAACATAGTAGGTTATGTCTTAGGAGAAAAACGAGCCAGACAGCGCAAGCATGTCAGTATCAGTGTACTGGATCTTTGAATTATGTCTTAAAGGGACAGCAGTCTAATATTCCTGCTCTCTGTTCTCTCAAATGACAAAGCACGAAGAAATCACTCTTGACTGAACTCTTATAATTTAATGTTTCACCTTTATTTAATTATTTAAAGAAGTTTATATGCAGTTATTTTATATTTGATTACTTTATTCAATTTCTGTACCTGTAAACTATTGTTTGATAGTTGAAAAACCTGTAAAGCATTGTTAATTTTTTTTTTTTTTTATGGGTGCTTTGGTGTACATAAATGTATGAATTATATTAAATCACATAATTTGGTTATTTGGTGTCCTTTTTTGGAAAGACATCTAAATTTACCTTTAAAAAAGCTGAAAAATACAGTTTTGTGAAAATCACACTTCAGTCTGATGGTTTGCTGGATATAGGCAATGATGGCAAAAAATATATATCTCAATTGTGAATGGTGTCTTCTTTCTATTTCATTATATAGTACTAGCACTACACTACTGTTCAAATGAAATTAAAGAAATTAATACTTTTATTCAGCAAGCATTCAATAAATTATCAAAAACTTGATTTTTATATTAAATAAATGCTGTTCTTTTGAACTTTCTATTCATCAAAGAATCTTGAATAAATAAAAAAGTAAAACAGTTTTCCACAAAAATCTGAAGCAGCACAACATTGATAATAATCAGAAATGAAAACAACAATACACACTAATGAACAGTAATATTTACCTATATTTTTACTTAAAGGAACAATATGTAACTTTTGGCCTTCTAGCGGTTAAAAAACAAAACTGCAGGCATTTTGTGGAAGAACATTGTTTTGGTTGTGCTTCGGCTCTGTGTGCGGATGAATATTAACCTTCACAATACACTATATTGCCAAAAGTTTTGGGACGCCTGCCTTTACATGCACATGAACTTTCATGATATCCCATTCTTAATCTGTAGGGTTTAATATGGAGTTGGCCCACCCTTTGCAGCTATAACAGCCTCAACTCTTCTGGAAAGGCTTTCCACAAGGTTTAGGAGTGTGTTTATGGGAATTTTTGACCATTCTTCTAGAAGCACATTTGTGAGGTCAGGCACTGATGTTGGCGAGAAGGCCTGGCTCGCAGTCTCCGCTCTAATTCATCCCAAAGGTGTTGAGGTCAGGACTCTGTGCAGGCCAGTAAGTTCCTCCACACCAAACTCACTCATCCATGTCTTTATGGACCTTGCTTTGTGCACTGCTGTGCAGTCATGTTGGAACAGGAAGGGGCCATCCCTAAACTGTTCCCACAAAGTTGGGAGCATTAAATTATCCAAAATGTCTTGGTATGCTGAAGCATTAAGAGTTCCTTTCACTGGAAATAAGGGATCAAGCCCAACCCCTGAAAAACAACCCCGCTCTGTGATTTTACGTGGCCTACCACTTCGTGGCTGAGTTGCTGTTGTTCCCAATTGCTTCCACATTGTTATAATACCACTAACAGTTGACCGTGGAATATTTAGTAGTGAGGAAATTTCACGAATGCACAGGTAGCAACCTATCACGGTACCACGCTTGAATTCACTGAGCTCCTGAGAGCGACCCATTCTTTCACAAATGTTTGTCGAAGCAGTCTGCATGCCTAGGTGCTTGATCTTATACACCTGTGGCCATGGAAGTGACTGGAACACCTGAATTCAGTGATTTGGAGGGGTGTCCCAATACTTCTGGCAATCTAGTGTAGATAATGCTTTACAATGAACTCCGTTAGAGATACATATGGTGATTTTTGCAGGGTAAGACAAAAACAAGTTTTGGAAGAAGGATTGATGATGTATTGAATGATTATTTAAATGTTGTTCGTTTACACAGTTACATAGTGCACCTTTAAACATTCTAAATATATATATAAATACAGTGATTAGAAAAGGCAGTTGGAACTGATTTTGAACTGAGTAGTTCAAAAACTACAATATTAATATCTCTCTCTGTCTTAATGCTCTGATACTCATAAAACAAGGAAGGGCTGCAGAACTAGTCTAATGACTTTAGGGACCGTAATGGCCAAATTCAACCTGAACCTACACCTCCAGCTGTTCGAGTCGCACTACCCACAGAGCCAAGTGTCCAACTAGTTTCCAGTTCTGTAATGATCTGGAGTCTGGGAAAAAAAGCTAATACAACATGGCTCAAATTTAACAGTAAACATCCTGTGAATCTTTCTTAGAGGAACAGCATGAGGCAATAACTTTCCCGGAAGCTTTTCCCACAATAGACTCAAAATAATTCACTTGAATCAAAGCATGTGGCGTTCAGACAACTTTCTCCTGAAGACTAATAGATGTGAGCAGAAGTCGATTCTCCTGAGAGCTCAAATTGAGTCCCTGAAGAGCATCATCGCAGTCAAACTTTACTCTCATTGAGTTATCCCTGCTAAATGGACCACACAACAAAATTAAGAGGCTTTTTAATTTCACAGAGACATCTAATGGGAAACGTTTTCAACACCTTTCAATCCATCAGGACACCGACTGAAAACAAGCTGCACTTTCAAAACTCAAAATAAATAGAGCATCCTTATGGCTTACATTCGCATTATATTATCAGGACTAACTCTAGATAGTAAATATAGTAATGAATAAAATACAGTAATATAAAATAAGGTTTAATTTATTAACTTTACTTGTTAGCAACACTTACACAGTATTTAATAATTTACTAAGTATATTATTATTGACTTAAAATGACAATTAATAAATGCTGTAAAAAATATATTGCTCTTCATTAGTTCATGTTGGCTAATGCATTACTATTATATATATACACACACACAGCTAAAAAAAAAAAAATTAGAGGAACACTTTTTAAACAGAGAATAGCATCAAGTCAGTTAAACTCCTGGGATATTGATCTTGTCAGTTAAGTAGCAGAGGGGGTTGTTAAGAGGGGGGGGGATAATCACACGGCCAATCTCATGTTAATCTTGAGTACCTATAGAATAGTATAGCATCCTTCATATCGCCGAAAAAGTCTTTAGTTTTATTATTTATAAATCATATTTATAAAAGATACATACGCTGTACCGAGTCTTTCCGAAAACAGCCGAGCGCCTGGAGGCGTGCCGTGTGAGCGGAGCTAAAGAGTGACGAGCATAATATAAGAATATAATATAATTACAAGAAACCTCATCTCTGTCTCAGACTGTGACAGACGTGTTTGTTGTGCTCTTTAAACAACTATTAAATCCAGTTAATCGTGGTAAATGCTGCTGAAAGTCTCAACAACAAACCAAGATAATTCATCAGAATGGATTTGATAAAGCTCTCGCCTTAAGCGTGTTTTAGCTCTTCGTGCCTGTCAGCATGTGCGTCTGACTGAGTTCTCGCCCCTGACGGGGAAATAAGTGATGTTTTTTGCAAATGAGGGGATATAAATTTCACTCTATCATAGAACAGACACACACACAACCTCTAGGCCACGACACCCGGCCCTAAAGTCTGTGAACCACAGACCGATTAATCACACACAGCACCTGGCTTTGACTAATTACCCTACTAGAGAACACACACACACACACACAGGTATGACTTTTGTGATAAGGAAAACATGGACGGAATCATGGAATCCAATCATTAAAATGGAATTTACTGTACAAAAATCAAAATAAATAAGTTATTGGGCACAGGTAAGGTAAAGGTAAAGGTAAGGTAAAGGAATATAAATCATACTAAATAAAGTCACATTATCACAGGAGAATAAGACTCTTCCAAATGCAAGTGTGACATTCAGTCAGATAACGGACGTTTGTTCACCTCTAAAGTGAGCGGGTTGTTTTCGGAGGTGTCTGTGGGGTCGGACGGCCCTCCTGTTCAGGGAGGGAACCGTTCTGTCTATAGCTGATGAAATCCTCCAATGTCCTCATTCATCAAAGCCCAGAACACATATTAATTATCGTCCACCTTCAGCCGAACAGTAGAGGACAAAGCAGCGCGCACACACACACACATATACAGTGACCCCGAAAGCATTCGGACACTTAAAGCACATTTATAAATGCCTGAAGCTTATTGCATTAGATGACAGATTCAAATTTTATTCAAAAAATTAAACATTGACTGCTGATTGTCCATGTGAAGGTCACCTATATAGGGTGTTGTGGGGTGTTACTGTTGCTAGGTAGTTCCCAAAACTGGTCTCTATTTCTGAAATGCTGTATAAAGGAAAAATATACACTACCATTCAAAAGTTTGGTAAGGTTTTTTTTTTGTTCTGCTCTTCTGCTCACCAAGGCTGCATTTATTTGATCAAAAATACAGTAAAATTGTGAATTATTACAATTTAAAATAGCTGTTTTCTATGTAAATATATATAATCCGAATTCCAGAAAAGTTGGGACATTTTTTAAATTTGAATAAAATGAAAACTAAAACACTTTCAAATCACATGAGCCAATATTTTATACACATAACAAATAACATAAATGTTTAAAAGGAAAAATTTCAAAAAATTGCCTGCTACAGGTCTCAAAATAGTTGGGACGGTGGCATGTTTACCATGGTGTAGCATCTCCTCTTCTTTTTAAAACAGTTTGAAGACATCTGGGCATCGAGGTTATGAGTTTCTGGAGTTTTGGTGTTGGAATTTGGTCCCATTCCTGCCTGATATAGGTTTCCAGCTGCTGAAGAGTTTGTGGTCATCTTTGACGTATTTTTCGTTTAATGACGAGCCAAATGTTCTCTATAGGTGAAAGATCTGGACTGCAGGCAGGCCAATTAAGCACCAGGACTCTTCTACGATGAAGCCATGCTGTTGTAATAGCTGCAGTATGTGGTTTAGTATTGTCCTGCTGGAATACACAAGGCCTTCCCTGAAATAGACGTTGTCTGGAAACCTTTATATACCTTTCAGCATTCATAGTGCCTTCCAAAACATGCAAGCTGCCCATACCGTTTGTACTTATGCACCCCCATACCATCAGAGATGCTGGCTTTTGAACTGAACGCTGATAACACGCTAGAAGGTCTCCCTCCTCTTTAGCCTGGAGGACACAGCGTCCGTGATTTCCAACAAAAATTTGGACTCGTCTGACCATAGAACACTTTTCCACTTTGAAACAGTCCATTTTAAATAAGCCTTGGCCCACAGGACACAACGGCGCTTCTGGACCATGTTCACATGTGGCTTTCTTTTTGCATGATCGAGCTTTAGTTGACATCTGCAGATGGCACGGCGGACTGTGTTTACCGATGGTTTCTGGAAGTATTCCTGGGCCCATTTAGTAATGTCATTGACACAATCATGCTGATGAGTGATGCAGTTTCCAATAAAGGTCTTCGGCTTTCTCCCTTACGCACAGAGATTTCTCCAGTTTCTCTGAATCTTTTGATGATGTTATGCACTGTAGATTATGAGATTTGCAAAGCCTTTGCAATTTGATGTTGAGGAACATTGTTTTCCACAATCTTTTTAACGCACTGATTGGCACTGAATCAAAGATTGGAGAGTCTATGCCCATCTTTACTTCTGAGAGACTCTTCCTCTCTAAGAAATCCCTTTTATAGCTAATCATGTTACAGACCTGATATCAATTTACTTAATTAGTTTCTAGATGTTCTCCCAGCTGAATCTTTTCAAAATTTCTTGCTTTTTCAGCCATTTGTTGCCCCTGTGCCAACTTTTTTGAGACCTGTAGCAGGCATAAAATTTAAAATGTTCTATTGTAAATAAAATATTGGCTAATGTGATTTGAAAATCTTTTAGTTTTCATTTTATTCGAATTAAAAAAAAACGTCCCAACATTTCTGGAATTTGGGTTGTAGTAAACTGTAATTTATTCCTGTAATCAAAGCTGAATTTTCAGCATCATTACTCCAGTCTTCAGTATCACATGACCCTTCAGAAATCATTCTAATATGATGATTTGCAATATTTTTTAAAACATTTTATTTTTCAGGATTCTTTGATGAACAGAAAGAACACTGAATCTTTTTTTTAACATTCTAAATGTCTTTACTGTCACCTTTGATCAATTTAATGCATCCCAGGTAAAAACAAAAAAAATCTTATTGACCCCACAGTTTTGTACCAAGCAAAAGGTAGCATATATATGCATATTTTTGGCAGATAACAAAAACAACTGGAACTAAGAAAAATGGCTACCATATTAGAAAATTTTAATAGAATTTAAATTTATCAATCTTAACACTCTAAATCAGAGGATTTCTTGTAAAGTGTGTTTATGCATCTTTCTTTAAATAAAATTGCATCCTCTTTAATATTTTGTTGTCTGATGCAACAACATTCAGCATTAAACGTAATGTAAAAACCTCATAAAACACTCTCAGTGTTGATGCACTGAAACAGGAAATTGTTTTTTTCTCATATCACAGAAATTCCCACTCATGACTGCAGAGCATGACATCAGTATTCTGATCCGTTTACCACAGAAGAGAAAGACTGTCTGATTTAAAAGCACATATCTAGTTCAAGAATGTCTTTCTCGTCTTTATGCCAGTGTGCTAAAGACTAAGACAAAAAAAATCCACAAAACAGTTTGGTTTAGCCAATCTGGCCAATCTCCAAACGAAACCACAGGCCTTAAAAACTCTATAATAATCAATAAAACTAAAATCACAGCCTTATTTTGGTCTAATTTGGTAAGAAATACTCCACACTGTTAAAAAAAGAATAAAAAAAAAATATATATATATATATAAATTCATAAATGTTTATTCTAGTTCGTTTTATACATAAAGTTAACCTAAATAAAAGTGAGAAATGTTGCCTTTGCATAAAATAAGTTGTTGTTTTTTTTTGTTTCAGTTAACATTTATTTCATTTAACGTAACAAAAACGGGTAACGCTTTATTTTAGTGTCATTGTTACATATGTTACATGCAGTTACTATAGCAATAACTATAAATTATGCATAATTACATGCAACTAACCCTAAACCAAACCAAACCAAACCCTAATCCTAACCCTATATATAGTACATGTAGTTAATATTACTCAGTACTTAAATGTATAATTACAGTGTAACAAAGGCACCTTAAAATAAAGTGTAACCCAAAAAAACGTTTTAGTTTTAGTTACAGTTTTAGTTAACCGTAATAACCCTGAAACAAAGATAAATACATTACGTGCATCAAAACGTCATGTTTAATTCAACGTGTTACTTGCCATTCCTTTGTAATTATTTGTGAAATTCACTAGCAATTTCTGAGCGGAAATTGTTTCAAAGTAAATCACAAAGTAAATTTTCAGTCCACCATCACATGCCAAGAAATATTACTGTGCAATTCAAACGTGTTAGTCGCTAATTACCAGCTTATGGAAGCCGCTTCATCTTCAGTAGAGGCTCTGGATGGATTTGCATAAGTGCTGGGTTGTAATTGGTATAATTTGAGCATGTTCCGTTATTACTTCCCCTTAATCATTCTGTAATGTGACAAAGCCATCTCCGCCCATAGAGGAGATCACTGAACTAAGTTGGCGATCAAAAGAACTCAGAGTAACCTTGTCAACTCAAGGCGCCGGATGATTAGCTAGCCCTGCCAAAACGACTACGCCAACCCGCGCTAACGCCGCATCATCTGTCAGAAACAAGACGTTGCACATTCATCCTTCAGAAAAGGGGAAGAAAGTGAGAAAGAAGAGAGAGAGAGAGAGAAAAAGGAGTCAGAATCCAAATGCAAAACAGACGTAAACTAGAGCACTTCACCGGGATAAAAGTGTCATTATCTCAGCAGTGGTAGGCAAATGTTCTTTCACTTAATTAAGCATAAGAAGAAGAAATGACTCGCTCTCGCGTTGAAGAACACAAAAGTGCGACTCAACGGAGTGTGGAAACGGCGGCAGCTTTGATACTTCATTGATCTTCATTAGCTCGATTAGGGTTTTAATGGGGCTTCGGGGTGGAGGAGCGACTCACAGACTCCATTACGAGGACATCTTCGCTGGATCGAGCCACTGACCTTCAGACACGACAACAAATTGATGAGCGTGCCAGACTGAGAGGGTGACGGATAAAGCATATGTGCCTGACACGGCCTTCAAAAAGAGTCCGAAATCAGTTTCGTGCACATGAATGATCAAGCAAAGTCGTGTTTACCAGTGAAAAACAATAGGTGGGTCGACAGCTAAAAATATTGTCTTATCAACAGGTACAACATTTGACTATGTCTTATCTTAACCCCTATAAAGTTATCATATTTGATATGCACATTTCTAAGCCCTCTAAAGATGATCAACATGATATTTGCACACTATCTCCTACAGTCCTTCTGTCGTCTGATTGATAGTTAAGACTGTTTTAGTACAATTGTACAAACGTCCTCCTTCAGCTCGTGTCTTTCTGCTATGAAATCTGCACTGATTTTTATCAAGTAAACATGAGAATAACTTTGACATTGTTAGTAATATTTCAAGATGAACTTCGGTTTATTTGACTATCCAGACATTATTTTATAGAACAATCATGAGTGTCAAATATGATCCTCAGGCTTTTGAGGAAGGTTTATTTGTTCATTTCTCAATCATCATTGTATTGCATTTCATTTAAAACTACAGAGCTTTGATCATAAAACTAAGCATTTAAATATCATCTTACTAAGACATATTATAAGCAGATATTGATATTTATATGCATTTTATGAAAGTAGTCTGCTATACTGTTATAAAGATCTCACTGAGATCTTTTACACACACACCAATACGCTGATAACTACCAAAAATCGGTTATTCCCCGGTGGTGACATCAAAACTTAAGCATTCTGTTTATTATGCAAGTTGTGATGTTAAATAAAGCATTAAAAACCCCAGAGTATTTTCAAAAGGTCAGCTGGAAACTCATTCTCCTCTCATATTTGAAGTTTCTACATCTGTACCACTTGTCCTTTGGCTGCACGAGATGAGTTTGCAATATATTTGCCCTCCCCTACCAGGAAATAATGACGCTTTCCTGTAGGGCTGGACCAGAATATTCGAATATGGTATTCGATTTTTAATTTTGGGATTTGAATATTCGTTGTTTTTTGTTTGTTTGTTTGCACACCTGGCATCCCCCTCGCAAAACGGTTCTCATTCGCGCTTGAATATGTTTACACAACAAAACATGGCGAAATACAATACTCTTTTTTACAATTATCTTATATAGCCAAGCCGTTTTTAATTAGATGGACAGTTTAAGGAACCCAACCTTGAAAATTGTTAGGCTACCTTTTTAAAAGTATTGCTCTTAACAGACCTGTGTTTTATATCACTAGTGCAGTGTCCGTTCTCGTAGTATTTAAGCCCTGCCCGCGTGAGGCACGCCGCTTCTGGCTCGCGCTGTTCTGTAGCTTATTAAAAGTTGATCAATTCTGAACGTGTTCTCGACATAATCAAAATGCAAACAGATACACAAAGATTCCTGCTGTAACATGTTCTGTACAGAGCAAATAGGGAGACATTAACTCACTTAGCTTGAGTTATTGATACCAGACAGACTTCACAGAGGCGATTGACATTTCACAACAGGCGCTTTATTCCCCATGAAACTCTGTAACTGTCAGTCGCAAATGTAATGCCGTCTACAGCGTTACGTAATAAAGAAAATAACTTTAAATGAGCAACAGAAAAACAGAAATAACCCGCTTACATGTGATGCTCAAGTCGTTTGACACAGTTCAACCGGGAGTGCGCAGCTCTTAAAGGGGCCACACCATATTTCTACTCATTACACGTGCCTTTATTAGAGAGAAGAATATCTTCAGCCTCCTCCCGCCAAAGCTTCGAATAGTCGGTGCTGATTACTACAGAGCTTTGAAGCTCAAAAAATGGTATTCGGATTAGCCCTACCTTCCTGTCACATATCACAAGTTTACATGCTGGGAGAAATTGGGGTAATAGGCATCGGTTTATTCTTAAGCCGTTCATGACCTTACGAAAATAACAGAAAACAGTTTTATGTGTTTACACGACCACACACATAATTGGTTTAAAGGGGTCCTATTATGCCCCTTTCACAAGATGTAATATAAGTCTCTGGTGTCTCCAGAATGCGTCTGTGAAGTTTCAGCTCAAAATACCCCACAGATCATTTATTATAGCTTGTCAAATATGCCCCTATTTGGGTGTGAGCAAAAACATGCCGTTTTTGTGTCCCTTTAAATGCAAATGAGCTGCTGCTCCCGGCCCTTTCCAGAAGAGGGCGGAGTTTTAACAGCTCACGCTTCGATTGCTCAACAACAACAAAGCTGGAGAATCTCACGCAGCCAAAATGAGGATTGTCAGTAACGGTGTTCAGCCTTACATTGTTCAAACCGGAGTCGGACACTGATGGAGAGATTCAGGAAGAAGTTACAACTTTTAGAAAGAAACTGGACGTTTCTGAATGGTTAGTGGATAAATTTATGTAGTTGCTGTGGAGTTGATTCAACTCATCGACTAGCATGTGCCGTCATGTTAATATTTTGTGCAAATCCAGCGTTGAATTGACCCTCGTTTGTGAAGCAGTCCGGCGTAAAATGACGGCAACAACACTCTACTACAACAACTCTTCCTCTTCTCTAAAGCAGTCCAACATGGCCACACCCCCTTTGTTGTGTGTTCTCGTGGGGCGGGATTTATATAAATTTTAGGGTTAGTGATGTCACTAACCCAGGAAGAAGCTCGTTGTAGTCCCTACCGGCCATTTGTTGTAGTCCTTAAATGTAGAATTCTTTAAAAGAAAATATCTCCCTTTGCATTGAACTTTGAGCGCCGTAACTTTGCAGATGTTGTTTAATGATCAAACAGCAACATTACACGCTAACTAAAGTTAAAAAAGTGAAATCATAATCAACCACCCCTTTAAGAATGTGCATGTAAATGCACTTATTGATTTATGATCAGAATTTAATTTTAGTTGATGTCCATATAAATATCTGCATCTGCACTAAATTTGCTCAGTTTGGGCTTCTGAATAAAACTGAGGTGTTTTTCTTCCATACTCTCACTATATCACATCGTATGAGCTTGATGTATCAAATATGATACTCAACAAAAAGCATAAACCCAACAGATTCTCGAAACATTGACATGCTCCCTGCCCTTCCACTTCACACAGACATCTTAAAATTGTGATTTGTGCTTTCAAACATGTCAGATATTGACACAGAGTGGCAGGACGGGCCTGTCCCGTCTTATGTGAAGTGGGCTTCTGACAAGATCATGCAAATGAATCAAAAGGGCACGACACTGGGTTCAGAGATGAGGAAGTGCACATATCAGAGGAGCTTTCACACTGTCCATCATCCAACAGCTTTTTTTTTCTGTGCATTTGACTCTGTTTGCTCAAGTCATGCATCTTGTACAGCGTTGCATACAAATGTGCTTAAAGGGATACTCAAAAATGAAAATTCGGTCATCATTTACTCACCCATATGTTGTTCCAAACCTGTATGAGTTTCTTTCATCTGGTGAGCAGATATTTTGCAGCAGATTTGTTGACGGTAGCCATTGAGTTCCATAGTATTTTTTTTTTTTTCTACTATCAACTGTCTGGTTACCAACATTCTTCAAAATAACATTTTTTTTTACTTCATCAGAAGAAAGAAAGTCACAAAGGTGAACTAACCAAAATTTTTAAAGTAAACATGCAATGCAATTTGCAAACCATTTATCTGAACAGGAGATTCAATGAGAAAAATTATAGGGTGGGATTTGATTTTATCCACTAGGAGTTGACTGGATTGTGAAAATGGCTGTTAAACATCAGAATAGATGTCAGCTGAAAAGGATCTTCCCTTTAATGAACAATCACAGAGACAATCATGGTGAATCACTCAAAATAAAACCAGAAACATGTATTAAGAACTTGAAACGCTCCTTTATGATTGCTTGTTGATTTTAAAAGATAAACAGTCATCACAAACACAATCTATTGTGTATTTCTCCACCTCTCATCCTAAATATGCCAACATATCTAATATCTACATCTACTGACAAACAGATGTGATTTTAATTCATTAAAAAGTAAAAATCTATTCAAAAGGATAAGATTTTTCATTGGTTTTGAAAGTCTCTTCTGCTCACCAAGGCTGCATTTATTTGATCAAAACTACTGTAAAAATTGTGAAATATTACAATTTAAAATAGCTGTTTTCAATGTGAATATATAGTAAAATGTAATTTATTCCTGTGATCAAAGCTGAATTTTCAGCATCATTACTCCAGTCTTCGGTGTCACATGATCCTTCAGAAATCACTCTAATATGATGATTTGCTGCTCAAGAAACATTTCTGATTATTATCAATGATGAAAAAAGTTGTGCTGCTTCAGATTTTGGTGGAAACAATCATACATTTTATTTTTCAGGATTCTTTGATGAATAGAAAGTTCAAAAGAACATGTCTTTACAGTCATTTTTGATCAATTTAATGCAACACCGCTGAACAAAAGCATTAATTTCTACCGTTCAAAAATTGTATACTGTGGAAACTGACTTCACACATCCACTAAAATGCAAATACAGACACTTGCAATCCTAACAAACTTCTATTTGTCAAATGTTTTGTTGTGTACAATGCGTTTCTTTCTTTACAATAAACCACACTTGCCTTTTTATTTTGTATCGAATGCAATGACATTCAGGCATTAAGTGCGACTTGGTGACGCTGTATTTTTTTTTCCCGTCTGCGTTTGTTTTGGAGGGAACATGTTGTTTTCTAATGTACAATTTGATCTGAAATGCAAACAAGAAACTGTCCATTTTGCTCCGAGCGCCCCACAACCAAAGGACATTTGCATGAACTAGAAAAGACAGAAGGACTGTGATATGAGGCAGAGAGAGAGATGACAACTGCTACACATTCCAGCATTTATCAATCTCCCTGCATCCCAGTCAGAAATTGAGTGAGCGTTTCTCCGCATGTCACAGCAATGACAGGACACATTATATTAATGCTGGCTCATTGGTGAAATCCTCCTGAGAAGTCCGGCCTGATTGTCTGTCAGCACGCCTGCCGTTGAGCTGTCACGCCGACCGTTGTGAGCCGACTTTGACAGATTGCTGCGTTATGGAAAAATTGTAGGAAAATCAATGCATGTTAATATGAGGCAAGTGCCATAACTAAGCCAGAACCCGACGCCTGCTGCCCCGTCGGGGCCTCACGTTTGATTAGTTATTGTCGAGGAAAGGCAATATATTTTTAAGCCCGACAGTTAATTTGCACCTCTGTAGAAAATAATTTTTCAATCAGGTTTTATTTTTTGCCAGTCTGAAACTGTGTTTTCCATTAAAGTGCATGTTGTGTGGGTGTGTATTAGTCGGTCTGCTAATGTGCATGTATTCATGTGTGTGTGTGAAAATGTGTTAATGGATGAAATCTCTAAACACAATAACCAAAGCACTCAAAAACGCACAAACAAACTGACAATAACAGCCAGACCCGAATGCTATCAACATGATGAAATATCAGCAACTATTTAACATACGACTCTAATGTTCAACATCAGAATATGAAAGAGAATCAGGACTAATTCATATCAGAATTCAATCAAAATCCTATCAAGCTACATTTGTGCATTTCTGAATGAGGTCAAATGACTCTAATTCTCTTTATAATCTTTGAGCACGTATGGGATTTGCATTAATTGGCTCTAAATATTCATACATGTCAAGATAAACTGTCTGCTCATCATATTTACATTTTAACTGCCCAACACAAGAACTGAAAGGTGAAAAAAGTGTAACTAGCACCTAATAGAGGTTAAGAAATAACCAGACTTCTACAGTTTAAACAAAATATGAGCAGTGTTTCCCAAGCAAAACAATCTAGTCACAATGCTATGTGTGTGCAAGTAAAAACATGAACTGTTACATGATATGTACAGGTGCTGGTCATATAATTTATCATCAATAAGTTGATTTATTTCACAAATTCCACTCAAAAGGTAAAACTTGTATATTATATGTATTCATTACACACAGACTGATATATTTCAAATGTTTATTTCTTTTTAATTTTGATGATTATAACTGACAACTAAAGAAAATCCCAAATTCAGTATCTCAGAGAATTAGAATATTATTTAAGACCAATACAAAGAGAGGATTTTTAGAAATCTTGGCCAACTGAAAAGTAGGAACATGAAAAGTATGAGCATGTACAGCACTCAATACTTAGGTGGGGCTCCTTTTGCCTGAATTACTGCAGCAATGCGGCGTGGCATGGAGTCGATTAGTCTGTGGCACTGCTCAGGTGTTATAAGAGCCCAGTTTGCTCTGATAGTGGCCTTCAGCTCTTCTGCATTGTTGGGTCTGGCATATCGCATCTTCCTCTTCACAATACCCCATAGATTTTCTATGGGGTTAAGGTCAGGCGAGTTTGCTGACCAATTAAGAACAGGGATACCATGGACCTTAAACCAGGTACTGGTAGCTTTGGCACTGTGTGCAGGTGCCAAGTCCTGTTGGAAAATGAAATCTGCATCTCCATAAAGTTGGTCAGCAGCAGGAAGCATGAAGTGCTCTAAAACTTCCTGGTATACAGCTGCGTTGACCTTGGACCTCAGAAAACACAGTGGACCAACACCAGCAGATGACATGGCACCCCAAACCGTCACTGACTGTGGAAACTTTACACTGGACCTCAAGCAACGTGGATTGTGTGCCTCTCCTCTCTTCCTCCAGACTCTGGGACCCTGATTTCCAAAGGAAATGCAAAATTTACTTTCATCAGAGAACATAACTTTGGACCACTCAGCAGCAGTCCAGTCCTTTTTGTCTTTAGCCCAGGCGAGACGCTGTCTGTTGTTCAAGAGTGGCTTGACACAAGGAATGCGACAGCTGAAACCCATGTCTTGCATACTTCTGTGCGTAGTGGTTCTTGAAGCACTGACTCCAACTGCAGTCCACTCTTTGTAAATCTCTCCCACATCTTTTAATGGGTTTTGTTTCACAATCCTCTCCAGGGTGTGGTTATCCCTATTGCTTGTACACTTTTTTCTACCACATCTTTTCTTTCCCTTCACCTCTCTATTAATGTGATTGGACACAGAGCTCTGTGGAGCCTCTTTTGCAATGACCTTTTGTGTCTTGCCCTCCTTGTGCAAGGTGTCAATGGTCATCTTTTGGACAACTGTCAAGTCAGCAGTCTTCCCCATGATTGTGTAGCCTACAGAACTAGACTGAGAGACCATTTAAAGGCCTTTGCAGGTGTTTTGAGTTAATTAGCTGATTAGAGTGTGGCACCAGGTGTCTTCAATATTGAACCTTTTCACAATATTCTAATTTTCTGAGATACTGAATTTGGGATTTCCCTTAGTTGTCAGTTATAATCATCAAAATTAAAAGAAATAAACATTTGAAATATATCAGTGTGTAATGAATTAATATAATATACAAGTTTCACTTTTTGAATGGAATAAGTGAAATAAATCAACTTTTTGATGATATTCTAATTATATGACCAGCACCTGTATAACGAGTTGTTCCCTACATTATTACAGGAAGGCGCTACAATAATCAAATTAATGTTTTCTGTAAGCAAAGATATGAAGCGCGCACCAAGATGTATCAATATATCTTGAAGCAGAATTAAAGTGAAGAGACATTCAAAGAAATTCATATGACAAAACCAAAACCTTGAATTCTGGCTTGTTTAAAAGTTTAAAAAGCCTTTAAGTCTGAAGTTTAAAGGCCTCACAGTCACAGATCAATACATAAATAGATCTGTTTCAATCCCAATTCAGCTTCCTATATGTCGTGGTCAATTCAACTGAAATACACGCTCATGAATTGAAAAAGACAGTTCTTTAATTCTGAATTTTACACAACACACACACACACAAACTTCTGCCAATGTACTGAGCTCTAGAGGAGTGTTTGCTTTAGTTGCATCAAGAGTTTTTCCTATATGTAGAAAACAGCATCTGAAGCATCATATACTGAGCTAACAAAAAAATATTCTTAAAACATTTCAAATATTTGTATAAAAATCTTATTTCTAAATGTTCCCTGAATGTTTAAAACATCCAGTTTTCACAATGTATTTACATATGAATCATAATTGCAGGAAACAATGAATCCGTACACTGTCAGTTCATGTGAAGAGTGAACAGAATCCACAGACTAACTCGTATATTCATCAACATCTGTTTGTCTAATCGCCCAGATTCATTTGAGTGATCAGAGATGACAATCTAATGATTTTGAGTGGGAAAATGTAATTTTTCAGAAAGAAAATTTATTGACTGGGCCTCTTGGAAGTTTAATGAAACACTCCTGCCCTCTGAACTCCATCAACACTAAACGGGACAGGAGCAGAGACGGAAAAATCTGCTGTTCTCTAGGGAAAATGAAACAACGCTGAATGCTGAATCAACTTATCAACCATCTGAAGACTGTTAAAGTGGCAAAGACAAAGATTCAGCCAGTTTTACTTTCTATATACAGCCACCACAATAAAGATGATCCAGACAGCTATTTTCTTGTCATGGAAGTACAGCTCCAGACTATTTGAAAGGAAAATCTTCAAAATTTCAATTCATGTCAAATCTGACAACAATGGTATCATAAAAATACAGTATTTATCATGTCAGTCCATCTAATGCATATGCGCCCTGGAGAATAGAAAACAGCCAGTGACTCTAACAAAAGGTCTTTTAAAGGGGACCTATTATGTCCCACAAGATGTAATATAAGTCTCTGGTGTCCCCAGAATGTGTCTGTGAAGTTTCAGCTCAAAATACCCCACAAATCATTTAATATAGCAAATTTGCCCCTATTTGGGTGTGAGCAAAAACACAGCATTTTTGTGTGTGTCCCTTTAAATGCAAATGAGCTGCTGCTCCCGGCCCACTTTCCAGAAGAGGGCGGAGCTTTAACAACTCACGCTTCGGTTGCTCAACAACAACAAAGCTGGAGAATCTCACGCAGCCAAAATGAGGATTGTCAGTAACGGTGTTCAGCCTTACATTGTTCAAACCGGAGTCGACACTGATGGAGAGACTCAGGAAGAAGTTACAACTTTTAGAAGGAAACTAGAGCTGGTCCGAATACCATTTTTTGAGCTTCGAAGCTCTGTAGTAATCAGCGCCGAATATTCAAAGCTTCGGCGGGAGGAGGCTGAAGATATTCAAATACAGTATTCAAATAGTAGAAATATGGTGTGGCCCCTTTAAGAGCTGCATGCTCCCGGTCTCGAACGACTCGAGCACCACATGTAAGCGGGTTATTTCTGTTTTTCTGTTGCTCATTTAAAGTTATTTTCTTTATTACGTAACGCTGTAGACGGCATTACATTTGCGACTGACAGTTACAGAGTTTCATGGGGAATAAAGCGCCTGTTGTGAAATGTCAATCGCCTCTGTGAAGTCTGTCTGGTATCAATAACTCAAGCTAAGTGAGTTAACGTCTCCCTATTTGCTCTGTACAGAACGTGTTACAGCAGGAACGACTGGAAAAACGACTAGGCTATATAAGACAATTGTAAAAAAAGAGTATTGTATTTCGCCATATTTTGTAGTGTAAACATATTCAAGCGCGAATGAATGTTTTGCGAGGGGGATGCCAGGTGTGCGGGAAAAAAACAACAAATATTTAAATCCCAAAATTGAAAATCGAATACCAACCAACCAACCACCCAAACGAATATTCGAATAATCGAATGTGCCGTCATGTTAATCTTTTGTCCAAATCCAGCGTTGAATTGACCCTCGTTTGTGAAGCAGTCCGGCGTAAAACGATGGCAACAGCACTCTACTACAACAACTCTTCCTCTTCTCTAAAGCAGCCCAACATGGCCACACCCCCTTTGTTGTGTGTTCTCGGGGGCAGGGTTTATGTAAATTTTGGGGTAAGTGATGTCACCAACACGGGAAGAAGCTTGTTGTAGTCCCTACCAGCCATATGTTTTAGTCCTTAAAAAGAAATTTCTGTAAAAGAAAAGCGGTCCTTCTCCTCGTATTCTATCTCTGATCAGTAATAGTGTTCGTGTAGTCATGAGGAAGTGAGTGTGTGTGTCTCATACCGTTGCTTTGTCATACAGCACGTGATTGTCCAGCAGTTTTCCTCGCTCCAGCCTGGCAAATCGTCTCAGGTCTCTTTCAAACAGCTGGAAAAAGAACAGAAAACAGTCAAGTTAGTGACACCTGTAGTCAGAAACTTACTGTTAATGCTCATAACGCACAAGAGACTGGACGTGATTCAATGCCCTGATATACTCAAGGCCACGTTCTTTCTTGTTCTTCTTCACTTAGAAGTGAAAAGATGGAAATACCTTTGTAGAGAATGAACATACTGACGCCGTCCATGCTGCTGAGAGCAACGTTTAGATCAATATGTAAATATGTGCTGCGCTTTCCTCTCAGTAACAAAATAAACAACAAGCGGTGAGAAAACAGCAGTTCAGAAAGCATCTGATCATAGCGATGTGGATATGTTTGACAGATGAGGAAATTAAACTTACACTGTTATGATGGTTTAATTACAAGTATATTTGAGACTATATAGACTATATAGATCTGACTATGTGAGACTATAGTTTGAATGAATAGATTTTCTTTGCATGACACTCACATTACAAGACAGAATGGCTCTAGCGGCATTAGTCTATCATCATACATATATAAAATCATGTAAGTTTATTACATAGAGAAAATAAAAAAGTGATCTCTAATATCTCGAATGATTTTTGAACAGCGTAATGAGATTATCCTGGATTAATATTCATGTGCTTCATTTAAAGTGCTACAGTATTTGTGCATTATAATTTGAGACCCTCTTGATCAAATACAGATAATATTACCAGAGGACAGTTAGATCACAAACAGAATAATCTAAAGAATAAAACTGCAAACATTCTGCTGCTAAGCAATATTATGGAGTTTGTTATTTCTTGTTTATATATTTCCCTTGAGTAAATAAAGCGCACAGTTAAATGAGATTTAAAACCTGAAAACACTACTGTATATTGATGCTGCGTCCTGTTGTTGTTTATGGTATTAAGCATCACCAATCTCTTTAGGGACTCTTATCATGGCCAGCAGACCTATTTAAACGCTTCTCCATTAAGCTCTTCAAACATACAGTATTTTTAATGGTTTTTGTCATTATCTAAAGCTCCTCTAGGTCTATTCGGGCTTGAAATAAACTCCACTATTGGATGCCATGAAACATCCAGACAGAGCAGGAATGAATAAATGAATACATTGATTTTTAAAGTATTCTGAACTTCTAATGAGACGCACATAATGGTATAATGATAAGCCTCAGAAACTAACTTCCTCTCTTTCTCCATCTTCATCGCCCTCAAACGCTGCACCGATCCTACACACGCCGTGGGTGCTGAAAGCATCATGGGATAGCAAACCCCAGGAGGCGGTAAGTGGAAGAATGTAATTACAGCTGATGGGTCGAGCGTCCACGTGGAGCAGACGGCCTGCAGAAGCGACGCAGGGGACATGAGCGCTAAGGCTCAAGGTTAGGGTTCATCTATAAACAGCTCAAGTCAAACTGTATCGGTCTGTGGACGCCCCTAAACTCTTTCCTCTGTGCTTATGGGACGTTTAGGGACAGAAACACAATAGATACTATATATAGATTTATGCATTTGAATTGCATATAAAATTTCCATGCATTTAACATAGTCAGATTTCTGTAATAGTACTGATAAATAAATTTAATGTGTTTTAGATATACAATAATATCATCAATAAATCCTATTTGTTTCAATTTCATACATTTTAACAAACTGAATATTGCTTGATGCACAGCATGCCATATTTTAACCAAGTTCATATTTTTAACTGAATAATTTTTTTTCACAATGAACAGATTTATGCTGATTCTAAGCATTTTGAAAATAGGATTATTTGAATAAAACCAAATAGAAGCAAATAGTTCATAATAAACAATGCCACAATTGTTTGAGTGCAGAAATCTTTCATTTATGTAAAATATGCATCACATTAAAGGAATAGTTCATCCAAAAATTAACACAAATGAAGATATTTTTAATGAAACTTGAGAGATTTCTGTCCCTCCATTGAAAGTCTGTTCACCCAAAAAAAATCCATATGAATTTGAGTGGTTTAATCCAAGTCTTCTGAAGAGACACGGTCACTTTATATGATGAACAGATTTAATTTAGGCTTTTATTCACATATTAACACTGCTCAGTGAAAATACATGGGCCCAGTCCCAAATGGCACCCTAAACACTTGCGGTCTTCCTACGAGTCCGCACTTTCGTAACACCACATTGATTGTCGGGAAGAAGTCAGCAAAAGTGCGCATCGAGGGCTCATATCGACTGCAAAGGGGGCGCTCGCATGCACCCTTCTGAATCCTAAAATGGCAAATGGGATACCCTACGATTTCATGGATTTAACGGACACGTGTACGCGGCAGCCACAAGACTGAAAGTGCATACGAAGCGTGCCATATGTGCCATGGTAAACGAAAGCTCACGCATCCTTACTCGACGTACAAGAGCCAATGAGGTTCATTTAGTCCACATTTTGTCTAATCAGAGCTCTGATATGTAATGGTGCTCATACCGTGGAGCCCGTCCATCCCAGCAGGGCGTAAGCGTAGCGCTCCACTGGAGGAGCCAGCAGATCCACACGCACGGCTTTCCAGTCCCGACTCGCTCCTCTGTCTGTCCCTTGCTCCCGGCTCTCCTGCTCTCTCTTCAGCTTCACTATCAGGAAACACTTGCTGAAATTATCCATGGCCTCAAACCGATGATTCGGCAGCTGGCTCAGGTCAAAGGTCGACTCCTGGAAGTCTGAGTACAGCAGGATGTTCTGAAAAATACAATGTTTATTTTATACTCATTTGTTTTGTTTTTAGAATATGAGCAAATGTGGTTGTTTGTCACTGGAATACACTGTAAAAAACTGTTAAAGACTGTAAAGACTGCCACAGTAAGTTCCCTTAACTGTAACAGATCTAACCTTACATGTAATTGTAAAGGGATAGTTCACTCAAAAATGAAAATTGTCATCATTTACTCACTCTAATAATGTTCCAAATCTGTATGAGTTTCTTTCATCTGCTGAACACAAAACAAGATATGTTAAAGAATTTCAGTAACCACACAGTTGACGGCACCCATTGACTCCCATAGTTTTTTTTTTTCCTACTATGGAAGTCAATGGGTGCCGTCAACTGTCTGGTTACCAACATTCTTTAAAATATCTTCTTTTGTGTTCAACAGAAGAAAGAAACTCATACAGATTTGGAACAACATGAGGGTGAGTAAGTAATGACCAAGCGGCAACCTTCCGGTCTCTCTCGAATCTAACACGGAAGTGACTTAAATTGCGTTTGTCTGCTGTCTGTTAGGCACCTCAGCTCCACCCACATCCCACCTCTTGGCCCATTTTTAGTTGTCCGGGAGTACCGCGCTGCCAAGATTTGGGCTTTGGGCTTCAAAAACGCTCTTCAGAAATCTACGGGTGACAAAATGAAAATAATGTCATTACTATAGACTGTATAGTAATAACATTATTTTCATTTTTGGGTGAATTATCCCTTTAAATGTACCATTTCTGAGAGTAAAAAAGAACAAATCATCTTATAACTCACAGTGAAAAGCTGTAAACTAACATTTATTAACATTTCACAGCTCACATTTGATGGTTTTTAATTTTAATAATTATGTTTCTTTTGTTATCAATCCCTTATGTACATTAGGGTTTTATGTTACATCTTATGTTGATAAATGAATGCATTATTTTAAGGTCACATGTTGCCATGATGTTTTTTTGCATTTGTGTGAATATATTAGAATATAAAAACTACTTGTGATGAACTTTGCTTCATCATGTGTCTTTCTCTTTACCTCCAGTGTTATTATTGTGGATGTTAAAGTATTTTAAAAGGTACAAAACAGAGTTTAGTGTGGCCTTGCTAATTCAGTAGAAAATGGCTGTTTAAATTACACATATTTTTTGTAAATAACAGTTTGAAACTGTAACATTTTCAGGTTGTTCTGTAAATATACAGAATTATTCTGACAACAGCTGCCTTTTTGCAGTAAAATGACAGGATTTTTTTACAGTATAGAGTGAAATTATTACAGCAGATATTGCGAAACAAAAATGATCAGTTAGTCAGACACTTGAGACAAACATCCACAAATGAAAAGTACATCATAAATCATCATACTCTTCCTGCATTTACTTTCCACACACCATAACTTTCCAATTTGTCAATTTTCCCCTCATACTCCATGTTATTTTGTAGTTTGTGGCACAAACCTGAAGCCATCAGCCTCAGATGTAATTTGCACCTTAAATAAGAGTTTGCTTGATTTAACAAATGATTTAGTGTCGGACAGAAAGAAGTCTATTTGCAAACACGCAAGACACGCTCCTCAAGAGCGCCGCTAAATAAACTGAACATAGACGTGTGATTGGATAAGTCATTGTGAAGTCTGCTAATAGTCGACCCATTTGAGCGATTCACTGGAGCAGAGCTGCAAACCTGAAATACTTCCCATTCTGTGAAAGAATAGAGAACTTGAAATACGGTTTCTGTTAAATTATAAGTCTGGATCTCGTAGCAGCGGGACGCCTTTCTCTGTCTGCACTAAATGGTTTAACTCCACGAGAAATGAAATCAATTCAGGACTATTCCTCCGTACAGTCACAATAAATAAAGAGCAGTGGAGGTTTACAAAAATAAAAAGAAAGAAAAATACTGGATGGATGAAGGGACTTTAGTTACTTTAGTATCATTGAGATACTCTTGTAGTTTTTATTCATATTTTGAATTAGTATTTATTATTTCTTTTATTTTTAAATGTAGACATTTTTGTGTTTTTTGTCGGTATAATTTTTATTCATTTTTATCTCAGTTTTAGTTGTACTTATTTTAGCGCATCAAGTTAAACTTAATGAAAATGAGAAATGCTACATTAATATTGTAATGTAAACTTTTGATGATGTGGTTAGGGTTATTAAAATCACTATACTAAAGTGTGAACAACAGAATTAGAAAATAAGAAAGAAAGAAAGTAAGAAAAGAAAGAAAATAAGACAGACAGAGATAAATAGAAAGATAATGCTAATGAAGCAAGTAAATAGAGATTGTATAAGAGCGGCGAGAAACATAAACAGACAAGAGAAGGGAAGGAAGAGGGCGGGGGAAAAGATGGAGTCAGGGCCTGAGAATTGATTTCCGCCGGCTACGAGCTGCTCTGATTATCCAGCGCCTGATGGGGGCAGAACTAAGACGATTTACATTACAAATTGTCAGTTTAATTGCAGCAGCCTTAATAATTGTTGCACTACTGTATCCCTCTCACAGACCATAAATCTGAAGCGCTCGTCTTAAAGAGCAATAACTGCCAGAGGGTTGGAGCTCCCACCGCCCTCTTCATCCGTTAAACCCCGAGACGCTCAGTGTAAACCTTGTGTTAAAACAACCTTGTGCTAAATGCCGGCGCGTCCGTTTCTCTGCCAACGACACCCTGATACTGCAGCAAGGAATGTGAGACTGCCATGCAGGCCCATTAGAGGGCAAAAGGGGGCACTGCCCCCTCAGATATGATTTGTGCCCCCTCAGTTTCAATTTGTCCCCCCTCCACACCCGAAACGGGATTGATTTTAACCCTTTGACGCATACGATCACACCGATGTGATTAGAAAGTTCAGTCACTGCTAAATTCAAATGTGCTTTCATACTTGTCATATATAACAAATATTAATTCAGACATTTAAATGAAGTACTAGTCTATGGAAGCTGCAATAATAATAATCTTATCAATTATAATTTGACCAAGTGTTTTATTCATATCAGATACACATTGTGTATGAATCAATAAAGTTTACTTTATTCTTCTTCCAGTTCACTGGGCACTTAGTTTTGTATTTCGGGGGAAATGGATGAATTTACGTGATGTAAATCCGACAGATCCTCTGAACTGTGGTACAAATTGACTGTGCGTTATATGAACTAACATGATCATTATAAAGGTGTCTGAACGACAAAACACATTCACTTCCACATATTTGATCGGAATATATGATATAATTCATGATATAGTTAACAAGTTTGTGAATATTTTTAATAAAAAAGGAAAAAAGAAATAAACGCGATACATATCTGTCATAGTGTGGCTGACTGTTACAATATCACCAGTGTATTAAACACACGAACGAGGAGATAAAGCTAATTGAGTCTTTACTTGAAAATCCAACAGGAGAATACAAGAACAGACAGGAACATACACCAGTATAAACGCAAACGATACCCGACAACATACTCAACAGAAACTGGAACTTAAATACACTGATGATTGAACTCAAATGACGAACAGCTGTGATGAATGTGATTAGTGTCCATGGTAACAGATTGTGGCGGGAAACTAGAACAAAGAACATGTGACAGATGATAACAACAAACTGAAAGTCCATGTGACTGTAACATTACGCCCCCTCCCGGAAAGGCGCATCCTCGCGCCGTAGAGAGAGTGGAAGATGAAGATAAGATGCTGAAGATGATGTAGGAGGCGGCTCAGGAGGCGGACGGCTAACCGGGAGGAGGTGGAGAACAAGAGTCCAGGGTGGTAAAGGCAGGAGGTGGTAAAGTCCAGGAGATGGCCTTGAACTGGGGCTGCAGGATGTTGTGCCAGGCACCAGCCAGGGTAGCGCCCCACGGCGGCGTTGATGGAGGGAGGAGCCATGGAAGGGTGTTGATGACGACCGCCATGGGGAAGACCGTAGTCAACAACGGCGAGGATGGAGCTCACCGTGTAGTCGACGAGCTGAGGTGGTGGAGAAATGGTGACGATCCAAGCAGCCACGACGGAGCCGCAGTGACGACCTCCTGAGATTGAGGAGGGGATCCGGAGGTCTGAAGACGTGCTGGAGCGACCGAGGGCGGAGACGGAGCCTGAGGTAGGGCGGAGCAAGCCGTAGTGGAAGGGGTGGAGGGCCAGAGAGCAGCGGATGGTCCGTAGGTCCGCACCGAAGGCGAAGCGATGTCTGACCCAGGTGGAGCCGACGTGCCGAGGGAGTCCGGCGTAGTCGAAAGGCCGATGGTCAACTCTGAGGTCGAGGGTGGGAGGAGCGCAGGCGCAGGAGTCAGGGCGATGGATGGAGTCAGCTCGTGACCATCCGAAGCTGGAGGCGGAGCTTCGGGCTCCTCGTGCCCAGGAGGAGGCAGATCCTGGCAGGCCCGAGATGGTACCATGCTACCATGGACTGGGAAACAGGCTGAAGTTCCATGCAAACATCCAAGAGCAGTGGTGAGTCACAGGAAGGTTGGTGATATGGTGGGAGAGGCACACTGGACGGGACCAGCTGGAATGAAGACAGTACTGGGGCAAGACAGGTTTCCTCTCCACACCTTAAGTCCAGCAGTGTTTGAGCGAACTCACTCTCAGTAGAGGGGGGGTGGGCGGGGCTCATTTCTGGACCCTCGAGGTCCGCCAACACTCCCTCGGCGATGGAAGACTCGGCCGGCTCACACACCTGGTCGGATACACGCTGCTCGGGCTCCGTGGCGATGTGACCCCCGATCGCTCTTGTGGGCGTGGGCGGCTCAATCGCGGCGGTCTCCGTCGTACTACCTGCGGTGGGCTCAGGTCGTAAATCCTCGCCGTCAGGGTGGTTCTGGCTGGGCACTGGCTGGGGAGTGGGGCTGGCGGCAACCTCGATGGTGAATGGTGATCCGCAGGATGCCAGCACCCACTCCACATAGGACTCGAAGCTCGAGGAGCGATTGCTAATGAGAGATGAGCGCGGCACACGGCTTGAGAGCAGCAGAACTTTTATTATGCCGCAGATGAACGCTTCTGCTTCTTCTGGTCAAGCATATGTGGGGTAACACAGCGCTGTTTAGCATATTAGATATATTTCTGTTGAAAGTTGTTATAGTGCTACTCTGTGCGTTCGCTCTGTGGCTGCTAAGAGACACTTTTTGCACACTGCTCTAAGCTAGATTGATATTAGCCATGGTAAAACATGGTACTCGCGGTAAACCAAGAAAACATGATTTAAACAATAAGACTTACTGTGTTGAGCTATATAACATGTTTATTTTCCTGGCGATTAATGTATCCATTCAAACGGTAGCTCATCTGTCTAATAAAACACATAATATATTTAAGCGTCCTTGGTGTTTCCATAGTTTCTACAAAATAAAAGCAGAAACCGAGGGTAATGCGGGTATGTCATTGATAGGTGACTTGTCCTGATTAAAATGCCTTATTTCTATGAATTTAAACATTCTTGGAAACATATGAGATAATTTAAGTACACAAGTCAACAAAATATATAACCGTTTTAGTGGTTTTTGGATATTTTAATCCAGAAATCTTACATATTGTGCCTTTAATATATATATATATATATATATATATATATATATATATATATATATATATATAAATTTTTATTTATCTCAAATTAAAACACTTAGGCCTACTAAAAACAGATTAAACATTGTTTATAGATTAATATTGTTTGTTTATCTGCATGTCATGTGACCATTAACTGACATCAGAGAAATGTGAACATGCAATGTTAAACTACTGAAATATCAACTTACAATACTTCAAGTGAATATTTTAGGTCAAATGGGCTCAGCAGACAAAAAAAAAAAAAAACCTTGGAAATCCATGCCATATGCAGTAGTAAGAGTAAAGCAATAAGATAAAGATGGATAATAGCACAGCTCATCTTTTGTTCCTCTTTTCCAAGTTAAAAGCTAAGTGCATAAATGTAAATATCTTCTGTATCAAATCGGTGCACAGTTTGAGACTGCTGAATTATCTCTTCAAAACTTACATTAATGACATCTCATTTTTGAACCGTCTCTCTGAAAACAGCAGACTTCAGTATATTTCTGTAAAAACACTCGGGCTGCATCCAAACGCTCATGACTATCTGTGCCGGACAGTATGTGAGATTAGGATTAGTGCGTCTCAAATCATAGGACACTGCTTCATAAGGCAAAGGTGCCCAGATGGTGGAATATTTCCTGTGGATCTGTGGATGCTTTTGGAGCTATGTTTGTCCTCAATTTCTCATGCAGTGGAAGAGGACTTTGCAAATTTTTGACTTTTTAGTTGGCAATGAATGTGAGGCTGAAGCAGCTCCAGCTGCTCCGGATGAACCTAAAGCACAGCAGAGATAAAGCAAAGATTCAGCTATATGCTAACACTTACAGATGCATTCACATTTTCATGTGACACTGCAGTTCTTTTTCATCATGAAAGTTTATTATCTGCATGCGTTTTAAAGCCATATCAGTCTAAACTTCTGATATATGGTTTTCTGAGCGCACACATACAAAGCATGTGCACAGAAAGCTGGCTGTCAGATGACGCGTCCTGTGAGTATGAAACTCAGTTCTCTTTCACGTCTTATTGCAGTTAGACTGTTAAATACACACAAGGTTATGTCAAAAACACACAAAGTTCACATAAACACAGCCGGTTATGTCTGTAAACGTAAACAACAAGTAAAAAAAATCACGTGTGTATATTAGATCTATGTATTAAAGTGACAGCAGCATAATATACAGTACCTACTGCTGTATATGCTTTTAATATGAATCTAAAAAAGAAAACACTCACTGTTCTTGACTGAATAACTTTAGTAGCTTTAATAAGAATACATTTCTTGAATGCTGCTGTTAAATGCTCTGGCAAGAGGATAAACATGGCGGACTATGTACAGCTCACTGGGGGTGGGGTCTATGCTAATAGGGCAGAGTCCGTCAGCAGCTGTGGGCGGGGCTTGTGCAATGTGACATCACACTGCCAATGCACATTTATGTTTAAACACCAAGTAAAAGTGATTTTTGCATCCAATGTCCCCTTTAAATCAAGATACACTTACCGGAGAAGCAAAATGACTTGTATCAAAATGAGGCGAGCATTGGCAAATATTTGTTCTTGTTTTAAGCATAAACTCACTTCATTTTGATACAATTTTCAGAAAGCAAGACTTAAGTCATTTTGCTCCTCCGGTAAATGTATTTCTACTGGAAAACAAGACAAAAATCTGCTTTTTAATCAAATGTTGCAAAGCTTTATGGGATTAGTAGTTCATTCACTTATTTTAAACAAGCATAAGCACTTGTAGCTTCTTTTTTTAAGTTTACATTTACATTTTTTGCTTTACATCCAGTATGCAATGTTGTGATCTCAGACAGGTAACAACAATTTAGCCAAAGAATCTCACTGTACCATAATATTCAAAATGATGTGCTATAATGTACATGCTCTAAGTGCACATGAGAAGCATGCAAACTGGCATTCAGTCTTAGGGTCGGATTTACTAACAGCTTGGTCCAGCACAAACCCTCTTTTGGCATTAAAAAACTACTGTCAGGATTTATTAAAGACACGCAAAGTTGTGGACAGTTATTTTTGCAGCAGAACTTATTGCATATGCATTTGTAGGAGTTTCCCTACTAGTTGCAAAATTTATGGGAGGAGAGTATTTAAATAAATCACGCAATGTGTGGTTTGTGGTAGTCATTTTACTGGTATTTGCAGCATTATTTAACAAGAAAAGCATGTCTAAAACCATTTTGCACTTGATATGGCTGCATCTTGTGTTTTTTAATTTGCACATTGTCAGTAGATCAGCCTCAGAACTTTACACTCCCACCAGCGCCTTTACAGGATTGTGGCCTCACGTGCATTTAGATACGTACAGATTGACTCTTTTACCGCACACAGGGAACGAACAGGCTTCGTGGAGGTTAACACAGAATTCCCTGGAGTCACAGCCATGATACGAGGATCCGTTTTCATGCACATTACAGAGAACATTGCTTTGCTTTGCATCAGGACAGATACTACGAGCCATTATTTCATCAGAAAACATCTCAACAGTCCTTAATGCACTGATTAAAACTGAATTAAGAGCCATTTCGATCAGTATTCTCCTGCTAATATAATTCAGCCTTTAGTAGTCAATACAGTCTGTACACCTAAATACATTCAGCTGAATTTAATGAAATCCTGTAGTTACTTTATAAACACAGTTTTAAGCTTTTAAATGGTTTCAACCAGGGATCACATGCAATTATTACAAGCTGAGCATTATTAAAAAAAAAGAAGAAAAAAAGTCACTCCCAATAAACCTTTTTCTCAACATATAATGATCTATAAATTATCTTGATTATATTTCACTTTTTTAACTTTAGTTAGTGTGTAATGTTGCTGTTTGAGCATAAACAACATCTGCAAGTTATGACACTCAAAGTTCAATGCAAAGGGAGATTTTTTCTTTTACAGAAATCGCTTTTTAAGGACTACGACAAACGGCTGGTAGAGACTACAACGAGCTTCTTCCTGGGTTGGTGACATCACTAACCCTAAAATTTACATAAACCCCGCCCCCGAGAACACACAACAAAGGGGGTGTGGCCATGTTGCACTGCTTTAGAGAAGAGGAAGAGTTGTTGTAGTAGAGTGTTGTTGCCGTCATTTTACGCCGGACTGCTTCACAAACAAGGGTCAATTCAACGCTGGATTTGCACAAAAGATTAACATGACGGCACATGCTAGTCGATGAGTTGAATCAACTCCACAGCAACTACATACATTTATCCACTAACCATTCAGAAACGTCCAGTTTCATTCTAAAAGTTGTAACTTGACAATTGTCATTTTGGCTGCGTGAGATTCTCCAGCTTTGTTGTTGTTGAGCAACCGAAGCACGAGCTGTTAAAGCTCCGCCCTCTTCTGGAAAGGGGGCCGGGAGCAGCAGCTCATTTGCATTTAACGGGACACACACAAAGATGGTGTGTTCTTGCTCACACCCAAACAGGGGCAAATTTGACAAGCTATAATAAATGATCTGTGGGGGATTTTGAGCTGAAACTTCACAAACACATTCTGGGGACACCAGAGATTTATATTACATCTTGTGAATATACGTCCCCTTTAAAGTTAACATCAAACATTTTTACTTTCTTCATATTACTGGTGTTATTCAACAATGCAAAATTTTGTCTTTATAATTCACCCCACCTCTAAAACAAATTACCAAAATATAGCCATTTTTTCCTACTGCATATTCTGTTTTATTTGGAAATATGTCTGATTACAGAAATAAAATGGGTTGCAACTATGGCTTCATGTTGGTTTCAAGATAAAATAATCCATGCTAAGATGACAGCCACAATATCAGCTATATTTTTTAAATCAAAACAGCCACACACACACACATAAACAGTGCAACCAGGCGTACATGTTTTTGCAAACGCGATCTGATGCTTCAGCATTTTTATGCATTTGATGTTTTTTCAGTCTCTTTGAAGGCCGGGACAAACAGCTGACGCAGAGGACAACAGAAAGTATGTCACCATGACGACGGCTGATGTAATGTCACATTGGCTGCGAGTCCGAGTCGGAGACTTTAAAGCCGCACCCCCGAGAGCAAAGATTAGCTTGTGTTTGCACAGCACGTTTGAACCGCGCTCGCCTTTGATTCACCAGCATTTGCTGCAACTGTTGAATGTGATTGCTGAAATTGCTGTGCAGCGGTAGATCACAGTATGCATAGTGCGCATAATTCTTCGAGGATATTACAGATGACTTACTTCACATCTGCAAGCTATTTGATATATTTGACAGAAATAATACAGTAGACTGCCACTATTTGAGGCCAGAAACAATCAAGTATGCAAATGCATGTGGTCTCATTGTAAATGCGTAATGTGCACATTTGCTTGTTTTGTATATTTTATGTTTTGCATCAGTACACAAAGAAACTAAAACTTTACAATCGGCTGAGGAATTTATATCCTGTATTGGGTTGCATAATGATTTTTTTAAAGTTCTGGTTGTAATTATATATTTTGTGTTCCCTTCTCTAAACAAAATATGGGCTTGAGCTACTTTTAAATGAAGCTCTGTTTAAAAAGTGGTTTGATTGGACTAAAATTTGGATGAAGTGTTGCAATATAAATAAAGAAGGTTTCATGAAAGATTTTACTTTAGAATTTAAGTCACTTGTGGTTCAGTGCTTTAATGTTCAAGATGTCTGTTTAAGGTGATGTGATGTTAAGATGTTTCTCAATGGATGGTAATCAACATCTAGTATTTATTTGTAATTTAATTATCATATTTTCTCATTATAATATTCAAAGTCAAATGGTTTGAAAAAATGCCTATGTTTGAACAATTTATAAGTGACATTAAAATGTATTTGGAAACAATATCTAAAAGTAAAAGCTTCAAATTTCTGTAATTTTTTGTATACCCCCTATATATATATATATATATATATATATATATTTGTACTGTTGCGGTTTGTGGCGGGATTCTGAGGAGAAAAAAGAAAAAAAAATGCATCCATGACATTGGTCGGTTCTGATGTTTGGCCCAGATCGAATTTTTAATCTCCCGATCTGTTCACGGACACATTTTTATCAAACAGATTTTTATCAAACAAGTTTGATATTTAGGATTTTAAATCAGGAAGATTACATAACTTTAATAACAGCCAATAAGATAATTGAATGAGAGCGCTTTTGAAATCGTGACCACGAAACCAGCTGCTGTAAAAACAGTGTATGAAAGCATCCTTCTGAGAAAGCATCCTTCAGGTATGTGAGATTGTGGAATGGAAGAAGAGTCAGTTGAGCATGTTATTTGTCACTGCATTAAATATGAGACACAAAGAAAAAGGTTAAAAGAGTTAAAGAAATATGGGGTGAGTGTGTTGAACCTTAAGAATATATTAAATGAAGAACAGATCAATAAAGCTGTATTTACTTTTCTGAAAGAAACTGGATTAATGGAAATAATTTAAATTATTAATTTATTTATTTTATGTTTATCTATCCTCATAAATACATCATACTGTAGCAAGTAAAGCAAAATCATATGTTAAGCATGTACAACAGGACCAAATGTTTGGTTTGATCAAGAATTTGTATGCAGCGACTATTTTTGGGGACAAGTTGTTCTCAATTCTCTGTTAATGAACTGAGCTCAGTGAGTTACACGCTAAGAAATAAAACTGGTGTGTTTGTGTTCGGTCGTATGACAGTTGAAGACCCAGGGCTAAAGGTTCGATCAGCAGGGGATGAAGAACCACTGACCCAACACTTCTGCCAATTGATTGAGGTCTCGGCGCCGGCAGCGGTCCAGTAACGGGTCTGCAGAGGGGTTCAGTGGCATCGGTTTTAGTTTCAGTTAACTAATAACCCTGCTCTATGTAAGCGTGAGGCTGACCTTCTTGAGTAGCCAAAAAAAACCTGATAAATAAAAAACGATGCAGGCATCTTTTCACAAGGACATTTTTCATCCTTTCAGATGTATTTTACTGCTCACTCGCTCTCCCTGTAGGCTGGATGAATAAAACACCACGATGTGATGCCATGAGCCTCAAGGGGCGACATCTAGCATGACAAGGTTACTCGACTTAAAATCGACCTTCTTTACCTCCACTTAATCACCAGCTGTCTCTCGCCCCCTGGAGGTACGGAGGACCGACCCGGGATATTTTTTTCCCTGCGTGGTTGCTCTTGCAAAGCTCAGAAAACTTCTGAGTTATGACATCTGAGTTATGTTTCTTTTCAGTATCAATTTGGTCTCCTAAAAATAGCATTCAAGATTTTTTATGTTTTTTTTCCTGCTCACCAAGGCTGCATGTATTCAATCAAAACTACATTAAAAATTGTGAAATATTATTAGAATTTAAAATAGCTGTTTTCTATGTGAATATATAGTAATATGTAATTTATTCCTGTGATCAAAGCTGAATTTTCAGCATCATTACTCCAGTCTTCAGTGTCACATGATCCTTCACAAATCATTCTAATATGCTGATTTGATGCTCAAGAAACATTTCTGATTATTATCAATGTTGAAAACAGTTGTGCTGCTTCATGTTTTTGTGGAAACTGTGATACATTTTATTTTTAAGGATTATTTGATGAATATTCAATTGCACAATTTGAGACATTGTTGAGATCTCTTCTGAAGCTCACATATATGATTAATGGCATCTTTTTTTTCCTCAAGAAAGTAATGAGATTAAATGGAAAAGCGCTTGGAAACTCCTTTTGATTGCTTATAAGAAGCAATGGAGCTATTACCGAGATCTCATCCGTGATGTTTCTCTCCCTGAGATCAGTGAACCAGATCTGAATGCAGGTTTGATCAGTGAGAAATGTTGCTAACACAGAGACTAATAACAATGGAAAAGGATGGAAAGAAAGTAATACAAAGCGAAAGAGAAAGGCAGGCGCTGGGTTATTTTTAATCTCTGAAATGACAGAGAGGGCGACAGGCAACCCATCATCGGCCCTGTCACCTCCCACTCACTCGCCGCACGCTCTCCTCCAGGCTTCCAGGTGGCAACAACATTCTTGTTTCATCGCTCTTATTTCGCTCATATTTGCTCCATCTATCTCGGGTTAGTGTTCACGTTCTCATGTTCCTCTCTCTCCTCTATCCTGCACCATAAATGACTTCTCATGTCCAGATGTCTTATCCTCTGACCCCTGCACTCATAGAGCTCTTTAACCGTCTCTGTCTGTTCTTCATCAAACAACAACCTAACACCATGAATACACCTGATCATATATCTGTCTGTCTGTCTGTCTGTCTGTCTATCTATCTATCTATCTATCTATCGTTTCTGTCTGTCTATCTATCTATCGTTTCTGTCTGTCTGTCTGTCTGTCTATCTATCGTTTGTCTGTCTGTCTGTCTGTCTGTCTATCTATCTATCGTTTGTCTGTCTGTCTGTCTGTCTGTGTCTGTCTATCTATCGTTTGTCTGTCTCTATCTATCTATCTATCTATCTATCTATCTATCTATCGTTTGTCTGTCTGTCTATCTATCGTTTGTCTATCTGTCTGTCTGTCTGTCTGTCTGTCTGTCTATCTATCTATCTATCTATCTATCTATCGTTTCTGTCTGTCTGTCTATCTATCTATCGTTTGTCTGTCTATCTATCTATCGTTTGTCTGTCTGTCTGTCTATCTATCTATCGTTTGTCTGTCTGTCTGTCTATCTATCTATCGTTTGTCTGTCTGTCTGTCTGTCTATCTATCTATCTATCGTTTGTCTGTCTGTCTGTCTGTCTATCTATCTATCTATCGTTTGTCTGTCTGTCTGTCTGTCTATCTATTGTTTGTCTGTCTATCTATCTATCATTTGTCTGTCTGTCTGTCTATCTATCTATCGTTTGTCTGTCTGTCTGTCTATCTATCTATCGTTTCTGTCTGTCTGTCTATCTATCTATCTATCGTTTGTCTGTCTCTATCTATTTATCTATCTATCTATCTATCTATCTATCTATCTATCTATTGTTTGTCTGTCTGTCTATCTATCTATCTATCGTTTGTCTGTCTGTCTATCTATTGTTTGTCTGTCTGTCTGTCTGTCTATCTATCTATCTATCTATCTATCTATCTATCTATCTATCTATCTATCTATCTATCTATCTATCTATCTATCGTTTGTCTGTCTGTCTGTCTATCTATCTATCATTTGTCTGTCTGTCTGTCTATCTATCTATCTATCTATCATTTGTCTGTCTGTCTGTCTATCTATCTATCTATCGTTTGTCTGTCTCCATCTATCTATCGTTTGTCTGTCTCCATCTATCTATCTATCGTTTGTCTGTCTCCATCTATCTATCTATCGTTTGTCTGTCTCCATCTATCCATCTATCCATCTATCTAGTGTCTGTCTGTCTATCTAGTGTCTGTCTGTCTATCTATCTATCTATCTATCTATCTATCTATCTATCTCTCTATCTATCTATCGTCTGTCTATCTATCATCACTTTATTCAGCAAGGATTCATAAAATTACTGATACTGAGAACACAGTCTGTCTGTTTTCTATGGCCTTCATAAAGACACAAGACTAAAACTCACCTCAGCAAACTACAGGTAAGTTGCGATTTACTTTATCAATAAATCTGTCAACGTCTCAAGCTCCAGTGTCTTGAAGTCCATCATCACTTCATCACTCAGTCTCACAGAAACGCTTTACAGTTCCACTCAACCGTGACAATCAAATCCCTTCTGTCGTGTCTGAGCACAGATTGATGGACAGATCTGAATCTCATTCGAATGGAAAGAGCAGAGGAGTACAGAGTATGCTATTCTAGCTATGCACAACCATGATTTTACAATGTATTGCATGTCTTTCATGGCTGCCTTGTTTGATTAATAACAAATGAACACTTTAAAAATCAGCTACATTTTCACACACACTACTAGCACTGGAATCCTGTTTTGTCTTTCTTTATTGCACTGTAATGAACTGCCAATCTTTAGAGAAAAGATGAAGTTGTTTATCCACCAACAGCATGAACAATCTGGTCTGATTGTTTTAAGTGACCATTAAAAGCCACCTGCCCAACAACAGCGTCTGAGCCTCTCGTCTTGGCAGAACAATCAAGGCGACGAGTCCCACAGCCGAAAGTCGATGAAATCACGCAAAGAGTCAGATACACTCGAGCACATCTGATGAGAAACTTTCCTCAAGCTGATCGATGTGCTTTCAGGAAAACACAGCAAGAAAGTGTTCACATCCAGACTGTAGATGACCATTACAGGACATCATCCACAAAAAAATGCATTCATGTACTCAAACGTCACAGAAATAAACCCCTCCAAGCATGTGTGGTAAATACATTTCAAATAAATAAATAATAAAGTAAAAATAAAATATACTTTCATCGCTTTAAGCCTGTAAAAGATTCACCATCAAGGTTTTCCAAGCAAAACTTTTCAAACTGACAAGTTTATTCTTCAAAGTAGGTCATCTTTTCTCAAGCGAAACGCGAGGTCATCCATTTTATGCATTGAGAAACTGATTTCAATATCTGACCAAATGAAACTGATAAAAGGTATTTTAGTAGAAGGTATTTTGTACCTGGCTTTTAAATCGTTCAATCACCGCAGGCAGAATTGCATCCTCTTGTCCTGGCTCAGGTGTTTTTATGATAAAGTCCACATCATGACCAAACTCCTTTCCCCTGCAGATTAAACACACAAACGGTCACCATAATGACATTATACACTGAATGCATGTTCACTGTTAAACAAAATAAGATGCATATTCTGTCAGTTGGAGGATATGATGTAGATCATATGATGAGATACACAATAAGCGTGTGAGTAACCGTACAGGGACATACGGCTCATTTAATGGCTTTGCCTTTTTCTATTACTCAAATAAGCCATTTGGCCTGCGTCATTAAACTCCACAGCGTCTCGACTGCCGGAGCTGTCAGGCCGTTTTATGAGTTTCACTGCTGTGTAGAGAGATTATGAAAATGAGTCTCTAAAACTCAAAGGCCTCGTAGGCACCAAATTCAGGTGGGAGGAAGGAGATATTCTAGGATATTTATGTAAAAGTATATAACAACTCATGGGGGCGAAATACAACTTTCGCAACAGTTCTGTTTAAAATACATCTAATGGCTTTTCAGTTCAATTTAAACTCTAAAAAATATGAAAAAAAAAAAAAAAAATCAAAAATAGAAAAATTTAACAAGTAAATGTATCAAACCATTGATTTTTCCAGCAGAAATTAATTAATAATTATTAATGAGAATTACAACTATAAAGCATTTTACAATGTGACATTTATTAAAAATAAGCTTGTGTCCTAAAAAACAACTGACTCTACAATACATGTTCCTGGTCTCATTATGAACGATTCTTCAGTTAAAATAAAATAATAAAATAAAATAAAATAAAATAAAATAAAATAATAAAATAAAATAAAATAAAATAAAATAAAATAAAATAAAATAAAATAAAATAAAATAAAATAAAATAAAATAAAATAAAATAAAATAAAATAAAATAATCCTTTTGGGGTTTTAATGTGTTCACTTGTTTACAGATATTAGAAAAATATGATACTGGAATTTTAGTTTAAAGGACCGTATTCAATAAAAAATATATTTTATTTTACAGCTAATGAAACCAACATACAAAAACACTAAGAGCCTGCTAAAAGCATTTATAGAATTGGACTTTTGACTCAGAATGCTATAACTACTGAAATGCACCCTTGCTCTCTCTTATACAGTATATGGGTAGATATAATAAGGTATATTACATATGACATATTTGCTTCGTGAATGGATCAGGTGGTGCCACATTAAAGCACCATCTGAAGCCCTAAAAGCCAAAAACAGTAAATGTTCACTTGAGCCAACACAAATGAGTCTGAGCACCAGAAAAGCGTATGAATGCGAATTTTTCTGGTTTTAATGGCAGGCAGTGAAAAACACAAGCGTAGGCACAGTATACGGATAAGAGGCTCTCAAAACTCTGAACTTGCATTTCTCTTTTCTTCTGCTCACAGACGCAGGATTAGAGTAGTGCCGAGTAACCTAACGCCAGGCAGCTATTAAACGCTGCTTTTCATACAGAACGAAAAGTAAAAGAACAGCAACCTTTTAAGTATTCATGCAGCTTGCGAATTATTTAGTGCGGGCGTCATTTAGAAATGAGACATTTACTGCCGGATCCAATATTAGGTTAAGAGAAAACTGCAGTGAACTTTGGGCCGCTTGTTTTTCAAGGGTAGTCACAGATTTATGGCATGACATACTGCGTTCCCATAATACATAACACCTGCAGCTCTGTTCCAAAACCTAGTGAGCGGCCTTGCTGTCTACATGTGCAGCATCATAAATGAAACAGCTGAAATGGCACACTCTACGTCAAGTCACATTTATTTCTGTAGTACTTTATACAATACAGATTGTTTTAATAAACAGGAAAATAACAGGATCAATAATGCAAACTTTAAATGAGACAAATGCAAATTCTGCTGTAGTGTCATTATTCAGCTCAAGTTAGGTCAGTGTTGATTCAGTTCAGTTCAATAACTGCGGAAAGTTCATTGATTATGAAATTCAATTCAGCAATAAGCAGCTCTGCAGAAGACAATAATGTCATTATTCCACTCAATTCAAGTTTTGTCCACATTCGATAGCAGTCAAATTGACAACATTACTGAATATTAAGTGCCTTTAACGCAAGCAATTTTTTTTAACGTTATGTGCTAGGAGACTTGACATCTAATTTCAAAAGCATTTGATCTTGCTGACCAAGTTCGAATTAATATATCATTAAAAAATATATACTACTGTTCACAATTTTGGGGTCAGAAAGAAATAATATACTTTTATTCATCAAGCATGCATTAAATTGACGAAAAGTGATAGTTTTATAATGTTTCTATTTGCTGTTCTTTTGAATTTTCTGTTCTAATGTTCACAGCACAACTGTGTTCAACATTGATAATAATCAGAAATGTTTCTTGAGCAGCAAATCATCATATTAGAATGATTTGTGAAGGATCATGTGACACTGAAGACTGGAGTAATGATATTGAAAATTCAGATTTGATCACAGGAATGAATTACAGTTTACTATATATTCACACTATATATATATATATATATATATATATATATATATATAATGTGTGTGTGTGTGTGTAATGTTGCTGTTTGATCATAAACAACATCTGCAAAGTTCAATGCAAAGGGAGATATTTTCTTTTACAGAAATCGCTTTTTAAGGACTACAACAAACGACTGGTAGAGACTACAACGAACTTCTTCCCAGGTTAGTGACATCACTAACGGCATGTGCTAGTCGATGAGTTGAATCAACTCCACAGCAACTACATCAATTTATCCACTAACCATTCAGAAACGTCCAGTTTCATTCTAAAAGTTGTAACTTCTTCCTGAGTCTCTCCATCAGTGTTGACTCCGGTTTGAACAATGTAAAGGATGAACACCGTTACTGACAATCCTCATTTTGGCTGCGTGAGATTCTCCAGCTTTGTTGTTGTTGAGCAACCGAAGCGCGAGCTGTTAAAGCTCCGCCCTTTTCTGGAAAGGGGGCCGGGAGCAGCAGCTCATTTGCATTTAAAGGGACACACACAAAAACTGTGTGTTTTTGCTCACACCCAAATAGGGTAAAATTTGACAAGCTATAATAAATGATCTGTGGGGTATTTTGAGCTGAAACTTCACAGACACATTCTGGAGACACCAGAGACTTCTATTACATCTTGTGAAAGGAGCATTATAGGTGCCCTTTAAAATCAGCAGGTTTAATGATACAGATATTTGAAGGAAACTAATGCAGGACTGTTTCTGAGAACATCTAGTCAGAGGTAAACTCCTGTAGGCCTGTGTTCATTCATGTCACAGGAACTGGCCCCAGTCTTCCAGCCAGAAATGAAAGAGCCAAGGGTGAACCCGCTCACGAAGGATGAGCCACGCTGCTGCACCGGATTACAGAAGGCAGTATGTCGCTCGTTTTTGATCCAGAATTCAGGCCTCAGAAGATGCAACTAAACCTTCCTCAAACCAGCCCCACCGATGGACCACACGCCAGCTACATTCCACCTGCTTTGATTGAGATCCGTCAGATGCAGAGCCAAGCATCTCACGGTTAAGTTAACATATAAGAGAGAACAAATGAATCATGGATCCGCCACAAGCAGCATTTGATCCTGCCGGCTGCCTTGAAGTCCTCTGGGAAGTTCCTATATAAATGGTAATTATGATAGACAACGATTTTGGCAGAAATAAAATGTATGTGTTAGATGATTTTGTATTTCTTACTCTCTTTTTTCACCACATTAGCCTTACAGCATTATTTTATATTATTTTATAATATAACATTTTTTAATATTTTGAATTCGCTTTTTTTATTTTTCATTTTAATTTTAGTCCAGGTTTTGGTGATTTTGTTACATGCTTTTGTCATTTTTATTACTTTTAGGTTTTTTTTTAAAAAATATATTTTTCTGTTTAGCTGTATTTTTTACTTCAGTTTTAGTCATTTTAGTACTTCAACCTAAATAAACTAAGGCAACATTTTATATTTATATATTAAGTTTATATATTAAGTCCATTTCAAAATTGCATTGTTGAGAGAAAATAAAAACACAGATAACGTGTATAAGTTACATACAGTTACATACTATACATTCAGAAACAATGTATTGGCAAATAAAACATTTACATACATTATAAACACCATAAACATTTAGTTCCTTTCACTCCACAACAAATCCTTAAATGCTATGCAGAACAGAACAGAAATGATAAATATTAGTATAAATCACACATAAATCATAGTGGCATTCATTATAAACAACACTTATTATAAATGGCAAGCTCAAACAAATGTATGTCATTTAACCAGCTAAATGAGTAGTTTCAGTCCAGGCTTATAACTATTCATCAGATATGAACAAACTAAACTGTACCATCAAAATTCACAACTGCACTTCATGATCAATACCAAATTAGCCTCCACTAATGCCATCATTATGGTGGCGCTCGTCTTGTAAATACAATCATCCCGACACGTCTTGAAGGCAGCATTAGTCTGTCGCGCGCTATAGCTACTGGCAACAGAGTGAAACCGAGTGAAAGAAGGTCTCGCGGGGTCATTTTAGAGGAGCTTATTGAGTGGGCGAGCAATGTGACACTGTTCATTTAGAACTCAACAAGCCTTGCTAATGTGCTAAAGTTCAGTGCTAGTGTGTGGGAGTTCCAGCTGATCCACAGAGCTGCATTAGCAGTCATTTCTACACTGAAAAACATGCTTGGGTGATGCATATATAAACCCGCTGCTAAACAAACATTATTAGCTTTAACAGGCATGTTAGTCCATTCAGACTGTTAGGACACAATGAAACACACTGTGTATGAGGACGGATTATATTTGAGTATTTTTAACTCTGATGCATAAATGTGTATGTGCATGTGTTTTGCATTTAAAAAGGACCTGTTATGCCCTTTTCATTCTTGATGTTGTTTTTGGCTCTACTAGAACAGGTTTTCATGCTTAAATGTTGATTATTTTCCTCATATTCTCCATTGTTGCAGCTCCTCTCTTCCCAGTCTGTCAGTAACGCTCTGTTTAGTTCCTGTCTCTATGAAGCCCCTCCTTCTGAAAAGCACAATGTGCTCTGATTGGTCAGCTGGAGCTGTGTGTTGTGATTGGTCAAGCGCTTCAACCGCCCCTTACCATAACCGCCGGTTTCAACACACTACTAACTCAACCAGGCCCCGCCCCTTTATTCCGCATGTGAATTATTTAAATGCGGAATATTGTGACGTGTTCATTCCCGGGAGAAAACTCAAGACTACAATGGAGGCATTTCAGGGAGTTCAGAAACAGTGCACACTGATATTGCATAGCAACACCATAATCTCCCATAACACCCTAGCAACACCATAGCAATCCCCATAACACACTAGCAACACCGTAGTAATTTTCCATAACACTATAGGAACCACAAAGCAACACCACAGTAATCTCTCATAATACCCTAGAAACCGTATAGTGACACCATAGTAAACTCCCAAAACAAACATAGTAAACACCCTAGCAACACCATAGTAATCTCCCATACCAGCCTAGCAACTGAATAGCAAGAATATTCCATAACAACCTAGCAACACCCTAGCAATCAAATAGCAACACCATAGTAATCTCCAAATGCACCCTAGAAACACCATACAGTAGTAATCTCTCATAACACTAGCAACACCATAGCAACTAGCTATGGCACCATAGTAATTTCCCATAACACCATAGCAACACCATAGTAATCTCCTATAGCACCCTAGAAACACCATACAGTAGTAATCTCTCATAACACGCTAGCAACACCATAGAAGCACCATAGCAACCACATAGCAACACCATAGTAATCTCCTATAGCACCCTAGGAACACCATACAGTAGTAATCTCTCATAACACGCTAGCAACACCATAGAAGCACCATAGCAACCACATAGCAACACCATAGTAATCTCCTATAGCACCCTAGAAACACCATACAGTAGTAATCTCTCATAACACGCTAGCAACACCATAGAAGCACCATAGCAACCACATAGCAACACCATAGTAATCTCCTATAGCACCCTAGAAACACCATACAGTAGTAATCTCTCATAACACGCTAGCAACACCATAGAAGCACCATAGCAACCACATAGCAACACCATAGTAATCCCCTATAACACCCTAGAAACACCATACAGTAGTAATCTCTCATAACACGCTAGCAACACCATAGAAATTTCCCATAACACCATAGCAACCAAGCAGTAACACAATAGTAATCTCCAAAAGCACCCTAGGAACACCATGGTAGTAATCTCTCATAACACCCTAGCAACACCATAGTAATTTCTCATAAAACCATAGCAACCGCATCACAACACCATAGTAATCTCCAATAGCACCCTAGTAGGGCTGTGCAATATGGACAAAATAATCATATTGCGATTTTTTTTAAAGAATATTGCAACTGCGATTTTATTTGCAATTTGGCGATTGTTTTTGCTTTTTCAAACATGCTACACATTCTAAATGTATTCAGTGCACAAAAAGCGCATAACAAAACATTTCACAATGAAATAACATAGTATTAACAGCTTGATAAACAAAACAGAAAACATAAAATAAATGAAGATCAACCAACCTAAACTCCAGTCATAACAATAAATAAAAATGTGTGATCTCCTGGAAAGTATGCTGTTTGCAAGCATCGACTTTTTATTTCAAAGTTATCATTAATATAATGGACCGTTAAACTCATCGTTCTGTGGCCATCGTTTCACCTGCTTAAGCTCGTATTCAACGTCCGCCTTACATTCCTCATGCATTTCGGGAATAGCAACTCGTGTGAAATGAGTGCGAGATAGCAGCTGGTATCTTTTGTCGAGTGTTTGTATTAGTCTTAGGAAGCTGTCTTTACTGACGATGTACGCAGGCACCATGTCTTTATGATAGGTGATTGCGTCTGTAACGTGCAGTTTTGATCCTTTCTCAAAAGGCGTGACGCTTGCAAATGCTTGAACGATGGATACATAGCTTTGTCGTAATTTGCGCGGTGTGCCGAGTGAGATCTGATTGGTTAACATCTTAAACATGCGCATAAAAACGCGATTGCGATTAATTGCACAGCTCTACACCCTAGAAACACCATACAGTAGTAATCTCTTATAACACCCTAGCAACACCATAGTATTTCCCATTACACCATAGCAACTGCATAGCTACACCACAGTAATCCCCAAAAAACTCAAGACTACAATGGAGGAGTTTCAGAGAGTTCAGAAACAGTGACACTGATATAGAGAATAACTGCCGCTGGAGGGACTTTTTACATGCTCAAACAGCAACATTACACACTGAAGACAGATGAACATAAAAAAAACAGCATGAACTTTCATTGTGTTCTGCAAAAGATAAAGTCATATGAGTAAATGATGACAGAAAGCTTAATTTTGGGTGATCTATACCTTTAAGGGAAACTGTATAATATATGCACTAATGCACACTGCACATCTCTCAAAAAGTGCAAACCTATAATGCTGAACTGGTGCCGCACACCCATAAAGACCTCCTGAAAAATCATTTTTGGCTTACTAGATATTACATGACAGCTATTTATTTGATGTCATACTGAAATACCCCGGTTTAGGAGACAGTATTCTGCTTCTCAGACATCACACATCTTTAGAAGAGCTTAAGAGCTGAAATGCTAAATTAAACCCTTCTGACTCATGTCACTTTCACAGGGATGAGAGAGAAGATGAGACTGCAAGAGGAAGAGTGATGTCATGAGTCTTCGTCAAACACACAGATGAATAACAGCTCTTCCTAAACCGATTCATGAATTCATTTAGTAGAAGAGTTTGCCAAGTTAAGCATCACTAATACTAATGCTTACAGGGGAAAAATACTAATTATTAGAATCTTTTCACTTGACACAGTAAGAACCAACTTGAATATGCTAATAACTACCTAACCATGATCTAGCAACCATAACTATCACTAGCAGCTGTATAGCAGCACCATAGTAACCTCCCATAACACCCTAGCAAAGCCATAGTATTCTCCCATAACACCCTAGCAAAGCTATAGTATTCTCCCATAACACCCTAGCAAAGCTATAGTATTCTCCCATAACACCCTAGCAAAGCCATAGTATTCTCCCATAACACCCTAGCAAAGCCATAGTATTCTCCCATAACACCCTAGCAAAGCCATAGTATTCTCCCATAACACCCTAGCAAAGCTATAGTATTCTCCCATAACACCCTAGCAAAGCTATAGTATTCTCCCATAACACCCTAGCAAAGCCATAGTATTCTCCCATAACACCCTAGCAAAGCTATAGTATTCTCCCATAACACCCTAGCAAAGCCATAGTATTCTCCCATAACACCCTAGCAAAGCTATAGTATTCTCCCATAACACCCTAGCAAAGCCATAGTATTCTCCCATAACACCCTAGCAAAGCCATAGTATTCTCCCATAACACCCTAGCAAAGCCATAGTATTCTCCCATAACACCCTAGCAAAGCCATAGTATTCTCCCATAACACCCTAGCAAAGCTATAGTATTCTCCCATAACACCCTAGCAAAGCTATAGTATTCTCCCATAACACCCTAGCAAAGCCATAGTATTCTCCCATAACACCCTAGCAAAGCCATAGTATTCTCCCATAACACCCTAGCAAAGCCATAGTATTCTCCCATAACACCCTAGCAAAGCCATAGTATTCTCCCATAACACCCTAGCAAAGCTATAGTATTCTCCCATAACACCCTAGCAAAGCTATAGTATTCTCCCATAACACCCTAGCAAAGCCATAGTATTCTCCCATAACACCCTAGCAAAGCCATAGTATTCTCCCATAACACCCTAGCAAAGCCATAGTATTCTCCCATAACACCCTAGCAAAGCTATAGTATTCTCCCATAACACCCTAGCAAAGCTATAGTATTCTCCCATAACACCCTAGCAAAGCCATAGTATTCTCCCATAACACCCTAGCAAAGCTATAGTATTCTCCCATAACACCCTAGCAAAGCCATAGTATTCTCCCATAACACCCTAGCAAAGCTATAGTATTCTCCCATAACACCCTAGCAAAGCCATAGTATTCTCCCATAACACCCTAGCAAAGCCATAGTATTCTCCCATAACACCCTAGCAAAGCCATAGTATTCTCCCATAACACCCTAGCAAAGCTATAGTATTCTCCCATAACACCCTAGCAAAGCCATAGCATTCTCCCATAACACCCTAGCAAAGCTATAGTATTCTCCCATAACACCCTAGCAAAGCTATAGTATTCTCCCATAACACCCTAGCAAAGCTATAGTATTCTCCCATAACACCCTAGCAAAGCTATAGTATTCTCCCATAACACCCTAGCAAAGCCATAGCATTCTCCCATAACACCCTAGCAACGCCATAGTATTCTCCCATAAAACCATAGCAACACCATAATATCCTCCCATAACACCCTAGCAACGCCATAGTAATCTCCCATAACACCCTAGCAAAGCCATAGTATTCTCCCATAACACCCTAGCAAAGCCATAGTATTCTCCCATAACACCCTAGCAAAGCCATAGTATTCTCCCATAACACCCTAGCAAAGCTATAGTATTCTCCCATAACACCCTAGCAAAGCTATAGTATTCTCCCATAACACCCTAGCAAAGCCATAGCATTCTCCCATAACACCCTAGCAAAGCTATAGTATTCTCCCATAACACCCTAGCAAAGCTATAGTATTCTCCCATAACACCCTAGCAAAGCCATAGTATTCTCCCATAACACCCTAGCAAAGCTATAGTATTCTCCCATAACACCCTAGCAAAGCTATAGTATTCTCCCATAACACCCTAGCAAAGCCATAGCATTCTCCCATAACACCCTAGCAACGCCATAGTATTCTCCCATAAAACCATAGCAACACCATAATATCCTCCCATAACACCCTAGCAACGCCATAGTAATCTCCCATAACACCCTAGCAACACCACAGTATCCTCCCTTAACACCCTAGAAACACCATAATAATCTCCCATAACACTCTAGCAACGCCATAGTAATCTTCCATAACACCCTAGCAACTGCATAGCAAAGCTATAGTATTCTCCCATAACACCCTAGCAAAGCCATAGTATTCTCCCATAAAACCATAGCAACACCATAATATCCTCCCATAACACCCTAGCAACGCCATAGTAATCTCCCATAACACCCTAGCAACACCACAGTATCCTCCCTTAACACCCTAGAAACACCATAATAATCTCCCATAACACTCTAGCAACGCCATAGTAATCTTCCATAACACCCTAGCAACTGCATAGCAACACTATAGTAATCTCCCATAACACCCTAGCAATGCCATAGTATTCTCCCATAAAACCATAGAAACACCATAATATCCTCCCATAACACCCTAGCAACGCCATAGTAATCTCCCATAACACCCTAGCAACTGCATAGCAACACCATAGTAATCTCCCATAACACCCTAGCAAAGCCATAGTATTCTCCCATAAAACCATAGCAACACCATAATATCGTCCCATAACACCCTGGCAACACCATAGTAATCTCCCATAACACCCTAGCAACTGCATAGCAACACCATAGTTATCTCCCACATCATCACAGCAACCACTTAGCAACACCATTACACCTCGGCAACACCATAGTAATCTCACATTGCACTCTAGCAACTGCATAACAACACCTAGTCATCTCCCATAACAACCCTGGCAACACCATAGTAATTTTCCATTACAGCCTAGCAACTGCATAGCAACACCATAGTAATCTCCCATAACACCCTAGCAAAGCCATAGTATTCTCCCATAAAACCATAGCAACACCATAATATCGTCCCATAACACCCTGGCAACACCATAGTAATCTCCCATAACACCCTAGCAACTGCATAGCAACACCATAGTTATCTCCCACATCATCACAGCAACCACTTAGCAACACCATTACACCTCGGCAACACCATAGTAATCTCACATTGCACTCTAGCAACTGCATAACAACACCTAGTCATCTCCCATAACAACCCTGGCAACACCATAGTAATTTTCCATTACAGCCTAGCAACTGCATAGCAACACCATAGTAATCTCCCATAACACCCTAGCAAAGCCATAGTATTCTCCCATAAAACCATAGCAACACCATAATATCGTCCCATAACACCCTGGCAACACCATAGTAATCTCCCATAACACCCTAGCAACTGCATAGCAACACCATAGTTATCTCCCACATCATCACAGCAACCACTTAGCAACACCATTACACCTCGGCAACACCATAGTAATCTCACATTGCACTCTAGCAACTGCATAACAACACCTAGTCATCTCCCATAACAACCCTGGCAACACCATAGTAATTTTCCATTACAGCCTAGCAACTGCATAGCAACAATATAGAATATCCCATAACACTATAGTAACGCCATAGCAGCACCATAGCAACCGCATAGCAACACCATAGTAATCTCCCATAGCACCCTAGCAACTACATAACAACACCTTGTCATCTCCCATAACACCCTGGCAACACCATAGTAATTATTCTATTACAGTCTAGCAACTGCATAGCAACAATATAGAATATCCCATAACACCATAGTAATCTCCAAAAAACCCTAGCAACACCATAGTAATCTCCCATAACACCCTAGCAACTGCATAGCAAGCCCTAGTAATCTACCACAACATCACAGCAACTGCATAGCAACACCTAGTAATCTACCATAACACCTTGGCAACACCATAGTTATTCCCCCATAACAGCCTAGTAACTGTATAGCAACACCATAGAATATCCCATAACACCCTAGTAATGCCATAGCAACACCATAGCAACCACATAGCAACACCATATTAATCTCCCATAGCAACCTCGGAAAACACCATACTCTCATAACACTCTAGCAACACCATAGTAATTTCCAATGACACCATAGCAACCGCATAGCAACACCATAATAATCTCCCACAATATCACAGCAAACACAAAGCAACACCTAGTAATCTCCCATAACACCCTAGCAAACGCCATTGCAACACCATAGCAACCACATAGCAACACCATAGTAATCTCCAATAGCACATTAGCAACAATATAGCAACCACATAGTAATCTCCCATAACACCCTAGCAATGCCATAGCAACCACACTGCAACGCCATAGTAATCTCCAATAGCACCCTAGGAACACCATACAGTAGTAGGAATCTCTCATAACACCCTAGCAACAGCACAGCAACACCATAGTAATCTCCCATAACACCCTGGCAACACCATAGTTATTCCCCCATAACAGCCTAGTAACTGTATAGCAACACCATAGCAACCACATAGCAACACCATATTAATCTCCCATAGCAACCTCGGAAAACACCATACTCTCATAACACTCTAGCAACACCATAGTAATTTCCAATGACACCATAGCAACCGCATAGCAACACCATAATAATCTCCCACAATATCACAGCAAACACAAAGCAACACTTAGTAATCTCCCATAACACCCTAGCAAATGCCACAGCAACACCATAGCAACCACATAGTAATCTCCCATAACACCCTAGCAAACGCCATTGCAACACCATAGCAACCACATAGCAACACCATAGTAATCTCCAATAGCACATTGGCAACGCCATAGCAACCACATAGTAATCTCCCATAACACCCTAGCAACAGCATAGCAACCACACTGCAACGCCATAGTAATCTCCCATAACACCCTAGCAACAGCATAGCAACCACACTGCAACGCCATAGTAATCTCCAAAAGCACCCTAGGAACACCATACAGTAGTAGGAATCTCTCATAACACCCTAGCAACAGCATAGCAACACCATAGTAATCTCCCATAATGGCAGTGGTGACTCAGCAAAAGCAAACACAAATTTTAGATTTGAGTAAAAATTCAATTATCATCATATATGCTCATATTGTCAGTTATTATCGCACACATTAGTCTGGAGTCAGGGGTCTGTGGACAGTAAAGTCATTTCTCAGGGTAATTGATCAGAGAGGCGTCACACCTCAGTTATTCGCTTCCCTTTTCATTTCTAATGAGCAGTGCTGAAACGCACCGGATCTGTCTCTAGCCGAGAGTGAAACCGGCACATTGAGAATCTCCCGTCTGCGTTTCACTGCGCTGGCACAACTCAGCCGACGGTACACGGCAGGCCGCTTCAACGGCAGCTGAGAGGGCGAAACTATCAGCAGAAGTTCGCTTCACCTCCAGTCAGCTCAAACAGACGTGGCCTCCACCACACGGCCTCATTTAGAACAAACTCTGTCACGTTACAGCACAGCAGCTTTTCTGCCACGAGTCCTCCTGATTTACAGGTTCAACGGACTTTTGTACATTCAGCCCATCAGTCAAAGGCAAATGATGACATCAGTCCATCTCATTAATCTCATCTAAGATCAAACGCTGTATTAGGTGATGTCAAAAGAACTGATTAATGGCCTTTTCAAAAGCATACAAAAGATTCACGCAAAAAAAACAAGCTGCAAGTTTGTTTAAAACTGCAGTTCTTGATCTTAAAGGGTTAGTTCACCCAAAAAATTAAAATTCTGTCATTAATTACTCACCTGTAAGACCTTCGTTCATCTTCAGAGCACAAATTAAGATATTTTTGATGAAATCCGATGGCTCAGTGAGGCCTGCATTGAGAGAAAGACAATTAACACTTTCAATGCCCAGAAAGCTACTAAAGACGTATTTAAAACAGTTCATGTGACTACCTTAATGTTATGAAGCGGCGAGAATACTTTTTGTGCGCCAAAAAAACAAATAACGACTTTATTCAACAATATCTAGTGATGGGCGATTTCAAAACACTGCTTCATGAAGCTTCGAAGCTTTACGAATCTTTTGTTTCGAATCAGTGGCTCAGATCGCGTATCAAACTGCCAAAGTCACGTGAACTATTGAAATTTCGAAACACTTATGATGTAACGAAGCCTCGTTTACTGAAATCACGTGACTGAACCACTGATTCGACTCAAAAGATTCATAACGCTCCGGAGCAGTGTTTTGAAATCAGCCATCATTAGATATTGTTAAAAAGTCATTATTTTGTTATTTTTGGCACACAAAAAGTCACTTTATAATATTAAGATGAACTCACATGAACTGATTTAAATATGTTTTAAGTACCTTTATGGATCTTGAGAGGTGCAGTAACATTGCTGTCAATGCAGGCCTCGCTGAACTGAATCTGATTTCATCAAAAATATCTTAATTTGTGTTCTGAAGATGAACGAAGGTCTTACGGGTGTGGAACGACATGAGGGTGAGTATTTAATGACAGAAATTTAATTTTTGAGTGAACTAACCCTTTAAACATTAACACTTTTTTCCGTTCATTAATGTGAAGCTGCTTTGAAACTATTTGTTTTGCTACAGAAAACGATGTGACTTGACTTTTGCTAATTCATTAAAAGTCCATGCAACCAATATTTCCTGCAAAAAAACAAAAAACAAAACAAAAACACCTCAAAAAAGTACTAAAAGACATTGTAAAAGTAATCCATATGAATTAAACTATTTAATACTATTAAAGTCTTCTGAACAAATTTTTATTTCTGGGTGAACTAACTCTTAAAGGGCCAGTTTACCAAACAGGGCAAATTAGCGTGAAAGCACAAGTCCAAAAATGCGGCAATGGGGGTGGAAAGTTCTGCGCATGATCTACTGACAAGGCACAAATGAAATACAGCCAGAACATTTCCATAATGACCAACGCAATCTACAAGTTAGCGTCTGGTTAAAGACGTGCTTTTTTGGGGCGGTAAATAAAGGCGCAAACACCAGTAAACCGAGAAGCGCAAACCTTAGTAAATCACCTTGCATGATTCATTTAAATACTCTCCTCCCATAATTTTGAGTCTGAAAGGGAAACTCCTACAAATGCATATGCAATAAGGTCAGCTGCAAAAACAACCTTTTTTAGTGCTAATTTCTCACTTTAGTAAATCCTGACAGTCGTTTTTTAACACCCAAAGCGGGTTTGCGTTGGCCCTAAATCCCTTACAAATGTCTGAATGTTAAGTACTGTTATCTACTAACGTTTCACAAGTGCAACTGTTTCTATTAGGGCTGTGAATCTTTGGGTAGACAGCGATGGGAATTTATTAGACTGTAGCCGCCATCAGCTGTCAAATGTGGCTTTGCCAAGCTGTGCTTTAAACAAAACGCTATTGGCCATTTTTAAAAAGGGGAGGAGCTGCTCGATATGTCCCGCCCTGTCTTCCTGTTTCAGTGGATATTCCATAAACACATTGAATAATGCTGCGTGTTTCAAGGCAGTTCAGTGGGCCTTTAATGAATGATTCATGCCGCTTCACCTAGAGTTGAACAAACATCTCTTCAGAATCACTTCTCCGCTGCATCTTACAGGCCTGCTGCATTTGCGCTTGGTGTGAGGAGACTGTGAAGTCTGTCACAGTGTGTATATCCTGATCCTCTGTACATGTTAAAGCGGAAACTATTCTTATGGTAAATCCAGACATCACTAAAACTGTCACGGCCAACGTGTGGCGCTTGCCGGAGTTCAAATAGCAGATTTCAACAGAGCTTAGCCTCGACAGAGCTGCAGATTTGCATTTTGAGCCGTAAAGTTTTAGAAGACTGTTTGGAGGTAAACATGATGTTTTCTCCGTCGTAATCCCGTTACACTGATGCTCAGTCACATTAGTCATCCTGAGATATAGAGAAATGTCATGTGAGGAAAACTCATAAAGCACCCGTGACTAATAGCTCTATAGTCAAAACCTCGCTGAATTCAACATACTCGCTCAATTACACCCTCCGTCAATGTCAAATGTCAGCTTCTGATGAATGCAGTGGCTAACGTGCAATTTTAAAGAGTAGTTTCACGAAGGATTGTGATGGCTTTATCAAACAACAAAATCTGGGCATTTAATTCTTTATATATACTTATTTTTTGTAGATAAACATCACTTTTGGCCACCACTGTATATATAAATGCATATATTATATATATATATATATATATATATATATAAACACACACACACACACACAAATGACGATACGGTACATAGATAGACAGCCAGACTCCGAATACTCCATCAATGTAAGTCAGAGGGATTTTTGGGATATTTCATTGTCTGCTTGAAGTCTGATCAGTAGAGATAAAACAGCCAAAGTCAGAACAGGCTGGAGGTCTGCAGTGAGTCTGCTTGCAGATATTTTGGTCTTCGTTTTGAAAGAAGCCTGAGGCAAGTTTGTACACTAGCACTATATATGTTGGCTCTGTGAAGCTCACATAATAAATCAAACACACATTTCAATTTGAGTTTGTGTCCGACTCTACCGCGAAGCCGATAAACCACCACCAGCTAACAGATTAAAGACATCTAACTTTATTAACACTTTGTGACAGAGTCAGTGATGTCACCAAATGTCACAACACACGCGATTCACCGTCTCCCGTTCCTCGAGTTACTATAAAACACCATCACATCTTCAAAAAGGCTTTTGTTTTCATTTGCGCAGCATCTGTTGTGTAGGAGACGTGCGGTTGTGACATCTGTTCCACCTGAGCTAATAATATCTCTCATCCACCAAGAACACATCACCTCGATTTATAAAGCAAATAAGATATAAAAAGCCAGCCTGAAATAAACCACTACTGACAAGATACACCGGTTTACTGACAAGGTGCACGGTGATAGCGCTGTTTTCACTTTAACTCACTTATCTGAGTGTCAGGACCATGTTATCTGGGAACAACGGCACAATATCGCAACAAAACAGACATAAAAGCAGCTGGAATCCGATCTTATTCATCAGACTTTCAGTACATTATTACTTTCTAAAAATATCAATCTTTAAAGTACTGTCATTATGCAACTATAGACACAGGGCCTGCGGAATCAAATGCACCAGAAATAATGCAACACTACTAGAGATCTGTAAGGACCTTTCCTTATAAAGCACAAAAAACGAACTAAAGTTTAAACTATATTATATTATATATATATATATATATATATATATATATATATATACACACAAGGCTCGAAATTGCGACCATTTTAGTCGCATATGCTCCCTAAATTTAATGCATGCGATCTCAAAATATATTTGGGAGCATTTGTGCGAGTGAAAATAATTGAGATGCGACCGGTTTTCATTTCTCTACAAAACATTTGCTAATTACTATGTGCTTGCTGTGACCTGATACAGTCCACCATTCTATCACACAACCAAATAAACTTAATCTTTATATTCTTAAGTTTAAAGCAGACTTCAGGCTGGTTAATATAGCCGTTTCACTGCGCAACGGTTTCACGTGTCCGGGAGCTAACTAGCGCAAAATGTAAAGAGCTGAAGAGAGAAGATGAAAATAACAGTTACAGCAGGGCTCGACATTAACACTTGAACGTTTAAAAAAAACTAGGGAGTCGCCAAAATGCGAGAATAACTCTGATTTTAGTGTAAGTGTAATAGGCTTTAGTGTAAGCCTATGCGCAGCACACACAAAGAAACTTTATATAGTTTATATTTATAATATATACAGTTAAGCAACATCACACGACCAAGAAGAGTGCTGTCTTCCACCATCACGATTGAAAATGTGACACTGATTTCATTCAACAGTAGAATAAACAAATAAATTTGAATAAATTTGACGCAATATTGACTTTTTTGTTGTTTCAGCAGCGAAAATAGTTCCATACAAACATCACAGCAGCATTGTGCATTTCACAGAAACACTCAGCCGTGTTTTAATTACTGAATGATTCAGCGTTTTGAACGAATCGTTTGAGTCAAAGATTCAATGACCCTTTCATAAACAACTGCCTCATTCTTGAATGAATCAGCCATTTGAACGAATCTTTTGAATGAACGACTCAATGACTTACTCAATAAGGGGGTCACCTGCCGCCACTACCGGAGGTTTAGTTTCATGTTTGAAAGTAACATTCATTCAAATGTCTTATTTGTATATTCATTTTTTCAATCTCATAACATTCTTTAATGCAGTTTAATGCAGTTCAGCGTAAATGATTTAATTTAATTGGTAACCGCCCCATAGTATCTTATTATTCTAGAATTTACTGATCAAATTTAGGAATTTAAAATAAAAGATGAAGCATACATTTAATAAGATAAAAAAAAAAAAACCCTTTATAAAGGTAAAAAAATAAATGCCCTCAGGGTAAATATCACAAATATGCAGATTTAAATATGTCAAAGCTAATAGAACAATGATGAGAATATTGCTTCAGAATAAATTATATTTACAACACAAATCAATTTTTTCCCCTGGCGAGTCAATGACAAAACTTAATGTCAAGCCTTTATATATTATATATAAAGGCGCCCCTAAATATATATATATATATATATATATATATATATATATATATATATATATATATGATGCTCCTAAATTTTTGCACCAGTGCTACCAAGTAAAAAAGTTAATTTCGAGCCCTGATATATATATTAGGGGTGACCCTGAATAGTCGACGATTCGATGCTTCGATCAATCTCAGTCGAATCTTCACAGAGGTGTTATGAGACGAGATATGGGGGTGCTCAATATCTAATTTTACATAGACCTACCGGTTCTCTCCCAATAGGCTAATATAGATAATGCTATGAATAAAAATGTGAAAAGAAAGAAGCTTTTAATAAATATTTTTAATGTGCGTGCATAAATCCAACCACCCCTGTGACAGATTTAAGTTTCACTTTCCATGATCCGTGACCGACAGAGCAGCATCTTGGCGGCAGGGATTAAATCTTTAACAATGTCTGGGATAAGAAAATCTAAAGTGTAGAAGTGGATGCACTTTAAAATGGTAAAAGATGATCCAAAAAACACATATGCAAGTTGTGCCAACAGCTCATGTCCTACCGCTCAACAACGACAAGCATTGCGGCGCGCTTCTGCCGGCCAACATTAACAAGAATGACACAAGCAGATCGCGTGAAAGACTGGATTTTTTTTTTTTTTTTCCTCGATCAGGTAAAGTACAAGATTTCAAAATATTTCAGCCAGTTCTAATTTGATTTTTGGATGCTGTGAATGTTTAGCTAAAAAGACTGCCACTCCAGTTTAGCGTTTATTGTCTCTGCAGTTAAAAAGACAGTTGACAATTCTGGCTATACTTTCGTTATTTTAATAATTTCTTTAATTTTAATTTATTTATTGAGCACTCTGGGTTATCTAATGTAACCATTTATGGCTTGTGTTTTGATGTTCCCCTGCACTTCAGGCATTTTGCAGTTGTGACGTGATTATGACTATTTCATTTTTTTAATTATTCTTATTTATTAGACTGGTATATTCTGTTCTAATTCAATTCTGTAAATTCATTTTTTATTGTTTTTTGGTGCATCGATTAGTTAAAGCTTGCTCGCACAAGCAATTTAGCCGATTTAATTTGATTTGCCGACATGTGAAATGCATATCTTTCTGCAGTGTGGCCTTTCTGCAGTAAATTATATATATTTTTAAGGTTTATTGATCCAAAATGTTTTTATTCATTTTCTTCTATATCTTTGTGTGGTGTTCTGTACGTGACACATCATGGCTGTGAATGTTTATCCACATTGCCTTTCATTTTTAAGTTTAAAAAATATAAAATCATTGTCAGTTTCGTCTACCACTTGACAGGCAGTTTGGTCGCTTTATTGTTAAAAAGTTGTTTCTCTGTGCTATGTGTGAAAGAAAATAAGTCGTCTTAAGGCGCGGGTATAGGCCTTACTTCATTTTCCGCATCCCGCATCAAAGTAGCCTATACTCCTTTGGCCTTGAGCACGGAAAGTCTGATTCGAATCTGATTTGACTATGTAAATCCGTAGTTGGGGTCACCCCTAATATATTAGGGCCTAAAACTAACTGCCTGCCAATGACTAAAACCACACCTGCCAATACCTGCCAATTACCGGCCTTTTTTTTTTTTTTTTACCAGCCATGAAACATCTAGATTAATCCTTAATAAAATTACAACAAAAGACAATGAAAAATGATGGAATAACTTTTGTTTGATTTAAATTTAAATCACAGACAGCAGCAGGTTTATTAGGCTGCTGTCACGTTAAGAGCTGCACGGATCCAATATACTGTTACACATGCATTTTCTTTCTCAACTGTTTACGTTACTGACATGCCTGTCTTTACAAGTACCCTCGTAAACATAGTCAGTTATTTTGATGATAGTTTTGTTTGAATATGTCTTTTCAAGCGCAAGAAGACGTGAAAGAGAGCTCAATTCAGTATTCATGCACTGTCTGAGAAGCGGATTTCTGGGCACATGCTTTGAATGTGTGCGAGAAACAAATTGAGTTCCCTTTCGTGTTGTCTTGACTTTCGTGACGTTGCAACTGTTCCAAGGTCATTCAAGTTTGTTCACGTTCATGTTCTCACAACACTGCATTGTTAGAATTCATAAAAATGTTACCAGCCAACTGGCGATTGACACAGTTTCATATATTCACCAATCACATTTGGCGCTTAGCGAGTGTTAATTTTAGGCCCTGTAGTTCATTATATAGCATGCAGTTCGTCAAGACAAACTTTGAATTTGGACTTGATTGGTCATCATAAATCTGATTTCAAGAGTGACATGTTGAGGTTTTAAAGCAGTTGAGTGCCTCTCTTCCCATAATTCTCATCACCAACAGCGGCAAAAACAACAGATTCAAGAGTATCCCTGTCCTTACAGACAGCTCACCTCCGAATAATTCAAATCAACACCAGCTATAAAAGAGAAAGTTTACAACTGCACCAAACAAAACACTACAGACCAGACAGAGAGGATGAAAACACCCTATTCTTGATCAGAAAGCCATTCATGCACGGCAAACACTGTATGATTGTATAAGGACTTTGGCATTTTCTGTCTGGAGAATGTTATTAAGATTTGTAACCTTTTGGTCATATTTTCTCATAGACAAGCTCACTGAGTACACCCTCAAGGTACAACAAACACCTTTTAAAAAAAAAAAAAGAAATGTGATATGCAGTTTATTCTGAAGGGAATCCTGTGATATTAATCCACAAGCGTGCAGCTCGCAGACAGATTGAAGAGACGAAGTTTGAATGAGGGCTTGATTATACTGAAAGTTTTAAATATCTTGAGGTTTGAAGGTTATTTAGGCCATATGTGCTATAGATGGTTACTAGGCAGTTGCTAAGCTGTTCTGAATAGTTGCTAAGCAGTTGCATTGCATGATAAAGATACAGAGAGCCAGATTCAGAACACTCCAGCAGTTTAAAATCCGACTGGCACTCTTTGCATTAAAAGCTAGCGTATGGAAGTACATTGGTTTCTATGATGTTGAAGGGAAAAAGCACCTGGGCTGCGTTTCTCAAAAGCATCTTACAATGCTTTTGGGAAACGCTACCCTGGACAAGACACACACACACACACATATATATATTATATATATGAGCAAGTTATATTATTGATATATTATTAACAGTGTTTCCCATATATTATCTAGACTGTGACACATTCTAATTTGTCCCGCCACAGTCTCAAAATTAAACGAAAATTAGGCCTGTCGCGATATTTAAATAACTGTCTGATAATTGCGCTCTTTTATACGGCAAAAGTGGAAGTCAGTGCAAAAGAAATAGACTGGCACCAATTAAGTTTTCGTGCACTATATTCAAAGTCAAATGAAGCCATTCCATAGCTTCATGTGAGGGACAGAAGAATATGTACATCTTTCCTTAGCTGCAGCTGTCAATCATTCTCTGTTAAGCACTCAAACAGTGCATCGCGTTCGGTAACGACAGTCAGCACGGTAAAACTCTCCAATATGATATATTCCTATTATAATACTTGATATGTATATAAAGGACTGTGGATTTGCATAAAATGACTTTATCTTGCTGGAGTTTATTGCTGTTTCTGAACGATGTCATCGTACTGAGCGCACAACACAAGGACTATGAATTGGCGTCACACGCACAATAACTGGAATTTAAAAGCGAGAAGAAACATATGACCAATAAACTGTTAGATGTAGATATACACAGGGATTCTCTTTGTGCCGTGAAATGCGCAGCGCAACTGCGCTCTGTGACTCCATATTGCTTTAAGCACATCATTCTGCACCCGGGATGCGCATAAGCGGTTTGTGCTGCTGCTTTGAAGCGTTTCATATTATCATGATTTTGTACACTGAAAGATTATTAATAGCCTATTTTTGTTCTGTCGTATCTATCATATCTTGTTGCCCCATTAAAAAGCTGCACAATACATTTAAAATAAATGTTTTAATCTTATATTATTATAAATACATGTAATTCTGTACATTCCTATATAAATCTAATATAAATAGTTTTTTTTTCATTTCATAAGAATACAAAAATAGTAATTTTAAACTTTTTATTAACATTTAGATTTTATAAAATAACTGTGCAAAGTTTTTTTTTTTTGTTTTTTTTTTTCAAGAATTAGGCTAGCATACTTTTTGCTGCTGAATTATATAGTCACCTAGTTTATTTATTTATTGGTCAGCTTATAATTATATATTTTTAATCATTTGTTGTTTTCCTCTATAATGAAGTAGTGTGTTTAGTTCATTCTGGGTTGTGTTTAACAAATCAAAGAGTGTCCATTAGTTCCACAAATACAGATGTATAGATACAGGCCCCCACTAATTATTCTAGAAATAAATTAATTCAACAAAGGTAAGCTCTTTTGCTACATATTTTTAATGGTTTAAAATGTATACTCTACACGTTTGACCACTTATGAACTATCATTTAGCCTACTATATGTTGTGTACATGACTAATATGCCCTACCATCACTAAATTACTATTAGAGCACAATTTTTTACCAGAGAACAAATTTCTTCATTAAACTAGTCACTTAACTTTGCTCTCAAAATGCACCACATTTATGCATTTAAATGTATTGCACATAACAGGATGATGTTGTTAGAAGTCTATTATTTTATAGTGAATCAGAATATGCTGAAGTCTGTATTAATTTACTACAGTAATCTGCTACAGGCACTTTTCTTTTTCTTTTTACTTTACTTTCAGAAACCCTCCACCTTCTGCAGCAGCAATAACAGCAGCAGCAGCAATAACAACAGCAGCAGCAGCAGCAGCAATAACAGCAGCAGCAGATATAACCAACAGCAGCAGCAGCAATAACCAACAGCAGCAGATATAACCAACAGCAGCAGCAATAACCAACAGCAGCAGCAGCAATAACAGCAGCAGCAGACATAACCAACAGCAGCAGCAGCAATAACAGCAGCAGCAGACATAACCAACAGCAGCAGCAATAACAGCAACAGCAGACATAACCAACAGCAGCAGCAATAACAGCAACAGAAATAACAGCAGCAGCAGATATAACCAACAGCAGCAGCAGCAATAACAGCAACAGCAATAACAGCAGCAGCAGATATAACCAACAGCAGCAGCAGCAATAACAGCAGTAGCAATAACAGCAGCAGCAATAACAACAGATTTATTCCGCCAAGACCAAACATATTACCTTTGTCACATCCATTACCATGCCAAAGAGAGTTGTGAGTTGTTGTGACAGAAATGTTGTTCCATAAAAATAAACACAATCACACACCACTGAACTGACATAAACAGGCACAAACCACTAATATTGACTTTTTGTCAAAAGAACCAGGGTTTACCTGCGGAATCCTCCTGCAACATTGACGGTGGCGTGCGGGTTGACATGGATAACGGCTTCCTCCACTATAATCTTCAGTGCGCTGGCCTCTGTCCTGCTCACCGGCTTACTGATGTCCTCATAGAACAAGAACCCTGCGACGAGAGCGGATGAATAAAAGATTGAATGACTAACACCCAACAAGTGTTGCACAAACCAGATGTTTACACTGTCTGAAGAAAAAATATGAGAAGTGTTTATCTGTGAAAACTCTCCACCATAATGCTAAAATGCTATTTTTATGCTTTTATAATTGGGTATGTAGCAGTGTTCAGAATTAACTAATTATTAAGAAACACAAACCAGTCTTCACATGTAATTCAAACACTTAAATCATTTAGGCCTAAATATTTTTGTATAGAGTTTAGAGGTTTCATCAAATCACTAACACTAATTATAGGCAGTAGTAATAGTGATGGTTGACTTTACTGTTAATTATGGGTAATAATTCTCAAATTAGAGTTCCTTAAAGTTCAATACTGTCTACAAATGTGACTCCTGCACCTTAATGCTGTTCTGGACAGTTACACACCATTAAAAGTGATTTAATAATGCAGCTTCAGTGCTGAACCTCTCGCCAAAACACAATCCAACAGTTTCACTTTCAAGTGTTTATTAGCACATTCTCTATTTGTTCCATGAGTGTCTCACACTAGTGGTTTGTGTGAGAACCATTAATTACAGACCTCACTGCCTCTTTAGATCCCGCACACGTCCCAGTGCGGTTAACCTTCTTTCACTTACAAAATTAAATATATGAAACATGCATTGACTATTGACTATTGGTATTTACCTTGAAGAATAGCATGGCACATGCATAAAATCAAAATATGTATAAACTCTGGTATGTACATGTCCAAATGCCTTCTTTATGAGACCAATATAGAGTAAATCTTCCTTGTTTTAATCTTGTTTTTATCTACTTTCTAACACTGTAAACTCCTTCCCTGTGCTGTTGTCACACTTAATAGAGCACAAACGACGGATTCCACAAGTAAAAATGTCTTCCATAGAGAAAATGATTTTTAATGATAAAGCACTTTGAGTGACAGACTTGAGTGCGCTTTGAATAAAAGCATCTGCCAAATGCATAAAAGTAAATGTAAAACGTACATCACCAAAAATCACAGCGAGAGATCCATCAGTCAGAGTCACTATTAACAAACAGGAATTTCCACATTCTCAAAATAGTTATATATTTGTATATATCTGAGAACTCTGCAAGACAGTTAAAATATACAGGTGCTGGTCATATAAGTAGAATATCATCAAAAAGTTGATTTATTTCATTAATTCCATTCAAAAAGTGAAACTTGTATATTATATTCATTCATTACACACAGACTGATATATTTCAAATGTTTATTTCTTTTAATTTTGATGATTATAACTGACAACTAAGGAAAATCCAAAATTCAGTATCTCAGAAAATTTGAACATTACTTAAAAACCAATACAAAGAAAGGATTTTTAGAAATCTTGGCCAACTGAAAAGTATAAACATGAAAAGTATGAGCATGTACAGCACTCAATAATTAGTTGGGGCTCCTTTCGTCTGAATTACTGCAGCAATGCGGCGTGGCATGGAGTCGATTAGTCTGTGGCACTGCTCAGGTGTTATAAGAGCCGAGATTGCTCTGATAGTGGCCTTCAGCTCTTCTGCATTGTTGGGTCTGGCATATCGCATCTTCCTCTTCACAATACCCCATAGATTTTCTATGGGGTTAAGGTCAGGCGAGTTTGCTGGCCAATTAAGAACAGGGATACCATGGTCCTTAAACCAGGTACTGGTAGCTTTGGCACTGTGTGCAGGTGCCAAGTCCTGTTGCAAAATGAAATCTGCATCTCCATAAAGTTGGTCAGCAGCAGGAAGCATGAAGTGCTCTAAAACTTTCTGGTATACGGCTGCGTTGACCTTGGACCTCAGAAAACACAGTGGACCAACACCAGCAGATGACATGGCACCCCAAACCATCACTGACTGTGGAAACTTTACACTGGACCTCAAGCAACGTGGATTGTGTGCCTCTCCTCTCTTCCTCCAGACTCTGGGACCCTGATTTCCAAAGGAAATGCAAAATTTACTTTCATCAGAGAACATAACTTTGGACAACTCAGCAGCAGTCCAGTTCTTTTTGTCTTTAGCCCAGACGAGACGCTGTCTGTTGTTCAAGAGTGGCTTGACACAAGGAATGCGACAGCTGAAACCCATGTCTTGTATACATCTGTGCGTAGTGGTTCTTGAAGCACTGACTCCAGCTGCAGTCCACTCTTTGTGAATCTCCCCCACATCTTTTAATGGGTTTTGTTTCACAAACCTCTCCAGGGTGCGGTTATCCCTATTGCTTGTACACTTTTTTCTACCACATCTTTTCCTTCCCTTCGCCTCTCTATTAATGTGCTTGGACACAGAGCTCTGTGGAGAGCCAGCCTCTTTTGCAATGACCTTTTGTGTCTTGCCCTCCTTGTGCAAGGTGTCAATGGTCATCTTTTGGACAACTGTCAAGCCAGCAGTCTTCCCCATGATTTTGTAGCCTACAGAACTAGACTGAGAGACCATTTAAAGGCCTTTGCAGGTGTTTTGAGTTAATTAGCTGATTAGAGTGTGGCATCAGGTGTCTTCAATATTGAACCTTTTCACAATATTCTAATTTTCTGAGATACTGAATTTGGGATTTTCCTTAGTTGTCAGTTATAATCATCAAAATTAAAAGAAATTTGAAATATATCAGTCTGTGTGTAATGAATGAATATAATATACAAGTTTCACTTTTTGAATGGAATTAGTGAAATAAATCAACTTTTTGATGATATTCTAATTATATGACCAGCACCTGTATTTATACTTATGGCCTATGCTTCTGCCCAAACGTCTGAAGTTGGTTAGATGTTATTGAAAGAAGTCTCTTCTGCTCAAGGCTGCATTTATTTGATCAAAAATACAGTAATATAATTGTGAAATATTATTACAATTTAAAATAGCAGTTTTCAATGTAAATATACAGTAAAATGTAATTTATTCCTGTGATCAAAGCTGAATTTTCAGCATCACTACTCCAGTCTTCAGTGTCACATGATCCTTCAGAAATCATTCTAATATGCTGATTTGATGCTCAAGAAACATTTGTGATTATTATCAATGTTGAAAACAGTCTCTTTTTTTTTCAGCGTTCTTTGATGAATAAAAGTTTCAAAAGAACAGCATTTAAAAGAAATAGAAATCTTTTGTTACATTATAAAAACTTCTCTACTGCATCTTTTCATCAATTTAATACATCCTCCTTGCTGAAAAAAACTACAACAAACTTTTTATATCGTGCCATTTTAATAATTTAATTACTAGGCTTCATGAGTGGAGCCTGTTGCACAATGCTACTGTATACGTAGATAAAGCACTTTAAGAAAAATGCATCATATTTTATGACTTTTACTGAAGTTGTTTTCATCTTTTATGTTTTGTATTAGTTAGAACTTCAAAATAGAGCCATCACAAGTACACAGCCAGAGAAATCACTACCAACACCGAGACCTTTTCCAACAAAAGAGCGTCTGAACTGCCTCCCACCCGACTGGAAATCTCCCAAACGAAATCTGCATAATTGTTTGAAGCCGGCGTGTTGTTTATAGATCAGCAGGTCGTAAATGAGTGCCTGAAGACAGCAGTAACAGCGGTGGAAAATTACGAGGCCTGACGACTGAAAAATAGTAGCGATGTGAGTTGGGAAACAATCTCTGCCTCATTAAACTTTCCTCTTACAGTAGATTTTTCTAAACAATCAGTAATTAACAACACAACCCTCCATCATAAATCCACATTAAGACTCAAGGCCATAACACGGGTCAGATAAGGTAATCGCTTTAAAAGGTAACAATAAAATCATATCATAATTCATAAATGAGATGACAGCGGGAACACGGCTGGCCTTTTCCCAGCCTGATTGATGAGCTCTGAATGTATAACCACCAAAACTGTCACATTTTACCACGTCCTTCCGGCTGCCGAGAAGGTTTTAATACAGTATGTGATGTTCCACATGGAACCAGACTCATCGATAAGCATATTTATATTCCGAGAGGTTTAGGCGTACAACACTCCCAGACATGACAGCGCCGCGGAGGACGGATGTGAAAACTGAAGCAGAGAACATGCAGTAAACAGACTGATTTCAGCAGCACAGAAGCCCTCAGTCCCAGACACACACAGTCAGACTGCATAAAAATGACCAGCAAATGATGACTGTGGTTTGGCAGGAACATTTATCAAGTCTACACTGTGTTTTTATTCTGAGAGTGAAAGAGAGGGAGGTCTGGCTTAAATCAATTCAAACTCCAGTACCTGCAGTAAAAACAAAACACAGAGATGGTTAACTGGGACACTTTTCCCCAGTCATCTGAAAGTGTCCCAACTAAAGGCAAAAGGTGTCCCAATTAACCTGAATTTACCCTATATTGTTTTGGACACATACTTTTGTGCATAGTAAAGACATTGTATTCCTGGAAGTACTTTAGAGTAACTTTATAGGCTGGGAATTCTATATTACAATGATATTTATCTGCCGATTCAATATGTACTGCGATTTTTTTAAGTATTTTTATTAAGTATTAATTATATTTTTTTATGCATGTAGCATTTTAAACATTTTCCTCTAAATGTTGATGTGTGTTTAACTTCTTTAAATATATGAAATGATTATAAAAGTACTGTTTAAAATAATGAAAAACTTTTAATAAATGAAAACAATGCTGTCTAGGCAATTAAAAAAGCTTTAAAAATACAAATAGTGAAGAACATACACATATTACGGGTAAAACAGTAACACTTTACAATAAGATCCCATCAGTTAACATTAGTTAATGCATTAACTAACATTAACTAACAATGAGCAATACATTTGTTACAGTATTTATTAACCTTTGTTAATGTTAATTGTAAAAATACAACTGTTCATTCATTGTTAGTTCATGTTAGCTCAGGTCTATTAAAAAATATTAACAGATACAACTTTACATTTTTACAGCCGCTTAAGGGACATGGTGGTGGAAAAAATATGAAATGGGAGGAAAAATAATAAGTTTTTGGGTTCTCTCGAAAATGTTTTGTGTTCAACTAGAAACTTTGCGTTCGCTCGCAAAGAACTCTAAAGGTTTGCAAGCGAACGCATATTTATGTCCCTTTAAGGGCTCCGTATATATTAATAAGTAGTTAGTAAATGTCTAAATTAACATTAACTAAGACAAATAAATATTTTAGATGTAATTTTCATTGTTAGTTCACAGCAACTAATAATAACAAATGTAAAGTTAACTAATGTTAACAAATGAAGTTTGAACTTTTATTTTGACATATTAGATGATTTGTCCCATGTTTACAACCCTGCGAGACAAAGTTTGCATCATACAAGCATTTTAAAATGTTTTCGCAAAGCCGAGTACCTAGGGTATTTGTTATTAGCTATTAAAAAGCTATTTTTCAGCATGAAAAAAATGTTTCCCCACCCCAAGTAAATAAAGTACCATTGCATTATAAAGGCTTTTTGGACATTGTGCCATGATAAAAACACATTTTTGGACATATACTGTGGCGATAACATTTTTTTTTTTATTGGACATGTACTATGGCAGGGGTTCCCAAACACATTCCTGGAGCCTCCCCAGCACTGCACATTTTGCATGTCGCCTTTGTCTGACACACCCATTTCAGGTCTTGGAGTCTCGAATGAGCTGATGATCTGAATCAGGCTGGTTTGATTAAGGAGACATGGAAAACCCTAGGAACCCCTGTACTGTGGTATTCTTTGTTTCTTTGGTACATCAATATGGTAATCATTCAGTACCATGATAGTCTTGTAAGTAGTATTTATGTCACATTAAGTGAACATAACGCAGCATTCACAGCTACAGAAAAATAGCCATATTTAAAACTTTTATAATAACCAGAAGCTAGTTATTATACTTAAAATAAAAAAAGTTTTAAATATGGATATTTTTCTTACAAAAACCCATTGCTTCGCTTCAGAAGGCCTTTATTAACCCCCTGGAGCCGTATGGATTATTTTTATGATGGATGGATGCTTTTTGGGGGGGCTTCAAAACACATCCCCCCTTCACTACTATTATAAACCTTAGAAGAGCCAAGATATTTTAAAATATAACTCAGATTGTGTTCATCTGAAAGAAGATGTTTGGTGTGAGGGTGAGTAAATCATGGGATAATTTTCATTTTTGGGTGAACTATCCCTTTAAGTCTGAACTCCCTGGCATGTCTTTTCAAACCATTGTTTACCTGCAGTCTGCATGCGGTTCAGTCTGATACTGGGTTCAGTCAGAACCTGTTCAAACGTCCGGAGTCCTCTATAGTACCAGTTCTCCGCGGTTTTGGGTCCGACCCCGAACACACTGCTGAACAACTGAGCCACAACGTTACCAGACGCACATAAACACACACACTCACTTATACACCTTCTAAGCTCTAAAGTCCTAAAGAGATTTACTTTACCTTCATAGTTCGATACTTCTCGTCATTCAGTATTTCTTCAACTCTGGAGGATGATCCGCATTCAAAGATCTCCTGCGAAGATAAAGACGACGACAGATGCGCAGTTTTTTTTGTGTTGCTGTCATGCACAAACAGTTAAATCCAGCTCAACATGTTTATGAGCTGCTATGATTAAACACGGTAACTGTAAATAATATGTGCGCGCACACACATCCCCCATCCTGGTTAATTGCAGCTTAATAAGTCTAATGAAATGCTTGTTGTGTTGTCTCCCATAGCTCTCGTGCTGTTGTGAAGATGCTTTATTTACTGTCTTACAGTCTCTCTGCCTGCAGGAAGCAGAACCAGTGTATTAATCACATTCGGAGCGTGTTGGAATCACATTTATCACTGTAAATGTGTACGGTAATGACTGACTTTCCAATCAAATGCACTTCCTATTAATAAAAGTCAACTTAAACTGCATACAATTCATTTTCATCAAAGAAATATAAAGCACTAGATGATTTATGAAGGGTAAAAGAGCTACTGTTACTGCTGTACATGCTATCAATAACCCTACAAAATTGTCACACGTCACTCAAATATTTAAAGCTAATTGTCTTTCATTTTTAAAACAGCATAATATTACAAGCTCTTCTTGTATTCTCCAGACTTCAGCTGTCAAACTCAAAAACAGACAAACACACATCTCTGCTCAAATATATATGTAATTATTATATACATATAGGGTCAAATAGTACATAATTATATAAAATCTGAACATAGTCTATAAATCCTGAGTATAAAGTCTATAAAAAAATCTAACCTTTCATTGAAGAAAAGAATTGAAAGTGTAGGGAAAATCCCATTATGAAATAAATGTTTTTCTTCAAAACACGTTGGCCACAATTATTGGCACCCTTTTATTCAATACTTTTCACAATCTCCTTTTGCCAAGATAACCGCTCTGAGTCTTCTCCTATAATGCCTGATGAGTTTGGAGAACACCTGACAAGAGATCAGAGATCATTCCTTCATGCAGAATCTCTACAGATCCTTCAGATTCCAGCTCCATGTTGGTGCTTCTTCTTTTCAGTTCACTCCACTCATTTTCTTTAGGGTTCAGGTCAGGGCACTGGGATGGTCATGGCAGAAGCTTCATTTTGTGCTCAGAGACACATTTTTGTGTTGGTTTTGATGTTTGTTTTGTATCATTGTCCTGATAGAAGATCCAACCACGGCCCATTATTGGATTTCTAGCAGAAGCGGTCAGGTTTTGATTTTTATCTGTTGGTATTTGATAGAATCCATGATAGCATGTATCTGAACAAGATGTCCAGGACCTCCAGCAGAAAAATAGGCCCACAACATTAAAGATCCAGCAGTATATTTAACCGTGGGCATGGGGTACTTTTTATCCATGTGTGCACCAAACCCATCTGGTGGGTTTGCTGCCAAAAAGCTCTTGTTTTAGTTTCATCTGACCATAGAAGCTGGTCCCGTTTGAAGGTCCAGTCTTGTCTGACAACTGAATATGCTGGAGATTGTTTCTGGATGAGAGCAGAGGATTTTTCTTGAAATCCTCCCGAACAACTTGTTGGGGATGTAGGTGCTGTTTGATCATTTTTTTTAGGCTTTCTGAGACTCAAGACTCAACTAATCTCTGCAATTCTCCAGCTGTGATCCTTGGAGAGTCTTTGGCCACTCTAACTTTCCTCCTCACTGCACATTAGGGCGATTTAGACACATGTCCTCTTCCAGGCAGATTTGTAACATCTTTAGTTGATTGGAACTTCTTAATTATTGCCCTGATAGTGGAAATGGAGATTTTCAATGCTTTAGCTATTTTCTTTCAGCCACTTTCTATTTTGTGAAGCTCAACAATCTTTTGCTGCACATCAGAACTATATTCTTTGGTTTTTCTCATTGTGATGAATGATTAAGGGAATTTGGCCTTTGTGTTTCCTCATGTTTATACTCCTGTGGAACAGGAAGTCATGGCTGGACAATTTCATGTTCATGATCACCCTGGTGTGCTAAAAAATGTAAATATGAATGGGAATATACTTCAGAGATATTTTACTCATAAAAAATTCTAGGGGTGCCAATAATTGTGGCCAACGTGTTTTGGAGAAAAACATTTATTTCATAATGTGATTTTCCCCCCACTTTCAATTCTTTTCCTTCAATAAAAGGTTTGATTTTTTTCTAATTTTATGAATTAATGATCAAAAGGAAAAACAATGCAGATTTATTTTTACAGTCATCTTTGGTCATATTTACCAAGGGTGCCAATAATTCTGACCACCGCTGTATATGAAGGACCAAACAGGAAATAATGCTCTGAAATCTCAATATATATTTATAAATCCTGAATATGAAATAAAAATTTATATTATATATTATAAAGATTTATAAGTATATAAATATTTTAACCATTAACATTTTTTACATTTAAATGAGCATAAATAAAATATACCAAATACAAAATTACATAGATTACAGTTAAATTTTTCTTCATAACAGTGTAAAGACAATTTTAGGGGAAAATGTGCTTAACTGTCATGACAATAATTTTTATAACAATTACAATTGTAGGGTGAAATGTGACCCGAACATGTTCTTACAGGTTTGAGATTCTGACATTTTATCTAATTTAAAACCAACCGAACTTCTGTTTGCGAAATGTTTTGTTTTTCTTTCAGCACAATGTCTTGCTGCTTTCAACAACAGCAATGTGAAGGTGTAATAACCCTCAGCAGGAGAAGAGCTGCTCTGATGACCTCAGACGTGGTCAGCTGACTGCTGATGTGGTTTCAGAGAGACCGACATACAGAGAGAGAGACAGAGAGAGACAGAGAGAGAGAGAGAGAGAAAATGGATAGGTCTCATACTGCACCTCCATGATGGCCTTGCTGTGTTCTCCCAGACAGGGCAGACGGTGTGTCTCCTCCAGGCATTGTAGGGCAGCAGGGAGACTCTTAAGCACTGATGCAGCCCTCCGAAACGCCAGACATGGCCCATGGTTCCCAACGAACTCCATGTTCTCTGCCAGAACCTCCAACGCATCCTACAGCACAGAGACGGTAAAGAATGACGGCAGCAGACAGGCACAGATGAAGTGTGAAAAACACTGAAAATATGAATGAGGATAAAATGCAAAAAGGTCAAATAAAAGGCAGTACGAGTGGGGAAAACAGATGAGAAAAGAAAGCAAGTCCGGTGTAGGTTTACACTGGCTGCGCAGTGACCCGTGCCGGCAGGCGGACAGCAATCAAAGAGCGCCTTGGCACTCTTTCCTCTGCATTCCTCCCATCATGCTGTGCTTCTGTGCCAGGGCGTTTTTCAGATGACCTCACAGAGACTCGAGGGTCTGTGATCAGTGGAGAGGAACCTGTCATTTTCCACTTGTTCACAAGCGTTTCCCTGAGGGCCGCTGGCACACGCATATGTGAGCGCACATGTTCACACAACAAATATTGAGAGAGATGAACAATGGTGTGCTGCTACCTTTGTGCATCCATTTATTTAAAGCACTCATGAAATCACTCTTTTAAAATGAAACCAAACTGATATACAGTTCCAGTCCAAAGCTTGAACACATCTACTTATTCTTTATTATAAAAATTGTACAGTGAGTGTCATGAAACCTATGATCATCAAGGGAAAATGTGCTTAACTGTCAGTGAAAAGTCACAATGGCAAAAATCTTACTAAGCTATATTTATACAGACATTTTTTACCATACACACACATATATATATATATATATGGTTCTGTACATCTGTACTTACATCTGTACTTATACATTATATATATATATATATATATATATATATATACACACACACACACACACATACATATATATATACAGTGGGTACGGAAAGTATTCAGACCCCCTTAAATTTTTCACTCTGTTATATTGCAGCCATTTGCTAAAATCATTTACGTTCTTTTTTTTTTTTCCCTCATTAATGTACACACAGCACCCCATATTGACAGAAAAACAGAATTGTTGACATTTCGTCCAGGATATCCCAGTACTTCGCCGTACTGGACAGGTGATGAGCAGTGCCTGGTTTTCTCCACACATACCGCTTAGAAATAAGGCCAAAATGTTCTATCTTGGTCTCATCAGATCAGAGAATCTTATTTCTCAGCATCTTGGAGTCCTTCAGGTGTTTTTTAGCAAACTCCATGCAGGCTTTCATGTGTCTTGCACTGAGGAGAGGCTTCCATCGGGCCACTCTGCCATAAAGCCCCGACTGGTGGAGGGCTGCAGTGATGGTTGACTTTCTACAACTTTCTCCCATCTCCCGACTGCATCTCTGGAGCTCAGCCACAGTGATCTTTGGGTTCTTCTTTACCTCTCTCACCAAGGCTCTTCTCCCCCGATAGCTCAGTTTGGCCGGATGGCCAGCTCTAGGAATGGTTCTGGTCGTCCCAAACGTCTTCCATTTAAGGATTATGGAGGTCACTGTGCTCTTAGGAACCTTAACTGCAGCAGAAATTTTTTTGTAACCTTGGCCAGATCTGTGCCTTGCCACAATTCTGTCTCTGAGCTCTTCAGGCAGTTCCTTTGACCTCATGATTCTCATTTGCTCTGACATGCACTGTGAGCTGTAAGGTCTTATATAGACAGGTGTGTGGATTTCCTAATCAAGTCCAATCAGTATAATCAAACACAGCTGGACTCAAATGAAGGTACAGAACCATCTCAAGGATGATCAGAAGAAATGGACAGCACCTGAGTTAAATATATGAGTGTCACAGCAAAGAGTCTGAATACTTAGGACCATGTGATATTTCAGTTTTTCTTTTTTAATAAATCTGCAAAAATTTCAACAATTCTGTGTTTTTCTGTCAATATGGGGTGCTGTGTGTACATTAATAAGGGGAAAAAAAGAATGTAAATGATTTTAGCAAATGGCTGCAATATAACAAAGAGTGAAAAATTTAAGGGGGTCTGAATACTTTCCGTACCCACTGTACATACACACACGCACACATACACATACATACATATATACACATCTAAATATAAATATATTAAATAATATGTGTGTGCATATAAATTATATATATATATAGAGAGAGAGAGAGAGAGAGAGCTCATAATTCCTTGCACAACAGAAAAGAAGATTGTAAAGCTTAATTTTTCCATTTGATAAAAATGACAGTGAATGTGAAGCTGAAACAGCCACAGATCTGAAATGTTTGCAGCTAAAAAGTCATGTAATAGTGAACTTTAAGATGATTAATTAATGCTCTGTGCCATTCAACTCAGAAAAACTGAATTTATAATCTTCATTCTGGGAAACGTGAAACATGAAAACAGAAACACCACTTCAAGTCAGACTTCCACCTTCATTCATGCAGAAATCCATAACTCGATTTCATTGAGATACCGGTGTATGAAGATGAAAGATGCATACAGTTAATGAGAATCATTGACTTTTGTGCAAATTAACTTCACTACATCATGATAAATCTGTCTTGCAGGTGTATAAAACACTGGAAATTAGCCTCTGCCATTTGTGCATTCACTGCTTTTTTGACAATAAAAATAAACGCAAAGCAAATGATTGCATTGCAATGAATTTCTTTAAATGTTGGGGAAATGGAGAACTTTATGATACAAAGTCAAAGATATCAAGTAGGAAAATCACAAATCTGTCTGGGATTGGAACACACTGCAAAAAAAAATCTTTTTCTTCTCCTGTATTTTAGCTTGTTTTCCTTTACAAATGCCTAAAAAATATTGAATCAAGATTCATTTACTTGAGAAGCAAAATGACAAGATATTGATGCTGAAATGCTAAAAACAAGACAAAATATCTGCCAGTGGGGTCAGAAAAATCATCTTGTTTTCCCTTTGAATGAAGTTTATTTTGCATACGCCTCATCTGCAGACATTAACTTGTTTTAGGAGAAAGTTGATACATTTTTCAAAACACGTCATTTTACTCCTCAAGTAAATGCATCTTGATTTAAGAATGTTCAGATATTTGTGACAGTGTGTTGAAACTGGCGGTTATGGCAAGGGGCGGGACAATTCCCAAAGCTCTTGACCAATCACAACACACTGCTCCAGCCAACCAATCAGAGCGCATTGTGCTTTTCAGAACGAGGGGCTTCATAGAGACAGGAACTAAACAGAGCGTTACTGACAGACTGGGAAGAGACAAGCTGCAACAATGTCAAATATGTGAAAAACAGTAAACATTCAAGCATGAAAATCTGTTCTAGTAGAGGCCAAAAACATAATCAAGAGTTTGTAGGCATGTGTGCATGCATGTGTGCGTGCAGGAAACTCTATCGCCCCCTTGAGTACTGAGGTTAGTCAGGAACAGCACCACACATTTAGTATGTACAACAGGCTGGTGTGAATCAATACATGAACCCGCTTTGTTTTCATGACATGAATGTGCCCAGACATATTTAAAAACCATCTCAACCATGACATACACAACACCCTTGACACCAAAAACACACAGTCTCCAGTACATATACACACACACGGCTCCTCTCGCAGTACTGGTTAATGAGAGCAGCGGGCTGGTAATGCCGGAGGTCACGGGGTCGAGTCCTGCTGTGCCGTAAGCTTATGTCCTGGAGTGTGAGGACAGCGGGAGTGTGTGTGTGTTTGAGCTCCTGCTGTGCCAAAGGAAACTCTCTCTAGCTCAATTCTAACAGAGGCTTACCGAGAACTCCAGATGAGATCTGCTGCTTTGATGAACACACATCTGCAGTGTCTGCTGCTATAATATTATATTAGTATTGAGCGTATGATGAATGATTGGGAGTCTCTGCAATAAGACTGTAAGATATTGTATATTTGTTTGGTTTAGACCAAAGTTTAGTTCAGCTGCAATGCTAAATGTTGATTTTTTATTTATTGGCCCCCCCCCCCAATAGACAATTACAATCAAACTCATACTCTGGGTTATCTGAAGCTTAGTCTGAGTCTCAGACGGAGCATTTGATGTATATTGCACACAACAACGGCAGAAACAGCAGATTACAGTTTCAATCTACAGGAATCATCTGATGCTATGCAACTTTTACTATATATTAGGGATGTAGCAGTAAACAAACATGGCGGTTCGGTACGTACCTCGGTATTGAAGTCACAGTTCGGTACAGCAGGGGGGAGAAAACTAAACATAAAATTGCTAATTTTTTTCTTCTTTTTTATTAAACAGTGGTTTATTGAACAAACTGGGTCTCTCTCTTTAAATAAATTAAATTATAATTAACATTTTCTTAAGGATAAAAAAAATCTATCTGAGCTAATGCTGTAAACTATATACAGGGAGCCCTTACTTACACATTATTATAATATTAAAGGTTACAATTAACAACAGAGCCCAAACTATTAAATTCAGTTGCTATTTATTTTTAGATATAATAATCAAAAATGTAAACATGTAACATGTAAACTGCACATAAGGCAAGTTTTGCATTAACTTCTAAATCAAATTATGAAATTATTTTTCAATTATTTTGTATACTACAATTCAACTCCAATTAAACATATTAAATAATTAAGACATTAGTAACAGGTAAAGTAAATATAATGAGCTAATATATTGCATATATTTAGTGAAATGCACCCCTCTAGAGTTAATTTCTCTAGTGAACTAACATGCTGTGGACACTAAATGACTTGCCTGAGGTAAATGTAATGCTACATGAGACTTTATTCTCAAGCTGTTTTATTGATTTCTTTCTGCAGTTGAAGTACTAGTTGAGAGATTACACGTAAACATATCTTTGCACAGATCGTCTGTTGTTCTTCTTCTGCGCTTTTTCCTGTTGTGGCAGTTAGCAAACAGCGTTGCATTACCATAAGAGCCCCCTTCTGGATTGGAGTGTGGATCGCCTGTGACTGACTGTATTCATCATCTGACTGTATGCACCGAACCACGATGTCTGTACCGTGATGGTTCAGGATGAATGTACTGTTACACCCCTATTATACGCATATGAAAGTGAAAAATGAAGTGACGTGTGGCCAAGTATGGTGTCCCATATGTCTATATATATTTATACCATTACCATTTATTTAAACTTGCCTGCAAACAGCACATAAAAACAAAACTACCTGTGATTGGTTGCTTTAATTGGACAAATGGGCTGTTCTTGCACTGTGTCAGAATATGCCTACTTCCATACTATATAGTAGGCGAAAAATAGTATGTGAGCCAAGTAGTGTGTCCGATAGCATTCATAAAACAGTAGGCAAAAAACACGGATGACCTACTACTTCCAGCGAGATTCTAAAGTGTGCATCTGATGAACAGTTTCCTATCCCATAAGGCCACGGTAGAGGATTTGTGAATGGCAGTGAAGCGGCGCAACTGACGCCGTAGGTCACATGACAATAACAACACGGCAGATGTACATTTCATACTAAACAGAACATACTTTTCAGTGGTTGCCAAGTAAGTTTCAAACCAAATCTACTATACAGTATGAGATTTTGGATGCAGTGTTGGCCAAACTGTAGACTGCAAAACACTGGCTATGCAGAGGTGTAAAGAGTAGCTGAAAACCATACTTGAGTAAAAAAGTAGATACAGTATCTCACAAAAGTGAGTACACCCCTCACATTTCAGCAACCATTTTAGTATATCTTCTCAAGGGACAATACTATAGAAATTAAACTTGGATATATTTTAGAGTAGTCAATGTGCTGCTTGTATATCGGTATAGATTTACTGTCCTCTGAAAATAACTTAACATACAGCCATTATTGTCAAAATAGCTGGCAACAAAAGTGAGTACACCCTAAGTGATAACAGCTGTATGTCATTTAACCATGCAAACACATGTCCTATTCATCATGTTCATGTTTTTGTCTGCTTGACATGACCATACAAATGTGTTAATCTTGTATTAGAGCAGTTAAATTTAGTGCTTTGAGTACAATTCTCTTATACTGACCACTGGATGTTCAACATGGCACCTCATGGCAAAGAACTCTCTGAGGATTTGAGAATTAGAATTGTTGCTCTCCACAAAGATGGCCTAGGCTAGATCGGTAACACCATGAAACTGAGTTACAGTACAGTGGCCAGGGTCATAGAGAGAGGTTTTCCAATACGGGTTCCACTCGGAACAGGCCAAATCAAAGAAGTTGAGACCTTGTGCTGTGCGTCAGGTGCAGAAGCTGGCTTCAAAAAACAGATGAATGAGTGCTGCCAGCATTGCTTTAGAGGTTGCAGAAGTGTAAGGTCAGCTTGTCAGTGCTCAGACCATACGTCGCACAATGCAACAAGTCGGTTTGCATGGCCGTCGTCCCAGAAGGAAGCCTCTTCTGAGGCCGGCTCACAAGAAAGCCTGCAAACAGTTTGCTGAAGACAACCTGTCCAAGAGCATGAATTACTGGAACCATGTCCTGTGGTCTGATGAGACTAAGATAAACTTGTTTGGCTCAGATGGTGTCCAGCATATGGGGCGATGCCCTTGTGAGGAGTACCAAGAAAATTGTGTCTTGATGCCCTCCCTTCAGAAACTGGGCCGAACAGCATGATAATGACCCCAAACACACCGCCAACAAGACAACTGCTTTGCTGAGGAAGCTGAAGGTGAAGATGATTGAGTGGCCAAGTATGTTTCCAGACCTGAACCCTATTGAGCACCTGTGGGACATCCTCAAGCAGAAGGTGGAGAAGCGCCATGTGTCTAACATCCAGCAGCTCCGAGATGTCATTATGGAGGAGTGGAAGAGGATCCCAGCAACAACCTGTGCAGCTCTGATGAATCCAGTGCTAGATAACAATGGCGCTCACACAAAATATTGACACTTTAGAGACAGTTTTGACATGTCCAAAACTGTACTCACTTTTGTTGCCAGTTATTTAGACAATAATGGCTGTATGTTGAGTTATTTTTAGAGGACAGTAAATCTGTACTGCTATTAGGGCTGTTACGATATTCGATTTTTCACACCACGGTTATTGTGACCAAAGGAATTCACAATATCGATATATCGCGATATCTATAGAATCCTTGGGGGGGGGGATGTATCAGTCAAATTAATTTTTACTTTGTTTATTTAGTTTTTCCTTTTTCAGGGTTGCTGCACATTTTTTAAGTCAAATTTAAGGCTTTTTAAGACCTTTTAAAAACCTGAAGAAATAAAATTTAATACCAATCAAATGAAATCATTATCAACAAAATCCATCTTTGCAATACAGAGGTGACACAGAAGTGGCATTAATATATTTACACAGCATTTACAATTTGTCTACATAAACTTAATTATTTAAATATGGAATTATTTCTAATTTTAACTTTTTAATTTAAATGTACTTTAAATATGAAACTAAACTGCGAGTAGGTGGCAGCAAGTCACTGTCTTAATGAGTGAGTGAGTCATTCATTCAACCCATTTGTTCAAATGACTGATTCATTCAGGAAGTGACCGTCTTTATTGAATGGGTCATTTAAACTTTAATTAAACTGATTCGTTCAAAACGCGGATTCAGTGAGTATAACAAAAACATGTCTGTCTGTTGCACGGGGACTCTGTTCTGCTGTTCATAATTTTAAAATTTTCGTTGGCAAAATAAAGAAAAAAAAACAATATTAACAATACTGTGTCTAAAATGTAACTCACATTGTTTATTTTAGTCATTTATAAATTAAATGAACATTGCATTTGTGCTGATTTGGGGAAAATGGCACTCTTGCTCATGTGATATTGTAATACAATTACATAATATCATATGATATTATGACAAAAACTCGTCGGGGCAAAAATGCCTGTGTATCTTGAATTTTAAGGGCATATAACTGCATGCATAGCTGAGTAAGACGAGTAAAGAAAATCCGGTACTTATTAAAAGAATCACCCTTTATTTAAATATATGAACGCAGAAAAATCACTGTTAATATAACATTTCCCATTCCATGACTAGTAAAATAATCACAACTTACAGGGTGATGGACACGGAGGTGGGTAAAAAGGTTGGTGGTGTTGCCACCCCTCGCACTGACTGTAGCCAGGCAAATTCTGCAGGTTGGGCTGTCTAAGCTGCAGTTTTTCCAAAAAACTCCCATACTGTCAAGCTTACTTTTTTCAGGTGTGGACAGAGCCTCTCGCTCTCCCGCTCGGATGACATGGTTCTTCTCGGAATTGCTGCGCGCGCTGCGTCTTCTTCTTGTTTGACAAGTGTCAGTGTTAAGGTGCAATACTGCCACCTAAGTCAGCCAGGTACTGGCGCTGTAGTATTTGTGTGTCATGATATCATAAGGGTCCTATTCATTTTAAATATTGTGGTTATCGTCAATACTGGTATATTGCGACACCCCTAACTGCTATACAAGCTGCACACTGTCTACTCTAAAGTATATCCAATTTTCATTTCTATAGAATTGTCCCTTGAAAACATAATAAAATGCTCGCTGAAATGTGAGGGGTGTACTCACTTTTGTGAGATCCTGTACCTTACATCAAAAATGACTCCACAAGTTCTACAATTCGAATACGACTTGAGTAAAAGTCTTAAAGTATCTGATTTTAACAGTACTTAAGTATTTTACTAATGCTGAATGTAGGCTCAGAGATGCACTAGTCCTGAGAGACATGCCAGTGAAAATAAGAAACAATTGATTTGTAAGATGGAAAATCAAGCTTATTTTCTAAAATCAAAATAAAAATGAACACCTCAATGTTGCAATAAATCAAGGTCGACACAACAACCTTTCAAACGTCTACAAACTCTCAAGTCTCAGCTGAGCTCAAGTGCACAGAAAGGCCATAAGTAAACCAATATCCTTTAAAACGGTCTTGTCAATAAAGCGGATAAATAATACAATGTTAAGTCAAATTTTAAAAAAAAAATTTGGTTTGAGCCTCATCACCAGCTGCAGTCATTTCCTCGTCTAATAAATAAAACATCTGCGATCAGCAACGACCTGCTGATGCACTCGCATTCACGTAAAGTATCCAAGTTTTGGGTGAGCAAAGGCAAAATGCACAAGATATAGTACCTTCAATGCCCTTAGATGGCGATATCGCTTCTTATATCAGAAACAAACTGATGCAGAAAAAGTTAGCTGCCATGAAAAATGTCATTTGTAATTGCATTACTCATCACAAATGTAGTGGAGTAAAAAGTACATTTACTTGCTCAAAAATGTAGTCAAGTAGAGAGTAAAAGTTGCCAATATCTTTAATACTCAGAACAACTACAAAGTAGCCAAAAAGATATTTAAGTACAGTAACTAATTACACTCACTCAAGTATTTTACCCCTCTGCGGCTATGTAAAATGACATGTCAATAAACCAGGAAAAAAATTTTTCCAGTTTTGACAAGTGGACTCAACCGTTGACTTCAATACCAATCCTTTATTTATGTCAGAATATATTCCTCAAATGCTGAATGACTCCATAATGCACTCTTGAATCAGCGCAGAACATACAGATGCATTACTATACTGCCTGCACAACATGAACATTTTTCCTAGAGAAACTTTTATTATACAGCCACAGAACTGTAGAGCAGCTCTGAAACAAGCAGCAAATAATAGACCAAAAAAAGGCTTTCCAGACACTTTCATCCATGCAGCAGCACACATAATGACCACCATATCTGCTTCTGTGAGACGCAAATACCAGACAAATCCTGCATAACAACACAACACTTTAATGATTGTCCATGTGTGTTTTCTTTCATTACCAAACGTGCCTGTGATTCCCGTCTGCTGTATGATGAAGCACAGGGTGCTGGAGAGCTCTGCCCAAAGGGTCGTTACAGAGATTGATTCATCCGGGCGGGAAACACCATCGCTAGGCTGCTGTCAGTGCAGCTGCGGCACCAGAGGCCAAGATACGAAAGCAAACAACATGTGACGGCGGCCTGTGCTCCTGCTCATTAATGTGCATTTACACCCTCCACATTGAATCAGCCAGTATTCATTTACACAAGGTTTTTCCTCACACTTGCAGAGTGTCAGTCAGTGCTGCTGCATGCCAATATATTGACTGATGTGAAAGCCTGGCAAAGATGGAGTGATGGCAACTAAAAGACTAGACCTTTCAAGGAAGCGATGATGAAAGAATGCAAGAGACAGAGAAAGAGAGAAAGAGGGAAAAAGTCATGTGACACTGAAGACCAATTTGAAGTATTCACAAAATGTGGATTAAACTGATTGAAAACATGTTAAGGGCAGACTGTTACTGATAAACCTAAAGAGTAATTTAAACACCTCTGATTTACTTATGCATTCATAAACACAATGCCCATGTCAGCAAATGCTCAATAAAGTAGAAAACTTTGATGCAACAGTTAAATAATTTAATATATAAATATTTAATATTTTAACAATCTAAGCTTCTGGTCTGAAGCGCACGGCGCATATGCACTTAGGGCGTGTCCCAATCCACTTTTGCTAGTTTAACGACGGAAAAAATGGTCGGCGCATGGTCCAAAAGGGTTGTACCTAGACTCTTAATGAGCCATTGGTGTGTTTTGGGCGTAACGTGCAATAAACCAATCAGAGTCTCATCTCCCATTCCCTTTAAAAGCGAGGTATGCTTGCATCATGGCGGATTTGCTATTTACATGGTGGAATATAGACACCCTCAACCCAGAGATGAAAACTCGAGTCTGCGACTTTGACTCGAGTCGCACTTAAGTTGCAAAAATAAACGACTTGCGACTTGACTTGGACTCGTGAACTACTAACCCGAGACTTGGACAAGTCTTTTGGCATGGCATTCCTGATTACGTTCTCTCTGATTTACTACCCCACATGATGGCACGAAACACCACATTTTACTATTCATTCATTCCCAAATATGTGCTGCAGCAGCGAATATCACAAATCATGTCTAAACACACCAAGCCATCGGGCGCGTGACACATCTCAGGGCTCCAGACTACGCCTAAAACGGTCGCGTTTGCGACTAAAAAATATTAATTTGCGAGTGATATTTTTTGCTGAGGTCACCATTGGCGACCATACAAATTCACAAGTTGTGATTGTAAAATTTGCATGTTATTTGCGTGTTCCGTGAACAGTAGCCTATCACATCATTTGCTGTGTTGACGTAATTAAACGAGATGCTGCGTGTGAAAGTTTCACAGTTAGAGCTGCGAAATATAAACAGGTAGGGAAAAATTTCACACACCAAACAGACGCCAGAGAACTAGAGCTGATGAAAGCCATCTGTGTTGTTGCCTCGCGTCGCCTGCGTCAGTGCAAAACGGCTACATTTGAACACACCGTTCTTCTTCCGCATTAAGGAGACAACTGCCTATTTCTTCATATAAATTTGTCTATATTCGTCATTCAAAAGGGGAAACCGGCTCTACAGGCTGCAGATACACACACACAATGCAGCACGTGCTTACCGTTTGAATATCAATCATGCTGATCACTCATTATTCCACTCAGCTCATGCTCATCAAATCAATTTAAGGTCATTATAAGTTTTCAGTGCCTTAAACAGTATAACAAGAGTATAAATGATCATTTAAGGCGTCTTATATTTTGTTGATGGAAAAACAAATCGCGATACTCCCTAATGTGATTATTAACTTTTATTTCATTAAATAAATGTGAGCGCTGCATGTGTTAAAGTCAACAGATGGCGCTGTTGCGCGTTCTTCAGAGCAGCTCGCATTCAATGATTAGCGCACATTTGTCAACCGATTGCTTATGAACTAATGCTGATCAATAATCAAAGTTTACTTTATATTATATTGTGTTGTAAATGGTTGTAGCAACGTAATTTTTTAATCCTCATCTGAACTTGAATGAGCAGCAAAAGTAAAGCACATACATTTCAAAATAAGAGTCCCGCTGTATTTCAGAGTAATCAAAGTCAAGTAGTATGTATGTTTGTTATTTGGTTTACACAAACCAAATTTAATATATTTCCATATATTTATATTTATTTTCATTTGATTCAAAATAAACTGTTGTAGCTTCAGGAAGGAAGGACTAAGAACATTATTTGACACATATTATTCAATATAAAGATTTTACTAGCATCAGGGTTATTATAGTCAACTAAACCATTAAAAATATTTTTTATTGCTTGAAATAAATGTTAATACTAAAATAAAAATCTATACAAACTAAACAGACATGTTTAAAAACAACAAAAACTAAAAAAAAAACTTGAAAAAAATGAAAAGCAGAAAATATAAAAATCTAATCAAATTCAAAATTAATAAAAAATATAATAGTATTAAGTAAAAATAGTTTCCCAGAAAAGTCACAAGATGAAAAAGCTGAAACTGTAAAGGGGAGATATATAAACACAACAGGATGACTAAAAGTAAGTGATTTTAAAATTTTAAGTTCATTGTTGTGTGGCTCTTAAAAAGAATTGCATCTGAAGGCACGCAAATTCATCACCCATTAGAAAACTTGTTAAATTAGCAATAAATAATAACAATACAGCCAAGCCTTACCTTGCAAAAAACTGTCATTTGGTAATGAAACTGTCAACTGTTAATTTGACCAGCAATCAATTAATCCGAAGGGAAGCTGCGGTGTTGCACAGCTGCGGAGGCTTGCTTGTGGTCATGTCCTTTTTATTTTTTAATTTATTTTTGCCCACGTATTTTGCTAATGCATTTAATAATGCATACAATATCCAGATTTACCATGTTAAATTTTATCTGGATTGAACAAACGCTTCCATGCGCATTTTATGACCCTGTCCGTCCGACTCATTTCCACAGACGGGTTTGTTAAGTCGCAGTGCGTTATTATATCGCCTTATCACAAACGAGACACACAAATGGAAATGTTGTTCGTTGTTTTGTTTAATGTAACGCTTGTCTATACCTAGGTTTTATTACCGCCGGCGCTCACTGGAAGACTACATTTTCCAGCATTGCTTGAGATCTACAGCAAACTACGGCAACTCATATAGCTCAAAATACATAGCACTTTTTTTCCTTGCGGTGGTTCTAAATGATATAATTTTGTATAAACTTAGAAAGTAATAGAAATGATTTAAGTAGTATTTTGTGCGCTTTATTAGGTAATTTTAAAGTAAAAGTAATCTGTTTTGATATTTAAATACACTGTTAATTACAATAACAACTAGCTGAAAAAAAATATATATTGATAAAAACAGAACAAAGACTTGATTTGAGACTTCACTTGGACCCCTAAAGACTTGAGACTTTACTTGACTTGGACCTCAAAGACTCAAGACTTGACTTGGACTTGGACTTAACATCTGTGTATTGCCACGATTGGTCAAATAATTAGCCAATTTCATTCGTCATTACTGCAAATAGGTCATTCTGATACATGCAATGACTATCCATTATGACATGCAGGCATTTTTATCTTTATGTGCACAATAATAATCTTTTACACTGTAATCTTTTTATTTTAATATTTGGCATGTTGTGTCTGCGTGTGTGTGTACCCGTCTATAGGCTCATATTACTAATGCACCCTTTAAATAACAAAAAAAAAATACTGCACCATTGACTTTAGAGCAGGTTTCAGTTGGTCAATGACGCAGTCGTTTTTAGTTGCCTCAAAATAGCAACACGCCAACAATGCGCCTAAACACACCTCGTTTTCAGACCCGCACGCCCATGGGCGAACCGATAGCCACGAGTGCATTTGCTATTTGAACAACGTGGTGCCGGACGTGAAAATGATAACTGCGTCGGGCTGAAACTAGCAAAAAACACTGGCGTCGTGCCTGGCATCGCATTGCGCCGGGTGTCTAATAGGGCCCTAAAATTCACACATGATATTTGTAGCCTAAACCAAATAGTTTATATCTCTCACAAACTCCACTGAGCTCATCTCATCCCCCTGCTCAATCATTATTCTTAATAATGTGTTTGCATTGTAGGTGTTTTTCTCTCCTGGCAATAGACAATCAAGTCTCTGTTTCCCATTAAAATATCATATCTGCAAGTGAAATACAGAAGCGATTTTAATCTGCGCTCTTGGTTACAGTTCACCTCACCTCGTCAGTCTTGGTTGTTTTTCTCTTTCATCGTAATTGATTTATTAATATTGCAGATCTCAAAATGCGAGTTTGCACAAATGTCAAATCTGAAACAAAGCGTAATCTTACACTGTTTTTCCTCTTAATTAATGTTCAAAGAATCACAGCATAACAACACATCAGCTGTAATAATCAGGAGCACAGTGAGCGACGCCTCGCGCATCCAAAAGCTCTTAAACCTCCGGTGTTTGTCAGTCTAATTCTGGCTCTGAACACAGAAAGTTTAGCAGTTCTGGCAGAGTCTCAAGATTTGCCTCTGAGAAGCTCAAGGTGAATCTGTTGGTTTTATGTTGAAGTATCAAATAAATATTTAAAGCAGAACATGACTGAAGTTTTGCTTGACAACTGATAACAGGCCTCTAACCTTCCAAACACAAATCGCAAGACAAAACAACATCTGTCTGGTGATTACGCCTGAATTTCCACTAGGGCTGCATGATTAATCAAGCTGTGCTTCACTAGTCCAGCTCCACCTCTATACACCTAATGGGTGGAGTTATGTTTAGCAATAGGGTTATGGGTAGGGTTAGGGCAGGGGTGTCAAACATACGGCCCACAAAGCTGTCCAATCCGGCCCGAGGGATGATTTGAACAATATTAAAAATATAGATGCACTAGTCCACCGGCCATAAATCTGAACGTTTTTTAGTTTTATTTTGGCCGATCTCTATTCCGGACTTGCAACAAACTGCTTTGTAATCATTTCCCAAAATGTAATTTGTGTAGAAATATTACGAAGTCTGTAAACAGGACGTTAACACAGACCAAAGATTGAACACACGGAATATGTTTTTTGTTGTTGATGTTTCTTTGACTGCACACTCTGCTGCCGACTCAGAACAGTCCTGCGTATACCCACTTTTGGACCAACCAGTTGAAAAACACTGGTCTGGTAACCGTCCAAAACACCCTAGAAACTATCTAGCAATTCTCCGGTAACCACCCAGAACACTCTAGCAACCGCTTAACAACATCCTGGCAACTATCCAAAACACCCTAGAAAACACAAAGCAATTACTTGGTAACCACCCAGAACACCCAAGCAACCACTTAGCAACATCCTGGCAACCATCCAAAACACCCTAGAAACCATCTACCAATTCTCCGGTAACCATCAAAAACACCCTAGTAACCACTTTGCAACATACTGGCAACCTTCTAAAACACCCTAGAAACCACCTAGCAAATCCCTTGTAACCACCCATGACACCCTAGAAAACACTTAGCAACACCCTGGTGACCACCCAGAACACACTAGTAACTGCTTAGCAACATCCTGGAAACCATCCAAAATGCCCTAAAAAACCACTTAGTAATGCCTGGTAACTACCTAAAACACTTTTGCTTAGCAACATCCTGGCAACCACCAAAAAAAAAACAAAAAAAAACAGTGGAATCCACCAAACAACACCCTGGTAACCACTTAGAACACCCAAGCAACTGTTTAGCAACATCCTGGCAATCATCCAGGACACCCTAGAAACCACCTAGCAATTCCCTGGTAACTGCCCAGAACACCCTAGTAAATGCTTAGCAACATCCTGGCAACCAACCAAAACACCCTAGAAACCACCTAGCAACACCCTGGCAACCATCAACCGCTTAGCAGCATCGTGGCAAACACCCAAAAAAAAAAAAAAACCTAGAAACAAACTAGCAATTCCCTGGTAACCACCCAGAACACTCTAAAAACCATCTGCTATACCAATGCCCTGGTGACCACCCAGAACACCCTAGTAACTGTTTAACAACATCCTGGCAACCACCCAAAACATACGGGAAACCACTAAACAACAACCCAAAACATACAGGAAACCACTAAACAACAACCTGGTAACCACTTACAACACCAAAGCAACTGTTTAGCAACATCCTGGCAACCATCCAAAACACTCTAGAAACCATCTAGCAATTCTCTGGTAACCATCAAAAACACCCTAGTAACCACTTTGCAACATACTGGCAACCTTCTAAAACACCCTAGAAACCACCTAGCAAATCCCTGGTAACCACCCAAAACACCCTAGAAAACACTTAGCAACACCCTGGTGACCACCCAGAACACACTAGTAACCGCTTAGCAACATCCTGGAAACCATCCAAAATGCCCTAAAAACCACTTAGCAATGCCTGGTAACTACCTAAAACACTTTAGCAAATGCTTAGCAACATCCTGGCAACCACCAAAAAAAAAAAAAAAAAAAAAACACTGAAAACCACCAAACAACACCCTGGTAACCACTTAGAACACTCAAGCAACTGTTTAGCAACATCCTGGCAACCACCAAAAAAAAACAAAAAAAAAAACACTAGAATCCACCAAACAACACCCTGGTAACCACTTAGAACACCCAAGCAACTGTTTAGCAACATCCTGGCAATCATCCAGGACACCCTAGAAACCACCTAGCAATTCCCTGGTAACTGCCCAGAACACCCTAGTAAACGCTTAGCAACATCCTGGCAACCAACTAAAACACCCTAGAAACCACCTAGCAACACCCTGGCAACCATCAACCGCTTGGCAACATCCTGGCAAACACCTAAAAAAAAAAAAAAAAAAAACCTAGAAACAAACTAGCAATTCCCTGGTAACCACCCAGAACACTCTAAAAACCATCTGCTATACCAACGCCCTGGTAACCACTTACAACACCAAAGCAACTGTTTAGCAACATCCTGGCAACCATCCAAAACACTCTAGAAACCATCTAGCAATTCCTCTGTAACCACCCAGAACACCCTAGTAACCGCTTTGCAACATCCTGGCAACCACCCAAAACACCCTAGAAACCACCAAGCAATTCCCTGGTAACCGCCTAGAACACCCAAGCAACCGCTTAGCAACATCGTGGCAACCATCCAAAACACTGAAGAAACCACCCAGAACACCCTAGAAACTAATTTGCACAGTGAAAGTCTCTTTTTGTCTGAGAGGACAATTTCTAAAAGCAAATAATCCCTTATAATGGTCCCTACAGCCCAGACATAAAAGTTTTTTTGATGTTTGTCGTGAGCGGCAATCATAAAAGACAACAAATCCGGCATAGTGTACAGGTGAAGCAGCTAATGTGTGTGTTCATTAGGAAAGTTCAGACTGAATCCATCCATCTGTGTACGCTGACCCCCTTCTGTTCTGTCCATACTGTGCTGCAAGTGGGCCAGAGATTAAAATAACTCAAGAACACTGTGATGTCAGTTGTAAAATAATATTCTCAGTGGCCTGTTTAAATCACAACCATCACAAATCGCTAGGGTTAAGAAGTTGAAGTTTGGTTAGCAACGCATATGTTCAGTATGTTCTTACTTACTGTAAAGATCTTATTGTGGTTATCCAATGTCGTCCTTCTCTGGCAGGCATATGGAGACACACCAGACTCTGGTTTGGCTGATGGATGCGTACAAGACCTCTGATCTGCAGCAGGATTCTGCTCATAAACAGAGAGAGACACTCAATAAATCAATCGACATTAGACCAATATAAACATCTTACAATCGGAGCAAACCAGTTCATAAAGCCTCTCAATGTAAAATACATATAAAATCACTCTGCCATACTGACTTTTATTTGTAGAGTCTGCTAAAACAAGTAATTGCTTATGCTATTCTGAGAAAAATCCCAGACTGACAATGAAGGATGGACCCTAGCAACCACCTAGAATACCTTAGCAACTTACAATGAAGGAGGGCAACCACATAGCAACACCCCCAAAAAAATGACATAGTAATGCACAAGCAAGCACCCAGAACACCCAAGCAATTGCATGGCAACACCCTAGCAATCACATAAAAATATCCTTATAACCACATAGCATCCTAACAACCACTTAGAATGAACAATGCCCTAGCACCACCCAGAACACCATAGCAATTGCATAGTAACATCCAAGCAACCACCCAAAATACCCTAGCAACCACCTAGAATGCCCCAGCAACTGTGTAGCAATGCCCTAGTAACCACTCAGAACACCCTAGCAACTGCATAGCAACCACCAAGAATACCCCAGCAATTGCGTAGCAATGCCAAAAATCATATGCCCTAGTAACCACCCAGAAAACCATAGCAACTGCATAGCAGAATCTTGGCAACCACATAGCAACACCACAGCAACCACCCAGAACACCCTAAAAATCAGTAATGCACAAGCAATCGCCCGAAACACCCTAGCTAACACCCTAGCAACCGCCCAGAACACCATAGCAATTGCATAGTAACATCCAAGCAACCACCCAAAATACCCTAGCAACCACATAGCATCCTAGCAACCACTTAGAATGCCCCAGCAACTGTGTAGCAATGCCCTAGTAACCACCCAGAACACCCTAGCAACTGCATAGCAACCATCAAGAATACCCCAGCAATTGCGTAGCAATGCCAAAAAATCATATGCCCTAGTAACCACCCAGAAAACCATAGCAACTGCATAACAGAATCTTGGCAACCACCCAGAACACCCTAAAAATCAGTAATGCACAAGCAACCACCCGAAACACCCTAGCAAACACCCTAGCAACCAAAGAGAACACCATAGCAATTGCATAGTAACATCCAAGCAACCACCCAAAATACCCTAGCAACCACATAGCATCCTAGCAACCACTTAGAATGCCCCAGCAACTGTGTAGCAATGCCCTAGTAACCACCCAGAACACCCTAGCAACTGCATAGCAACCACCAAGAATACCTCAGTAATTGCGTAGCAATGCCAAAAAATCATATGCCCTAGTAACCACCCAGAAAACCATAGCAACTGCATAGCAGAATCTTGGCAACCACATAGCAACACCACAGCAACCACCCAGAACACCCTAAAAATCAGTAATGCACAAGCAATCACCCGAAACACCCTAAAACACCCTAGCAACCAAAGAGAACACCATAGTAACTGCATAGCAACACCCTAGCAACCACCTACAACATCTTAGCATCACAGTGGAATCTTTTTCAGGGGTAAATGGTCACATTATCTTCAAAACATGTGAAAGTCTCATTATGCCCGATATAAGCTCACCAACACTGGAACGTTTATCTTATCACAGAGGAGTCACGGGAACAGCAAGATAATGGGCCTCATCTAGAAGACAGGAAGCATCAGAATCAATTACAGCTTTATGATTTACAATTACGGCCATAAAGGATGCAGTAGGTCCAGTTTATCCCTGATAAATTGCTATTTCATTTAGACACTGATATATTCAACTCTCTCTCGGTTTCAAAAGGATTACAGCTGTAATGTCAGTGCTCCTGGGAATAATTGCTCGATGTGATGGAAGTCTGTACCCATGAAAATTACCTGCGCAATCATCTCGGCACATTGTGATAATGGCCGATTCAGAGATGCAGGGAAAGGGAATGCTAACATGCTGTTCTGACCAGGAGCTATTTCAGAGACGTTGCATATCTGAATGAAAAGAGGCCTGATATCTTCTCTCCCCTCGAGCAAAAGCATCAAGCGCTCAGAAGTGAGAAAAATCACTACCATTTATTCGCCGTCAGGGGCATCACCTCCTTCACAGACATAAAAAGTCTGAATATAATGCCTGTATTATGCCTATTTCAGGGCAAATCAGAAACTAATCTGAGCTCTTTTCCCATTAAGTTATGATAGTTAAAGGCACTTTTGAAATTAATTTCCCAGACCTCACTGTGGGTCTTTGACTTCAGATGCCTTTTCACTGCCACTCAGGAAAAAACAGTCATTACTAATGTCTAAAAAAAAATTACAAATTAAAATTTTTTGTCCTTAACAACTAGACTACATGGATAGCAAATGAAGACTGAACATAGTCTCAGATTTGCTTAAGATACCCAAGTATGAAATCCAAAGTCAAATATTTCTCATCAAAATCTCCATCACCATTCCTCCCAAAGAACTTAGAGACAAAGCTGATACGTGATTTCCCTCTGTCTCCTGATCTATAATAGAGCAATGCTGAGAAATAACATTAACTCTCATGCAACAACTAAAATGTTTAGACAATTAGAGCTATCAAACGGCGCCAATCGCACCTGGAGGTCACAGTCAGTCAGTAGCAGCCTTTGCTTTGTTTTACCCATCTCACTTGAAACAGAAAAGGCCTCCGTTTGCGCTCGAAAAAGAGCCCTGCCCCCTGGCATCATGTGACGCACACACCTAGGTCTGAAATTAATGAGGGCTTGGGGCAAAAATGCCACCAAAATGAATAAAAATGCCCAAAAATCCAAGATATGGTGCAAAAAGTTCTACCACACGAGCAAGAGTGCTGTTTTCCTGAATATCAGCACATTTGCAAATGTAATATTTATTTTATACAACAAGTAGATAATATTAGGTGGCTTACATTTTAGACACAATATTTTCAATATTGACTGTTTTTGCTCCATTTTGCACTCAAATCGTTTCAAACACTAGAGCCATTGGCATCTCCAAGCAATAGTTTCAGTTTCTTTAAAGCTGCAGTCCGTAACTTTTTTGGTTAAAAATTATCCAAAAATCAATTTTTGAGCAAGTACATAACCAGCCAGTGTTCAAAACCATCTCCTTACCTTAGCTCGATTCACAACGGTAAGTTTGTAATAATGTTTTATAATAAATCGATACTGGTGAATTTCCGTGGGAAATTCGAGCATGCAGCCGCTCATCTTTGCGTCATCACATCACATCTGTAAACAGGAAGAAAGGAGTCCCTGTATATAGGATGCTGCTGGTAGCGGATCATTTATAGCCTTTTCTCAGAGCAGCTGAAATAATTAAACTTATCATTTTGATGACGGATTGTAATCCAGAAAGGTCCAAATGACAATCATCAGAGACAACTGGAGATTCACCCGTAGTCAAAAGCAAAAGACTGCGGAGTGGCTACAGAAATTGAAATCTACAGGTAATGCTAATACACACTAAATACACAGTCACGCAATGCTTATGTTGTTAACATTAACAATTTGAGAACAAAGTATAACGATAGTAATAATTTGCACGGTTTGATGCGATATGAGCTAAGCGATCGTTAGATTTAATCACCATAGGCAGCGCGATTTATTGTAGGCTTAATGCTTTTTCCCTCAGCTGGTCAGAACAAAAGTGGCAGACATGTTACCGGTGAAAATTCCTACTTTGGTCATATTTCAAGACTACAATCTGTGATTCAGAAGTACAGTATCCACACAGGTATGGTGACTGACAGCAAACATTAGATTCATCCGCGCCGAGGAGCTGTGCCGATGCACAACGCACGTAACGATAATAATTCCGCATATAACTGCAGGACTAAGAGGCAAATCTTACGGACAGCAGCTTTAATGAATGAATCCATGTTTTAGGAATCAGTCACTCTCACTCTTAAAGACTGTGTCTGAAATCGCCCCTTATACCCTTAAATAGGGCACTATTTGAGGGGACAGCCATTTGTAGTGGTGTCCAAAACCATAGTGGATGTTACCGAGTGCACTCATTCAATCCCACAATGCACCGCAATAACGAGTGTACAACAGATGTACGCTCAAAAGAGAATACCCATAATGCACTGTGAGAGTTGTGCTGAATTAATTCCTGAGTCTGACCAGAAGATGGCGCCTGCAGCTGAATCATCCATCCATCTATTTTCCAAAATGCCGGTCTAATGTGTCTACAACGTAATATCATACAGTTGTAAATTCCTTTTAATTGATTATTAAATTCTTTAATTAAGGTTTGTACATAGTTTCCATGACAGATTCAAGATAAATCTTTTCATCATACTGCTGGAGCTGCCAATTTGCTAGGTTTTTTAAATAATTATTAAACAGCAAGCACAAACTACGCAAAAGCGGCAGCACTTGGTGTCCAAATTCACTCACTCATTTTCATTCACTCCTTCAAGTGAACTATATTAGTTAACCGTACTGTCCCTGAATGAATCAGCCATTTTGTATGAATCGTTTGACTAAATGATTCAATGAGTCACTAGTTAAGACAATGATTTGCTGCCACCTGCTGGCGGTTTTAGTATAATTTAATTTTAGCTTTGCAGTTGCATTGCATACAACGTTTTTGTCTCTTTTTTTCTCATTGGGGGGGAAGCTCCAACTGTTTCTTTGAAATGGGCCTCCGAATTGTAATGGCCGCCTCTGCAGACAGTAAAAAAAAAAAAGTTTTTTGGTTTGTTTTGTTTTTTTGTGTGAGGATAGACTTCACCTCAACAGTGCGAAACAATGAAATCAAATGAATGCAGGTGAGGGGAAGCGTCTGCTGCGGGTTAATGACCAACACTTGAACAGGTGAGCTGTGTCCGCTCAGGTTAATGAGATCAGAGCCTGAACACTGGCGGGGCTCGGGTTCACATCCCTCCTGATTGGGCCTCGACTTCCTTTCCAAGTGCATGACTGATAGTGAAACGGATGTCGCTGAAGACACACACACACACACATTTCACTCTATGTACCTTTCCATGATCATCCTATCCGTTTAGACGGCAGCAAGATGCGTATTTATCTGCATTTCCTACAATCATTACAAGTCAGTGGGCGTAATAGCTGCAGCTTCTCTTCAGGACAGAAACAGAACTGACTGAAGCATGTCATTTTTAGAAAGCTAATAAAAGCAAATTCTTCTAAACCGGTGCATTTTAGCATTTCTACACCTCACACACACACATTGTGCATCATTATTAAAGTGGACCTATAATGCCCCTTTTACAAGATGTAACATAAGTCTCTGGTGTCCCTAGAATGTGCTCAAAATACCTCACAGATCATTTATTATAGCTTGTCAAATTTGCCCCTATTGCCCCTTACCCTTGTCAAAGCCTCTGTTTTCCATCCAAAAGAAATGCATGGTGATTCATTCTACCAACGACTAAAAACTACCGTAAAAATGTGAAAGATGTCTTGTTAGCTATATATTCCAAATCTGATAGCTTTTGCATGAGAAAAAGACTTAAATTTAAGTCGTTAATTGATAATCTCCTATTCTCAAATCTCACTAATAGTCTGACACACAAGAATCAATGGTGTTCAGTGTCAATGACATCAAACCTGCTGTGATCCATCTAAAGGCGACATTATTCTTCATCAGACTTGGTATATATATATATATATATATATATATATATATATATACTTTTTTGTCCTTGACAATCATGGCCACTATGTTGTCATGTGAAAAAGAGCTACATGAAGATTTTGCATGCAAATTACAGTCAATTCAAATTTTTGGCTGAAGTATTCTTTTAATGTCGCAGATCAATTATTGTCTTCTGCATCATTACCTGGCTCTTATACTTTTATCAATCAAAGCCGCTCGATGCCAAACGCCTCAATCAATGCCGGCTAAAAGTAAACAAGACATTTTCTGGTCTGCAGCACTAAAGCGGCTAAAAGACAAACTCAAGTTCACAGTCATACGTCCTCCGAGATGCGTGGCGAGAGCACAGCTTTTCGGGCACGGTTGGCGGCAACGCAAGATGGACAACTTCTGCTCGTCTGTATCCCCACTGAGGAAAAGAAGAAAGATTAATGGAGTTTCTGAAACAGGCAGCATATTTCTTTATTTGGGGCACATATGCTGTGGAAGCACCCACGGCGTTGTCCAGGGGTGGAGAATCAGTCTTCAACGTCAGTTAGCGATGCGCATAGAGGCCCGGCGTTGCACTGATGGGTCTATTTGGCCCTGTATTAAACATCACTCTGAGGCTGTCGGGCGCTGGCCTTACGGCTTTATGAAATGCAATGTCCTTTCCTATTATTTCCCAAAGTGGCTGTGAAGCTGCTTTCTATAGAAATGTAATTTACGGGTGCACGGGTGAAAATGCTTTTCGGAGATCAAAGAACAATTTGGACGTAAAAATCCTGCATTCATGAGCGTTTGCTGGTCATGAATGTAACTACATGTTCTAAAACACATTAGTATGAGAACACATGCAACACATTTATTTCTCTGCTCTGGAATTTCAACCTTAAGTTCTAAGATGGTTATTTCTTTATTATTTTAAATTTACAGTGTCACCTCATGTCAGAAACGCTTTCGGGCTCACAGCGCCACCCAGTGCTCGAGTTGTGGTTACTACATCTGAGAACACAATCACCAAAAAGTACAACAGATTTAAGATCTTAGGGACTTTTTGTGCTTGAAATAGCTCAAATAGGAAACTCAGAACTACATGTTGAAAAATAGAATAGAAATACATGTTGTTTAGGTAGCAACATTCATTTGAAACAACACCAATGTCTATGGTAACATCCAAAAACTATAAAACGACCATAAAAACTATGATTTAAACAACAGTTAAAATAATAGATTTTGACAAAAATAAAAAGTTATATAAAATGATAAACCTAATAAATGGTGAAAGGTGACGAGTTTGCAGGTATGACACTAATTCTCTGAAAAAAAAAAAGTCTGAATATACACAGTTTTGCTTAGCCAGTAAATGTATCATGTTGTAAAGAAAATTAGATTTTTTTAAAAACAGCAGTGCCTTGGTTAGTGATTAATCATATAGATTTTGAGATTTCACTCTGTACATTTGGAAAATCTCTGAGTTAAAGTTCTCATTTGCATATTCATAACTTTAATATTGATCAAATTAGTGCAAAATGTGATGAGCACATGACCTGTTTTAATTACTGCTTGTGAAACATTATGACTGCAGTTAACATGTTTGCCGTTGATGCTCAAACTAAACCGCGTGTGAGCGTTTAGCATATGAATAATTAATGAGGCCAGCACTTATTCGTTTATAATTCTAGCACTGCATGAATCAAGGTACATGCCATATATAATTTGTATAGTCTATTAAATAGGCTGTAAAGTCTTTAGGTCACATCTAATTTGTAGCCTATGTGTTTTCTGAATACTTTACATTTTTAAACAATGTATTTTCACTTCACAGTATCATTACAACCCATTTTACAGACCCATTTGTACACCTAAAGCAATTTTCTTTTACAAATATAGTGCTGATGACGCATTTTCGCAGGCCAAAACGAGTTGCATTTTAGCACTTCTTGTTCCACTTTTTTTGGAATCAATGGGTTTTTTGAAAGGGTTTTTGGTTAGAAGTCTGCGGTGAACACAAGCTCAAGATCTCAAGATTTTCACTTAAAACACATCAGTAAAACCTCCTTACCGTTTTTAAAGCTTCTATTTGTCTTGTAAAAGGTGGTTGCTAACAAAAAAATGGGACAGGAGCAATAAACATCATCACACCAAACAGATAAACTCATCTCACTATTCGCTTTCACAGCCGCGTTGTGGTCATAATCTCGCTCTTGGTAAAGTTCATTTAGCGCACACACACCAGGGTTAGAAATTAACGGGGGCTTGGAGCAAGTTCTTGTTTTTTAATATTTATAAGCAATATTGCACAAGCAAAAGTGCTATTTTCACAAATATCAGCACGTTTACAAATGTGATATTGATTTTATACAAGTTAATAGGGTATTAGGTTACTTACATTTTAGACACAATATTGTCTGTTTTTCCTCTGTTTTGCCAGCAAAATATTTTCAAACAGTAGAGCCGTTGTGTGTCTCTGAGCAGCACAGTTTCAGTTTTGTTACTGAATAAATCAGTGTTTTTTAATGAATCATTCTAATGAATGCCTCAACAATTGACTCGGTCACTGCTGTTTTGTTCCTGAATGAATCAGCCGTTTTGAACAAATCATTTGACTGAACGATTCAATGACTAACTTGTTAGGACATTGATTTGCCGCCACCTACTGGTGGTTTTAGTATCATTTCATTTTAGCTTAGGGGCTGAGGGACAAAGGTTGAATGCTGTTTTTGGTTGTGATTATAACAATAGTTATGGCGTTCATAAATAAACTATAAATATGAGATACAATTTCAAATATAACCGAGATAAACTTATTGCAGTTGCATTGCATATAATGTTTTTGTCTGTCTTTTTTTCCTCTGAGGGACGGGGAAGGGGACCTCTGACTGTTTATTTGAAACAGCCGGATCCCCATGTTAACTGCACGGCATCGCCAACAAAGCATGAAATGGGCACAAGATCGTTGAGATTGGACCGTGGATGATTGGAAGAAAGTGGCCTGGTCTGACGAATCAAGATTCCTGGTGCATCACGTCGAAGGCCAAGCGCGGATACGCCGATTACCAACAGAGACTATGGCACCTGGATGCAGTTAGGTGGACACAGGCTGTGGCTTTTTTCTTGGGACATTTCAGGCCCCATTATCCCAATAGCACAATCCCTGACAGTTGTCCGGTATCTGAACATCGTTGCAGACCATGTGTACCCATTCATGGCAACTGTGTTCCCTGCTGGTGATGGCCATTACCAATAGGATAATGTGCCATGCCACACTGCCAGAATCATCACAGAGTGGTTTGAGGAACATGGTGGTGAATTTCTGTTAATGCCTTGGCCTGACATGAACCCAATCAAACATTTGTGGTTTGACTTGGACAAGCGGATTCATGCTACATCCGCGCCACCTCATAATGTATGGGAACTGGAGGACCTGCTGTTGACATTATGGTATCAGATACCCCAGGAGACCTATTGCCACTTCGTCGAATCAATGCCTCGCCACGTGGGTGCTGTTCTGTGGGCTAAAGGCGGTCCTACATGTTATTATATAAGTGGTCATAATGTAATGGCTCATCGGTGTATGCAGCATCAGTAATGTGTATATTGAATTTGATCTTTTAATATCACTGTCTTTAGTACTTTAGTACTTAGTACAAACCTGGTAAAAATAACTGGCAGGCAATGGAGGAAAGCCTTCTTTTGCCCTCCAGGTGGGTGATCCTATAGGAGTGTGTGTCATACGTAAACTATGAATTAAACATGGCGTCTACACTGACTAAGCACCCTTTTTTTTTAGCTAGTCAGAAAAACTTTCGGCATGTGACTCATGTTGTATGTTCGGGATGGCTGGCGTGTTTGGAGGGCAGGGCATTGGAGAGCAGGTGAAAGCGATGGTATTTACAGCTCAAATAAACCTGTTATTTTAGTATGTTTGATGAAACCATGTGTTATCTCAAATGCACTTACTTGTATGTAATGTCTCAGTTCCACAGGCACGGGCCGTCCTGCGCTCATGCTCTCAGTAAACCAGCTGACATTCAGCACGTGTTTGTCTTGCATCTCTCCAAATCCCTGCTCCTCCAGCCAGTTCCAGAGTTCCTGCGCTGCGTTTCCCTCAGACACGATGTGAGTCACGTTACCGCTGTGAATGTCAGACAGACAGCAGATGCGCACCATTAGACGCATGCAAGTGCACGTTCAAGAAGAAACCTTAGATTGTGTGGCACGCGAGTAGCTGTTTGCAAAGCACCTTAATCCAATTTCACATCTACTCCACAATTGATTGATTCTCACACACACACGCACACACCCACACTCTCTCATTCTGCGTTTTTAATTTCTCTAGCGGTTGTATGTGATCAGATTATACGGTGTGAAATCAAATCAGGTGGAGCTGCTTTAGGATGTGGATGTGACGTGTCTGATCAGAAGCACAAGTATAATGACAAACACACGGTCAGTCGGTGGAAGTCCTGAGCACCAAGCTTTCAGCACTTTGCTAAATTACTGTCTATCAAAGCAGTCAGCTAAACGAAATTACCCACATCGTACATCGCTTGCAATCAGCATACTGGGAAGTACAATAGCAGAACGGACTAGTGACTGCCACGGATGTTTGAAATTAGCCAGAGACAGAGAGAGTTTGAGGGTAAATCGACCGGAGACATGACCTGAGAGACTAATTTTCCCACTTCTGTTCCTCATCAACAGGAAAATATGGCTTGTTTGATGAACACTAAAAAAACACAATCTTTTATTGTTTGACTATTATTATTTGCACGCTATTATAGTTTTCATTTTAATTTTTATTTAAAGTTTTAGTATGTGTTTTTTTATATCTTTACTTTTGCTTTAATTATTTTTCATTTTAATTTTAGTAATTTCAACTTCAACTTATTTTAGTTCATTGCTAAGGCAATATTTCTAATTTTTGTTTTAAGTTTTTCATCTAATATATATAATATAGTATATATTTCTTTTACAGGTTTATTTCAATTAAAGGAAACTCAATTCATTTTTGTTTTCATTTTAGTAATTGTAGTATTTCAACTCAAAATTATGTATTTCAATTAGAAATGTAACATTTCTAATTTTCATCCCAGTTTAAGTAAGTTTTTAATATATTTATATTTCATTTTCTCAGCTTGATTTCAGTTAATGAAAGGTAATAGTTTTAGCTTTTGTAACAATAACAACACCGATTTGACTAGAAAGCAGAGAAATGATACATTAGCAGAGTCATAAAAACAAATGACTCCGACATATTTAATGCTTTTTACAGTTTCTAAGGAAAATAATGGTAGTTTTTGCCTGTGCAAAAAAAAAAAAAAAAAGTTATTTAAATATTTTCTTTTGATAAAGTATGTTTAATTCATAAAATTTAACTAAAATTAAAAATGAATGAAAACAAAATTAAATATTTACAACTAAATCCATAAAATGATCCGATGATTTGAACCACTAAAAGGTTCTATACAATAGGCCTGACAGAATCCTTTAAGATTCTATATAGAACCTTTTCTTCTAAGAATGGATTCAATAACTTATTTGCAGGGTTGGGGAAAGTTTCTTTTAAAAGTAATGCATTTCAATAATAACTAATTGTGTGTTAATTTTTATGAAAAGTATTGCTTTGCATTACTTTTGTGTTAACTTGTTTCTCATCTGGGCTAGGCTTGCTTGTTTTTGTTATAAAAAAAAAATTTTTGGTAAATGTAAAGGACTTCTCCCACTAAAAGTGAAATGAATAAGCTTTAGGCTGAAGAAGATGCAAATTCACATCTGTACAGTAGAGGGCGCAGCTCAAACAAACCTTTCAGCTGTGCTGCCATTCTGGATTGTTGAAGAATAGGATGCAGAAGAAGTTCAACACTCTCACTTCAGCAAGCAACAGAAACCACAACAAAAATGAAACACAAATGCGATGTCTAAAGTCATTTTTGCTTATTAGTATGGTTGAACTGGATCATCACAGGTCAGCATCAAAGACATTGGTTAATAAAGTAGGCCTATATTTGTGTAATTTAACATTAAATTATTTTGCATTTCACTGTTTTTATTCATTTTGAGGAATCCTGAATCTGTTTTTGTACAAGCGAGATGAATAAACGCATACATTCAGTCTAGAACTACAGTAACCATCATGTTCACACACAGCTCACACAACTCCACTGTACTTTAAGCCCGGGATACACTGCACGATTTTTGGTTGTCCCAGACGAAAGATTGCCATCGTGAAACAATCGTGGCGATTTCTGTGATCGTGGCTCTTAATCGGTGGTCCTATGTCGTACAGTGAGAGAGGTTCAAAGACGGCCGTTTTCCCGGTCTTGCGACCAAAGAAAGCCTACGATCATTTTCTGACAGTGTCAGAAATTGCGACAAGGCCCTAAAACCTAAAACTGTTTACCTCAAGCTCTCTTCTTTCGTCGCTTCCTTTTTATTTTACAGCACACATAAAAACTACAACTGCCAAAGTGTGATTCAGCATAGTGTTTTGTTTACCAGTAGCGCATGCTGATGACGTTTTATCTTCTATAGAAACTTGCATCGTAGCCTACGATTCAATAGGTGTCATGATCGTACAGTCTACATGCATGTCGTACCCAAGTTTAGTAGATCTATGTCGCACAGTGTGATAAAGTAATTATCTTATAGGATTGCTAAAATCGTGCAGTGTATCCCGTTCATGCCATGTTGTAATTCCAATTTATAAACTGGTAATGTTCTAAAAGCCTCTACTTAGGCCCAGAAATTTGCTGGAATAATAAGAAAACTTGATCTCTTAGAAGAGGAATGAAGAGACCCCATGTTATTTTATTATTATTATTATTATTATTATTATTATTATTATTATTTACTTATTTTATTAAATATATGTATTTTTCTTTTATTAATATTTATTTAACTGATATGTGCCCTGCTTGATACTCATTTAACTATTTTTGACAATGCCATTGTTCAATAAAAAAAAAAAAATTAATAAAAAAAAAAAAAAGAGCCTATACTTGCACACGTGACCGTAACAGATCTTCATTTAAAGGCGTTGATAGTTTTGCCATAGAACGCATAATTGACCGTTCGCAAAGTCCCGCCCCCTTTAGTTACTGTTGCTTTGTCCGACAAGCCATTCCGCTCTCACGCAGTGAAAAATACATCCCGGACCAAAGAGGACACTGACAACGCGTCGACAGACAAGACAGAGCAGGTCACTTTTGATCTGAAATTGTATTTTTTTAAAGAAATTTAAAACAATAAATACCGTTTTGTGTCTCTTCAGTGTGTTGTGACAGAACGCTGTAACGCAGTTCAAGCGGCTCATGAACCGATCATCTCTTCCTCCTAGTTAATTTATAGCATCAAATAAACATGAATGAACATAAGAAGGGATGTTGTTTCATCCGCGGAAAGACGTTAGTAGGCTACACAACATCTTTCAAGTTCAACTCCACCAACGTTTATCTACCAACTCCCCTGTCAGACAAAATGGCGGATTCGGCGTTATGATTGGTTAGATCGCCTGTCAATCAAACTCCCCTTTTTACGGTCTGTGATGACGCATCGTAAGTTTTTTTTTTTTATATTTTCATTTTTTGAAAAAATATGTACATTTATAACACTGTACTTAATATTGTATTACATTTTCATCAAAGTACAAAAAAAAAAAAGTTGCTGTGAGGGTGTTTCTAATACAGCTGCTATGAAAGTGACGGTAAAGTTGACATCTTTCTCTCTTCTGACTGCCATTATCAATCTCTCTCTATTTTTTCTTTTTTCTTTTTGAAAGTTGTGAAAACACTGCTATTGAGATTTTCTTTTGCTATTTGAGAAAATGGGAACACAAAAAAATTATATATTTAATGTATTCTTTCATTCACCGCCATGGACTTTTACCCAACTATGACAACTTCCGCTTCTGAGAAACCTGGAAATGTGAAAAGGGTCTATTACGGCATGGCACGAACGCAGCATTATTCCCAGTTCCTCTCAACATGGAGACAGGAGAGCTGTCAAGTCAAAAAAATGGGAAATCAAAGTAAGTTGCATTACTTATTTGAGAAAGTAACTCAGATATTTTGTTGTAAATTTAAAAGTAATGCGTTACTTTACTAGTTACTTGGAAAAAGTAATCCAATTACTTGTAATGTGTTAACCCCAACACTGCTCATTCCTTCAAAGGACTTTCACAAGAAGCTTCCTGAGCAACCTCTGAGCAAGAACATTTTCTTCTTACATCAAACTCCACTGGAAGCAAATCACGGTTTGATTTATTAAACAGCTTTGTGGTTATCAATATAAAATAAGATGTGCATTATGAATGTTTTTACAGTTAATCTCCAGTCATTCTTGTGCAATGTCTCTCTGCCGTCTCTATCATGACATGCTTTCTGTGTAATACCCAGGGATTTTTTATAGGGCATTGTATTATCAGACTCTTACTGATATCAAATCCTCACTGGCTTATAAAATGTCAGTTTTAGGCTCATCACGATCTGTTTCCTGTGGTTGGCTGCAGACAGCAGCGCGCAGCCGTAGGCCGCTCAAGCTGCATTTCTGGGAATGGTGCCATCCCTCAGCTGGGTACGGCACGATACGCTACGGCAAACTGCTGGCTGCTGTTATGCCCGTCTACCCGAACAACTCCCACTGGTGCTCCTCCACCTGCACAAACTGGCAGCAACAGCCCTGGATCGCTTCTGACCAAGCAGCCATGAAGAGAAGAATAACAGACGACACTTCACACATGCGGTTTATTATATTACACACTTTGATGCTGCATGAGTCATTTACGCTTTTGAATTCAGAATACACACTCAGAAGTGTGGAATAATTAAGATTTTTAAACGTATCACCAAAGCTGCGTTTATTTGAAAATACAGTAAAAATTGTGAAATATTACTAGAATTTAAAATAGCTGTTTTCTATGTGAATATATAGTAAAATGTAATTTATTCCTGTGATCAAAGCTGAATTTTCAGTCTTCAGTGTCACATGATCCTTCAGAAATCATTCTAATATGATTATTTGCTGCTCAAGAAACATTTCTGATTATTATCTATCCTTTAATGAATAGAAAATTCAGAAGAATAGCATTTTTCAGTAAATAAATGCAGCTCTGGTGACTATAAGAGTAATTTCTTTCAAAAACTTTTAAAAATCCAAAAAAGTTAGTCTATATTTGTCCTTTTTGGTTCTTTGAGTGACTAATTAATTCTGTTAAATCAATAGTTATGGAGCTGCACGATGAGGTTTTAATAGACGGTTTCTGTGCTATTATTACAACATCATTTTCTACAGAACCTTCTGTCTAGAAACTCATGGAGACACCAGCTGCCCTACTCATTACCGCTGCGATTTGCATAAAATTGTATGCAAATTAAAATATTACACAGTGAAAAATAGATTTTTTAACTGTTTGCCAGAGAGATGTACGTCACTCACTGCCTTTAAATGGGGAAAATATCTACTGGGATATGAATGACTGGGATTTAAAGGGGGGGGGGGAGACACAGAAAGTGCCTACAACTGTTTTTACACTTGGTTCATGGTTCATTGATTTTACTTGCACAATCACGGTGAATTTGTTTCGTCACGGTGAGATGCTTTTAATGCATTTGTCACTTTACATACGCACACACAGAACGACACTAACGTGTGTCTGCCATTGATCCACTGCACGAGATACTTTGAAAATAATTGTTTATATGGCAATGCAATGAATACTAATTGAATCAATCAGCTATAAGAAATGGCATTAGCGCCATTAGTGCCATTTAAGTTAGGTCGGATTGAATTCACAGATGTTTTGAATCCCATACAACCTTTTCTAAGCTTATTTGGATGTGGTTTCTTTGGACAACTGCTTTTACAGCATCCAAACAAACAAAAGTCTTGGGCTTGCATCAAAAACTTGTGTGACAGAATTCTGATTTATTTAATGTAAGTGAAAAATGTGAAAAAGTTTAGCGCTTAACTGAGCTGTATATGCTAGACTCTGAAAAATTATGAATCTACTTATACTATGCCCTAAAAGTATGTACTGTTTTAGTGAAGAAAAATAAATACTTTTGAGTGTGTACCAGAATAGCAGGCACTCTTTGGAAAAAACTACTTTGTCATAATTGCATCTTTTCCGTTCTATTGCTTTAAACTGACTTGTCAATTATCTTTTTACAGTTTAAATCCTCCACATTCAATTTAAGAGAGAAATGTAGTCACACGTTGATCTGCCAGTCGTGGATCTTTCATGTGAAGAACTCTCCTCATGTTCGCATAATTATGTATTTAAAAGTTAATGACCAAATGCGTCTTTATAAAAGTTCACAATGCTGTTGCAGATGAAATATAATGAGGATAACATTGAATAAATATCTTTTCGTCAGGTTAGATACTGATTATTAGTCACTCAAACTCATTTATCTAAACCTCTCTACTAAACCGTTGGCCTCGCACATGAACTTAAAACGATATCGAAGAACGAACTGATGTGACGTCATTTCGAACAAAATCAGGCCGAAACGAAGTACGTTTAGAGTTCGTTATGGAAGTTCGAAACAACTTTAGCTAGTAAACACCTTCGTACTGCTATTGGTCCATGGCCATTATGTAAGGTAGGTGTGCGCTGAGGCTCCGCGTGGAAAATCTTTTCCCGTTTAGTCCTCACGAGTCCGTGGAAGTCAGACGTCCGCGTGTGAAAACATGAACGCTTGAAAGTTGCTTCCTAGTATTTCTGATAAAATGAGACACTGATGCGATTTTTTTCATGTTTAATACAGTAAAGCTGCTTGATTTTAAGCAATCTATTGTATAAAGTGCTATAACATAAACGTGACTTCTTTTTTTTTTTTTTACTGGAGTGCCGAATTACAGAGCTTGTGTAAACACACATTTCTACGTTGTTATGATCAATGCTTTTCTTATGCTTTATTAAAATGCTTGCTAGTTTCTCAGTTTTGTTGTGTGTTTATTTTGTTATTGAGAGTAAAGCGCATTGCACATATTTACATATTCATCTAAAGCACTGGGTATACTTCGTTTTTTACGCGTACGCTAGTGTACGCGCACAGTCGAATGCGCAGCCTTGGAAAGTATACTTGCCTTGTGCGTGTACACAGGCGTTCGACACATGCGCAGTTTTAAGCAATCTCTCGCCAAGAGTTAGAACCGATATAAACATCTTTGTATTCGTTCATGCGAGTTGTATAAATGAGGCTACTTTCTAATCTCTTCACGCAATCTGTCGTCTGTTTAGGCCTCCATGTCGCTGTAGCTTCTGTTCTGTTCATGCAGTTTTTCTTTGACTACCTTGCGAATCGGTTGCCACCTTGTGGATAAACTAATTACTGCAAAAAAATTGAATGCGCATGTGCGACCTGCGCGGTTACAAAAATCCGCCGCTGCATGTAAAGTATCATGTACTCTTCTGATGACAAAATTTGCATCACGCACACTGTACGCTACGGTGACCCTAGCGAACGTATAAAAAGTGAACTATACTTTGGATTTAAGGCTGTGTGTCCCACGCGTAGCCTACAACGTAGCCTGACGTGCACCTCTTAAAAAATGTAACAACACGTCAATTCTACGCGGAGTGCTGTGATTGGTCTGCTGGAACCCCTCCCTCAGGTCAAAAAACTATTTGCCGCTTCCATTTGTAAGCTTCTCTGACAACGTACATGACAAGCTGCTTCTTCTTCGGCTTTTGCCTTGATACTCAACATGACCACGGACACTGCCTCCTAGTGGTCTGCATGCACGTCGATGCGGACAACGACGCAGAAGTATAAATGAAAACGGACGCATAGCCTGCGGCGCAGAGGCCCCAGCGTAGGTCCGCCGCAGAAGTATAAATCAGCCTTTAACCGTCGCTCTCAGCAGTGTGGGCGCGTCAGATGTTCGATAACAGTATATCACTGCTCATGTATTTTGAACTTCATTTTATCCCTAAGCGATGAACGAAAAAGAACTTCGCTTGAAATATATCAGGGCCTTAACACTTTTTATTCATGTTTGTAGTTCTACTCGAATCCTCATCCAACGCGCAATACACAAAATGCGCCGTTAGAGTGTGCACGGATCTGCACTTCGGATTCTAACCGGAAAAGTAGACCATCCGGGTATCTTTGGAATAATTATTTCAACATACTACGAATTGGAACACTCTAATCCTAATTTCAAATACTATTTAGGATTGATAGTATGTGAATTGGGATGCAGCAAGTGTCTCACCTCATGCACTCGGTCGTGTTTTCTCCCTGTTGAAAAAAAACAGCATATGCTGGTTAGGTATGTTTTGAAGCATGGCAGCTGGTTTGAGCTGGTTAAGTGCTGGTCCTAAGCAACCAGCTCATGACCAACTAAGGACCAGAATAAACCAGCTCAAATCAGCTGCCATGCTTCAAAACATACCTAACCAGCATATGCTGTTTTCTTTCAGCAGGGCTGTGCGACATACCTGAGAGCGTCGTCCACGCAGAACCCCTTTGATCTGGCCAGATTAGAGAGAAAATTCCTCCTGCTTTTTCCCATCCTCCTCTCCACCAGGTACACCTTCACATCCCCGAACTTCACCTCCTCGCGACCCTGAGTGAAGGCGACTTCGGGCCGCCGACGCTTTCGAGTAGGAAGAGCTGTGGAAAACATCTCTGCACCAGGGCCTAGGGCTTCTGTCGCTGTGTTTCATCAGTTGCATTGGGTGATGTCTTATTTTTCTTTTGAAAGAAAAAACTGGCAGTTGGTGTGGCGTGTTTGTTTATGGTTTGGCAAAGAAGAGTCTTACAGGTGCTTTTGATTTGGCACTCGTGCTGATAGGGCACTGCCAAAACTACCACTAACAGATGGATGGAGAACACTGGGTCACGAGGAAGAAAAAAGGAAAAAATAACATCAGCACTGAGGGAAAAGTTGAATAAATACAACCACAGCCCTATTTACCACATAATCGCACATATTAATGGCTGATTCTTTAATTAGGACCTCTACGAATTAAAAAAATTAAAAAGAAATGAATTGTTTCTGAATAAAAAATCTTGGTTTGGTTTGTAAATGACACCTATCAAAGCTAATCTCATCTTGGATAATGTTTAAAGAGTTCACAGAAATGAACATTTCTCTCATCAGGGTTGTTCCAAACATGCATGTCTTTCTTTCTTCTGTGAACACAAAAGATATTTTGAAGAACGTTGGTAACCAAACAACATTAGAGCTCATTGACTTCCATTAGCCTATATGACTAAAAAAAAACTGACTATGACTAAATGATGACTAAATGTTCATTTTTGTGTGAACTATTCCTTTAAAATCTTAAAATTAGATGTGCGACTCACTTATTTCCACTGTAAATAAATAAAGAATTCATGATGATAATTACTGCAGTATTTCAGGCAATATTCTACATTATGAAATAAAAAGAACAAAAACTAAAAATACCATTTTGACTTATGACTATATATATAGTCTAAAAGTTCAATAAACTGTTCAATTTCCAAAAAATGTATTCTTGACTATAAGGATAAATAATAAGGATACAGAAAAGATCTCCTAATTGAAGAATCAATACTGCAGACTCATCCTCTTCTATAACACAATGGGGCAATATTAGCCTAAATAAAAAAAATATGTATAGATGCAAACATTACAAATCCTCTAGAAATCGTTCAAAACAAGCACCTTTGACATATTGCACTTTATGGCCAATAGTATATAGAAACCACTGTCTAATAAATGGCTTTTTGCAATAATTCCAGATTATCATCACCAGAAAATAATGTTGCTGTGTGTACAGATGTATCATACTGGAATAGAGAAACACCTTCCATAAAGTGTTGCAACAAAGTTGAAAGCACACAGTTCCCTAAAAAGTCATTACATGCATTGCAGTTTGTCCTGAGTGAAATCACTGAAACCTGTTCATTAGAATCTGTGCATGCTTTTGGCCATTTAATGCATTTTCATCATTATTTGGGTCATACAAGTATGTCGTGTACATTCATTCCTTGTTTGCAGCCACATTACCTTTAAAAAGCATGGTAAAATAGAAAATATATAATAAATAAAAGTGCAGTCAACAGTACTTATATGAGTGTGTTTCAGTGCAGGTGCATCATAGTGAACTTTACCTTGTTTTTCTTGTTGCATCTCAGAAGTCCTGAATTTCTCCACCAAGTTGTCGTGGGATTTGGTTGGACTGGTCACAGTGATCAACCTCTACAGCTGTCCAGTAACGTCCAGCAGTTTCCTCACAGACGTAGCACGTATGTAATACAGACCACCATCCTGTTCCTACCGCACCACCATCTGCCTGAGCGAGCTAATGAGCCTACCTGCTAAGAAGAAACCCTTGATTAGCTGCTGAATGGACGTGAAGTACCATATGTGTAGATGAACTGGTCATTGAGGGCTTTTTAGATCTTTATTATGCCGCTTCTTTACAGAAGAACTCACACTGTTTCCCTCAGCGCATCATTCACTTCCCACTGCTTCTTTTATTTATGCTTTGTTGATTTTTTTCCCCCAGTTTTTATTTTGCTCTTCTTTTATTCATCTCTGTTATTCTTGGTGGTGCTTTCTAATGCGAGCTTTGGTGAATACTAAAACAGGTGCACAGCTCTGGTTTGGGTCTCGCATCTAGAGACCTGTTTTATCATTCAGAATTATCACTCTTTCAGCTTGATCCAGTAGAAATCATACTAGCAAAACTATAGAAACCAAACAAAGAACAGCACAACCACAAACTGCAACAGTTGAGTTTCAGGAGTAAAAATCCCATTTATTTTCTACATAGGAGAATTAATTTTGGATGATAACAAACCTTTACAGACAGACCTACTGTGAGCTACAAGGTTGGTTAAAAGCAGAATTGCAAGTGAAAAACTACATTTCCCATGATTCTGCAGAGAAATATTTAAAAATTCACAAAATAATCCATATATATATATATATATATATATATATATACACACACACACATATATATATATATATATATATATATATATATATATATATACATATATATCGGTGTGCTGTGGTGTTTTAAAATGAGGAGGCAAAGTCTTCATTTATGTCCCTGTTACACAATTTTAACTTAACATTATATAAAAAGAGAGACCAAATACAATTCTATTTTGTTATTTTTACACTATGTAATGTTCTATTTATAAAAACCAAGTATAAAATGAATCAAGTTAGTGTTTTTACTCATTTTTACATTTATTCCAAAATAATAACTAAAGGCAGTAACAATTTAAACAATGTATATTATTTATAAAGTAATATTCAGCTTTTCTTTTTAATAGTCAATTTATTTTTAGCAGTCATCAGGCTTGTACGTACACACTGGTCATGTACCTTTAATTTCACCACGCTGATTGCTCACTAAAAAAAAAAAAAAACGCAAGTCATCATCTTTTCAGGCCATTTCGAGTTTGATTTTGACATGACACAAAGCGGTGATATGTAAGTGACCGTTGTTTACTTACTTTTTTTTATTAGTCTTCCCATTAATGCCATTGCTGTCTTCATTCAGGCCGATTCGATGAAAACGTGCACGAAAATAAGAGGCGGGATTTATCGCACGAACCAATCATGTCCAATCATAACCGATCATATCCAATCATAGCGCAATTGAGGCATTGCCTCCTTTTACGTGACTTTCCCCCACTTTTTAATGTCAAATTTTGTAACATTTGCGTTGTTTTATTTTTGTAATATCGATTATTTTCTCATACAGTTTTTTTGAGGAGGCACTGCCTCCCTTGCCTCCTCGGAGGAAACGCCCCTGATATATATATATATATATATATATATATATATTATCAGTGGCGAGTGGTGACTTTTAATCAGACACGACAAATAAAAAAAAACCACTGTGTCACTTTAAATGTATGTATTTTTTAAACTAATAATAAAAAATAAGTATAGCAGCCTATTATAAATAAAAAATAAAATGTAATTATAATAAATATAAGTAGGCTATAATAAATAAAAATATCAGTATTCTTTAAAAAATAAGCTGAAATTGTGCAAACTGATGACTTTAATAAACGCGATTAACTTCCTCTGATAGGTCTAGTTACAGTTGGACCATCTTAAACAAGTTTTGACAAGTTTTCATAAAAAAAAATTCTCTATGGAGAAAATGAAATACTATGAAAATAGTTTTAGTTATGATTTTATTTTTAGTCTAGTTAGTTATGTATCAAATACAATGTGATTTTCGATGATCGAGATCTGTCAGCAGCTCATTTTTCCTCTTGGGCGAGCGATCCGCTCACAGCTTATCCTGCCATGAAAACTCCCATAGGCCAGCAAACCAATGAGAACGCGGGACGATGATGACGTTCCATCACAAAAGCGCGAAGGTGCAAAAGCTGCTGTAGATCAGCTTACCCGGAAGTCTTCGTAACTGGCAGATTTAAAGAAAATTACCGTCGTTTCCAATCATGTAGGCTTTATGGTACACCTCAATAGTAATTCATAATGTTAATATTCGTTGCCGAGTCCACGAATGGTTTGGGTATGCAGAGCATTTTTTGCAGCTTATATGGACCACACGCCACTGATATATATGACGAGATTTTTACACAATATTTTTAAGAAATCCTCAATGACGAATATGACTAGAAAAATCGCGCGCTCACGTTTTTACTTTCGCTTTTGCATGTACTCTGAATAGGTAGCGGCAGTGACCGTTATCCAACTGAATTAAATGGTTTTTATTTCTATAAAAAGCAAAACGACAGTGGAGGCGTAATGTAAACATAGCGGTGGCATATTTTATGCTGATTTCACCCTTACACTCCGCCACGGCAATATTACGCGACAGCTTTTCACCTCGACAAGAAACCTAAGTTGCGTCCCAAATGACGCACTATACATTATGCACTCATCCATGTATTGCGTGAATTGTATAAGGTTGTTTTGTCATTTAGCAACAGATGCTGTGTTCGAAATCGCCCCCAATATCCTCATTCACTATTCCCTACATTACTCCACTAATATAGTCCACTTGCAGGAGTGAATGAAACGAGTGAGTGAACCGGAAGGGCTGCCGATTTCGCATAGTTTGTGCTGCTGTTTAATAATCTTTTGAAATGTAGCAAACTGGCAGCTCCAGTAGTAATGAATATTTATGTTGAACTAGCATGTTCAATCCTTTTAAACGATTTAATGACTAATTAAAAAGGAATTTATACATGTATGATAATGCTGGATATTCAGCTGCGGGCGCCATCTCCTGGCAAGATGCGGGAATTCATTCAGTGCGCGACTCTCACAGTGCATTATGGGTATTCTCTAGCCGTTGAGCGGGCATCGGTTGTACACTCGTTATTGGGGTGCATTGTGGGATTGAATGGGTGCACTCAACATCGTATGGTTTCGGACACCACTACGAATGTCTGTCCCCTCAAATAGGGCCCTGTTTAAGGGTATAGGGGGCGATTTCGGACACAGCCAAAGTCTGATACCTTGACTCAATCTCTGCTGATACTTCAGGGCTGCGTTGTGGTCATGTCAAGGCGCAGGTCATTGGTCTCACCTGGATGCGGCCCGGATCCGGTTGACTACGGTAAACCTCGGGATAAACAGAAAGACTTATATTAGCGTAGATGCCATTCTTCTTCTGATGTAACGAGTACATCTGGTGTTACAGAAAGTGTTCCCGGTTCCGGCTGACCTAATTTATGCAGCCTAATAATCCTTTAACGGATTTGAAAAAATAAATTGATAATGTGTTATGTGTATGCCAGGTTAAAGAGATGCGTTTTTAGTCTAGATTTAAACTGACAGAGTGTGTCTGCTTCCCGAACAATGCTAGGAAGATTGTTCCAGAGTTTAGGTGCCAAATAGGAGAAGGATCTACCACCTGCAGTTGATTTTGATATTCTAGGTATTATCAACTGGCCTGAATTCTGAGATCGCAATAGACGTGAAGGACTATAATGCATTAAGAGCTCGCTCAGGTACTGGGGAGCTAAACCATTTAGTGCTTTGTAAGTAATTAGCAAGATTTTAAAATCTATACGATGTTTAACAGGAAGCCAATGCAGTGTTGACAGAACTGGGCTAATATGGTCATACTTCCTAGTTCTAGTAAGATCTCTAGCTGCTGCATTTTGTACGAGCTGTAGTTTATTTATCAGGCGAGCAGAACAACCACCCAGTAGAGCGTTACAGTAATCCAGTAAACGTCATAGAATAGTGCATAAGTACGTGAATTGGGACACACCTCTAGTCACATTTTAATCTCATGAGATTGATTAATCACGATTAGTTGTATCTAACATAAAAGTTTGTAAGTGTGTGTGTGTGTATATATATATTAATATATATGTATTTACAGCTTTATATGTGTGTGTGTGTGTGTATTATAATATATGTGTAAATTATATCATAGCTGGCTAGTTTGGATCATGGCTCATTACTCTTTAACGAATACTTTTTAAAATCTCTATGGGAAAAAAATAACTTACGACACCAACCACTATTGCACAGAAACAATCAGAATACATTGGTAAACAAATAGCATTGGCCTGGCAACGACCCTCATTCTAGCAACCACACAGAAATGTGCTAAAAAACACTCTTTTTAATCACCTAGCATCCCCCTAGCAACAATCCAGAACACCCTAGTAACCGCATAACAACAAACTAAAAACCACTGATCAAGCCATAGCAACCTCATACTGCAAAAAGTCACTCCGAACACAAAAACCACTCACATATTATTCAATGAAGGCTCTTCATGTCTTATTTTCTTTGTGAACCTGCAGCATTAAAACTGGGTTAAATGTGCAAAGTAGTAAAACATATCTAGGACAGGCCTGGTATCACATTAACTGTGTTTTTCCTCCTTACCATAGTCATTGTTTGCCATTAAACTGATTCATATCTAACAGATTACACGCATATAAACACTTACATCTAAATAACGTGCGATCACAGAACTGCCTCTCTCTCGACAGGAACCCTTTAATTGGACCAAAAGAGAACTACAGCAATGAGATCTTGTGCACAGAATCAGCATGGGTCAATTTCTCATAACCTCAGGAAAAGAGCTCCACGAGGTCTCCGTGCATGTGTGTGTGTCTTTGACAATGATGCTACGACTCTCACGACTCTCATTAACTTGATGCCGGAGGTTAACTGGAGTCACACTGTAGCTTTTGTGTAATCGTAAAGCCACTTCCTCTCAATTCTTCATGTCAGTGCGGGTTTGGATGAGGTCCAGAATTTAAAAAAACGCAGGCCGGTGAAAAATGGTCTGTGCCTGAGCACCTGCAGAACAGAAGAGAGGAGACGGTTCCAGGAACAACCATATTAACAACAACTGCTATTCATTTTGTATAAAAACACTGCATCATAATGTCTAATGCATCTTAACATTATGAAGTGGCTCTTACAGTTATAATGCGAGTCATTATTTATGATTAATAGTGCAATAATTCTTGCTTGTAAACATAATACACAATACATCACAAAAATATTATTACCTGCATGAGGGAGTTTGTGATGCAGCTGACGGAGTCACAATATTTCCAAATAACAATATCCTCAATGACTGAATTGCACTTAAAATGTGATATTCATAGTTTGCACATTTAAAACGCCATTCATGATTACAGTTTTACACTTGTAAATATTTAAAGGGGTGATTATGATTTCACTTTTTTAACTTTAGTTAGCATGTAATGTTGCTGTTTGATCATTAAACAACATCTGCAAAGTTACGGCGCTCAAAGTTCAATGCAAAGGGAGATATTTTCTGTTACAGAAATCGCTTTTTAAGGACTACAACAAACGGCTGGTAGGGACTACAACGAGCTTCTTCCTGGGTTGGTGACATCACTAACCCCGAAATTTACATAAACTCCAAGAACACATGTTGGACTGCTTTAGAGAAGAGGAAGAGTTGTTGTAGTAGAGTGTTGTTGCCGTCATTTTACGCCGGACTGCTTCACAAACGAGGGTCAATTCAACGCTGGATTTGCACAAAAGATTAACATGACGACACATGCTAGTCGATGAGTTGAATCAACTCCACAGCAACTACATACATTTATCCACTAACCATTCAGAAACGTCTAGTTTCCTTCTAAAAGTTGTAACTTCTTCCTGAGTCTCTCCATCAGTGTCCGACTCCGGTTTGAACAATGTAAGGCTGAACACTGTTACTGACAATCCTCATTTTGGCTGCGTGAGATTCTCCAGCTTTGTTGTTGTTGAGCAACCGAAGCGTGAGCTGTTAAAGCTCCGCCCTCTTCTGGAAAGGGGGCCGGGAGCAGCAGCTCATTTGCATTTAAAGGGACACACACAAAAATGGTGTGTTTTTGCTCACACCCAAATAGGGGCAAATTTGACAAGCTATAATAAATGATCTGTGGGGTATTTTGAGCTGAAACTTCACAGACACATTCTGGGGACACCAGAGACTTATATTACATCTTGTAAAAAGGGGCATTATAGGTCCCCTGTAAATTTTACAAATTAATGTTACATTTGCATTTGCCAACAGTAAAATACTTAAGGCTTAAAATAAATTATATATAAAAGCAGAATATTTTAATAGCATATATGATATCGTATGCTATACAAGAGTGTAGTATTTCTGAATAATAGCCTATATGATTATGATAGCTTAAAACAGGGTTTGGTTTTATGAAGGTAAATGTAAGACTTTTTAAAGACCGTTTTAAAACCAAGTAAAGAAAATGTAAGGAATAAATTGATGGGAACTCAATGTTCTCAAGATGTAAATACCTAAACAGAAACACAATGAGTTGTATTAGCAACACTTCAGAGTTTGACAATACAATTTCCAACAGATATCCATTACTTTTTAATACATTTTACAAAAAAAAAAAAAAAAAGCTCTACTCCCAACCATTAGATTATGGAAATACCTTCTGATCAGACTGCAAAAAAGTGATGTTGTTCCTCAGTATCTTGTTTTCCAGTGCAGATGTCTAAAGATTCTCAAATCAATTTACTGGAGATGCAAATTGGCAAAACACAAAGTCCTGTTTTCTGTGAAACTGATCAAAATGAAGTGAGCTGATGATTAAACAAATATCTGCCAATGGTTTTCATAACTCATTCACAGATATTTGTTCTTGTTTTAATTTTTCAAGACTCAAGATTTAAAGATATTTAAATATTTCTATTGGAAAAAAGGACAAACATACTGAGGAAGATAATCCTTTTTTTTTTTTTTTTTTTTTTGCAGTGCATGCAACATTTAATGCTATGACTTTATGCATTTAAGACTTTGTGCTCTGACCTTTATAAGGCCTTAATTTGTGTAAGGGCAAATTAAAAAATTTTAAGTACCACATGAGTCATTCTTTAGATGCAGCAAGGTATTTGCGCTCATTTTATCTCCTCTTTGTGAAACCTATTTATAAGCAGACGTGTTCTTTTGTTGGTGCATCTTCATAAACAGCACGTAAGTGAATTACGTGGTCTTATGTAAGCCTGCTTTAAAAGTGACCTACAGTGGTATGCGAAAGTATGTGAACCCCTTACAGAATCTGTGAAAATGTGAATAATTTTAACAAAATAAGAGAGATCATACAAAATGCATGTTATTCTTTATTTAGTACTGTCCTGAGTAAGATATTTTTCATAAAAGATGCTTACATAAAGTCCACAAGACAAAAAATAGCTGAATTTATTAAAATTACCCTGTTCAAAAGTTTCAGAAGAAAACACGACACATTAATAGACGGGGGGTGAAAACATTTTGAATTTGAAGATCAAGGTAAATTGTACATAATTTGTCTTCCGGGAAAAATGTAGGTATCTTCTGTCGCTTCCGGAGGGCAGTACTAAATGAAAAAAAAAAAGATATTTCAAGAAAAAGAGAAAAATTAGGACATCTTTATCTTGTTCAAAAGTTTTCACCCCCCGGCTCTTAATGTATCGTGTTTCCTTCTGGAGCATCAGTGAATGTTTGAACCTTTTTTAATAGTTGTGTTTGAGTCCTTCAGTTGTCCTCAGTGTGAAAAGATGGATCTCAGAATCATTCAGTCACTGCTGGAAAGGGTTCAAATATGCAAAAAATGATTGAAACTGAAGAATCTGCAGGACCTGGAGGATTTTTCTGAAGAACAGAGCTCAGTTTAACTGCTCAGAACAAACAAGAGACTCATGAACAACCATCACAAAACAACAACAAAAAAAACAGTCGTAGATCATCAGGTAACCACACACAGTATTAAGAATCAGTGGTTCACATACTTATGAACAGGGTCATTTTAATAAATTCAGCTATTTTTTTGACTTGTGGACTTTATGTAAACATCTTTTATGTAAAATATCTTACTCAGGACAGTACTAAATAAAGAATAACATGCATTTTGTATGATCTCTCTTATTTTGTTAAAATTATTCACATTTTCACAGATTCTGCAAGGGGTTCCCAAACTTTCGCATACAACTGTATAATGCCCCTTTTCACAAGATATAATATAAGTCTCTGGTGTCACCATAATGTGTCTGTGAAGTTTCAGCTCAAAATACCCCACATATCAATTATTATAGCTTGTCAAATTTGCCCCTATTTGGGTGGGTAAAGAAATGCGCTAATTTGGTGTTTGTGACTTGTGTACTTACATTATCCCAGATGTTTCCAAGAATGTTTAAATTCAGAAAAATAAGCAATTTTAACGAGGACACGTCCATGCGTCACTTATCAATGACATCACACCTGCGTTACCCTCGATTTCCACCAAATATGCTTTAAAGGGGGGGTATCACACACAGTTTCTGCCAATCTCATGTTAATCTTGAGTACCTATAGAGTAGTATTGCATCCTTCATATCTCCAAAAAGTCTTTAGTTTTATCACATTTATAAAAGATAGATACGCTGTACGTAGTCTTTCCGAAAAAGCCGAGCGCCTGGAGGCGTGCCTGCCATCAGTGCCGCGGGCGGAGCTAAAGAGTCACGAGCGCGCGCAGCTTCTGTGTAGAGATCATCTGCTAGCTGCGACATCAATAAATAAAAAGGGAACAAAAACATTCGTGTTGTTTACATTTTATGCACTTGCACACCGATTGCCAACAAAACACAGACATCTGATGCAGCTTTACTCACCATCCGCGATCTGCAAATCCAGCGCCAAACTGGGACTTGTTTACAAAGCATTTATCACCAAAATCCCGGGAACAAACAAACATACGTGCACAACCCCAGAAAAACAAACTTCATCCACTGTTCCCTTAACACTGGGTTCTTTGGGAGGCTGAAAAAGGTTATCTTTTCCTCACAACCAAAAACACACTCCTTTGGTGACAGGAGCTGCTTCTCATTTCGGAGGCTGCATCCTCCGGAGGTCGCATTTGAAGGCTGAATACGTCATCAAGGATGTCATATTTAAGAAAAGTAACCGTAATAAAATTGACTGATATTCATTGTGAGTTGTTAAATACTGTAATTTCTTTCTTACGTTGCAATCTAACGCTTATTTTTCTTAAATGAGACTGCCTCGATGATGTATGCAGCCTTCAAAGGGTGCAGCCCCTGAATTGGGACACAGCCATTGTTGAAAAGTCTCCCGGCCTCCGTATCCCGAACGAAACGCGTTGATGGGCGTGCTCTTGCTCATGGTGATGTGTGTGTGTGCACGCTTATCAGGGAGAAGTGCCTATACAAGGAATTCCCTTTATTACGTGATAAAGGGCCATACTCGAAAAAACTCTCCGAAACCCGGTCCGAAACCGGAAGTAGTATATTTGGCACAGAAATACTTGTGTTTTAAAACTTTGGCCATGTTTAGCATGAGAATGCAACTCTTTAATATATTAATGTTTTACTAACTAGACAAGGGAACAACTGTTTGGATACATTTATAGACAGAAAACGAATTATTGTTATACAGCTCAACACATTTAATCTTACTGTTTAAATCCCGTTTTCTTGATTTTCATGTTTTTTTTTACCATGCTTCAGAGAAAAACATTATTTTGTCAAGTGGCTAACTTTAAAATTAATTGCATGCCATTTATCAACACAAGCCATGCATCCAGCATTTATTAATATGATATTCTAATATCGATCTAGCTTACTGCAGTGTGCAACAAGTGTCTCATAGCAGCCGTATGCAGCGAGTAATGTTATAACATCATTTTCAACACACTTAAATGTATCTAATATGATAAAAACGCATAGCGTTACCACACACACACTTGACAGGAAGAAGCGGCGCCAGCGACCGCGGCATAATAAAAGTTCCGCTGCTCTCCAGTCGTGTGTCGCGCTCTTCTTTTATTAGCAATCGCTCCAGTGGCCTCGCTCAGCTCCAACATCACTCACCCTGCTCTGCTTCATACTACAGTAACGTTAATAATCTCCCATGATCCCCCGCTCAATCTCGGCGTCATCAAGCTACGCCTTTGTTTTTAATAGGCGACCTCTAGAAGCGAAACATTACATATTGTGCCTTTAAACACACTAATAAAGCATAAGCTGTAAATAAGATGTCAGATTGGAAACCTAATATGGGCTATTTAGTGAAAATATATATAAAAAGCATAAAATAGTACAAAAATAAGAAATACGTCATATAAAATTAAATGAAAAACAATGAAAACATGACAACCTGCTCCAATCGGACAATATCAATATTTTAAACAAGAACAAAAAAGTGGCAGTTTTAAGGTGTTAAACCTCTGTGAGAAACAACCATGCACGTAACCACACTGTTGTTTGAAAAATACCTCATAGTTAGTCACATGTTATTGTAGTTCCGGTCTAATATATATATGGTGAAAATGTGTTTAATCTTTCATTTCCCTTTCAGTTTGTGCAAACTGAATTTTCCCACATAGGGCAGGAAATTATTTTAAAAAGCAGAACTTTCACACTTTATTAGCACTTTATTCTGGACTTATAATTACACATGAAGCTAAAGTGAGTGCTTGTGGCTTTGCATTACCTACACAAATGAATTCACCACAGAGAGAAGTGTGAGAAATGCATGTCCTTTAGGGTCAGTTACGCTCACTGACAACAAGAGGAACTTCCTACGTTGCATAAACGTCCCTCGTACTGGCGTAAAACCTCAACTAGATGTTAGTTATGATCTGAGCTGATTCAGACGGGTTTGACTGACCAGGATGAGTTTACCAACCAGAGAGCAATGTGAAGGATGGAGTCCGGCGCAGGTGGCCGGCTTTCTGATTCAGGTGAGCATTTTTTAATTCAGTTCAGCTGTGTGTTAACTAGACATGCAGGCAACAAGACATTTTACGCTTTTTAACTATTTTTGTTGTTTTATCTAGTAGCAAAAAGGATGAAGTGATGTTTATTCATGAATATGTAAATGAACTGAAGCTTAATTGTGTTTTGTTCACAGAACAACATGAGAGACTGTGCAGATGCAGTACAGCGAAACAGGATTGACGGCTGTCGGTTTCTGGTAGGTTCCCTTTCTTGGTCAAATGTTCGCTTTTGGTCAATGCTGTTATTTTGCAGATGACATATTTAGCTAAATCTAATCGGTGTTCTCATTATTAACATTTGATTCCACTAACCAAGTCCACTAATCATATACTTTAGATACAATCAGTGCTTTTAAAACTCTTTCATAAGGGGAAGTGAGCAATGTATAATAATGAGCAGAGTTAGTATGACTCAAAAACATCCTGCTGTGGATTTGCATTGATGCGGGTATTAGACAAGCATGAGCTATTTATTGTTTAACGTGGTCTGAGAAAACCGATGATGTGCTGAAACTGGAAACAAGTTTGGGAGAGATTGACTGAAGAACTGTTTTAGAAACACAACATTTGTTATCATTAATGTGACACATTTACAAAGATACTTAATATTCAATGAGAGAACAAAAACGAAGGAAAGGAATCACATACATACCGACCCAAATGATGTTGTCAGTCCAACTTCGAATTTATGAACCTCCTCCGTGAACACCGTACTGTAAAAAATAAATCCATAAAATAACGGAAAAAGTACTGGCAGCTCATTACCTGGACATTATCCAGTAATTTTACAGACATTTTCTGTAAGTGCAAAATTCTAAATATTGGTAAAGCACCTGTAAAAAATAAATACAGAAAATTCTATTAAATAGTACATTGTGCCCTATTTTTTACATATTTTTTTAGAGTGCGTATATATTCCAAATGAACTCGATTCAGCCTGAAATCTATGAAAATCAGTTAAATCCAAATTATGTGTGGGTATCAATGTTTGTTGGATTGTGTGTAGAAGGCATGTGTGTAGTTTTGTGACAATAAAATAAAATAATAAAATAAAATTCAGCCCGAGACACTAGAGAAAAAATAAAATACAATAAAATAAAATACAAATTTTAGCCGAGATACTAGATAAAAAGGACAAAAAAAAAAGAAAAAACTTTTAGCCCAAGAAACTAGATAAAAAAATAAAATGAAAATAAAAATTTCATCCCGAGATACTAGATAAATAAAAAATAAAATAAAACTTCAGCCTGAGACACTAGATGAAAATAAAATAAAATACAAATTTTAGCATGAGACACTAGATAAATAAAAAAATAAAATAAAAATTCAGCCTGAGACATTATAAAAAAAAGAAATTTAACCCCGAGACACTAGATAAAAATAAAATAAAATACAAATTTTAGCATGAGACACTAGATAAATAAAAAAAATAAAATTTCAGCCCGAGACATTATAAAAAAAAAGAAATGTAACCCCGAGACACTAGATAAAAATGAAATATAAAATAAAATTTCAGCCTGAGACACTAGATAAATAAAAAAATTTAATTAAATTTCAGCCCGAGACATTATTAAAAAAAAAAGAAATTTAACCTAGAGACACTAGATAAAAATAAAATAAAATAAAAATTTTAGCATGAGACACTAGATAAATAAAAAAAATAAAATAAAATTTCAGCCCGAGACATTACAAATTTTTAAAAAAAGAAATTTAACCCCGAGACACTAGATAAAAATAAAATAAAATACAAATTTTAGCATGAGACACTAGATAAAAATGAAATATAAAATAAAATTTCAGCCTGAGACATTACAAATTTTTAAAAAAAGAAATTTAACCCCGAGACACTAGATAAAAATAAAATAAAATACAAATTTTAGCATGAGACACTAGATAAATAAAAAAATAAAATAAAATTTCAGCCCGAGACACTAGATGAAAATAAAATAAAATACAAATTTTAGCATGAGATACTAGATAAATAAAAAATAAAATAAAACTTCAGCCTGAGACACTAGATGAAAATAAAATAAAATAAAAATTTTAGCATGAGACACTAGATAAAAAATAAAATAAAAATTCAGCCTGAGACATTATAAAAAAAAGAAATTTAACCCCGAGACACTAGATAAAAATAAGATAAAATACAAATTTTAGCATGAGACACTAGATAAATAAAAAAATAAAATAAAAATTCAGCCTGAGACATTATAAAAAAAAAAGAAATTTAACCCTGAGACACTAGATAAAAATAAAATAAAATACAAATTTTAGCATGAGACACTAGATAAATAAAAAAAATAAAATTTCAGCCCAAGACATTATAAAAAAAAAGAAATGTAACCCCGAGACACTAGATAAAAATGAAATATAAAATAAAATTTCAGCCTGAGACACTAGATAAATAAAAAAATTTAATTAAATTTCAGCCCGAGACATTATTAAAAAAAAAAGAAATTTAACCTAGAGACACTAGATAAAAATAAAATAAAATAAAAATTTTAGCATGAGACACTAGATAAATAAAAAAAATAAAATAAAATTTCAGCCCGAGACATTACAAATTTTAAAAAAAAGAAATTTAACCCCGAGACACTAGATAAAAATAAAATAAAATACAAATTTTAGCATGAGACACTAGATAAAAATGAAATATAAAATAAAATTTCAGCCCGAGACACTAGATGAAAATAAAATAAAATACAAATTTTAGCATGAGATACTAGATAAATAAAAAATAAAATAAAACTTCAGCCTGAGACACTAGATGAAAATAAAATAAAATACAAATTTTAGCATGAGACACTAGATAAAAAATAAAATAAAAATTCAGCCTGAGACATTATAAAAAAAAGAAATTTAACCCCGAGACACTAGATAAAAATAAGATAAAATACAAATTTTAGCATGAGACACTAGATAAATAAAAAAAATAAAATTTCAGCCCGAGACATTATAAAAAAAAAGAAATGTAACCCCGAGACACTAGATAAAAATGAAATATAAAATAAAATTTCAGCCTGAGACACTAGATAAATAAAAAAATTTAATTAAATTTCAGCCCGAGACATTATTAAAAAAAAAAGAAATTTAACCTAGAGACACTAGATAAAAATAAAATAAAATAAAAATTTTAGCATGAGACACTAGATAAATAAAAAAAATAAAATAAAATTTCAGCCCGAGACATTACAAATTTTTAAAAAAAGAAATTTAACCCCGAGACACTAGATAAAAATAAGATAAAATACAAATTTTAGCATGAGACACTAGATAAATAAAAAAAATAAAATTTCAGCCCGAGACATTATAAAAAAAAAGAAATGTAACCCCGAGACACTAGATAAAAATGAAATATAAAATAAAATTTCAGCCTGAGACACTAGATAAATAAAAAAATTTAATTAAATTTCAGCCCGAGACATTATTAAAAAAAAAAGAAATTTAACCTAGAGACACTAGATAAAAATAAAATAAAATAAAAATTTTAGCATGAGACACTAGATAAATAAAAAAAATAAAATAAAATTTCAGCCCGAGACATTACAAATTTTTAAAAAAAGAAATTTAACCCCGAGACACTAGATAAAAATAAAATAAAATACAAATTTTAGCATGAGACACTAGATAAATAAAAAAATAAAATAAAATTTCAGCCCGAGACACTAGATGAAAATAAAATAAAATACAAATTTTAGCATGAGACACTAGATAAAAAATAAAATAAAAATTCAGCCTGAGACATTATAAAAAAAAGAAATTTAACCCCGAGACACTAGATAAAAATAAAATAAAATAAAAATTTCAGCATGAGACACTAGATAAATAAAAAATAAAGTAAAATAAAAACTTCTTACCGGTTCTGATGATTTTTTTTATCTCATTAAAAGCATGTTGAAAATGAAATAAATCGTTCCTCATTTTTGTTTTGTTGACTCAGCAAAGAGCAGACAGACATGGTGTTGTGACAAAAAAAAGGTTTCAGAACCTACTTCCTAAATACTGATTGGCCAACTGGCCAGTCATTTGATTTACTGGAAAAAGGCCTTTTCTTTCACTTGTAGTCTAACAAGTGTTCTTAATATGTCCTCCTGAATGGGCACTAAGGGCATATATTAGATATCTTTGCATATTCATGTGGCGTTTATGCGGTAACCATCTGGTGAAAGAGTCTGTAGATCACAGGAACGTTTCCTTTGACACTCGGCGAGTGTGTGCCGAGAGTGTGATGTGCCGTTTGTAAACACTGCACAACACATGATGACTTTCACTGCAGTGTTGGGGAATAAATTACCAACAATACTTTACTGCATTTTTCCGTTGAAAGCTATAGCAAGATACTTTTTCAACAAGAAGCAGAGTTCATAAAACAACCGAATGATGTCATGAGTCTTAAATTAGGAGTTGCTTGCAACTTCAAAAGCAATTTTCAACTGGTCTGGTCTCAGATCAGTTTGAAAGATGAAATGTGTCAACACAAGAGTCCTGGAGTCTCTTGTCTTTGAGTTGTGTTTCATTTAGACTAAGCACGTGGTCAAACTTGGTGATCTTGTGGTTCTTGATATTTTATTCCTCAGATGTCTCTGACTGCTTTCAGACAGTTTTGGACTGAGTTGCAAAAGCAAAGGGGTGAGTGGATGTGGGACTCGAGGGCCCTCGCAGAGCCGAGCTGAGACTCTGTGCGCCGCTTATGTGAAAGCTGAGCTTTTTAATATGCAGCTGTGATTCCAGGTCTCTCGCTCTCGTTCCAACTCCTGGAGAAACTCTACATAAATAATTCACCTCAGCAAGCAGCATCCAAGGAGGTGCCCAGGCGAAATATTCGATATTTTATTCTGTGTCAAAAGGCTAAGCTTGATTTTAGGCAGGGCTAGGTGATTTTCTTGTCTTTGTCTCTGCAGAGTTACAGAGACTCGGAGAGCTCAACCTCTTGCATTTGTCTCTATTAGACCCTACTTCAAAAAGATGCCTTGCTAAATTCAGCTGTCAGGGGTTTTGATGAGTAATGCGAGTATTACTCTGAAAGCAGAAGGATAAACATTTTTATTTATAGCTCAATATTTGAGTTTGAGGGCCTATTCATGTGGCGGTGTCAAACTTTACATGCTTTGCAATCAAACTATAAAAAATAAAATATGCCTTCAGCTCGAGATGCTCCAACATCTCCGTGACCCAAATAAAAAAATAAATAAAAATAAAAAAGTCTTCAGCCAGAGATGCTCCAGCATCTCCGTGAACCAAATAAAAGACGAGAAAAGAAAAGAAAAAAAGAAAAGAAAAGAAAATGAAATAAAATAAAATAAAATCTTCAGCCAGAGATGCTCCAGCATCTCCGTGACCTAAATAAAAAAATAAAAATTTAATTTAATTTAATTAAAAATAAATAAAATTAAATAAATTAAGCCTTCAGCTTGAGATGCTCCATCTCACTGACTCAAATAAAAAAAAATAAAAAATACAATAAAATAAAAAAATAAAATAAGCCTTCAGCTTGAGATGCTCCAGCATCTCTGCAACCCAATTAATAAAATAAAATAAAAATATAATAATAAAATAAAATAAAAGTTTTCAGGCAGCATCTCTGTGGCCTAAAATACAAAAAATTAAAAAAAAAAAAAAAAATTAAATTAAAAATTAAAAAATTTTAAATTAGTCTTCAGCTCTGCAACCCAAAATAAATAAAATAAAAAAATAAAATAAAATAATCAGCTTGAGATGCTCCATCTCATTGACTCAAAAAAAAAAAAATTTTTTTTTTAAATAAGCGCTCAGCTTGAGATGCTCTAGCATTTATGCAATCCAATTAATAAAATAAAATAAAAATAATAATATAATATAATATAAAATAATAAAATAAAATACGCCTTCAGCCCGAGATGCTCCAGCAACTGTGCAACCCAATTAATAAAATAAAATAATATAAAATAATTAAATGAAATAAAATAAAATATAATATAATTTAAAAAAGCCTTCAGCCCAGGATGCTCCAGCATCTCTGCAACCCAAAAAAATAAAATAAAATAAAATAAATGCATGGGGAAAACACGACACACATTTCCTTCAGATAATGTAAAAATGTAATTCAAACTAAAGTTGCATTAAAAGGAAACTCATAAGAGTAACTACTAAAAAGGGCAAAATGAAAAGAGGCCAAAGAATTTTAACATAAAAAAATAAGTACGTAAAATAGAGTATTTACATTATTTAGGAAGAATTAGGACATTAATCATCTCTCTGTGAGTCTCAGAGGACATTTTCATCCTTGTGATGCTCACCATATCATTTATTAACAGTCATCAAGATCTGTCCATTTTATGACTAGTTAATATGTGCCAATACTTCAAAACACTCAAAGTTATGCACTTTCCCCAACTCACAAAAAGTACACACTTTGAGTGCATAGTACAAGGAGGTGAATTGGGACGCAGCCTCAGTTGCACTGCTGGGTAAGGGCTCCACCTAGTGTTGGAAATAAGGAAAAGGCCTGTTAAGGTTTTCTGATTACACACCCCAAGTAATTTGAAAAGAGTGGAAAAACCCCATTAGCAAACTACTACGGAAATATCTATTGTTGCATAATTCAGTAAGCTATTACAGTATTTCATTCCAAACATAACCAGTGTGTCCAAAAAGAAACACGAAGATGTAAAATTAGCAAGGGACATAACTTACTCACTGGATTAGTCATGGTTACTGAAGTTACAAGCTTAGCATACCAGTGTTTAAAACTTTAAGCATAAATCCTGTATCCCTAATAAAGCCAGAACAGTTTATCGTAACAAAAATTATAAAGTTGTGTGTGATTTCACCTTTTTTGTCTCAACTTTTGTTACTTAGAAATCACATTCTCTAAAGTAATATGCTGTTTTCTTACTGTGATCCACTTTGCAGATTATTTAATGTTATATTATTCTATTATTTAAGAGTGCAGATTCTCATCAGCTACACCAATATTCATTCATAGGGGGGAAAAAGTGATAATGGCAGAATATATTTTATTTGAATTCTATGAAACACCCTATGTCAGAGACGTAATATTTTTCACAGTTGTACCTTTGCTATGACTATATGTGGCACAAAATGCAACTGAAACGCATTAAATTACAGTAAAAACAATAACTGATATAACTTAATCAAAAACAAAGCATTATAATAACAATGTGTACCCATGTATATTTTCAAAGAAACACTTTTGAGTCAAATTCTCAACTAATTTATGAAACTGAATATATTCCAAAGTTTGACAAAAACCAATATGCAGAAATGAATCAGACGTCCCAATTTAACTACTATTAATTTAACCACAAATACGTCACAGAAAATTTTATTCTTGTTTCTACAAGTTTCTTTTAAGCAAAGTTACTGAGAGTTTCCTGTGATGGGTAGGTTTAGGAGTAGGGGTAGTGTAGCGGGATAGAATATACAGTTAGTACTGGAAAAATTACGTCTAAGTCCCCGTAAACGATATATACAAGTATATTTGTGTGTGTGTGTCAGAAACATTCAAACAGAACACGACTGTCACTGAATATTACTGATTCTCTTTGTAGAAACTCACCTTGAAGCAAGGTGTGAATTACGAGGGGATTTGGGGGGTCTTACCCCCCTGAAGAAGGCTTGATCCCCCCTGAAGGACATCAAAATAAGATGTTGGGGGGGTCAAAGAAAGTAGTCTACCTATAATATGAAGCTTTACCTGTAAATATGAAGATACATTTCTAGCTCTGACTGATTTTAAATCGTGATTTTGGCCACCCCTGCAAATGGGTCATACCGTTAACATTACCTGAATTAAATCAAAGTCCCTTTAAGACAAGTAATTTCACACCACGGCCATCTTAGAAACGCCTCTTGGGCATGCAAATGGAGCACCTATCTCTTTGAATGGGGAAACATCAAATTCTCCAAAGCTGTTCGCCAAGCTTTTGATTAAATTTCATGTTTAAAATCAATGAAATCTGACAACAACTGCCTTATAAATTTTGTTTCTAAACGCTCAAATCATGACCAAAGGATCAAGCTAATGCGCATGTGCGCATTTCTATAGGAACTGCGCGTCTGACTGTTTCTATAAGAACCGGAGCTTCTAACTGCCGCTGCAGTGACGCGATACCTTTACCAATCAGCAGTTGGCTCTTATTTAGAAGGCGGGACTTAGTCCGCCATATTGCGGGTTGCACTTTCTCCCCTTCAAAATGATACGAGTGATGCGCCTTGTGTTATTCTATAGTCTTTGATTAAATACGCTATAAAACCGCGCTCATTCAGGGATGTGATTTTCTTGCATGGATTCGAAGTCGTCGTCTGGTTGGTTGAATTCTACAGGATGTCCAGGAGACGTGTGTCGCGTTTTTTAACGGTTCTCCTGGAAACAAATGCCCTAACGCCCAACCCCCTCGTGGAAGAAGAACGCTGTTGTGTTTACAACTGTGACAATGAACGCTTATCAGGATCAACTAAACGCTGCATTTTCAAAAGTATGTAAAGTTCGTGGCTCTGCTATTGCAGTAAACTTACACAACGTTCTTAAATGAATAATTTATTAGATGCACGCTGGTCTGTTATTGTAGGGACATCGACTTTACATTTTCATGCCCCTAAACATGATGCGAAACAAAACGAACTGTGATTGGTTGCGTTACATGTCAGTCAAACATCCTCTTGGGCGGTCCTTGGCCAATGAAAGCTGTGATAGGCTGCGTTCCACTCAAAGACTGTAAAAAAAAATATGGATGTAGTGTCCGTGACGTCACCCGTTGATTTCTGAAGAGCCTTTTTGAAGCGAAAATGAGGCCGCTGCCATCTTAGTTGCGCGTCACTCCCGGATAACTGAAAATGGGCAAAGAGGCGGGACGTGGTTGGAACCGAGGTGCTGAAACCACGCCCACCTAGCGCCACGTGTTCATGTTAGCAGGCAAAGAAGCTATGCAACCTTATTATATGCAAGAAATGATGCAACCTTATGATGTAAAACTGTATATGATCGTACATTAGACTCTCACAAACAAATGAGCCCACATCCAAAATATGATTTTTCAAAACAGTGCAGCAGTTTTAGTTATAATATCCAAGCAGAATTTAATATTCTCCCACCATTGTCATTGAAGTAAATCTCACAAACAAAACTTTAAGCCAATGCCACGATCCAACAACGTGTGTTCTGTTTATCTTCCGCATACCTGCACATCTGTCTCAAGTCTTGACTATTAACGCAGCAAGCCATACTATTTTATAACTGTATAATTTATTTTATAAACTCAATGAGATTCTGCTCTCTTTTGCAGCCTGTCACTAGCGGCCAGTCGATGAATTGCAGTTTAAATCACTTCCGTATTGGCTTCACGAGAAACCGCTTGGTTCCATTCCACTTTTAGACACACACTTGCAGACTTCCCTAAACACTTCCCCTCAGGGGAAATCCCGCCGCCATTGTGAAGTGGACGAGGAAAGTTTATATGGACAGACCCTCGTCCCCTCGATTTTGACCGAGGGAGCGAGTCTACTCTGACGTACACTTCAAGCAGCTCTATATCCCACAATTCAACTTGATTGTGACGTCACAGCAGATCGCCATTATTATTTTGAGAATTAATTGCATAATAGTGTATGATATATTAATTATGTTGAGATTTAATCGCATAATACTTGTAGCTACCTTATGTTCTCAGTCAAAGTTTGTAAAAATTTTATTTCTCTCCAACAGCTCATAGCTCATTTTATATATTTTCTCTAACAACTTATATGGATATAGAATGGTGCATTAAACAAATTCATAAGTAAAAAAGGGGTTTAAATAATAAATCAGCTCCATAGTGAATTCCAAGTGATCAAGGGCCTGGTGCGTTTCATTTAAACCTTATGCACGAGTTCCGCCAGTAGTGAGCACTCATGCAACGTAAGCAATGATGCACATCCGAGTCCACGAGACAGATGGGAAGTTAGTGAGTGAAGGGCATACAAATTTGGAGTGGAACGCAGCCATCGAGTACCTCTTGAATGTAACTTAGCGCATCAAATAAAGATTGTATCAATTACATTTTTTTTTACACCACTAGGTGGTGACAAATGACTGTTAAAAATGTATTCGGCATTGAATCATTCATTCAAGAGATACGTTCAAAAACGATTCATCCAGTAATTAAACAACTGAAGCATTTATGAATCATTCATTCAAACCGATTTTTTAAAAATAAATCATTCAAATGAATTAAACATTTTTAAATAGGCTGCAGCAATTAAAGGGTTAGTTCACCCAAAAATGAAAATAATGTCATTAATTACTCACCCTCATGTTGTTCTACACCCGTAAGACCTTTGTTCAGAACACAAATTAAGATATTTTGGATGAAATCCAATAGCTCAGTGCCAGCAATGTCAACAAAACCTCTCAAGATCCAGAAAGGTACTAAAAAAAACATATTTAAAACAGACTACAGATAAAACTGCTGAAATCATGTGACTTCGGCGCTCCGATCCACTGATTCGAATCAAATGATTCGTGAAGCTTCGAAGCAGTTTAGCATCGGATTTCATGAAAAAAGATCTTAATTTGTGTTCCGAAGATGGTCGAAGGTCTTATGGGTGTAGAACGACATGAGGGTGAGTAATAAATTACATAATTTTAATTTTTGGGTGAACTAACCCTTTAATATTTTGTCAGAAGCTCTAGTAAAATTCATGTTATTTTGTTTAGCTTTCATCTGGTCTTTAGCAGGTCTTAATTTGGAAAATAAAACCTCAGATGAACAACAACACATGACTTATCACCCCGTGTCAGTATTTACTGATCAAAAATAAAGCCATGAGTGACAAACTAAGTACACCCTATGATTCAGTTGCATATAGATCCACTTTTTGCAGCAATAACTTTTGCAGTAATCATTTTCTGTATGACTTTATCAATCTCTCACATCAAATTCTTCTTTACAGCGTTGCTCCAGTGTGAGGATTGAGGGCATTTGTCTATGCACAGCTCTCGCCACAGCATTTGGCCATTGCAACCCTGTTTGAACCTTGTTGTTTCTTTTTCAGACTCTGTCGAACGGTGACCTCAACAAGTTCAGCCTCATTCATCGGCCGTAAGGAACCAGTTTCTACATTAAACCCAGTCACCTGTTTGTAGAAACTAGCCATAAAAGTCACAGTATTTTTTCTCATATGTTCCTCATTGGTCAATGATTGTCTGCAGCAATGAGGAAACTGTCTATTAGTTTTACTTACACACACACAAATTGGGTTTCTAACAAAATATTTTCACTACTTAACTTTCACACGAAAGTTAAGCATTAGCAATAAAAAAGGGTAATCCTTTACCTAAAGCTTTTATATATAATGTATTGATTTTAATGCATTAATTAATGCACCTTATCAAGTCAAATCACCTTTATTTATATAGCGCTTTTTACAATGTAGATTGTGTCAAAGCAGCTTCACAGTGATAACTGGTACATTATTTTGGCTGCACAGCAGCTCTTAAAGAATAGTGTCAATGCAGGCAGATCAAAGCACTGTTGAATATCTATTATCTATTATCAAGTGTCCCCAACTAAGCAAGCCAAAGGCGACAGCGGCAAGGAACCCAAACTCCAACAGGTGACATCAGGTGGCAAACAGGTGTTAAAATGGAGAAAAAACCTTGGGAGAAACCAGGCTTAGTCGGGGGGCCAGTTCTCCTCTGGCAAACAGTGCTTTGTTACGACTCTGGTTGCTATCATAAGTCAGATAGGATCGCAACATTCAAAGTATTTAATTCAGTTCCATCCAGCTGAGGATCGTATTCATCACACCGGTATGGACGGTTGTTTGAGGAGATGCGCCACTGGTTGTCATGTTGATGAGGTCTTCATAGTGGATGATCTAGTTGACTCAATCTCTGCTGATACTTCAGGGCTGCGTTGTGGTCATAATGCATTGTATGATCTCATGAATTATTGTAATCACAGTTATAATACATTATAATACTTATTTATTGTTACACCTTTAGAAAGTTTAATGCATAATCTACAAATACTATAATGCATTTTAACTTTGGTTTTATTCATGAAAAGATGTAAATGCATTAACGTATGAATTATGAACAATGGCTTTACGTTTTGCAAAGAAGTATGTATCTACAAATATCTACAAATACATTAGTACAGTTACTATATTTTTGATCTAAGTTAGGTGTCACTGAGCAACAGAGCCAAAAATAAAGCACACACTTTCACTAACCTTTTCAAAACCTTTTAGGAAAAGCCATGCAGTTTGTTTCATATGCATTGAGAAAAATACTTAGCTGGGAATAAATGTGTTAAATTATTATTACAAATGCATTAAACGTCATTCATAGAAGACCAGAGAAATAATACAATTAATTGAGAGAAACCATTTATAATTATTATTATTAGGCTGTAAAAAGCACAGAGAACTGAGAATACAGAGATTCAAGAAATAGCTAAATTCAATTGAACTGACAAGTTCAAAGTGACTTCACTCTAAATATAGAGGTAACATGACGTTCAACAGTAGTTTCAAAATCCTCATTACGAATCACTTCTGTGGAAAATCGCCCTCCTCTTCACAGCTGCAGCATGTGCTGCTTAACCTCCGACGTCCAACACAATCATTATGAGCACTAGCTGCCACTCGACTACTAGCTCATACTACAAACCTGTTACAGTCCGTATAGCGAGCACAGAATGGAGCAACTCAACAAAATCACGGCTCCTGCTACTGTTAAATTTAGGTAAGAAAATCTGTTTTGCTGTTATTTATGATTAAGGAAGTTGTCTGTGCTTTGTTTCGATCAGATTAGCATTGGTTAACAAGGATTAAGAAGTGCTTTTTCAATGGATCTAAAAGTTTGCATTTGTCAAATCTATATTGACAGGTGTATGTTTTTAATAAAAAACATTTTTTTTTTTTTTTTTTTTTTTTAATCTGCATTGCTCAAATTATAGCAGTACTTTTTTTTTTTTTTCTTTTTTTTTTTTAAATGTCACTGAAATCATTATTTACAAAATGTAAAAGCATTTAATCAGCAATAACCCAGTGTGATTTATCAGTAAATGTACGTGACGCCAGTAAATGTGTCATGTGACTGGCTTTTATTGACTGGCTTGAAGTTAAAGAGTTTGAGGCTGGAATTGTGTTAAAATATCTGCGATGCTGTGAAGTTGTGTGAGGACTGTAATTATGTTCATTATATGTCTGGGTCGCCGCTGTCTCTCCTGCACAAACACAGACGTGAAGTCACTCAGTTAACTTTGTATCTGATAAGCTATTAAAACCCACAATTCAATGGCGTTACGCTTGAGCAGAAACGCCGGAGAGTTTCACAGAGCATATTAACCACTGCTTGTGTACTGATGACTCTATCTATGTATGTATGTATCTATCTATTTGAATATCTATCTACAGTATCTATCTATCTGGGGTGTAAAGGTAAAACATCTAACCGTTTGGTTCTTCACCCACGGTTCGGCACGCGCTTGCACCGCAGTTCATCCCAAATCTGACGACACATCTATAATATGGTTTGTTAAAAACAACAACGTGTAAAACAGACAGACGGATTCGGCTAATGTATGTTTCAGTCTTTGGATACGCATTCTGGTTTCCCACTACGTTACAACAGCGATGGTCAAAAGAACATGGACAAAACAGTCACTGGTTGTGAACAAATGTTCAATGACGTGCAGAAAGCTCTATGAGCAGTCATTTACGCCGTCATAGGTGAGACCTGAACATCTCACGTTGCTATCTGTGTTTAAACTAAACTCTTTTAAACCTTGCTAATTTAAACATTCATCAGTAAGACGCGAAAGAGAACTCGCGCGCGTGCGCTCATCCGAAGCGCGTTCATGGAGAGACGCGTCAAATACTCTCGCGCAAATTCTCTTTCAAGTAGTGCACGTGAACGGACAAATTCACACAAAAATTATGTCAACATGCCCATCTTAGCGAGTATCCTAACAAACATAGTAGGTTAGGAAAAAAGAATGGACGCAAACGTACACGGACCTATGTGCTATGTTCAGTAAAAAAAAAAAAAAAAAAATAGGACAATTGTCAAATAAAAATAAAGAAAATAATCTAACTACAAGAAACAGCACAAATAAATACATGAGAGCTAAGATACAAATAAAATAAACAATGCTTTACAGGTTTTGCAGGTATCTAACAATAGTTTTTTTTAGAAATTGAATAAAGTAATCAAATATAAAATGACACTGCATATAAACTTCTTTGAATAAATTAAATAAAGATGAAACATTATTGAAAAGCTATTCAGTCAAGAGTGATTTCTTCGTCTTTTGTCATTTGATTAACATTAAAAACACAGAGCAGGAATATTAGACTGCTGTCCCTTTAAGACATAATTCAAAGATCCAGTACACTGATACTGACACGCATGCGCTGTCTGGCTCGTTTTTCTCTTAAACCAGAAATGAAATCTGGAAAATGCGGTTTCTTCCTTTTTTTTTTATTTTAACACTGATTAATAGAATTAGCGGATTTCCTTATGCAAAATGATTATTTTATTAAAAATAGTATAAATGATATACTCTAGTGCCTTTTCCTCTGGCGTCAATATATGAATCTCATCAAAACGCCTAATGATTAATTTTCATTCTAATTTGTTAAATTATTATGTTTTTACAATTATATTTTAACCTAAGGACATCATATCTCTTGTTTAGCGCTCCAACACATATTGAGTTTCCACTTGTATAGACTATTGATCCCGTCCCTTTGCTTTTCACTCTGTTTTATATGAATAAAGGCCAAAACGATATCTAAATTACTGTGACTTTTTTTTTTTGTCTGGCTGTTAGGTGTTTTATATTGTTTTTAGCGCTGTCAAACGATTAATCGCGATTAATCGCATACAAAATAAAAGTTTGAGTTTGCCTAATATATGTGTGAGTATTATCATGTATATGTAAATACAAACACATTCATGTATATATTTGATAAATATTTACAAGTATATTTATTTATATTTTTATATTATATATAAATAAAAATATTTTGTACATAAATAACATATTTCTCTTAAATATATACATTAATTTGTGTGTATTTACATATACATATTAATTACACACAGTACTCACACATATATTATGCAAACTAAACTTTTATTTTGTATGCGATTAATCGCGATTAATCGTTTGACAGCGCTAATTGTTTATATCGAGAATTTTTTTTAGGATTAGGATTTGCTTTATATGCTATAGCCTACACTGATGTCCTGCTGTTCAAATTAAAAATACCCCAACATATGTCATGATGACAAAATTATATGCCAATATGTAATTTTTTAATGAAGACAAAATTCCCATGCTCTTTGCCTCAGTGGAGGTTTGACATGAAATGTTTCTCAATTCTCGCTGAAAGCAATGCATTACGGCCACGTCGCGTCACTTTACGTGGCTTAATCCTACTAAAACAACAACCAGCAAAACTAATTTCTCACACATTTTCTTGTCATCAACAGCATCTAAGACAACGGCAATGTAAAGTGGAAATACAGTATTTTTATGCTTCGAGTTTCTAACAGTTTTCTATAACACTGAATGTGTAAGCGAGTTGCCTTCATATTCGGCCTGACCTGCTTGTCTAAAGCTTTATTGGTCTTTTAATATCACTGTCTTAATGCATCAAGCGTTTTCTTTATAATGGTATTTTATTTTCTAGAAAAAAGCTTAACGTGTTGCTGGCTAATTAATTGCCTTCATAGTGTGGGATCATCTGCTTGTCTGTATAGCCTACATATGCTTTATTTATAAGGTGTGTAGCCTACTGAATTTGCACCTCCAATATCACTGTCTTAGTAGTAGCCTACATTAAGCCAGCATTTTTCACGTTAAGCGCTTAGAATGTCCCGCTTCACAGTATAGCATACAGTATAGCATACAGTATAGCATGCGGCAGTATCGGACCCCTCGTGAGTGAGAATGGGTTGACTTTTTAACGGGAACAAGAGGGGAGCAATCTCGCCAGTCACCATGTTGGGACAGGTGTTCTGCAATGCCCATTTCAGTTTTAAAATCAAGTCATCATGGTTTCAGAGACGTGACTCTCGAAAGTGTGGGAGAAACAAAAATTTTACAAAAGAAAATCGGTCCATTTTTAATTTTGGTTTATAAAAATGCAAAACGTAATGAACAAAAATCTGAAAAAAAGTCAATGTTTATTTTGTGCGCATGAAATGTGTGTATTCGGTTTTAATTTAAATTTTGCTATTCAACATAGCATTTAAAAATACAACAACAATTTTTTTTTTTTTTTCTCGACGTGGTTAAAAAATGAAAAAGGAATGGACGCAAAAGTACACGGATCCACATACTGTTCTACCTCTACTGTCTGTCTGTCTGTCTGTCTATCTATCTATCTATCTATCTATCCATCCATCCATCCATCCATCCATCCGTCTATCTGTCTATCTGTCTGTCTGTCTGTCTGTCTGTCCATCCATCCATCCATCCATCCATCCATCCATCCGTCTATCTGTCTGTCTATCTATCTATCTATCTATCTATCCATCCGTCCGTCTGTCTATCATTAAAAAGTTTGGGGTCTGTAATTCCTGTGATTTCTCTTTTTTCCTGAAAGAAATCAATACTCAAGGATCCATTAAACTGATCAAAACTGACATTTATATACATTTCAAATAAACTGAACTTTCTATTCATCAAAGAAAAATAAAATGTATCAGTTTCCACAAAAATATGAAGCAAACTGTTTTCAACATTGATAATAATCAGAAATGTTTCTTGAGCATCAAATCAGCATATTAGAATGATTTCTGAAGGATCATGTGACACTGAAGACTGGAGTAATGATGCTGAAAATTCAGCTTTGATCACAGGAATAAATTACAGTTTACTATATATTCATATAGAAAACAGCTATTTTAAATTCTAATAATATTTCACAATTTTTTACTGTATTTTCACTCACAGACCCCACACTTTTAAACAGTAGTGTACATGTTTCATTAACTCATCATGATTTGTTTTTCAGGCAACTCCAAAAAATAGTTCAAGATATAAAAAAGAATGACGACAGCCTTTTCAACAGATTAAAAAGGTATGTTATATTCAGTATACTACATGAATTCAAACACAACAGGAGACGACAAAGTTATCAATCAGACATTTATAAATGTTCATGTTCCGAGCTTAAAGACATCAGTCCTGACTCACAGTCGGTCTGAAAACAGACACGAGGAAACATCTGGTGACTTTCCTCTCACTTCCTCTATTCATACAGAGGAATAGTCCCAAAACAGGCCATTAGGTGTGGCGTGCATGACAGAAACAATATTATTTGCAACAATAGCAAGCAATGTTATTAATGAAAGGACACCTGCTGTACAAAAACAGTCATTATAGTAACATAAAAACCCCCAAAACAGTTTTGGCTCATTCCTGATTGCAAATGCAATTATTTGCGGTGTTTGATAAGTCAGGTATCACTATTGCTATTGTTCATGCTTAAGTACCTCAAGTAAACGAAACTTAAGTGCACTTCAATGCATTTTTGTTCCGCGCCATACATGAATGATTCCTCATGTCTGAACTTTACTACGCAACTGTATTTACAATTTTCCACAATAAAATCCATTAAAAGAACAGCCTAGCTTTAGTGGAGGCGTGTTTTGCACAGGCAAACGACACTCACATTTTTTGCTTATGCAAATGATCAAGACAATAAAGTACACAGTTCAAACCAAAAAATAATAATCAATAACTGAATTCTTTTGTTTTTTAATTTATTCATTTTTAAGGTTTCAGACCGAACAAACGGCTAATATTCTCAAAACCGGGAGAAGTACGCTGGACCGGTATGATCAATGTTTCATTGCATTATTGTGCAATGAATCGAACTCTTAAAATCCAGCATGTGTGTCTTACAACATCACTGTTTTCTTCATCCAACCAGTAGGTGTCAATTGCAAAATATGGTGGTTAACAGTCTTTAAGGGTTCTGCGTGATCTTCTCTGTCTGTATGTGAAGAAATGGCAACAGACAGTCACTGTAACCTCACCTTTGTGGTGTCTTTCTTTGGAATGATTTACTATAATCCGGCTTTTAACAACTGTGTCATTATTCTGTTGCAAATGCATCCTGCCATTGTGTGTCTTTGCTTTTGTATGTTGTAGACTGCATGCAATTATATGATGTGGTGTTTAAACGTTGCTGACAAATGACAAATATAATCCACTCACTCAGCACACTATCACTAATCCACAATGTTCTGAAATCAACAGTAATGAAACCTCAAGAACTTTCTGTATTTTGGGTTATTTTCAATTTTGTTTCAGAATAAAGAAGAAAGGACCTCCAAAAGTACCAGCAAGAGACTATCAAGGCAAGTCTCTCTGAACTACACTACAGAAAGTGAAAATATGCAGCTAAAAAATGTGCACCTATTTCTACTTGATCATCTGACCCTTAAAAAAGACTTTAGCCGATGTAATCCAATGCAGTCAAGTTGATTCAGCCATTTGAAACAACATAAAGCATAACATAATACAGTGGCCCTTAAAAGGCTTACAATCAGTTTTCACACAGTGGTAGTTCATTATAAAGGCAATTATGGACCGTGTTAAAGAATCTATTATGTGTTGACAAATCAACAATCGACATTTGAAATATATTCAGTTACTGACCTCATGATGACTTTGTTGTGTCACTTTTCAGGCGAAGCTCCAGATACTGAGAAGTACTCTGACTCAGATTTTGTAAGTGCGCTGGTTTACTTCAGTAATGTCACGTCTCAACCTGATGAAGAATTCACAGTTCATTTACAAGAGAAATGTATAAATGTAACATCAGTAATAATTTAATAACTGTAGTCCATGCACATGCACATGCAATTCAGTATTCATTTTTAGTCAGGGTTAGTTCACCTAGAAATGAGAATTACCCCATTAATTACTTACTCTCAAGTCATCCTAGGTGTATATGACTATCTTCTTTCAGACGAACACAATCGGAGATATAACTTGTTGTACTTACTTAATAAGTTGAATACGGAAGGAATATATATATATATATATGTACAGTGGGTACGAAAAGTATTTAAATTTTTCACTCTTTGTTATATTGCAGCCATTTGCTAAAATTATTTAAGTTCATTTTTTTTCCTCATTAATGTACACACAGCACCCCATATTGACAGAAAAACACAGAATTGTTGACATTTTTGCAGATTTATTAAAAAAGAAAAACTGAAATATCACATGGTCCTAAGTATTCAGACCCTTTGCTCAGTATTTAGTAGAAGCACCCTTTTGATCTAATACAGCCATGAGTCTTTTTGGGAAAGATGCAACAAGTTTTTCACACCTGGATTTGGGGATCCTCTGCCATTCCTCCTTGCAGATCCTCTCCAGTTCTGTCAGGTTGGATGGTAAACGTTGGTGGACAGCCATTTTTAGGTCTCTCCAGAGATGCTCAATTGGGTTTAAGTCAGGGCTCTGGCTGGGACATTCAAGAACAGTCACAGAGTTGTTGTGAAGCCACTCCTTCATTATTTGCTTAGGGTCATTGTCTTGTTGGAAGGTAAACCTTCGGCCCAGTCTGAGGTCCTGAGCACTCTGGAGAAGGTTTTCGTCCAGGATATCCCTGTACTTGGCCGCATTCATCTTTCCCTCGATTGCAACCAGTCATCCTGTCCCTGCAGCTGAAAAACACCCCCACAGCATGATGCTGCCACCACCATGCTTCACTGTTGGGACTGTATTGGACAGGTGATGAGCAGTGCCTGGTTTTCTCCACACATACCGGTTAGAAATAAGGCCAAAAAGTTCTATCTTGGTCTCATCAGACCAGAGAATCTTATTTCTCACCATGGACCTTGGAGTCCTTCAGGTGTTTTTTAGCAAACTCCATGCAGGCTTTCATGTGTCTTGCACTGAGGAGAGGCTTCCGTCGGGCCACTCTGCCATAAAGCCCCGACTGGTGGAGGGCTGCAGTGATGGTTGACTTTCTACAACTTTCTCCCATCTTCCGACTGCATCTCTGGAGCTCAGCCACAGTGATCTTTGGGTTCTTCTTTACCTCTCTCACCAAGGCTCTTCTCCCCCGATAGCTCAGTTTGGCCGGACGGCCAGCTCTAGGAAGCTCGTCCCAAACGTCTTCCATTTAAGGATTATGGAGGTCACTGTGCTCTTAGGAACCTTAAGTGCAGCAGAAATTTTTTTGTAACCTTGGCCAGATCTGTGCCTTGCCACAATTCAGTCTCTGAGCTCTTCAGGCAGTTCCTTTGACCTCATGATTCTCATTTGCTCTGACATGCACTGTGAGCTGTAAGGTCTTATATAGACAGGTGTGTGGCTTTCCTAACCAAGTCCAATCAGTATAATCAAACACAGCTGGACTCAAATGAAGGTACAGAACCATCTCAAGGATGATCAGAAGAAATGGACAGCACCTGAGTTAAATATATGAGTGTCACAGCAAAGGGTCTGAATACTTAGGACCATGTGATATTTCAGTTTTTCTTTTTTAATAAATCTGCAAAAATGTCAACAATTCTGTGTTTTTCTGTCAATATGGGGTGCTGTGTGTACATTAATGAGGGGAAAAAATGAACTTAAATGATTTTAGCAAATGGCTGCAATATAACAAAGAGTAAAAAATTTAAGGGGGTCTGAATACTTTCCGTACCCACTGTATATATATATATACATTAAAAATAAATATAAATAACATTTATTTAAAACGAGTAATGACTTTAGGTGAAATTCTCCACTAATACTGTTGTAAAAGCAGAACATAAAGAGAAACAGGAAAGACACTGATTAATATCTTTAATATTACAGGACAGTGACACATATGAGGAGCCACAGGGTGAGCATGACGACAGCTATGAGCCTCCACCGAGGTCAGAAGGTCACGGTGTGAAGGCCTTTACCATCAGCCCATCCATTACAAACCCCAGAGAAGAGTATGTGGGTGAGTATCACGGCTTGATGGATCTTATCCACCTTATTTTTAACATAAGAGTGGATATTTGTAACCTGAATATGTCGAGGCTTTCGATCTCATCTGGTTTTGGTTATTTTAGCTGTACAAATACTGTCCGATATTGCAAACTGTTATTTGTTATTATATTATTTTAATTTATTATCAACACACTGTACACAACACAATAATAAACACACTGGTTTGTAGCGCAAATTATTTTTAAAGTCAGCATGAAATCAAAACTGGCTCCATTTACTTTGTAAATTTTCATGGTCTTATTGTGAATGATTCATAAGTGCACGTTTACAAAATATTTGATTTCATAATCTTTTATTTAAATGTAATAACTTGACTTTTTTTAGACCTAGAGCTGCATGATTAATCATTAAAAGATGGCTATCTCGATAATTCTCGATCTGAGAAAGCAGTTAGGCTATCTAGACAGCTTCAGAAACAGTCTTTTCAGCCACACAGTATCATTATTTTAGGGTTACAAATATTTAAATTATCACACAAGTACTGGAACAAAAGTTTATATTTTGGATATAAACACTGATGTCTATGATAGTGATCAAAATAGAGTAAATCACCTCCTGAAAGTGACTCAACACTTCATATAATGACTATATCGATTACATCGTTAGGTGGCGACAAAAGAATGTTAAAATGTATTTGTCATTGAATCATTCATTCAAAAGATTCGCTCAAAAACGCTGATTCATCCAGTAATGAAACAAGTGAAGTATTTATGAGGGAGTCATTGAATCATTCATTCAAGTGATTTGTTCAAAAACGCTGATTCATCCAGTAATGAAACAAGTGAAGTATTTCTGAGGGAGTCATTGAATCATTCATTCAACCTGATTTTTTAAAATAATTCATTCAAATTAATTACACATTTTAAATGGATTGCAGCAATTAATATTTTGTCAGAAGCTGTAGTAATTTTGTTTAGTTGCCTGTTCAGAATCATTGGAGAATCATGATCTCAAAATGTGATCCAGAATCGTGCCGCTCTACCAGGAACTCTTTATTTTGTAATCCAGTCAGTAATTGAAAATTAAGTCCTGTCCTACATTTACAAGAAAAATGGGGTGCAATCAGCATTTTATGTTGACTTTAAAAGGCTAGTTCACTGAAAACAATGAAAATTCTGCTATCATTTCCTCACCCACATGTTGTTCCAAAGCCGTACTACTTTCTTCCATGGAGATGTTTTGCAGAATAAAAAAAATTTTTTTTTTTTTGAAAGCTCCTGGTCACTGTATGGACTGTGCTTTCTTCAAAGGTTCTCCTTTTGTGTTTAACTGAATTAAGAAACATGCAATGAGATTGAGTAACTGATGACATCATACTAAAAGGTTCAGTTCTACAAAAGTAAAGTTCTGTTAAGCTGTAAAACCCTGTGTCTTTCTTCACCAGACAGCTGTCGTGGTCGGCCGGGAAAACCAAACACTCCTTTCCATCTGCAACAGAGGCACAAACCCCCGCAACCGACCCACCGCAGTTTGGCAGAGGAAGATGATGTAATAACGGCTTGCACTTTAATTTAGCGCACAATAAACTCCTGATACTACAACACTCACTTTCCTCTGTTCAGGGCGATTACATTGAGCCAGAGGACGAAATGGATGAAGATAATTACATTGACCCCACTGAGAAAACAAGTGAGATGATAAAGAAACGCTTATGCAAGGCGTTTTAAACGTTGTAGCACACTGAATTATTATTATTATTATGACTGCAATTAGTAAATCAAGCTCTAATGAGGTCTATTTACAGAGCCGGCGGTTAACAGAGGGGTCAAACCTTGTGTTCCTACTCGAGGAAACGGTCCAGGTGAGAGATTATTTTTCAAGAAGTGCACAGTTTTATAAGATTTCTTTGATCAAATATTGAAACCACATATATTGCTTTTTAGATTTCTATGAAGTTCCTGACATGAAGGTGAGCATTTGTTCAGGTTATATATTCAGATCATATTTCACTGCAAAATCCAAATAAATGAATAAGAACATGCATTGTGTGTGCAGTTTGTATTTTGCAAGAAAATTAAGCCAGTTGGAAACATTTTCCCCAAAATCTCAATACTGTAATATGTATATATGTGTCATTTTTATCAGTCCTGATCCTAGTTAAAATCAGCATAAATTACAGGTAGTACAACAAATACCACAATGCATAATTTTTTTAATGTTCTTGAAAGACTTAATGTGATTCGTCGTTTAAGCTTCTAAAATTAATTTGCTTTATAAATGCTCTGAAAAAAATGCTTTGTGTCCGTTTATAGGAGAATTCGCAGTCTAAGAAAAGGTAAAACTTACAAATTAACCATCTTATTTATATTACACACAGTAATTACAGGAGTAATTTAATTACACTTCACAGTACATGAACATGTTGCTATACATTCATGTTAAAATCCATTATATTTGGTCAAACTTGACTCCTAAACTTCCTCATTTCATTTGTTAGTGAGACACAGCACATGCTTCCCTCTTTTATTTTGATGTTCTCTGTCAATGTTCAATTATCAGCAGAAGTAATGCGACTCTTCAGCCGAACACGCAGATGGCGCCCCCTAAAGCCAGTCCACGGTATTACACAGTAATTCTTAATTGATGACAATTACAAACCACTTAATTATCACTGCATTTAACACAGTTGATAGTTTCTATCAAAATACAATAGCTGCATATATTCTTATTTTTTCATTACTTTGGTTATCTAACAATGCAAAACATTTTAAAATGTAACAGCCATCTGTCAGAACACTACAAAATATACCTGAGATAAATGTATTAAAAGAAAGAGTTTAATGCACAAATGAACTTTTTCATGTTTTATCTATTCATACAGAATGCACGCCAGAAGGCCAACAATGACTCCGGTGAGTATTGATCAATTAAATCATCAATAATATAAGCAAGAACTGCTACTACTACTAATAGTAAAAATAACATTATGAGCACTGACTGGTCAAGTGAATAACACTGATTATCTCTTCATGGCACCTGTTAGTGGGTGGATATATTAAGCAGCAAGTGAACATTTTGTCCTTAAAGTTGATGTGTTAGAAGCAGGAAAAATGAGTTTGACAAGGGACAAATTGTGATGACTGGATCAGAGCATCTCCAAAACTGCAGCTCTTGTGGGGTGTTCCCGGTCTGCAGTGGTCAGTATCTATCAAAAATGGTCCAAAGAAGGAACAGTGGTGAACCGGCGACAGGGTCATGGGTGGCCTAGGCTCATTGATGCACGTGGGGAGCGAAGGCTGGCCCGTGTGGTCCGATCCAACAGACGAGCTACTGTAGCTCAAATTGCTCAAGAAGTTAATGCTGGTTCTGATAGAAAGGTGTCAGAATATACAGTAAATCGCAGTTTGTTGCATATGGGGCTGCATAGACCAGTCAGGGTGCCCATGCTGACCCCTGTCCACCGCCGAAAGAGCCAACAGTGGACACGTGAGCATCAGAACTGGACCACGGAGCAATGGAAGAAGGTGGCCTGGTCTGATGAATCACGTTTTCTTTTACATCACGTGGATGGCCGGGTGCGTGTGCGTCTCTTACCTGGGAACACATGGCATCAGGATGCACTATGGGAAGAAGGCAAGCCGGCGGAGGCATTGTGATGCTTTGGGCAATGTTCTGCTGGGAAACCTTGAGTCCTGCCATCCATGTGGATGTTACTTTGACACGTACCACCTACCTAAGCATTGTTGCAGACCATGTACACTCTTTCATGGAAACGGTATTCCCTGGTGGCTGTGGCCTCTTTCAGCAGGATAATGCTCCTGCCACAAAGCAAAAATGGTTCAGGAATGGTTTGAGGAGCACAACAAGGTGTTTGAGGTGTTGACTTGGCCTCCAAATTCCCCAGATCTCAATCCAATCGAGCATCTGTGGGATGTGCTGAACAAACAAGTCAGATCCATGGAGGCTCCACCTCGCAACTTACAGGACTTAAAGAATCTGCTGGTCACATCTTGGTGTCAGATACCACAGCACACCTTCAGGGCTCTAGTGGAGTCCATGCCTCGACGGGTCAGGGCTGTTTTGGCAGCAAAAGGGGAACCAACACAATATTAGGAAGGAGTCATAATGTTATACAGTGTATATATCATCATTAGTTCATCTTAGCTAATGCATTGACTAATGTTAACAAATGAGACCTTATTTTAAAGTGTTACCATCCTTTACAACATGTACACGCGATTTCCATGTAGATAAGTGATCACACCTATATGCACATAATTAACAGCTCAAAATGCATGTTTTGAATTGAGAATATGCTGACGGTCTTGTTCCACTGTTGTGTCTGAGAAGGAACAATCAGAGGACGAGTATGAGGTGTGTGACGCAGATGACAGTGAGTATCAGTTACACACTAAACCTGAGCAAATGAATACAGTAAGATCTCTATTGAAAAACAAACCTATGCAACATGTGTCTGACACTCCTTAGATGTTAACGAAAGACCCGAGGAGACCACGGATGCCCGGAGAACATCAATACCGACACCTCGACCTAGAGACCTGTAAGACCCGTAAACCCTGAACTATAATATAAAAACTCTGCCATAATATCAGGTTCACTAACAGTTCATCACTCCTGTTGTTTTAGGAAGAAACCATATCCTGCTTCGATACCGGTACACACTCAATTATCTTAAAAACAGTCATGAATTATTTCAAATCCAAACATTTTCTGAAAATACTCCATTATTGCAGAAACCAAGCATTCCTCAAAGAGAGAGTGAAGGTAATTATCAAAATCCCTCATGATGAGAATAACAAAAGCAATGGCTATGTTCAGAATGGAAAACTAGCATACAAGATTTATGTTTAAGATTATAACACATCGAAGTTAAAAAAAATAGGTCAACTTTTGGTAGTCAAACTGCATTGTTCCACAAAGTAAGCTCTGTTATATAATGCACAATTTGGCAGATCATTGCACGCATAGTTGCATACGTACAGAAAATAACCACACTGCACAAATAATACTGGTAGAGCTATGCATTTCTGAATATAGCCAATGCATTGTTGTTGCTTGTAACCAACTTGAGAGTTTCCAAGACGTTTATAAAGTGCAATGTCAATTATGACCTTTTATTGGTTTAAAGTCATCTACTAATAGTCATATGTTCTCTGTTACAGTCTCATTAACTAAAACCGCATCATTAGGTATATCACGAAGCCCACCGAACACCATGGTGAACCCATCGTCAACGGGGTTCCATCGAGCCAAGTAAGAAACCATCGACAAAGGTTTAATTTTCGACCGCAAGCATAAACTACCACAATATTACTAACCAGAACCAAACTCCTTCTCTGCCATAGGATGCCTCTGCCTCAACAACTTCCCTCCCAGAGTAAGACTGACACTTTTTCAGTTTGTAATAGATGCAATAAACATCAGAGCTTTCTAACAGGGCTGTCAAGTCTTTCCTTTTTATGTTTGTTAATTAATATTATTTATACAGGCAGAGGGACGTTGCCTTCAGACAGCAGATCAGCTAGAGATGCTGAGGAGGTGCTTAAAATTATGTTTCTGACTTCACTTTAAATGCATTTACTTCTTTACTTATAACTTTTCATTTTTTAAATCGACATGGTTTGGCTCTGACAGAGAATGAAAAATGTCTCAGTTTGCAGCACAAGTACTATAATCAAGAACGTCCCAGCATGCACTTACTCTGTCAGTCTAAGTAATCCTGTTCTCTCACAGGAAGCTGGTGTGTATAAAAAGGTTTGGTATGCCAGCAGCTGTGACCGCAAGACCGCAGAGGACGCTCTCATACGCTCAGCTAAGGCATGTTCGACTTGCACAGAAATAACACTGCTGCATTTTACAAAGCTACGTTGAATGACATTGCATTCATAAATCCAGCAAATGCAATAGAAGCAAGTTAATGGACCTTTCCAAAGTTACATATGCGCCAAAACCAGTCATAAAGGTCTATTTTTTTTTTTTTTTTTTTAAATTGAGATTTATACATCACCTAAAAGCTGAATAAATACGCTTTTCATTGATGTATGGTTTGTTAGGACAATATTTGGCTTAATTAAATTGATAAATTGACTATTTGAAAATCTGGAATCTGATGGTGCAAAACAAAAAAATCTAAATATTGAGAAAATCACCTTTTAAAGTTGTCCAAATGAAGTCCTTAGCAATGCATATCAACTCACAAAAATACATTTTTGATATATTTACAGTTGGAAATTTACAAAATATCTTCATGGAACATGATCTTTACTTAATATCCTAATGATTTTTGGCATAAAAGAAAAATATGTAATTTTGACCCATACAATGTACCTGTGCGACTTATGACTGGTTTTGTGGTCACATATGACATGTCTTAAAATCAAGTTCACATTCATGTCAACTGCATCTGGACCAAATTTTGTGTTGATATCTCAAAGAAGTTATGGCATTTGGAACCATGGTAGCCTTTTTATCAAAAGTCTTACTTTGTGAGCGCTAAAAAAGTCTGTTCGATATATTATGAATGTATGTAGTATGAAGGTAATCTAGACGTACTACATTCTCCATGTTGTTATTGTCATGTGACCGACCAGTGTCACTTCACTGCCATTCATAAATCCTCTCCCGTGGCCTCATGGGATAGTAAAGTGTCCATCATATGCACACTTCAGAATCTCGCCGGAAGAATTAGGTCATCCGGGTACTTTCTGATACTCTTTGAGTAGTGTGAATATGGACATACTACTTTTGTCACATATTGTTTTTCACCTACTATATAGTAGGGAAGTATGCGATTTCAAACGCAGCCCCAGTTTCCGTTGGAAAAACTTCCAAATGACATTGGAAAATACTGTGTTATGATCCCAGAAGTCCTATAGCTTTAGCCAAGCAGCACGACAATGTCACTCCGTGAGGATTCATGTTATTTCGTGTGTTTGCTCGTTTGATAACCTGCTCTAAATAAAGTTGTGCGATTTACTATGGTTTATCAATGTTTCACAAAATTACAAAGCAGAACATGGCCTCATCTGTAAACATTTTACATGTCCCTTCTGTGTGAGTTTTTCTAATAAAATGGCTGAGGGAGTGACCGCAAATTTGACACATTTTTCTCTTCTGATCGACGTATTCAATCTCATATTTTTTCCTCTTTTGGAAAAAAAGTCACAAACACTGTTGTGGATTTTTTTCTTTTGCTACTGGAGCAAATGGAAAAAAATTTTTTTTTTTTTTTGTAGTTTACGTTAACCACTATATACGAATTCCGCTTCTGAGAACCCCAAAAATGTGAAAAGGGTTCATGACAGCAAATAAGAATTGTAGAAAATAAATAAACTCAAAATGCACTAATATATTCAAAACCAGAAAATGTGGACATTGACAAGACTGTTGGCAGGCATTGGAGATGTGGAACAAACCAAATGGTTTTCAAACGATGCAGATCATCTTGACATCACAAAAACATCACAAATCACAAAATTAATCATTCCTGTAGCTTTATTCCCAGGGAATGCATGAGCTGATAAAGTGTATAGCTTGAATGCAATGCAACTAGTCACTTTGGAGAAAAACATCTGCTAAATGCATGAATGTAAATTTCCTTATGTCTGATTGTATTTCAGGATGGGTCTTTTCTGCTCCGGAAGAGCTCTGGTGTAGATGCACAGCAGCCGTACACCCTGGTGGTGTTTTACAACAGCAGAGTTTACAACATCCCTGTCCGCTACATCGCTTCCAACAAACAATATGCTTTGGGGAAAGAAAAACAAGGAGAAGAGGTAAAGAAGGACACGGTGATACACTGACCCCAAAAAGTATTTGGACATTTAAAAGTCGGCATTAAACACTAAACAGAAGTTGCGATAGTCTTTTCTTCCCTATTGTAACCTATATCCGAGTGAAATGGACAAATGTAGGGCAGGACTTTTGGCCATGGGGAATTGATTGGAGACAGTTGATTGGATAGTTGTAGGTCAGAGAAAAATTAAATGCTTCAACAGATACTACCCCCTAACCCTACTCGGGCAGCTTTCACAACCAAGTGTAAAGACCTTTTAGCATGCCCAAACCTGCAGGTAGGCTACTCACACTTGATTGATTTGATGGTTGTGGTTTGCTATTGGTAGACCTCATGTGAGTGACAGGTTGCCCCACCCTCACTGCAAGAGGCAGGGGAAGTCATTTTGATTATTTAAGATTACTAGGGCACGTTCATTTTTTAAAAATGTGCATTGATAAATCATTTATAATAAATATTGCAAGATTCCTTACATTTTGATTTCATGGTCACATTTAAAAATGAAAGTTTCAGATACGTGCGACTTAAAGGATTAGCCTAGTTCACTTCAGAATTCAGATTTCCTGATAATTTACTCACGCCCATGTCATCCAAGATGCTTTTCTTCAGTCGAAAAGAAATTGAGGAAAACATTCCAGGATTTTTCTCCATATAGTGGACTACAACAGGGACCAATGGATTGAAGGTCCAAATGTCAGTTTCAGTGCAGCTTCAAAGAGCTCTACATGATCCCAGACGAGGAAAAAGAGTCTTATCTAGTAAAACGATTGGTCATTTAAAAAAACACAAAATAAACCAAACAAGTTTCTATACTTTTTAACCACAAATGCTCATCTTGCACTGCTCTGTGATGCGCCACGCATTACATAATCACTTTAGAAAAGCCACGCGTGATGTAGGCGGAAGTACCGATCCAGTGTTTACAAAGCGAACATGCAAAGACTAAGTCAAACGCCTTTTACAAAAAAAGGTAAAACAGTGATGTCGGACTTCCATCTGCGTCATTCACACGTGACCTTTCCAACGTGATTATATAATGCGTGGCGCAGAGCAGTGCAAGACGAGCATTTGTGGTTAAAAAGTATAGAAACTTGTTTGGTTTATTTTGTGTTTTTTTAAATGACCAATCGTTTTACTAGATAAGACTCTTTTTCCTCATCTGGGATCATGTAGAGCTCTTTGAAGCTGCACTGAAACTGACATTTGGACCGTTGAACCCCAGTGAAGTCCACTATATGGAGAAAAATCCTGGAATGGTTCCAAAAATGTATTTTCGACTGAAGAAAGAAAGACATGAACATCTTGGATGACATGGGGGTGAGGAAATTATCAGGAAATTTGAATTCTGAAGTGAACTAATCCTTTAAGTGTCCAAATACATTGCATGTGGCAAAAAGAGGTAAAAGTTGTCAGCTGTCAGTCACTAAACTATAATTTCTCTTACTCCCAAGCGTTTCAGCAGCGTTTCTGACATTATTGAGAACCACCAGAAGAATCCTCTAGTGCTGGTTGACTCGCAGAGCAACACCAAAGACTCCACCAAACTCAGGCATGCAGTGAAGCCATGAAACAACAAGAATGTGAATCTGAAGACGCTGCAGCCTGACAAATATAACTGTACTGACATTCAACTGTGTAACCGTTTCACATCTTACCTTAATAATAGATGATGGAAACACATCCACGCTTGCAAAGCTAGGACTTGCTGCTACTTTTATAACTTATTTAACTAAATGACAGGTAACGGGCAGTTCGCACAGGATGCGCTAGTGCTTTAGAAAACAGCAGCGTAGCAAAATGAAAACAACACAGTATTTTTAATTTTGACGCGGTGTGCAAGAGCGCGAGACGCCGAAGCGGCGCAACGGTGAAAGAAGTCAGAGTTGCGCATGTTTACATAGAGAAATTATTTAAAAATACAGTGCACTAGAACACAAAACATGTTCTGTGCAAACCATCCTGAAAAAGCAGAGAAAAGAGTGATGTTAAGCCTATATGAAGATACGCAAATAAGGTACAGTTGTACAGTTTATGTGTTGCTGAATCATTGTATAAACATTTTGTTTTACCAAGGTGTGTGCAGCGAAAAATAAATATGAAACTTTTTACTTAAAATTATGGTTGTGTACTATGTTCATTAAAATGATTTATATAAATTAAATTTATTTTACACAAGTTGTCACATGAGTCTCAGCGAAGTAGATCAAATGCAAATATTCTTTGGAGCATTACATCCATTTTGCAAGAGTAGTATGTCATCTAAAACCTAACAGTAAACAGTATAGTATATAAAAACAATATTTGTATAGTAAAAAAAAAAATAAAAATGTCTAACCATATAGTTCTGTGACTACATTTGATCCACATTCAATGCCTGTAATTTCATTTACATTACTTTTAAGGTTGCAATAACTGGAAGCCTTGTGGGCCACTGAAAATCAATTGACCTTCTATGTTTTTAAGTTAAAAGCCCAGTTACCCTAAAAGCCCTTGAAGAACTTCCAGTTCATCTAGATTTAAATTAGGATAATTTTGGTGAAAACTCGAAAAAGGACAACCCAGTAACTGTGTTTTGGCAAGCCTTTCTCTGCAAGCATGTGAAAAAAACGTGCTCCTCAGAATTCACTCACATTACCGCGTTTCCACCCACGGGGCCGCCATTTTGTTTTCGCAGGCGACATCGGTGTACCAGTTCTAACGCCATTGCAAAAGTCGGAGCAAAGCATGCTAACTGTTCTGTCGTTGGCTGCACAGAAGAGCACCTAACACTATTTAGAGCTTGGATAGCCTGCAAGTTGACCCTGACAAGCTCGATTGCTAAAAAAAAAAAAAAGGAGCGTTTTTGTCCGAGCGATATTTTGGGAAAAAAATATTAGACCATTCACAGCATTTGATAGCAATCATCAGTGTTGGGTAAGTTACTTCAAAAAAGTAATTAATTACTAATTACATCATCAATGCTGTATTTAAAATACTTTTCTAATTACTCTGTCTGAAAAGTAATTTAATTACTCAATAAGTAACTTACTAATTACTTCTTAAAGTCCCTAGAAAGCTTGACCGGATAGACAATAGAAAGGAAACTTTTTTAATAATTTAGTCAAACATGGAATAATTTAGCCTTTTATAGCTTTTAAAACCATTTTAACTTTATTCAAACATATACTATAATACTTTTATTTACTTTATAATACTTAAATTTTTTTTTTAGTAACAAATAGGGATGTCACTATACCAAAAATCTAGTAGTCGGTACCGATACCACCAAAAGTGCACAATACTCGAAACCACGGTGAAAATATATATAAATACAAATAAAACAATGCTATATATTTTTTTCCAGGTAGGTCTAATAGTAGCAAATAAAAATACCACAGAAATGGAATAATCAAATATAAAATAACTCTGCATAGTCATAACTGTATAAATGAAATATAGATTAATCCTTATTAAAGCTTTTCTTTTGTTGTTTGATTATCATTTATAATACAAACAGCCAATAGCAGACAGTAGCCAGAGGACAATATGCAGTTCACATTCACATAACCAACGCGAATATACGCCAAGACGGGCATTTTGACATAACCGTGTGTGTATTTGAACGTTTATGTGTAATAAACCGCGAAAATTTGACACTCGTGAGAGGCGGCTATGTGTGCGCGCTTTGGTCGAGAGCGCGCTGACTGAAGACCGTCTCTAAGAGAGCGCGCGCAGTTTTTTCTCCCTAGGACATAGCTTACATTTAACCGTAATGTTCTTGCCTAACTGTGTCAAAAAAGTGAAGTAATTGGAATAGTTCCATTCTGCAAAACAGCCACTTACTTAGTAACGCCTTACAACCAACACTAGCAATCATAAACGTTAACCGGATGTGTATAACTGTTTTGCAAATAGGTACGCTACGTATAGTGGGCGTCCATACAGGTTTTGCACAAAAGATTAACATGACGACACATGCTAGTCGATGAGTTGAATCAACTCCACAGCAACTACATAAATTTATCCACTAACCATTCAGAAACGTCCAGTTTCATCCTAAAAGTTGTAACTTCTTCCTGAGTCTCTCCATCAGTGTCCGACTCCGGTTTGAACAATGTAAGGCTGAACACACTCATTTTGGCTGCGTGAGATTCTCCAGCTTTGTTGTTGATGAGCAACCGAAGTGTGAGCTGTTAAAGCTCCGCCCTCTTCTGGAAAGGGGGCCGGGAGCAGCAGCTCATTTGCATTTAAAGGGACACACACAAAAACAGCGTGTTTTTGCTCGCACCCAAATAGGGGCAAATTTGACAGGCTATAATAAATGATCTGTGGGGTATTTTGAGCGGAAACTTCACAGACACATTCTGGGGACACCAGAGACTTTTATTACATCTTGTGAAAAGTGGCTTAGACAAGACAAGAGTTTGTTATGCACAACTGTATTGTCGGAGCAATCGTGATTTTCTTAAACAGCTAGTTACCTCAGCTCAAATCAAAACAGAAAACAAATACATGTTCAAAATAATTATATTTATTTACTGATAGCGGGTCTAGGAGGTGTAAGGAGGCACTTCTACAATACAGCAACACAAGGTGTCATTCACAGCTGTTAGTGCTTATACCAGTGTTTAAACCTCTTTACAAACATAAGAGACACATTTTCTTTGGTTTTCAAGTTAGGTGGATCAGAGACCTGGAATAAAGACCATCTTCAAATATTGCAGCAGGACATTTATGATATTCACACCACTCTTAAGTGCTTCAAACTTTGCAGTGCAATCGAAAGTCAGTGAGGTCTTGTTTTTAGTTGGTGAAAATAAACCCATTCCTCACGAAATTATTATTCTGATCAGGTTACACTGATCTTTAAAAAATCCTTTGGCTTCATAAATGAGAGATTTTGACTACCGAGACCATAACATCACAGTTTACAAGATTCTTTTATCAATGAATAATACATTAACGATTAGATAAATGTAAGGTAATTAATTTAAACATTTAATTAAACCCTTAATCAAACCCATGTAACATAACAGCCAACTGCATGCTGAAAAAATAAATATAAAGACAATTAGTATAAATACACAACAGAATTTCAGTGATGGGTCAACATATGCTACTGCACACAGGTTTAGTTTTAAACTAATGCTATATGTACAGGCAATGTGACAAACAGAGGAAGCTAAAGCACCTTCCAAAGTCAACGACCAATGGATCAACAATCTACTTTACGTTCTGTAAACATTCGTCACAAAAGCCTTAATAAAGTTGATTAGTAAAGCAAAACGGATGTAATGAAGCAGTTAAACCACACATGCCCCAGTTTATCTGTTTTAAACACCAAAAATAAAATAATAAAACGATGAATTGAAAGCTACATAAAGTATTAAGACAAACAGATGTCTTAAATCAAACAACTGCTCAGACACTCGTTCAGCGTGAAGGTCAACACACTTGTTCTATTAGTATTAAGTTTACAGCAGTGGAATATTGTCATAAAACCTGAGGTCTCTGCAATAATTCTGATCTATCACAGTATCGTGCGAGATGGATTTGGTCTGAAACAGTGATTTATAATATATTAGATAATGCACTGCACTTTTTCACATTGTGGAACAAAATAAATAACGCTCGCTTGTGTCAACTTGAATATTCAATCATATAAACTGCCACCCAAAAAAGGGTTTAAAAGAATATTACTACAAAGAATGAAACAGTAAAGATCCTCAGATTTGGTATTTTTTCCTCACCCTGAGATTTGCATAGTAACCCTGATTCACAGCACTTCTTAAAAATGGCTAGTGCAGAAAAACGTCCCTGCCGTGTGAATGCAGTTCTCCTATCTGTTAAAGAGCTGGTTCCAGCCTCTGGTTGCTTCCATTAGATGTCTTTGTCCGTGTCCTACCCAAGCTTCTTGGTTTCTAAAAAGCCGCCCGCAAAACCAGCATCTAAACGTTGGCTGTAGCACAATGCTTTCTGATAGTGTTGGTACCACGGTATACTTTCTTCCACACACCCTTTTGAGCCTCAGTTTCAAGCTGAACCTTTCCTTAACAGTCCCGTTTGGCCATTCTCTCCTGCAGTGGGACGCATGGCAATTGGCGATGAGGTTATTCCGGAAGGCGTCGCAGTTCAAATCTGAGAGCGCTCGGAGAGTTTTACGAGACAGTACGACCCGTTGCACGGCTCCTTTGTGCTTGTGAACGACTTTCATGATGTTTGTCACCTCGGGAATATCAGTGTCGGGATGGTTGAGAACTATAACAGGCTGGTTATCACGTGGGATTTGAACGGATTGTGAGGAGCTGTAGGGAATCAGTCGAAGGGTCGTCGGAACGTCTCGAGCCACCGGTTCCCAGTGGAGGACGGATGCTGAGGCCCTAGTCGATCGCTTCTGGGATTTACTGACGGGTCTGTGAAAGTCCGCTGAGGACGTTTCTCCCATGCGCTTTCTGTTCAGTGATGCAAGAGGGCCGTGTGACTCACTGGAACCGGTTGCTGGTACACATGTGGAAGAGTTTGAATCATCAGGAAAGAGGATGCTGGTGTCGACTGGATCAGATTGCTGGTTTGTACCTGATGAAAACATGGAGCAGAAGAATAACTAACATGGCCGTTCACATGCTTTAAAATGTTTTAGCAAAAATATATGATGGTGTTCAAGTTTGGAAACATTACTATTTTTAATGTTTTTGAAAGTAGTCTCTTCTGCTCATCAAAGCTGCATTTATTTGATCAAAAACACATTAAAAATTGTGAAATATTATTACAATTTAAAAGAGCTGTTTTCTATGTGAATATATAGTAAAGTGTAATTTATTTCTGTGATCAAAGCTGAATTTTCAGCATCATTACTCCAGTCTTCAGTGTCACATGATCCTTCACAAATCATTCTAATATGCTGATTTGATGCTCAGTTATTATCAATGTGCTGCTTCATTTTTTTTTTTTTTTTTTTTTATTGGAACCTGTGATACTTTTTTCAGGATTCAATGATGAATAAATAGTTCAAAAGAATCTTTGCTAACAATATGAATCTCTTTAATCAATTTAACACTTCCTTGCTGAAAAAAAGTATTAATTTTTTTTCAAAAAACTTACTGACCCCAAACTTTTGAACATTATAGTGCATATTGTTACATCAAAAAATCCTGAAATATTAAGCAGCACAACTGTTTCCAACACTGACAATAAATCAGCATATTAGAATGTAGAATGTAATGTATACTGTATATGAAGAAAAAAAAAATATTTTCTGTACTATGTATTCTATTACTGGTACAAATAAAATAAAAAAAAGAATAAAAATTCATCCTTGTGTTAATTTAGAGAAAAATATGGTAAGCACATTTAATTAATTACTATATTTTAATTAAACTTGCATTAAATGATTTGAGTAAATGCATTAAAAAAGCATAAAAACACACTGATAAATATATGGTAAAAAAAAACAAAAAAACATGGAAAGCATGTTTAATGACTATATTTTACTTAATGCATTAAATGCTTTGAATCATTGTAGCATCATTAGGCTGATTGAAAAGATGGTTACCGAGCAATTTCAGAATAAATACAAAAAATTGTTTTGATGATAATTTTGATAAATATATTTCAAATAACGTCAAAAGGATGAAAGCTATGGAAGCTTGTTTCCGCCATGAAATGAAAAATTCAGAATTGCAAGATATAAACTCACAATTGCAAGTTAAAAAGTCAGAATTGTGACATATATACTCGCAATTGCATGTTATAATTGTGCAATTGTGAGGGAAAAAAAGACAGACTTTTTTTCTCAGAATTGCGAGTTTATATCTCACAATTCTGACTTTATAACTCGCAACTGCATGTTAAAAAGTCAGGATTGCGAGATATAAACACACAGTTCTGAGAAATAAAGTCAGAATTGTGAAATGCAAGCTCGCAATTGCAAGAAAAAAAGTCAGAATTGTGAGATAAAAAGGTCGCAATTACCTTTTGTTATTTTTTTATTTAGTGGCGGAAACAAGCTTCAATAGAAAACCTCAAGATTCTATGATATGATATTCATAATCTATAGTAGATTCTCTGATGATTAATAATATTTATAAGAGCTTTAACCATTATATTTTATGCACCATATGCAGAACTATCTAACATTAATGTTATATGAAATCCTGTGAACATCAGCTGCTAATGATTATTGCAGATACAGACGTTCGTACATGTGAATAAGTAGGTTTGCACAGTCAAAGTGTTCACAGACCAGCTTTGACTGATTTAATATGGCGAAGTCTCCATTTTGATATCTATGCACGTGACCTTAGATATACTGAACTGCTAAACAATACATTTTTTTTGCCAATGGAAATATTTTGGAAAGATTTCAGTGTTTTGTAGGCCGAACCACATTAAACATGCTGTTAAAGTCCATGGTTTTACAAACGTCTTGAAGGATAGACCACACCTTTTGAGTGATGATTTTCTATGGCGTGACTTTTTTCTAGGATTTTTTTTACTCCAAAGCCAATCAAATATTTTATTTGAGTATAACTAGAAAAAATATATATTCCACTGAACACAATTGCATTGAAATTTCCACGGGAATGCTGTCTAAACGACAAAACACAACAAGTACACTTTACCTCCGGTGCATGCTAAATCTTGCAGAGGTTCATCAGAGTCGTTATGTGAAGATAAAGTCCGATCCGCTCTCACTTCATCCAGCAAATGGCTGATTGTTGTTAAAGGCAGCTCATCCACCGTCTGATACAGGTCTGGAGCGCTGAAGTTTTCCCTCTCACAGTCGTGCTGACCTACCGGGACCAAGGAATCTCTGGGGTCCGTGTTGTTTGTGCACTCGTCGGCATGGCTGTGGAATAACAGGCCCTCATCTTCACTTTGAAAATGACACAAAGACTCAGTCAAATCCTTCAGGGGAGATCTAGAGGACGGACTAATGCAATCAAACCCTGAGATTGAGCAAGAATCTGTGTTTGAATGAAGCCGAATGATGTTTGAGTCTAGTGTAAGATTGTGTTCTTTATCAAATGCTGCCGTAAGGAGTCGTGAACTACACCTCTCTTCCAAAGAACCCGTATCAGAGGTCAGATCACTATGACAGCCTGAATCTCCTTGGCATGCGGTAAAGTTTTCTTCTGATTCACTGAGGGTTTTGTCTTGGCAGTCTTTCGCTCTCTTTGCATGGGGACTTTGAATATGCACCTCAGCACAAGAACGCAGTTTCTTTCTGAGGTTGAAGACGTTAAGATCAATGGATGTATTGCATTCGGTAGGTTCCTGATTGTTGCAGCCATCTTTTTGTTGGCTTTTTATCCTTTCAACCACTGAAGACAAAAATTCCCGTTGAGCTACACATCGTTCCTGCTTCTTTCTTTGGGATGAAGACCTTCTAGATGTCACCTGAGCATGAGAACAGTTTCCTGAGGCATTAACAGCTGAAATATCATTGGATTCATCTTGTTGATTGGTTGGTTTCACAGTGTGAGATTCCACTGGAGTCAAAGTGTCTTGCTTGTTTGAAGGAATGACTTTGAGAACTAAATGCTTTCTGCCGTCCACCATCTTGAACCCGACCACCTTTGTAGTGCAATCTCGGGGAACAGATATATTGTTCTTCTCCATAAGTCCGGTTAGCTTATCTTTTCCAGTGCGCCGCAGGCCTCGGTGTGGCGTGCTACATTGCTTTGCATTCAGTTTTGACGGACAGGGTGTAGTCGGCACAAGATCATGTTCACTTTTGAGAGATGCAGGCCACTTTTTACCACTACAAACTGTCCTTTCAAGAAACTGCTGTGTTTCCTCCAAGGTCTTCTCTGGATCCAACAACATGCCTTGGTTGTCCAGTAGACCAGGTGTGGATAATGGTAATAATTGGGATGCCCATTGGGGTTCTGGTTTTGGAAGCAAGAACTTAAACTCTTGGGACGGGTTATTGTCTTTCTTGCAGGCTTGTGCCCGTTTTCTCCACCAATTTCTTCTGCTCCACCTTTGACGGCATGCAGCAGCCATTTGCTTTAGAAGATTGTTTTTCTGTGCCGCCCCCAACTTACCATTAGTAATGCTTTCTTCATGATTGCTTATGATTGGTGGTGAACATGAGTGACATACAAGCTGCTCAATCTCCTGGATGGAGAGTTTGCATTTTGGACAGTAGTATTGACCATTCAGAGAATGGTGAGTTTGACAATGTTTGGTTAGTTGGGGCAGCGTTTGCTGGACGTTGTCATTACAAATCTCACAAGTGAACAAACCGTCCTTGTGATGCATTCGGTGCTGCTGGAGCGTAGTGAACACCGGCGTGGAGAAACCGCACATGTTGCATGGAAACATCGGTGGGTTTCCTTTGCCTCCGTGGACGATCTTAAAATGCATCATTAATTCAGCAGGTCTAAAGGAGATGCCGTCGTTGCATGCAGAGCAGATGAAGGTGTTCACCCCCAGCTGTCCTTTCTCTGACTTCTTTGTTTTCTTCTGACCAAGTGCTGTTACATTCTCTTCCTCTTTCACAGTGTTTTGTTCAGCGGGGAATGAAAAGGAGGACTTCCTGAGACGCAGGCGTTTATGCCAAATGCCCCTCTCTTCATTCCCAACCTGAGCGTCAGGTTTGGCGTTGACCCCATTCATATTGGATGTACAGAGCCCTACACAAGACAAGGAAAAATTTTACTTTTAGATAGATCATGCTTAAAAGTCAACAATCAACATAAAAAATGTAACATCATACTTAATAATCAATGTCATTATATTTTCACCAATGGTTCTGGTTGCAATACACATACAGTCAAACCAAAATGTATTCAGACACCTTGAACATTTCATTCATTAATATAGTTTATTCTCTACAAAAATGGTCATAAAATATGACAAGAACTCTTTATCAATTTTACAGGTACTCCACTGTATGAAGAATTTTTGGGTATAATATGTCACAGTTTACTTTATTTTGCTATCTTCACTTACATAAATGAACTATAGTGTCCTGCACCCACTAGTAAAAATATCAAAAATGTCTGAATAATTTTTGGTTTGACTGTACATGGGAAATATATTAACGTTCAAATGTTTTTTAAAAAAGGTTGCATTTTTTATTAAAAAACTGTAAAAACAGGAATATTGGATTTTTTTGTGGTTTTAACTGTGTAAACTGATTTTATTTGTATTTTTTTTTTCAGGATTACACTACTGTTCAAAAGTCTAGGGTTAGTAAAAAAAATTTTTTTCAAGAAATTAATATTTTTATTCAACAAGGATGCATTAAATTAATCAAAAGTGACAGTAAAGATTTCAAATAAATGCTGTTCCTTTGAACTTTCTATTAATCAAAGAATCACGGTTTCCACAAAAATCTGAAGCAACAAAACATTGATAATAATCAGAAATGTTTCTAGAGCAGATGATGCTGAAAATTCAGTTTTGATCACAGGAATAAACTACATTTTATTATATATTCACATAGAAAACAGCTACTTTAAATTGCAAAAATATTTCACATTTTTTACTCCATTTGATCAAATAAATGCAGCACTGGTGAGCAGAAGAGACTTCTTTCAAAAACATTAACCGACCCTAAACGTTTGACCAGTAGTGTATGTGACGTGTCGTTAAAACTTTGCTCGTTCATAACATTTTGATGAATCGTCGTAATGCATGATGTGCATATTGTGCAAACTATCTAATTAACTAGCGTTTATGATCAAAATCCACAAAAATCAAAACGAAAATACTGTCACATATACAGTAATTACATGTTTTAAGAATGTCTTCTTTGAAATATGTCATCTTCAGACTACAACATATTAATTACAATTCAGTATGTTTGTATTACCCTATGTATGCGTGTTCAGTATGTACTATGGTATTACCATGATTTTTGAACGTCATGATAGCGAATTTTCACTTACGTTTGTATTTATTACATAGTATACACACTTTTGTTATCTGTTTACTTTTGCTATTATTCCTTAACATTATTCTTATAAAGGTTAAAGGTTAGTTTAAAGGAATTTAATGCTTATGCAGCATGTGTGTAACAAATACACTTTGACTTTAGTAACAGGGGTTTTTTGGACATGTACCATGGTAATACCATGGTATTCTTTGAAAAACACTTGACTTCCATAGTATTATGATAGCCTTTTAGTCCCACGTTGATATACATCAAAGTACCATGGTACTGTACTGTTTTGTAAGCATAGTTTTACTGGTATATACTAATCTTCCTCTTCATATACACATGTGCATACTGACCCATGACATAAAATGTAAGAAATGAATCAAAAGCCATCAATGAGCGCGAACTAAGCATGCATCTTGAGTTGCACAAGTTAAAGTATAATCAGTTTGCACCTGTGGTTCAGTTGCCTAATTCGCCCCGTCTCACAATGCAATGAACGTGTTATAAAGTTTTAGACCATACTTAATGCAATGCAATGTCAAATGCACTGCAAATAGCCCGCGATAGAGTTTACTCCAGTAACTATGCAGTCCTGCTTATGTAAAGTTGGCCAACAAACATGTTTCAAACTGCTATATCTGTCATGCCATTCGCACGTGCGACATTACATTCCCACTTCTAAAACTTTAATTCTTCTTCAAAGTCAACGTTTACGTAATGCATATGTGAAAACGCTTATAAGTGCATGTAAAACTGTCGAATGTGATCAGACTTACAGCGCTTTTCCGCCTCCCGTCCAACCAGAATCAGTCAACAGCGCACGGCAGCCATGACAGTTCAATCCGGGGACAAAAGCAGCTCAAGCCCGTGACAAGAATGGATTACCTGCGTGCCACATCATACTAATGTCTAATTGCATTGTCTAAATTGCATGCATTTTCTGATTCACTAATACTTAGTTGTACGCTTTCATTTTGTGAAACAAGTTGTTCGTTTTCTTTCATTCGTGCAACAGATTATTTGAGTTTGTAAACAGAAAAGTACAGCCTATGAAGACAACATGCGCTTCCTCTTTCAACATAACATCACTCAACACTGCTTATAACGACCATATAGAGCCACAGCTAAACCTCCACACGTCCCTTATATAGTGAGCAGTTTCTTACATGCTCTTTTACACAAATAACAACGTGAGAAAAGAACATGCATTATAACACTAGACATTAATTGTTTTGTTGTTGTTTTTTACTTTATTTATATGCTATATTCATTTCATTCTGTTTCTGCTTTTTTCAACATATGACCATTTTGGTCAGTAAAAGTGGCTTATTTAGGGTTCCTGGGGTCATGGAAAACATAAAAACGTTCCAAATTATTATAGTTATTAAAATGAAAATGTCATGAGGATTTCATTCCTTAGATATTAAGGATGTGACCAAAATATTCAATAGGCTATTGGGAGAGAAAATGTACATTTAAAGAATCGATCATTAAAAAAAAAAAAAAAAAAAAATTATATATATATATATATATATATATATTGGTATATATGGATATCATTTAAATCTATTACTTATAAAGATAACATTTCTGTAATCATTAAAAACTGGCATGGTCCTGGAAATACATTGGTCAAAAACTTGAGACATAAGGAAAACACAAATCTAAAAAAGAAAGCACAGTCTGACTGAGGTTTATTATATGTATATATATATATATGTATCTTATAATGTATCTAATAATGTTTTTTCTGTAATTTTTTAAAGCTATTTTTAATAAAACAATTTGCCCGGTTATTAAAATCAATTGAACATACACAACACATTTACACACATACAAAAATATATAAACAAACACACACACTCACATGTATTCACACACACACACACACACATATACATACACACATACATACAAACAAACACACACAAAACATAATCACTCCCTCACACACACATAAACATATAAACAAACACACACACTCACATGTATTCACACACACACACACACACATATACATACACACATACATACAAACAAACACACACAAAACATAATCACTCCCTCACACACACATAAACATATAAACAAACACACACACTCACATTTATTCACACACACACACACATACATATACACATACATACAAACAAACACACACAAAACATAATCACTCCCTCACACACACATAAACATAAACATACAAACAAACAAACACACTCACATGTATTCACTCACTCTCTCTCACACACACACACACATATACATAAACACATACATACAAACACACACACACACTTACAAACATACATACCTACTCACACACTCATGTATTCACTCACACACACGCACACACATAAACACATACACACTCACACAACAAATATACACACACATTGACACACATACATAAACACATACATACAAAACAAATACACACACACAACAAATACACACACACAACAACAACAAATACACACATTGACACACACACATACACACACACACTGACACATACACACACACACTGACACACACACAACAAATACAAACACATTGACACACACATACACACTCACACATACACAACAAATACACCCACATTGACACACACATTGACTGACACACACACACACACACACAACAAATACACACACACACAACAAATACAAACACATTGACACACACATACACACTCACTCATACACAACAAATACACCCACATTGACACACACACACACACACACACACACAACAAATACAAACACATTGACACACACATACACACTCACACACATACACACACACACACACTCATACACATACACACATACGCACACTGACACACACTTTAGAAGTGTGTGTGTGTGTGTGTGTGTGTGTGTGTGTGTGTGTGTGTGTGTGTGTGTGTGTGTGTGATTTTTACAGGACTTGTAATTTGACTTAAGCACATAAATTCCATGCAAGTTACCATAAAAAAGCAAAAATAAAGATATTATATGTATTTCATGTAGTAGAAGTGCATTAGTACCCATGTAGAATTTTTGTAAAGTTGTAGTTTAACAGCAAGGGTTATAAATACCAGTAAACAGATGTTAGGTATCGCAGGATTTCCAGTCATTGTTGAGGAGAGGTTGACCTCTAGTGGTGATAAAGTGTTATAGCAGGCTCAAATACATTTGCACTTTTACAAACACCGACTACCGAACATTGTGATTCTTCTCGCATCTCTGTCAGGTGCCATCTTATATGTTCCAACCTCTTTTTTCTGTGTAATTCTGTGATTAGCACTTCTTTCTCGCTGCATTGACAAAAGTTGCGTGCCTTGTGATGACGCTGATGAAAGATTAACTCTGATTGGTTGCGCTCTGTGGTTGTAAGGCGCCTTTCGATTGGCTGAGATGGTCAATGGGCTTGCACTCGCAGTGCGTGTATTGTTACTCAGCTTGTGAACACAAGAGTGTGAACTTTACTTTGATTTACACTTTGATTACCAGAGTAAGTTTGTTCGGCTGCTGGTTTGCATTGTCCTGTCTGTATGCAGGCGTCTTTGTGTGAGGTAAGTACTTAACTAATTCAAAACATTGAAAAGTTTTCATCGTCAGCTTTTCTCCTTTATTTCTACTCACGGTTGTAGTGCGGTTGTTTAATTTGACCCGCGTCTATTAGAACTCATTTGATTCATAGCAGGTTAATGTATGCTAATAAGTTATTTCGCTCATTGTTACTTGTTGCCTGTGATCTGAACTGAGTTGGTTTGACCCAATAACTGTTGTGAACAATGAGAAAGACTCGGGCTTGTTACTTTAAATCCTCTTGATTGAGGAGAGTGTTGGACCAATCAGCGGTCTCGCCGTCATCAGCGCTGATTGTTGCTTAGGCTTTGATTTGTGTTGGAATGCATTGAGGTCCTTTTGCTCAATGATCCTGATCTGATCTTCAAACCTCATATATTCCAGGAGCCCGATGGAGCTGGAGGGTCAGTGGTGGAAAGGAGAACTTGCAGAGGACATCTATCAGGCCCTGCGTTACAAAGTTTGTATCCCTGTCACTGTGTTCTTATTTGGTGCCACTGAAGCTGTGTTATGATGTCATGCCTGTATGTAAACAAATCAGTATTACAACATTTTTATGGCAGTGAAATTGTCTGCTTGGTTTTTGCATGCATATGCAACTTCACTGAATTAATGTAAATGCAACTTCAATAAAGTTGTATATGCATGCATTTAAGTAAAAGTCGCATGCATTCATTTCAAGTTTTATTTAGTAAAGTTGCATATGCATGCATTTAAGTTGCATTTGTGTATTCAGTAAAGTTGTATATGCATTCACTTAGGTTATAGTTACATGCATTGAGTAAAGTTGCATTTACATGCATTCAATAAAGTTGTACATGCATGCATTCATGTAAATGCAACTTGAATACATGCATATGCACCTTTACTTGGCTATTGCACAGATGCATATGCATGCATTCAGGTTGCATTCAGTAAAGTTGCATATGCATGCATTCAGGTTGCATTCAGTAAAGTTGCATATGCATGCATTCAGGTTGCATTTAGTAAAGTTGCATATGCATGCATTCAGGTTGCATTCAGTAAAGTTGCATATGCCTGCATTTAGGTTGCATTTACATCAATTCAGTAAAGTTGCATATTCATGCACTTCATACTGAATAAAGTTGCATTTGTGTATTCAGTAAAGTTGTATATGCATCCATTAAAGTTGCATTTACATGCATTCAATAAAGTTGTACATGCATGCATTAATGTAAATGCAACTTGAATAGATGCATATGCATCTTTAAAAGGCCATTGCAGTAAGTTTTTCTTATTGATATGCATGTATGTGCAACTTAACTTGGTTATTGCACAAATCAGTATACCAAAAAAACATATGAATTGCAGTGTGGTTGTCTTTCAGGAGCTGCGATTGCCTGCATATAAAGGCCAGTCCCCACAGCTGAGCCTTAGACGATATTTTGCAGACCTCATCGCTATAGTCAGCAATCGGTTCAAGCTGTGCCCAGCAGCCAGACACTTGGCTGTTTATCTGCTGGACCTGTTCATGGACCGCTATGATATCTCAGTGCAGCAGCTTCACATGGTCGCTCTGTCCTGCTTGCTTCTGGCCAGTAAGAGTTATACTCCCATGTGCCACAACCACTTAGCAGCTGCATAGCAATGTGCAAACATGCAAAAATCACTTACATGTTCTTCTAAAATTGTAAACATCTAGTTGAAGATACTGCAGTACATCAGATGACAAAAGTAAAATGGTGTGCAAACATTTCACGTTGACTTATTTCTCAAGTTTTTATTATCCAGGTAAGTTTGAGGAGAGAGAAGACCGTGTCCCGAAGCTGGAGACGCTGAACAGTCTGGGCTGCATGAGCTCTATGAACCTGGTTCTGACCAAACAGGGTCTCCTGCACATGGAGTTGCTGCTCCTCGAGACGTTTCAGTGGAACCTGTACCTCCCCACGGCTGCACACTTCATAGAGTACTACCTGCCAGTCGCCGTGAATGAGACGGACCTGCATGACGGCTGGCCGATGGCGTGCATGGAGAAGACCATGCTGTACATGTCCAAATATGCCGACTACTTCCTAGAGGTGTCTCTACAAGGTGTGGCATCCAGTCCCAAATTCACATGCACTGCATTTTCACCTGTTGTGGGAATGTATACAAACTACATGATATACAGACTCAGAATGTTTCTGTTCTTGCACTGTTTTTGTACTACTAAAAAAGCATTTCTTTTCTGTGTCAAGACCATGCATTTCTGCGATTCGTCCCGTCCCTGGTTGCCGCAGCATGTGTGGCCTCCTCACGGGTAATCTTGCATCTGTCTCCGTCCTGGCCTCCACGCCTCCAGCGTCTGTCAGCGTACACCTGGGAGCAGCTGCTGCCCTGCGTGGAGAGACTATTAATGTGAGTTTGACCCAGGGTAATTATCCTTGACTAAAACCTTAGAAAAAAAAAAATTGTTTTTGAAAGAAGTCTCTTCTGCTCACCAAGGCTGCATTTATTTGATTAAAAAATTACAATTTAAAATAACTGTTTTCTATGTCAATATATAGTAAAATATTCCTGTGATCAAAGATGAATTTTCAGCATCATTACTCCAGTCTTCAGTGTCACATGATCCTTCAGAAATCATTCTAATATGCTGATTTGCTGCTCAAGAAACATTTCTGATTATTATCAATGATGAAAACAGTTGTGCTGCTTCATATTTTGTTGAAACTGTGATGCATTAGTATTCAGAAGTTTTGGGTAAGTATTTTTTAAATTTAGTTGATTGGAACTTCTTAATTATTGCCTTGATGGTGGAAATGGGGATTTTCAATGCTTTTCACATTGAAGAACTATATTCTTTGTTTTGTTTTTTTCATTATGATGAATGATTAAGGGAATTTGGCCTTTGTGTTTCCTCATGTTTATACTCCTGTGGAACAGGAAGTCATGGCTGGACAATTTCATGTTCATGATCACCCTGGTGTGCTAAAAAAATGTAAATAAGAATGGCAATATACTTCAGAGATATTTTACTCATAAAAAAATTCTAGGGGTGCCAATAATTGTGGCCAACGTGTTTCGGAAAAAAAACATTTATTTCATGAAGTGAATTTTTTTCCTCCCCCACTTTAAATTCTTTTTCTTCAATAAAAGGTTTGATTTTTGCTAATTTTATGGATTAAAGATCAAAAGGATAAAAAAAACCCAGATTTATTTTTATAGTCATCTTTGATCATATTTACCAAGGCTGTCAATAATTCTGACCACAACTGTATTAGAATGATTTGTAAAGGATCATGTGACACTGAAGACTGGAGTAATTCAGATTTGATCACAGGAATAAATTACATTTTACTATATATTCACATAGAAAACAGTCATTTTAAACTGTAATATTTTGCAATTTTTACTGTATTTTATTTTTTTTTTTTTATCAAATAAATGCAGTCTTGGTGACATTAATTATCCCAAACTAATTCAAAATATTAATAGAAACTATAAAAGTATCTCAATGATATTTTGACGCATGATATTTTGAGGTTTGACCTCATTGAAACTCTTCTGTCAAGTCCCACTTTTGCAGAATTAAAGCACTGATGCATGTTTAAAGGGATAGTTCACCCAAAAATTACACTGACTTCTGTAGTACGGGGGGGAAAAAATGGGGTCCTTCAACTGTTTGGATTCAAAATATCTTCTTTTGTGTTCAGCAGCTTCCATGCAGGTTTGGAACAACTTGAGGGTGAATAAATGATGACAGAATTTTCATTTTTGTGTGAACTATCCCTTTAAGCATTCTTTTTTTTTGAATGAAACCATTGGCAGTGTTCCTCCATCATTTCAGTAGTGCTCTCATGACGTCGCATCCTTCAGCATGTGCTGTGCTATAGTTAAATGAAAAGATTAATGGCACAAATATTAGACGTCGTCACTCCTAAATTTCCTCTCCCTCTCTCTTAGTGCTCATGACAGTGATGTAAAGGAAGCAAACAAGCAGAAATGCCATCAGCCGAGCTCTCAGCCAGCGCAGACGGTGTATCCCGTCCAGGCTCCGAGCGTGTCCTTGCATCAGTACATGCAGCGGCCGAACACACAGTACATGCAGCAAAACTGCCAGCCGGTGGTAGTGTCAGCTCAAGGTCCTGCAACATACCTGACACATACGGCCTCCACGGCGCCTCTGCGTCAGACACAGACCATGGATGCCAAGGTGAACGTGCCCGGCAGGGCTTACCAGGCCAACACGCTGTACCCCTGCTTTGACAGGTGATGAACCAGGACGGGAAAGCGCCGGACCGTTCCACTGCACAGGAGAGAGTTTGTATTTATGTGCGCAGCTGTACACCGTATACAAGCACACCGCTCTTAAATGTTACTTGAATCAAGCCACTTCAGCTGCTACATTCTGAATCCTTTTTAATTTAAGTGATTAGGGTGAAGACTAGATGATTTAAATCACTGAGGTGTGGAGTCATCCCAAATGTGCAATATTATAATGCTGTCATGCATTTCCCACTGGTGTTTCATTTGTTGTGTTAAGTTACTTAATAAATGAAGACATCGTGGGAGTTTGAAGTAACTTTGTACAAGAACTTACTGTTTTAACTAACACAAGCTAGTGTTATTTTGCTCTACCTCACTGAATGTAGACTATTATTGTCTTGCGACCTTACAAATGCACTTTGGTATAGTGTTTTTCTTTTCTTTTTTTCTTTTTTTTTTTTTTTTAATAAAAATGCAACATTTCTGTTGTAGCTTGTTTTGGTGCATTTACACTGAGGTTTGTATCGATTTGAACGTTTATTATTAAATTCACCCTTCACACAAACATTCACATATGCAACTATTTGTCTTTATGAATAGTTCTAGAATTCCCCTGCATTTTGTGTTTTGAGAATTTGAGAATCACACAGTTATTACATTCGTTTTTGATTCGTTTAACTGATGTTGAAAAATCGTTCACGTAAACCGATACGTTTGTTCTGATGATCACACTATGCGTGGGTGATTTTTTGTAGAATAAATGTTGATATAATGCTTTAAGATGCCTTCTCAGCTATTTGTTTTATAATAAAGATGTAAAAATGTGTTGGCTTTACCAGCCTGCAGCTATAAATGCTGTCCAATAATCAAGTTTCCAAATGTCATGGTTATGCAGAATGAAAATTGGACTTTTAATCTAGATCTTGCAATGTTCACAAGCATGGTTAAAACTCATTAACATGAATTGTTGCAAATAAACGTGTGAAATTATGAAAGAAACAGAGACAAAAATGAAACCTTTTAAGAGGGAAAATTTTCGCACCTGTATTGTTCTTTGTTGTAATTATCAATTTAAGGCAAGTGATTGTGTGTGTCATTGCAACTCAAAATATGAATACTATAAGTCCAAAAACAAAACAAAAAGAGGAACCAAATACATAATTTTCTTGCTATCTAATTAACCTATCTCAGACAACTAATGCAAAAAAACTGATAGGAAAAAGTTTAGAGAGAGAAAAAAGTTAAATAAACTGAAATAAATACATACAAATAAATATAGATAAATAAATAAAAATTAGTAGAGATGCACTGATGATACTAAATTTCTCCACCGATACGATAGCTGATTATTCAGAGTGATATCTGCCGATGCCGATAATGATACCGATAGTTTGGGGGTTCTGCAAAATTAATGATAGGCTACTTTTATTATAATAAATAATTAATCATTATATTTTAAAAAGAAATGCAAATAAAAAACTTTATTCTCTCCATTTCATGAACTTGTTTCAGAGTAACTGGTATCAGTTATAAACAAACACAACTCAAATTAATATTAACACATTAACGAAATTCTGAAGATTAAATTAATATTTCTTAACTGTCTGAATGTTATTAATTCATATAAGTACTATTAATATTGAACATCAAACTGGTTTCTTAGCATTTTCTTTACAAAAAGCACAAATGCAGTGCATTTTCCTGCCCTCTTTTGATTGAGAGAATATATCGGCCCTGACTATCGGCTGTTTTTTAACTATCGGCTAATAGTGTGAAAATTTGCTTTTAACAGCCGATATCGATTACTGGCCGATATATCAGTGTATCTCTAAAAGTGAGAATAAAATAAATACAAAATAGATTAAAATAAATGAACAAATAACAAAAATCTGATTAAAATAATTAAAATATATATTCTTAAACTAGATAAACAAATAAAAATAATACATCTAACAGTACAGAACAAAACTAAGTAAAAAAAAAAAACTTTTATTTATTTTAATATTTTCCATATAACAATTTACATTGAAATTGTCTAGACTTTTATTTTGAAGAATTCCCTAGCCTTGGCCGTGGCTAGAAAAAGCCTTGTCCTTAGATTTTATAAAACGGTGACCGGTTGTTTTTTAAAGCAATATTTTAACGACAACAGCATTTAAATCTAGAACATATAAAGACAAGAAAGAATAATATCATCGGAAATCTTGCTAATTATTCTCTATCGCGTCTTTTTTATTATTATTATTATTATTATTATTATTATTATGTGTGTGTGTTTCTCAACGCACCGCAGGAACTCAGCATGTGTCGTCACATCCGGTGTGTCTAAAACGCTCTAGAATATTACAGCAGCTTCGCGTTCATTCCGTTGTGTGTATTTAAGCGCGTGTCCGACTGCTGGCGCTCTTTCAGGCTGTCATGACATTACAGAATATATCCGCATTAACGCTCATGTAAACATAAGCCCTGAACCTGTGCTGGAGACGTCCAGAGGAGCATTATATTACATATCAACAGGTAAGAAAAAAGCAGGCAGGATTTAAGACTGACTAACACTCGCGTGCTGTCAAAACGCTGGATGGGAGTGTGTGTGTGCAGACATATCTTCATCTGGTGTAGCGGTGTTCATGCGAACTAATGAAATATACTTGGGGCGGTATGTGTTTATGGTCTTATTAAAGTCACAAACTCGTGCACAACATCAGTGAGGTGTGTTTTATTTTATTTTATTTTATTTTATTTTATTTTATTTTATTTTATTTTGATAGCCTGTCATTAAAACGAGCACGCGCTTTGCTCTAATAATTTACTGATATTCTCTCAAAACTGTTTAATCACCAACCGTTTTAACGGTCATATTCATACACACACACGTCATAATCACTGATGTCAGTGTCCAGCGATCGGGACATTTAAATCTCACGTGAATCACGTGGTCTGTAGTTTAAAATTCGATACAGTGTTACATTTGTTGTTGTTTAGAATACAAAAGTTAAATGTGTTTTTAAGCACTTAAAGTACTAGTACCCATTTTTAATACATCTAATTATAGTCTTTAACCGTAAGCTGTGTTATGCAATAAATGTTTATTTACACACCTCCCACAAACTGAACTTTCTAGAGAGATTCTGTCGAATTTTCTCTACAGGGCGGGACTAATATGCTTGCTTCCCTTTTCCTCTATTTAAACTGTGACAGCTATACTAGTAGGCTACTAGTTAGTTTTTTTAACCTAGTGATAGCAAATATCATCAAAACAGATAGTGGTATATGGTTTGTGAGTTGAGTTACTTATAGAAAATGTGGTTTAGAGTATATGGTTACAGTATTTGTTATATAGTTTGTACATTTTAGTAGGTTGCTTTCATGTAACTGATTATTTTATTTTATTTATTTATTGATTAATTTTCTTTTTCACCACCCTAAATGTATCATTAAAACAGAACTTTGTTTAATAAAGTGCCTCTTTAAAGAGTTTGGTTTTGCTTTCACCTGACAGGTGTGTGTGTGTGTGTGTGTGTTTGCGTGAAGTGCTTAAACCTGTAAGTCTTCACCTGTGGAAGAGAGCGGCCATACGGGCCCGTCGTCATGCTATGCTGGGGAAATGCCTCGTACGGGCAGCTCGGTTTAGGTGGAATTGATGAGGAGATAGTGCTGGAGCCGAGGAAATGTGAGTTCTTCGAGGGCAAGCGTGTGCGTGACGTGGGATGTGGCAGACGTCATACCGTCTTTCTGCTGGAGGACGGGACGGTGTACACCTGCGGCTGCAATGACCTGGGACAGCTGGGGCATGACAAAGCACGCAAGAAACCAGGTAGGGCCACACAGACGCTCTGCTAGCATTATAATGTTATGGCTTTTAACTGGATTACTTGATCTTAAAGGATTAGTTCACTTCAGAATTCAAATTTCCTGATAATTTACTCACCCCCTCGAAAAGAAATGAAGGTTTTTGAGGAAAACATTGCAGGATTTTCCTCCATATAGTGGACTTCATTGGGGTTCAACGGGTTGAAGGTCCAAATGTCAGTTTCAGCTTCAAAGGGCTCTACATGATCCCAGACGAGGAATAAGAGTCTTATCTAGAAAAGCGATCTGTCATTTTTTTTTAAAAATAAAAATGCTCATCTTCCACTGCTCTGCGATGCTCCACGCATTACATAATCACGTTGGAAAGGTGACGTAGGCAGAAGTGCCGCAGTAGGGCGAAAAACTACATCTTATTTTCTCCTCCAACTTCAAATCATACGACATCGTTGTTTTACCATTTTTTTTGTAAAGGCCGTTTGGCTTAGTCTTCACATGTTCGCTTTGTAGACACTGGATCGATGCTTCCACGACCTTTCCAACATGATTACGTAATGCGTGGCGCATCGCAGAGCAGTGCAAGATGAGCATTTGTGGTTAAAAAGTATATAATTTCTATTTTTTTTATAGAAAATGGCCAATGGTTTCTCTAGATAAGACACTTATTCCTCATCTGGGATCGTCTAGAGCTCTTTGAAGCTGCACTGAAACTGACATTTGGACCTTTAACCCGTTGAACCCCAGTGAAGTCCACTATATGGAGAAAAATCCTGGAATTTTTTGCTCAAAAACTTTAATTTCTTTTCAACTGAAGAAAGAAAGACATGAACATTTTTAATGACATGGGAGTGAATAAATTATCAGGAAATTTTAATTCTGAAGTGAACTAATCCTTTAATCTGAATGATTCACTTCAAGTCAGTGTGGCTGATGACATACGTTCCTATTATTTTTCACAAAGAAAATTAAGTGACACTTAAAAAGGTAATATTAAGGTGTTTCCTTCATTCTTGTAACACCCACTTTTCTTGATCCAAACATTTCTTCCTGGATCAAACCTCACCCTTCATTTTTTGTAAGTTTCAAGTAAAGTAGGTTTTGAATATATAAGATCAGAGTAAAGTGTTTCTTTGTTTTATTTTGCCTCATTTTACCTACACTACCATTCATAAGTTTGGGATTGGGGAGATTTTTTTTAATGTTTGTGAAAGAAGTTTCTTCTGCTCACCAAGGCTGGATTTATTTGATCAAAAGTACAGTAAAAACAGTGAAAATGTGAAATATTACAGTTTAAAATGACTGTTCTCTATGTGAATATATTGTGAAATGTAATTTATTCCTGTGATCAAAGCTGAATTTTCAGCATCATTACTCCAGTCTTCAGTGTCACATGATCCTTCAGAAATCATTCTAATATGATGATACTGAATGATGTTGTACTGCTCAAGAAAAATTTCTTATTATTATCATTATAAATAACTCCCTTTTTATCCGTTTAAGGCATCCTTGCTGAACAAAATTATTAATTTCTTAAAAAAAAAAAAAAATCTTACTGAACCCAAACTTTTGAGTGGAACATCACATTCTCACTCACAACTCTGCATTCCATTCAAGCACCCCTGTTAGGGAACCCTGGGTTATATTAGGTTATATCAATGGAACAGCCTGTACGTTAATAACATCTGCTGAAATCAATCTGATGGATTTGGTAACAAATTAACATTCCACAGAAATGCAGATATGAGTCGGTCAGTGTGACATCGACTGCTGTTCTAACAACTGTCGTTTCTTTAGAAGTCACATGACCTCTAACTGTGTGTTCACACCGCCGCCGGCGAGAGCGGCGAAGTGACAGAAAGTCATTGATTTTCAATGTGAGCCAGCGGCGAGCTCCGGCGAGAGCGGCACGGCGCATCTTGGACGGTGAGAGCATCGAGGAGGGTTGAAGTCAGGTCAACTTTATGATAATGAGCTATGACGCAGTTCAACGACAAATTGTGGCAACCAATCGGAATCCTCTCAAGCGAGGACCTCTACATTCCGATTGGTTGCCACAACTTGTCGTTTACTTTGACCCTCCTGCCGGCGGCGGTTTGAACGCACAGCACAGCGTTGTTGTCAGGGCGCTCTAGCGGTGTGAACGCACAGAAACTCTCTTTGAAGTATGTTTCTTCGCATATTTGCACTGAAATTGATGGGTCCTTTACAACAACAAATACTGTAAAATAAACCTTCACAAAGACATTAAAGGATTAGTTCACTTCAGAATTAAAATTTCCTGATAATTTACTCACCACCATGTCATCCAAGATGTTCATGTCTTTCTTTCTTCAGTCGAAAAGAAATTAAGGTTTTTGAAGGTACCATTCCAGGATTTTTCTCTATATAGTGGACTTCACTGTCAGTTTCAGTGCAGCTTCAAAGGGCTCTACATGATCCCAGACGAGGAATAAGAGTCTTATCTAGAGAAACGATCTGCCGTTTTCTAAAAAAAATAAAAATGATATACTTTTTAACCACAAATGCTCATCTTGCACTGCTCTGTGATGCGCCATGCATTACGTAATCATGTTAGAAAGGTCACGCGTGACGTAGGCGGAAGTACCGATCCAGTGTCTACAAAGCGAACTTGCAAAGACCAAATTAAACGGCCTTTACAAAAAAAGGTAAAACAATGATATCGGATGATTTTAAAGTTGGAGGAGAAAATGAGATGGAGTTTTTCGGCCTACCGCGGTACTTCCACCTACGTCACGCGTGACCTTTCCAACGTGATTACGTAATGCGTGACGCAGAGCAGTGCAAGACGGGCATATAATTTTTTTTTATTTTTTTTTTTAAATGACCGATGGTTTCGCTAGATAAGACTCTTATTCCTCGTCTGGGATCGTGTAGAGCTCTTTGAAGCTGAAACTGACATTTGGACCTTCAACCCGTTGAACCCCAGTGAAGTCCACTATATGGAGAAAAATCCTGGAATGTTTTCCTCAAAAACCTTCATTTCTTTTCGACTGAAGAAAGAAAGACATGAACATCTTGGATGACATGGGGGTGAGTAAATTATCAGGAAATTTTAATTCTGAAGTGAACTAATCCTTTAAGGAACATTTTTAAGAATATTGTATTATGCAGATTGTGCCGTTCAAATATGAATTTTGCTGTAGCAAATGCAACATATTGAAATATGCACAGTTATATTGGCCAGTATTCCATGTACTTCATCAATATAATCTGATGTTTACACCCCCTCTCTAGAACAGGTAGTGTCTCTGGATGCTCAGAACATTGTGGCCGTGTCTTGCGGTGAAGCTCATACTCTGGCTCTGAATGATAAAGGACAAGTGTTTGCATGGGGTTTGGGTTCAGACGGGCAGCTCGGCCTTTCAAATATAGAAGACCGTCTCCGTGTACCCAGGTAAAGAATCTGCACCTCTTAAACCTTGAAGTATCAAATATCCCAGTATTATTGCCACTGTAATGGGTTCCATTCCCATAAAACCTCTGTAGACAAATGACAATCATAGTCCATGACCTACCCACATAGCACAAATAACACTGTGTTTCTGTTCTCTCTTCTCAGAACTGTCAAGAGTTTGTCAGAGGTTCACATTACACAGGTGGCCTGTGGATATTGGCATTCTCTTGCTTTAGCCAGAGGTATGATTCTTATTATAGTTCTAAAATGTATTATTACATCTGAAACTGCTCTCTGTACCCTAATTATGTGATGTTATTCCCAAATTCTTGCTCAAGGAGGTCAGATTTTCTCCTGGGGCCAAAATAAATATGGACAGCTGGGGTTCGGGATGCAGGGAGCCGGTGTCTCCACCCCACAAGTCATTCAGTCTTTGCAGGGCATCCCATTTGCCCAGATATCTGCGGGGGGCGCTCACAGCTTCGGGCTCACGCTGTCTGGGGCCATTTTTGGCTGGGGGCGAAACAAGTTCGGCCAGCTGGGCCTCAGTGACAATGATGGTAAAACAAACACTTTAGACATTCAGTTGAGCTTTCTCTAGTTTTTAGTTCTCTAGTGATTTTTATGGTGGGATGCGTGGTGTTCTTCAGATCGCTATTTCCCTGCCTTGCTGAAGACTCTCAGGTCCCAGCGGGTCGTTTACATATGCTGTGGAGAGGACCACACGGCAGCACTAACAAAGGTATGGTTGGATTTGTTGCTTATTTTAAGGGCTTAAAGGGGTCATGACATGATTTTTTTTTTTATTATTATTATTATTTTAAAGGATTAGTTCACTTCAGAATTAAAATTTCCTGATAATTTACTCACCCCCATGTCATCCAAGATGTTCATATCTGTCTTTTTCAGTCGAAAAGAAATGAAGGTTTTTGAGGAAAACATTCCAGGATTTTTCTCCATATAGTGGACTTCACTGGCGTTCAACGGGTTGAAGGTCCAAATGTCAGTTTCAGTGCAGCTTCAAAGAGCTCTACATGATCCCAGACGAGGAATAAGAGTCTTATCTAGAGAAACGATTGGTCATTTAAAAAAACAAACAAAAAAAAAGTTTTATACTTTTTAACCACAAATGCTCGTCTTGCACTGCTCTGTGATGCGCCACGCATTACATAATCATGTTGACCTTTTGAACATAATTACGTAATGTGTGGCGCATCGCAGAGCAGTGCAAGACGAGCATTTGAGCTTAAAAAGTATAAAAATGTTTGTTTTTTTTAGAAAATAACAGATGGTTTCTCTAGATAAGACTCTTATTCCTCGTCTGGGATCATGTAGAGCTCTTTGAAGCTGCACTGAAACTGACATTTGGACCTTCAATCCGTTGAACCCCAGTGAAGTCCACTATATGGAGAAAAACTATATAGAAATATTTACAGACAAAGCATTATCAATTTTTTTTATAAATATATAACTTGTGATTTCTGATGCAGCTGCTATCAGATCAAATACTATTGGCTGCTTCATCTTTCTTCAAGAGTTTCTTTGCGAACTCTCCATTATATTGTGCCTCATTTACAAAACAAAATGAACAAACATATAATTCTCCGACATGATCTGGGATGCCATTTAAATAAACCATCCACTTGTTTCTGGCACTGGGATCCATTGTAGACAGCGAGAGTTATTATAATGGAATTGCACCTAGTGTTGACAGTTGACTGCCATTAAGCAACGGAATGCAAGTGGGCGGGGCGTATAGTGCAATGATGTATAACTATTCGTCAATATCTTGCTCTGGAGTCAGGCATATGCAAATGAATTCACCTGTGAGACATCACAAATCCAACAATATCCAAACAAGATGTTTTTGGAACTTGATTAAATGCTTTGTTTATAATGAGGAGGATATTTTAAGCTATGAAATTTGCAGGATGTTTTAATGATATGAAGACTTCTTCTGTCAGAAGATCAGGGCAAATTTGATTTCTCATGTCATTACTCCTTTAATAAGCAAAGATGTAATTTATTGACATATTTAATGCTGTACATTCAGAAGAAGGAATGGCCATGGTTTAGATTAAGTCAAGTTAAATTAAATTGTTGTTTCATTAACACATTGTTTCAAAACAGATTTACAGAAAATTATTATGGTAATGTTTATAATATCTTCATGCCTCATAGTCGCATTAATCAGATTAGAGTTAGGCAATAATATAGTTACATTTTGTGACAAAATTTGCTATAGTATTTATCACTTTACGTGATTAGTAATTAGTCATTTTTGTTTTGTAGGAGGGAGGTGTATTTACATTTGGAGCTGGTGGGTACGGTCAGCTAGGACACAACACCACAAACCATGAGGTGAACCCCAGGAAGGTGTTTGAACTGATGGGGAATGTGGTTGCACAGATAGCTTGTGGTAGGTAAGTATCCATAAAAATTTTTTTTAAAAACATTGTTACATTTTTACTCAATATCTTTGTCTCAGTTTTCTATATGAAAGCTTGAGACCTGCTACCGAGAAGAACATGAATTGCTTTTGTTTTTACCTGCATGTAAGGCAGCACACTTTGGCGTTCATCCCTTCATCAGGAAAGATTGACTCATTTGGTCTCGGGGGTAACGGACAGCTCGGAACCCGCTCCACGTACAATAGGATGAGTCCCGCCCCTGTGAAGGGCCACTGGCGAGCACATACTGATCCCGTGCCTATGGATATAGGTGAGTTGACTGTTTACATGAAGTCTTTCAACAGAATTCATTTCTCAGACAGATGTCCTTCTCATTGTTTCCCAAACTGACTTTTTTCATTATGCTAAAGGCTTTTCATCATACATGTTATGCAATTTATCTTAAAGTCAATAAACCAAATAACTCTTCTTGTAACAGATAACATACCTCAAGTTTAAATGGCTTATTTAGGGAAATGCTGACATGATTTACTAGAGCATGGCACTAGCAACACCAAGATTAAGGGTCTGATTACCAGGGATTGTGTGAACTGATTTTTAAAAAAAAATGTAAATGTACTCTTAATGTAAGTAAAAATCATCATACAGAGTTGAGTTGCACTTTAGTATTGTACATGGGAACTTTTGTTCACTCATCAGTGTCCCAATGGGTATACACTGAATCAATATACTGAGGCGGACCCCAGGAAAACCATGTGGTAATGTTTCAGATTTGACAGGGCTGTGTATTTCAGAGGTGGAGCAGAGTTACTGTGTGAAGAGGATCTACGCTGGAGGAGACCAGAGCTTCGCTCCCTATGCTTTACCTCAGGTATGAGCAGAGGTCAAGGATCAAGCTAAAGGCTGATGAGGCATATATTAAAGGGGACCTATTATGCAGAATTCACTTTTACATGGCGTTTGAACATAAATGTGTGTCAGCAGTGTGTGTACACAACCACCATATAATGGTAAAAATCAATGCTTTGTATGTGTGCACTCAGAAAACCATATATCAGTTTAGACTGTTATAAGACTGATAATAAACTTTCATGATGATGAAAAACTGCAATGTCATGTGTATGATCGTGTTAGAGATGATAATCAAAAGCAAACAGATGTTTTGTTAGTTTTTGGCAGAGTACCCGAGACAGGAGCTGTATGCTCCGCCCTCTTCTGGAAAGCGGGGCGGGGAACAGCAGCTCATTTGCATTTAAAGATACATGCATCAAAACGGCATGTTTTTCCCTTCCACTCAACATGATATAATAAATGATCTGTGGGGTATTTTGAGCTGAAACTTCAGTGACATTCTGGGGACACCAGAGACTTATATTATATCTTGTAAAAAAGGGCATAATAGGTCCCCTTAAGATTTGATTGGATTGTGAAAAGTACTATAAATAAAGCTGTATTATTGGTTATTATTATTTCCTCTCCCACACAGCTGTTGTTATATCATCAGTTATCTTTATTACGTTTTACTCGTTATTATGGTACCAGAATGAAATTTTAAATTTATTTTATGATTTTTGTATTTATCTGGATCTTTAAATATTTTGTCACACTGGCTACTTGGTAACATGACGTGTCACCATCTAAAACTGCCTAATGTATTTAAAAAATGTGCAGTATGTGTTAGTTTGTACAGTTGCCTTTGTAGTGATTGGCCGTTCGCTGATGTTCCCATTTAAATGACTCCGCTGTATTGCTGTAGGATGACAGCCCTCCGCTGGATGTGAGGATAACCAGACCTGACGGACAGATCTATACACTCAGCGCTGACCTCATCCAGAAATGGCTTAATCACGGCCATGGGAGACTTTCACCAGAAATCACCAAGTACTACTTTGACTTTCTTTACTTTGATTTTTACATTAGGGCATGTAGGTGAAACTCAGTCTATCCTAATAAAATGATTATCTAGCCTTAATTAAATTAAAACAACTTAATGAATACTGATGATGTGTCTTTGGTGTCTCTTGTAGTGAGATTGATCTTGTGTTCTCTTCAGCGAGTTGTCTCAATGGAAGTTTTCTGTCTGGAAGGTAACTATACATTCAAAACACATCATGTGTGTATATGTGTGTATATATATATATATATATATATATATATATATATATATATATATATATATATATATATATATATATATATATATATATATATATATATATATATATATATATATAAAATTGCTCCGTGTAGACCTCATAAATAGCTGATAGCTGATGATTGTTTCTCTAATGAGTGTTGTGTTTTGCAGTAGTCCAGATCACTACAGCACTAGCAGTAAGTGCTCAGGTGTGGACATTAACACGGCCCGTCTGTTCTACCACAGGCTCATCCAGCCTGATTACCCACAAATATCACAAATTGTGAGTCACTTGTTTTTATGTTTCCAGCAAGAATGAAACCAATGTAGTGTAATTTTCAGAAGATTCATGTTAAATGTGTTATTTTTCAATGAACTACTCCTTTAAGTGCCCATCATTCCTGTTGTAACCAGTGCATGCTTTATCCTAATCCAGATAGCTGCCAGTTTGGAGAAGAATCTCCTCCCCAGATTGAGCAGTTCTCCTCCAGACATCGAAGCTCTGAGGCTCTACCTCACGCTGCCCGAGTGTCCGCTCCTCAGCAACCCCAACAACTACACCACCCTCACTATTCCTTTCGCCAAGGCCATTGTAAGCCTGAAAGACACCCCCATCAAAGTGCTTGGTATGTCCCATCCACTACAAGAGGACATTTGTTTGTTGGGCTTCGTCACGTGTAAAACACTGAACAATATTTTTCTGGTCCAAAATCAGCAGTCAAATGCATTTTTACTGCTCAGTTTATATTAAAAAAAAAAAAAAGAAGAAGTGAAACTGTATGAACAGTATAAACATGTTTTGTATAATGCGGTGGCTGGGTACAGAAAGGCTTTATTTAAAGTGATGTATTTTTGGACTCTCCTTCATGAATGGATCTGCAAATTTACTTCTCAAACTTTTTTAAAAGACTTCTTCTCTTGCCTAGGAAAGATCCCAGACCAGTTGGACCATTTCATTCTATGACGGTTTTGTTTTTTTGAAGTTGAAAGGAATTTAACTTCTTTGCAACTGCATGCATGTACACAATGGCCACACTTACCATATGCATAGTGCACTATTAGTGTACAATAGGCAATGGTCAACTTCGGCACATTGGTAGGTATTTCTAAATTGTTTACACATTCACAGAATAAGCGCTTAGTCTCACAGGATGCCAGAGGCCGTGCCATTCAGGAGCCATCCTGCCTGTTCAGTATTTTTTATTTTCTTTTAAACAAAGAATAATTTGACGTCTAAAAAAAATAAAGTTAGGGGATAAGAAGAATTTCTTATCTAGGACATAATTTTTTCAACTATCTTTTTTTATTCATTTAGTTTGTTGGTGAATCTCATGAAGAAATGTCGGGGTCACACTTCACCCAAAAATCAAAAAATTTTGCACAAGGAAAATCTGTTTTTCATTGCTGTAATACTATAATCACCCTGTCTTATTCAGGGTTTAAATCTATCTTGAAATGTTGCCGGCACATATTCTTGGCAGTTTTCCTGAAATTCTCCCCTTTTACATATGCTTTTTTTTGCCTACATTTAGAATGAACTATTTTTGTTTTGTGTTTTTTTTTTTTTTTTAAGGAAACTGGTGGTCCAAGTTTGAGCCAGCGGTCTTCCAGAGGCTGGTGGAGCTCTATAAGGAGGTGGTGGTGTATCTGCTGCGGATGCAGAAACTGGGAATTCCCCATTCTGAACAGAGGATCTTCACCTGCTTCCTGCACACCTCACTCAAACTCCTGGAGATCCTCCACTCAGTGAGCACCACAGTTGAACAGATACTGGCTGTGACCCAATTTGGATAAAATCTGTCCTAAATACTAAAATTAGAATTAGTGTGTCCCAAATCATTTAAAATGGCATGCTTAAATGCTTTGTGTATGTCTTACTACCTACTCATAATAAGATACGTTTTCATTAGTTAAAGGATTAGTTCACTTTAGAATTAAAATTTCCTGATAATTTACTCACCCCCATGTCATCCAAGATGTTTTTCTTTCTTCAGTCAAAAAGAAATTAAGGTTTTCGAGGAATAAGGGTCTTATCTAGCAAAACAATCGCCATTTTCTAAAAAAAAATAAAAATTATATACTTTTTAAGCACAAATGCTCGTCTTGCACTGCTCTGCGATGCGCCACGCGTTTCGTAATCATGTTGGAAAGGTCACATGTGATGTAGGCGGAAGTACCGATCCAGTGTTTACAAAGTAAACGTGCAAAGACTAATGCCAAAGTCAAACGCCCTTTTAAAAAAAAAAAGGTAAAACAACGATGTCGGGCGATTTTGAAGTTGTTTTGAAGAAAGACCAACATAAACATATTTGATGACATGGGGGTGAGTAAATTATCAGGAATTTTTTTTTATTCTGAAGTGAACTAATCCTTTAACATGAACTAACAATGAGACGTTCTTCTCATTCTTGCAGGTGAATGTACAGTAGTTAACAAATGGAACCGTATTGTAAAGTGTTAATGGAAATTCTGTAATATTAATTTGCTAATATCATTCTAATTATCGTGTTGCAGGTTAATGAGCGTGCCGGCCAGATCATCCAGTATGACAAGTTCTATATTCATGAGCTGGATGAGCTTATTGACATCAGGAATGATTATGTCACCTGGTTTCAGCAGCAGATGTTCTCTGTGGTGAGTCTGCATTGTACAAATGTAATCAGCGCCATTTTACACTCCTGAATTTCATTTACGATGAAATTTTCATTTGCAGTCACTTTAAGCTGACGTGTGTAATTCCTGTGCTTTTCCTAGATGTGTAAAATATACTTTTCTTTAGCATCAAATCACACAGTCAAAGTCACATTCTCCTCTGTCTCTCATCTGTTTTGAACAGGTCATGGACTCGCAGGTCACCTTGTGCAAATACCCGTTTGTTTTTGACGCTCAGGCGAAGACTACGCTGCTCCAGACTGATGCTGTGATCCAGATGCAGGTGAGAGAGCTCTGCTGCATCTGAAGATTTGACATCATGTTTTACTCTAGTGCGCTCAAAGTGCTGTTTGTGATCAGATAGCCGTGGACCAGGCTCAGAGACAGAACTTGCACTCACTCTTTCTGTCTGGTGGAGGAGTAGAGTCAGTAAACCCCTGCCTCATCCTCATCGTACGCCGAGATAACGTGGTCGGAGACTCCATGGAGGTGCTAAGGAAGTCCAAAAACGTTGATTACAAGAAGCCGCTCAAGGTAAACAAGTTTGCCTTAATCTGTGCATCTTCATTGCTGCTTCTGCGTTTTTTAATTATATTATTCTGCAGGTGATCTTTGTTGGAGAGGAGGCCGTGGACGCTGGTGGTGTGAGGAAAGAGTTCTTCCTGCTCATCATGAAAGAACTCTTAGACCCTAAATATGGCATGTTTCGATACTACGAGGACTCCAGACTCATCTGGTTCGCTCACAAGGTATAGTAAGAAAGCATGCAATGTCTACTATTACCATTTACTATTACAGCTCTCAAGGTTAACTAATCATGAAAAGTGTTGATTATAGCATTACATTTAGATCTATGGCATTATATTTAGATCGTGGCATGAAAGGTTGCAGTGATGAACATGTAGTCGATCACAGACTTGTTGTTGATCACATGGAAGCAGTGATCTCATCATTGCAACTCAATTTCTGCACACTAACGAATGCTTTCATCATAACTAACAGTGCAAACACGGTTTAACTAAGAGATTTGTTGAATAAAACAGGAGTTTTGGAACTCAGTCACTGATAAACTAGCGCTGTTTCATTTACAGCTTCAACGACTGTAAAGGGAGCGTTCTTTGATCGCTTTCTATATATAATTTAATCACTGTTTAAATAACAGATTATTTTTATCCTACTAAGAGAAACAACATAAAGTTGACCGTTTAGTCACTGGTTTGATTTACTGACACACAGACAAAGAACATGTGACTGTACATGAATCATTAATATCAGGTCAGGCATTAGAATGAACACAGTTACTGACATGTTGTTGCATTACTGTTGAGTCCATATCATAAAAGTCTGTTTGCAAAGTCTGCGCCGAAACGCGATTGATTTACCAAAGAATCCACAGTGAAATGTACCGAATACAAATAAATAAAGCTCAACTGAGACATTCACATTGTTGAAACAAATAACCATATTCCTAGCATTAGGATCCTTTGAAAGGTAATGTTATTTTAGTCCTGTATCGCTCTTCTCTCCTCCTAATCTCACTAACACACCAGTGGACGGGGCTAACGTTGCAATAATGAAGTAGGTTTCTCAATTCATGACCCCTTTAACCTTTATTCTTCTAAAACATGTATATTGAAGTAAATCAGACAAAACAAGTAGTATATGACAGTCATCATGAATATGTATACTTATATATTATACTTACTAGAAGTATAATATACTATACCTATATACTTGTATATACTTATGTACATTAGGAAACATTAGAAGTCCACTCACATTTATAAAAGTACAAAAGTACTGCTTTATATATAACATACATTAATTAGAAAAAACAAGATCAAAAACATGATTAAAAGAATCATCATTCAAAAGTTCTCAAGAATATACATAGGAAATATAATCGTAAAACATTTGCCCTAAACCAACTCTTCATTCATACCCATCTCTCACAAGATAATATCAGATATGCTACTAATAAAGTTACTATAGTGTAAGATGAGAAAATGTCAGTCTCACACATGTCAGCTATGCTTTACTGCAGACATTTGAAGACATCGACTTGTTCCACCTGATTGGTGTTGTCTGTGGATTGGCCATCTATAACCTCACTATAGTGGAGCTGAACTTCCCATTAGCGCTGTACAAGAAACTCCTGAAGAAACTGCCCACTCTAGAGGACCTGAAAGAACTCATGCCTGATGTAGGAAGGTGCGTTTTTTTTAGTCGATTGATGAGACTTTAATTTTTTGCTTCTGTTTATAGGTTCCAGAACTTAAAGGGTTCATATCATGAAGAATCAAACTTTCTTTGACTGTTTGAGATCTACTATGAAACACATGATGGACCTAAAACTTCCTCTTCAATCCATAAACCTTCTGATGTTAGACAGATGACACACGCATGATCCAAATTCACATTAATGGCACCTATTCTGTGTTCAGAAACTTGTGTGTCAGGAAAAATTGACTATTTATGTTTAAGGGACATTATAATGAAAAGCTAAAACTATTTTGTGCTGAAAACAATAACTAACTTTAACCTTGTAATGACATGTTTTAAATGCAACAGTTTATTGAATTTATTGAAAGATAAAAAATTAAAAAAATTAAATCTAAAACAAAATGTTTACTTATGTGTTTTTTGTTGAGGATTATATTTGATACATCAGGCTTTTAAGGCTCATATTGTATGATATATAAATGGAGGAAAAATACTTCAATATTCAGAGGCCCAACCTGAGCAAAAGTGTGCAGTTTGGTGCAGATTGCTACTGATATTTATATGGACAAAGAGCAACTGTACAATTATACTAAAAGGCCTTCTACTTGCTAAAAAAAGTATAATCAAATCAGAAGGCATGTAATAGATTGTATGCAACAGGTTTTTCAGCAAAGTTTTGATCATGTTGATCATTTAAGAGGCCTTAGAAATGTGCACATCAAATATGATAGAATAGGCTTATAGCGTTAAGTAATAATCTTGAAAAATATATGATATGACCCCTTTTAGGGGATGTGTAAATATGATCCTCATCTATGTTTTTCTCTATCTGTGGATCTTCAGGAGTCTTCAGCAGCTGCTGGATTATACGGAGGATAATTTGGAAGAAACGTTCTGCCTGAATTTCACAGTAAGAACACGTTAAAGTGTTGTTTCCCCATAATGAAGTAATAAATAAATGCATATACAGTCATTTTAAAATTGCAGATCACAGAGGAAAATTTTGGCGCCACAGAGGTATTAGAACTGATACCCAACGGGACAGACATCAGCGTCAACAAATCCAACAGGCAATATTTACATTCTCTCATCACAAGCATTGTGACTATTACTACCTCAGCCTGTATTTTTACATGATTTTAATATATTTTGCCTGACTAAATAGTTTTTCTCAACCTTTTTCCTTCAACCTTACCAGGCAGGAGTTTGTCAACGCCTATGTTAATTATATATTCAACACCTCCGTGGCTCCTCAGTTCAGCGCTTTCCACGCTGGATTTCATAAAGTGTGTGGAGGGAAGGTTCTAGAGCTTTTCCAGCCCAGCGAACTGCAGGCCATGGTTATAGGAAACACCAATTATGACTGGAAGGAATTAGAGAAGGTAAAAATAAACTTCAGATGAATTTGCTTGGACTGCTGCTTGTTTTGTGCTTGAAATCCAACAGTATGTGTTTGGAAATTGGAAATGCTTTCATACTGTAGTTTATTTACTTTGTAAATGGCTGTATTGATTCTCAGAGCACAGAGTATAAGGGCGAGTACTGGGCAGATCACCCCACCATCAAGATATTCTGGGAAGTATTTCACGAGCTGCCTTTGGAGAAGAAAAAACAGTTCCTGTGTAAGTGATTCATCTTTGAGTTTAGATTTACATGCTAGTCGATGAGTTGAATCAACTCCACAGCAACTACATCAATTTATCCACTAACCATTCAGAAACGTCCAGTTTCATTCTAAAAGTTGTAACTTCTTCCTGAGTCTCTCCATCAGTGTCGACTCCGGTTTGAACAATGTAAGGCTGAACACCGTTACTCACAATCCTCATTTTGGCTGCTTGAGATTCTCCAGCTTTGTTGTTGAGAAACTGAAGCGCAAGCTGTTAAAGCTCCGCCCTCTTCTGGAAAGCGGGCGGGGAACAGCAGCTCATTTGCATTTAAAGGGACACACACAAAAACTGTTTTTGCTCACACCCAAATAGGGGCAAATTTGACAAGCTATAATAAATGATCTGTGGGGTATTTTGAGCTGAAACTTCACAGACACATTCTGGGGACACCAGAGACTTATATTACATCTTGTGAAAAGCGGCATTATAGGTCCCCTTTAAACCTAATGTGTAGCGATGAAACACGCCAGCAGTTCTTCAGAATCACTGTCAGTATGTACGTACTTTGACGCATCTTCCTGTCATTTACTCCAGTGTTCCTGACGGGCAGCGACCGGATCCCCATCATGGGAATGAAGAGCCTGGCGTTAGTGATTCAGCCCACCGGTGGAGGAGAGCAGTATTTCCCTGTAGCGCACACATGCTTCAACCTGCTGGATCTGCCCAAGTACACGAGTAAGGAGTCACTCCGAGAGAAACTGCTGCAGGCCATCGAACACAACCAGGGCTTCAACCTCGTCTGACGTCAGCGAGCAATCCGTGCTGTGCAGGTACCCCACGCTTCAGACTGCAGGAGAGTTCGCGTGCTTCAGTGTGACTGCTGCTTTTGATTCGTTTTTGAAATTAGCATAGAAACATTTGATTTATTATGCATCTGAATAATCATCAGTTACAATTTAAATAAAGACACTCAAATCTGCAAATACAGCATCCCAGTGGGACTGAAACATGTAAACAGTATTTGTATATCAGTATTTTGATACTTACTCCAAGTCTGAGTGACACTTGTGTGCTAGTAAGCTTTATATATATCTTTTTTTTACATGTAACATTTTACAATAAGGTTCTATACATTAACATTAGTATCATAAATTCATTTATGAACAGAATTCATTTATAAATTCACTGTAGTGATTTTACTAAATACACTATTGTTCGTTCAAAATGCATTAACTGCTGTTAACATACATATACTGTTACATTTACTGTTGAAATGTATTTGTATATGTAGAGATTACATTAATTAATATTATTAAATGCTAATATTTATTGTTAATGATATTAACTAATATTAGCGTATACAACCTTATAGTACAGTAAGTTTTCTTTTTTTGTTTTGCACTACAAAACCTTTGTTTTTTTTGTTTTAATTATGTTTTTATTCTAAATGACTTCACATGGATGTGCAGAAATCTTACTTGCTAATCCAATAAGATATTAATGTCATGTGACTTTTGAAGAAGCAGTGATATTTGGCTAGTTATTCAGATAGACTTTAGAATGTAATGGATGAATATTAATGCAGAATCGTTTTGTATTCTGCACATGATGTTCAAATAAAGTCATGTGTGTCCTTAAGGAATCTTAGAGCACTTTTGTTACATATGCCTTAACTAAAAACAAACACAAATTGTTTTGATATTTATTTTGTTTTCAAAGATTGAGTAAGTACCAAAATCTGATAGCAGGTGCAGGAATGTGTCTGATGGACACTGAATGTGTTCATCACAGTTATAATGTTCATATTCTGGAGTGGCAATGCCAAGTCTTACAGGTGTTAAGAAGTTTGCGTGATTTAAAAATCAAATAATTTTCAGAGTAATAATAAATGACCAATAAAAATAAGTGAATTTGATTATTGCACTTGTTCATGGTGCAGGACATTCAAGTTAAAACTCTGTTAGTCTTAAAATACTCATCACACACGTGTGTGTGTATATGAGCTACTAGTTGCTGTGCCATTGTGTGTGTGTGTGTGTGAGTGTTGAAGGGTATGTGGAAGCAATTCAACAAATGCAGACATTTTTCTTGTGTTTGTAAATTGTAAATAAACACAATATTTTCTAGTTTTGATGTTGTGGTTTTTTTTGTTTGTTTGTTTTTTTTTTTTTCACATTGCAATGCAGCAAAAACACATCATGGCCCTTTTATTGTATTACATTATTTTATTATTGAATCCTGTACATGTTTGGCATAGGCACTTTGGTTCAGAAGTGCAGGTGTTTGTGGTCTAGAAGCTTCAGCTCAATGTGGCAGCTCATGATGGATCAGTTTATAGTGTGAGCCGCAGGAGGGGCAGCGCTGAGGGTTTCCCTCATGAAGCCAGAACCAAACAATAGCGGTGTTGTCCTCCTCACCTTCACAAGACAAGAGAGAGACGCATTTATTTGGAAAGTATTTCTTGAAAAGAAATCAACAGCTTGTAGTGTGTGTGTGTGTGTGTGTCTTACAGAGGCAGCCGACCAGCCGTTTGTTATTGATGCTTGGAACAATATGAGGGTCGTCTTTGGATCCAGTGTATTCCTTTGGCTTTAATATGCTGTACGGATCCTGTAGAACAGATCAGAAAGGACATGTGGTTCAAAATGAATGATACTAATAAGAAACATATTGCAATAAAAGGATAGGTTCACCTAAGAATCATTTTTGTTGTGGGTTAGGTTAGGTTATACCATGTATATTCACCAAAGCTTATGGTCAAACAATATGTCATTCTATATTTTACCTGGCCCTTTTTCAGCGCTTGCAGGATGCGTCTCTCCAAACCCGCAGCCTGCTCGTCATCTGTTGGAATACCTGAAAAAGAAAAACATTATTGGTGGTAATGTACAGCTGAGGAAGAGCAGACCGGTTTAAAGGGTTAGTTCACCCAAAAATAAAGTTTCTGTCATTAAGTACTCACCCTAATGTCATTCCAAACCCGTAAGCAAACACAAATTAAGATATTTTTCATGAAATCCAAGAGTGTTTTTTTTATCTCCAATAGAAAGCAACATAATTACCACATTCAAGGTCCAGAAAATTAGTAAAAACATCGTTAAAATAGTCGACGTGACTGCAGTTGACGTAGTGAACGCGGTGCAGAACTTCCATGTTTACGTCCGAACGCCGATTCCTGCATCAGCATCACACGCATGCGTCGTGCTGCTCACGTGAACAGCGTCAGCCAATACTGAGCCGGCGTTCGGACGCAAACACGGAAGCCTGCACTGTGTTCACTATGTCAACTGCGTACGAGACTTGACAGGGGAGAGACGAAATTGTTGAATAAAGTCGTTATTTTTGTTTTGTTTTGGCACACAAAAAGTATTCTCGTTGCTTCATAACATTAAGATTGAACCACTGTAGTCACGTTGACTATTTTAACGACGCCTTTACTACTTTTCTGGACCTTGGAAGAATTACCAAATATGTTGCTTTCTTTGGGGGATAAAAAAAATATCTTAATTTGTGTTCCGAAGACGAACGAAGGTCTTAGGGGTTTGGAACGACAGAAATTTCATTTTTGGGTGTTCTGTAAACCTTTATTCAGCCCTGGAGAATGCAAAAGTCTCTGCTTTGACTGCCATTTGTACCACCACAAGATAAAACAACTAAATCTGTATTATTATCCCCCCAGTCAAAATATTCTAACTGAAATGCTAATCGAAAATAAGGATTATATGCATATATTATATTTTGGTTTTGAGATTGAGATTACAGCACTTGTCCACTAGGTGTCGCCAGACATAAATAGAGCGGCGCCCTCCGCCATGATCCAGAATAACTGGCACACGAACATGAGTTTTGTGCCAAGAAAAGGCCACAGCACAGACCTCCACAATATAAAGAACTAATGACCTTGATTATACTTACTCCTTATATATCATACGAGTCGCCATGTTATTGTTTCAAATAATGTCGAGCGTATTTAACGCTACTTTCAAGTGTCTTTTCATGTTCTTCAGAAATTAATGAGCCATTTCATATGTCCGCTCTCTCTTTCTGTACAAATATGTCACCCGTTCAAAAACGAAGAAAATGACATGTTGCTTTATTTTTACACGTGCAAAAATAATATCAGTACAATTTATTGCGAGTAAATTTTAAATTTCTATAAAGAAATGTTAAATTCTTACCTTTCCCGGCCATTGCACGTTGAGGTGTTTTCATTAAAATATTTTGTCTGCCCATCAGAGTCAATCGACAGGCTCTCAGAAGGATTTTACTTGCCATCTTGACTTTAAACTTCCAGTCTTTTGTGCGCGCGCGCTCCCGCTGACAGTCAATACAGTGTGTGGAACAGTGTCAGTGAAAGTCACTAAAATGATTGACACCGAGGATGGACCAATCAAAGAGAAGAACCGCTGGACTTTGACCAATGAACGAACAGGAAGAGCGGACAGGTGTAACTAGAGAGGACAGTAAAAATAAAAGTAAAATCTGTTCCGACTGTCTTTATTTCCGTCAGAAGGAAGGTTTAAACAGACTAAATAAATAAAACAAAAAGTATACAATTTTGAAGATATTCCAGTTTTAAATTATATGATAATATGAAACCCTAAAGTGAGTAATAATTCAAGTTTAAATAAGAATCTTCTGAGCAGAATCAAACAAGATTCTACTGGATAAACTCAAATTATGTTTGGGTCAATGACGTGAAGGGTCTTTTTTTTTTTTTTTTTTTGTCCAAAGGCCTTAATAATAATAAATAAAAAACAAAAACAAATATATGACATCCAAAGTATGTAATGTAGTACGACTAGATCTCTTTTATTGAATCCAAAAGGTTTTAATTATATTTTTCTACATATAAAGGTATTTTGAAGTGTCAAAAGGTCATTCGGTTTAACCGTCCAAAGGCCAATACAGCCATTTCATTTGTGTTTAAAATATCTCAAGATGTAATAAATGTATATATTTCTTATTCTGCCATAATTTTATAACATCATATATCAACATAATGCAAAATGGTTATGTGTAGAAGTCGTTGCTTTGTTATGAGAAAGAATGTCCGGAAAAATGAATTTCATTGATGTCATTCGGTGTAACCAATATAAAGGGCCCATTTTGGATCAAGTCATGCGGTCAGTATCATGTGACAGGATGTGACATCATTCAGACACCTGCAGAGGACCACATGGTCATGAAGCAAAGTAACTAACTCTCTTTTAACTATTTGAAAAAATAATGTTTTCACTCGCTCATACGCATGTCCCGAAACATCAGGTCATTTGGTACAACCGCTATAAAACATGGAAAATGTTGTTATATTTTAAAAACTTGTACTAAATATAAAATGTTTGATTGCCATTTTGCTAGCTAGCTAGATATCAGCCTGTTAGCCTTGTTTGAAAATATCGTCATTCGGTATAACCAAAATGATAAAAACAGTGTTAACTGATTATAAAAACCACATAATCTCATTGTTAACACTTAATAAAACCTCTAAATTAATTACATCTCCATTGTTTTTTTTTTGTTTTGTTTTTTACACTTTTAAAAACTTTAATTGTCAATGACCCGTTTACAAAATTTCAGTTCATCCAGTATTAGAGGATAATTTTCCCTATGTAATAATAATATTGACTTCAATGTTTTGACCTGTTACACAGTAGGTTGTTTTATTTTTGCAGAATTTGAAAAATGCAGTTTACAGACACTTGGAATGTAACATATTAACATATTTTTACACAAATACACATATATTTGCCTCAAAATGCGGACGGCACAAGGAGGAAACCATATCATAAGCACTTTTCTGTTTTTATCTGAAATTGAACAAAAATATGAATACAAAAGTGACATTTTTACAAGACACTACTGGCTTATATGTATGAATGTAATTATTATATGTAATTATTTAATAGGATTTAATTATTATTATTTAGTGAGTCATTAATTAAATAACTTATTAATGACACATTAAAATGAGCCTCAACCAACTTTATATTCATTTCCTGTGGAAACCGTGAAACCTGTGAAAATGTTTTCCTCATACTTCAACAGTCAGTAAACAATTCTGAAAAGACATTTAAGGCATGCAAAGCATCACTGCTGAACACTAATTTCAACATATATTATTATCATCCTACAAAACAAACAACTGAATCATGCCATAAACGTAGTGAAGCACAGTAAATGATTGGTCAGTTCTGATACTGATGGCTCTATATGCACAGGACACAAACAGCAGAAAATATGAATTTATATTTCATAGTTCCTGAACTTCAGTAAAAGGCCAGAGGGAGCTTCACCGGCCCAGCGAAACCTGTGATGCCAACAATCACCTGTGGGATAGAAACATTACGGTAAGTCCAAGCAAAACTAATACATTACAGAAAAACTGTAAACATCCAAGAAAACGTACCTGACGGCAGTGATGTTTCAGAAGGTTTCTCCTCCTCCGCAGATTCTCTCACTTCATTCCCCGTGTTTACTGGATTTGTGTCTTTTGCGGCCTCGAGCATCGGCTCTTTCTTGGTCCTCACAGCCCAATGCATCGACTGATGTCATTTTTGGGGACATATTAATGCAGTTTTTGTTACAATATACATGTTGCATGACAGAATGCAATGCCTAACTAACACTTACAGTTTTAACCGAGTCACTGAGCGCTTGCCATTCGCTGAATGGGATTGCAATTCGACTTCTGAGCCAGAGATCATAATTCTTTCTTTTCTTTTCATCTGTGAGAATCTCTTTAGCTTCCTGTAGCTTCTGGAACTCCTCCACTGCGAGAAGAAAATGACCAAAACAGATTCAAGCACTCTCTAACAATTAGAGGTCAACAAATGGCATTATTATCAGTCGTTGCCTATTAGAAAACCTAAGTCAATCGACAAATGTGAACGTTTGTGGATGAAATGCATTGCAGCTAAATAAAAAAGTGCATGCATATGGTAATCATTTATAACTATGGTGTACATCTAAGTGTTATTTTTGGGGGTAGTGCTATATGTCTCAGTTTCTCTGTTGATGCAAAATCAAAGAAAATGACATTTGCACACACACACAAAAAATGTTTGTACCTGCTTTGGGGTTCTCAGGGTGTTTGTCAGGGTGGCAGGCCAGAGCTTTCACTTTAAACTCATTGACAATCTGTTCAGTCTGTGAGAGATGCATATTATTTATTACTAGCATATAATGATACTGTAAACGAGTATTTGCTTCAGCATGTGCATTTTCCAGCTATTTAATCAACTATTATGGTGACTGATGTCTCTGACACACAAGCAACAGGCTGTTCTGTTCTCATCAGATGTGTAAAATCTTATTCTGTCACGTGATGCACATGAATGCAATTATCAAATCTTTTCACATTACTGTACTTACAACAGATTAATTACAACGATACTTATATGGTGAAGTTGCGATTATAACAATAATCTTTGTTATTTTAGATGCCTTAATAAACCAGCAGAAATAATAAAAACACAATCCCTAGAAGAACTATCATTGTGTGTTTACCGTTGACAGTTCATCGCAGCCGAGCAGCCCGTAATAATCCTCAAAATCCTCCGTTCTGCAGTTCAGTATCGCCTCCATGCCTCCTACGCTCAACTACAACACAAATTACCGTAAACTCGCTTAAAAGTATCGCTCTGTTCCGCCTGTAGCAGTAGACCGAGCGCGCATGCGCGCATGTATTTGGAACTTTACGGTAACAGGGCTTTTAAATGGCCTTCGTGACACAGACGCTATGACTCATGCTAAATACTTCTGATTTAAATCAATAAAATAGTAAAAACAAAATTACGTTTTATGCATGTAGACTTTATATAAGTATCTTATTCACATTAAAATTATTCACACAAATGTTGATTGAATTGTACTAAAAGTTTCCGCTTTAATAACACCGTGGTATTTTTGACATAATTCAAAGAATACCATGGTATTTGTATGTTTCTTGAATGTAAACATAATTATGCCAGTAAACTACTTTAAAATGTGATACTGTGGGGCAGTCACATGCTCTGTAGTCTGTACTGACGCATCATCGCGCACTACAGTCAAAGGGACTGTGCTACAGTCCATCTGCTAGTGACGTCACGTCACATCATTACCGGAAGGTCCTCCCGCGCCCCTCCTCCACTCACTCCCAGGCGAAGATGGCGGACGGCGAAAATAAACGGGCCGAACCTGCCGACGCCGCTGAGCTGGATGAGCCGCTTCTGAAGAGACCGAGACTTCTGGATTCGCCCGGTGATTCGGAGCACGGCGCTGCTGGCGGAACCGAGCCGGTGGAGGCGGAACCGGCACTGATGGAAGAGACCCAGCAGGCCTCACTCAACAACAACAACAACAAGCACACTGAACCTGGACAGACCGCCGAACCAGAACCGGAGCTCTCTGGTACAACGTCGTTATATTTTTTATTGATTTATTCAATTTATAGATTATTTTTAGGAGTTTTTTAATCTCATGATAAGGTTAACTGCACGTTCACACAGTTTTACGTTACACTATTTTCACGTTTGTGGGTTTTGAATGATTATTTAATGTAATAGCAACTTAAGTTATTTATTATTGTTGATATAATTTCATTAATTATTAGATATTGTTGTTATTGATGTGTGTGTGTGTGTGTGTGTGTATATATATATATATATATATATATATATATATATATATATATATATATATATATATATGTGTGTGTATATATATATATATATATATATATATATATATATATATATATACACACACACACACACACACACACACACACACACAAATACAATTTCATTATTTCTTAATTAAAACTATATTTTATTTAATGATTATTAAATAATTATTCAGTAAATGAAAACAATAATAATACTAATTATTATTATTATATTTAATTATTTCTATAATTTAATATCTAATAAATTTATTAGTTTATTGTTATTATTTACATTTATTTATATAATTTAATTCATTTATTCAATATATATTTTTTATTATTATTTATTCTTTTTTCAGTTATTATTGTTATTTTATTATTATATTATGTTCACTAGTTTTAGAAGGTCACTGTCACTGCTTTGACATGTCACATCAACTCCATAAATATTTAATTGTTTCTTTCAGTACATTTATTTACATGTTTGTATTTATGCACTTTAATATAGCCTTTGTTTTTTGACTAATTATTTTAGTAAACCAGCTGAATACTCTTCAGGTTCATAAAATTTGCACAAAACTGTTACTACAAGTAAAAGAAATGCACATAGTAACCATCTAGTCTAGTGGAATACAGTAAGGCCAGTTGTATTGTACTGTTTTTGTGTGGTTTGCACACAGAGTTCATTGACGAAGGTGTCCATCCCAATGGTTTTACGTCACCTGATCTTCTTCACGATGATGATGACTGCTCTTCTCGTGCCAGCTCCAGTGACTGGACGCCCCAACCACACATTGGTAAGTTTCGTTAGTTTAATTTGTTCCTTTACTGAGTGCCTGATGCATGTTGCAAGATGAAAATAAGGAAAGTCAAAAGTCTGACTGGAACAAGAGACTAAAGAATAATGTGCACAATTACACATATTTATTGTGCAAATTGCACATTCATTTGCTCTAGAATTTAGTGTTTTGTGAATTAAATAAAAGCATGGTTTTCTTTCAGGTTCCTATCGGTTCATTCAGCAGCACATCATGAGAGGAACCGACCCAAGGGCCATTTTAAAAGACTTGCTTCCCGAAACGGTCCTTCCACCAGATCTGGACGACATGACACTGTGGCAGATCATCATCAACATCTCAGAACCGCCCAAAAGGAAAAAACGCAAAGACATCAACACGTTAGAGGACGTTGTCCGACTCCTGAACGAGAGAAAGAAGGTTCTTGTGCTCACCGGCGCTGGGGTGTGTTTTTGATTTTCACTCTGAAACGCTTTCTGAGCACATGCCCAATATATTGAATATTGATGTGTTCCTCTTGTGTCTGCAGGTGTCTGTTTCTTGCGGGATTCCTGACTTTCGGTCTAGAGATGGCATATACGCTAGACTCGCTGTGGATTTTCCTGACCTTCCTGATCCTCAAGCCATGTTTGACATAGACTACTTTAGAAGAGATCCCAGGCCTTTTTTCAAATTTGCCAAGGTTTGATGCGCTGTCTTCTCATTTGCATTTCTGCCAAGAATGGAAAACATGCATTTCAAATAAGGCAAGACACTACAGGCAAAAATATTATTTTTTTCATTCAAAGGTCAATATTGTGATTTTGGAAGCAAATTTTGCTTCCATAATGTCTTCTTTCAGACTAGTGGAAAGAAAACATCCAAAATACACAGTGAATCTTTTTTTATCTATATCTGTTGCACATATCTCATATATGTCAACAAAATTAACTCTAATTTTGAAGCTGTCTTTATCCAGTGATCTAATTTCTGTTCTGGAAATGTATGCAAATTAGTGCATATTTAAAGGGTTAGTTCACCCAAAAATGAAAATAATGTAATTAATTACTCACCCTCGTGAATCTTGTGTCGAATCAGCGGTTCGGAGTGCCAAAGTAACGTGATTTCAGCAGTTTGGCGATTTGACACACGATCCAAATCATGATTCGACACAAAAGATTCATAACGCTCTGAAGCTTCATGAAGCAGTGTTTTGAAATCGGCCATCATTATATAAATCGTTATTTTGGTGCACCAAAAATATTCTCGTCGCTTTATAATATTAATATTGAACCACTGTACTCACATGAACTGATTTAAATATGTTTTTAGTACATTAATGGATCTTGAGAGAGGAAATGTTATTGCTGGCTATGCAGGCCTCACTGAACCATCGGATTTCATCAACAATATCTTAATTTGTGTTCTGAAGATGAAGGTCTTACGGGTGTGAAACGAAATGAGGTTAATAAACCAGCAAGATTTTTGGGTGAACTAACCCTTTTAATTACACAATGCCTAATTTGCATATTTAAACTAGTGCTGTCAATAGATTAAAATGAATCTTGATTAATTGCACCCTTTTGTGCTAATAATCACAAACGTATCGTGAAATTAAGCATATATGATTTATCTTGACAGATTTATTTTGTCATCATTTGCTATACCCAGCAAAGTAAACAGATAAGACTGAAAGATAATTCTCACAAAACTGTATTTTTTGCAAGCTTTTTTCAAGGTGTCTTTCCAAAAAAAGGACACTTGGAGACTCCAAAAGGACACCTAATAACCAAATGATATAAGGAGTCCTAATAATTTATAAATGTATTTACCAAAGCACACATGAGGGGGAAAAAACATTACAGAACAAAACAAAAGAGCTTTTTCAGAGCTTGTTTACGTTCTACACATCAAGTTGCGATACTGAACATCCTTGACCTGCGCGTGCTTAATGTGCGACTGCAGTCGTCTTTACCTTCGTTACAATCTGCATCTATCAAAACTTTACTAGCAAGATGCTGGTTTGCTTTATCCAGCTGAGAAATGTAGTTTATGTATCATCTGGCCATACAGCGGTGGGATGTTTTGACGTTCCGTTCAGTATGTATTCCGTTCAAGGACTTGTGCTCTTTAGAAACGATCACAGAATATGACAGAGCTTGTGTTTTAGATGTAATATAAGATGTAATATAAGTCTCTAGTGTCCCCAGAATGTGTCTGTGAAGTTTCAGCTCAAAATACCCCACAGATCATTTATTATAGCTTGTCAAATTTCCCCCTATTTGAGTGTGAGCAAAAACGCACAGTTTTTGTGTGTGTCCCTTTAAATGCAAATGAGCTGCTGCTCCCGGCCCGCTTTCCAGAAGAGGGCGGAGCTTTAATAGCTCACGCTTCAGTTGCTCAACAACAACAAAGCTGGAGAATCTCACGCAGCCAAAATGAGGATTGTCAGTAACAATGTTCAGCCTTACATCAATTTTGCGTTTATTTGCGTTAAATTATTTGAGCATTAAGGTTTTTGACTTAATCACATGCGTTAACGTTGACAGCCCTAATTTAAACACCATTTCAGAAAACTTGCAATACAACAACTGTTTTAATGTACTGTGATTAATCACCTGTTGAAGCATGGTGATATCTACTCCATTATTCACCTGTGATGTCTTGCCATAAAGATAAATAACAATATCCTCTGTTTCATTATACTGTAGGAAATCTATCCAGGACAGTTTCAGCCGTCTCCATGTCACAGGTTCATATCAATGCTGGATAAGAAGGGAAGGTTACTGAGGAACTACACTCAGAACATCGACACATTGGAGCAGGCTGCTGGAATCCAGAAGATCATTCAGTGTCATGGTACAAATCCGCTGTCGTAATTCCTCATATGAATCAAGACTTGAATTATTCTCTCATCATGTAGACTGTTTATTTATCTTTTGTCTTTTACTGTTTGTTTTAGGTTCATTTGCCACTGCTTCCTGTCTTGTCTGTAAACATAAGGTTGACTGTGAGGCCATAAGGGAGGATATATTCAACCAGGTACATTTGAGTGTGCAAACTTAAAGTTTCCCCTATTATGCTATTTAAAAAATTCCTAATTTTGTTTTGGAGTCTCCTACAACAGGTTTATGTGCATTCAAGGACAAAAAATTAAATTTTCTCATAACACACATTGCAGCATCAGCTCTTTTCTCACAGTGTCTGAAACGGTTCGTTCGAAGATTCAGTCTCTCTAAACTCTGCCTTTCTGAGAGTCTGCTCTGCTCTGAATGGTCAGACGTCCCAGTCTGTTGTGATTGGGCGACCGCTTACAGCGTATTTCAGAAACCAAACGCCCATTAGCATATCTGTATTTTCCTCAGCACTTGATACACTGTTATACGAACCGTAACAATGGCGTCAGTTTTTACTACAGCAACTACATAAATTTATCCACTAACCATTCAGAAACGTCCAGTTTCATTCTAAAAGTTGTAACTTCTTCCTGAGTCTCTCCATCAGTGTCGACTCCGGTTTGAACAATGTAAGGCTGAACACCGTTACTCACAATCCTCATTTTGGCTGCGTGAGATTCTCCAGCTTTGTTGTTGTTGAGCAACCAAAGTGCGAGCTGTTAAAGCTCCGCCCTCTTCTGGAAAGCGGGCAAATTTGACAAGCTATAATAAGTGATCTGTGGGGTATTTTGAGCTGAAACTTCAGACACATTCTGGGGACACCAGAGACTTATATTACATCTTGTAGAAGAGACATTATAGGCCCCCTTTAAGATGATGTTGCGGCTTGTGAAACCTTTGTTGTTTTTCTGCAGGTTGTTCCTCACTGTCCGAGGTGTCCGTCAGATATCCCGTATGCCATCATGAAACCAGACATAGTCTTTTTTGGCGAGAACCTTCCAGAATTTTTTCACAGAGCCATGAAGCAGGATAAAGATGAGGTGGACCTTCTCATTGTGATCGGCTCCTCGCTGAAAGTGCGTCCAGTGGCTCTTATACCCAGTACGTTCCATCTTTTGCTTTTTCTTTTATTTTCTGTGTCTGCTAGAATTTCGAAAAAGTAAAAATAAAGTTGTAGGCCTGAACTAATCATAACAACTTGTAGCTTTTCTATTAAGATCATATATTTTGTGAGTATTCAAACATAATGTAATGCTTCTTCAAGCTCAAATTTTGACCTTTTTATTATATATACTTTTTGTGTACATTTTCTCAAATATTTTATTTTGCTTTTATTTTAAATGTATTAATTTAAATGTAACATTTTTATGATTTAATTAAGTAGCTTTTCATTGAACCCAAGTTTGGGAAACCCTGGTATACTTGATATTTACATGGTTTTCTGATCATATGGTAATGCCATAGTATATTACCATGGTTTTCCCTTTTATAAAATGAAATGAGGTTTGTTTTCTAAATCTGTGTCTCTCTGCAGGCTCTATACCTCATGACGTGCCTCAAGTCCTGATAAACCGCGAGCCGTTGCCACACCTGAACTTCGACGTGGAGCTGCTCGGAGACTGTGACGTCATCGTGAATGAACTCTGCCATCGTCTGGGTGGCGACTTTGAGCAGCTGTGCTACAACTCGTCACGTCTCAGCGAGATCACAGAGAAACCGCCTGCCCCGTTACCTGCTGCACCTGAACAGACGTCCGCTGAGAGCACGTCCACAGACCCCGATCACGCTCAGGCCATCACAGACACGTCAGAGGACGTCCGAATCACTGGTTGTCAAAATTCACTGTCTCCCAAAAAGGAGGAGGAAATGGCATCTTCTCCAGCAGCCAGGCAAACAAGCCCTCATCCAGAGCCATTACCAGAAACTAAGACTGAAGAGTTGGTCTCAAAGACGGAAGAGTTGAACCCAAAAGTCCATTCTCCAAAGCCGGCGAGTCCCTGTAGGAAAGCAGCGTGTGATGCTGCAGAAGCACTGGATGCTACTGAGGACACGCAGTGCGCTAAGGATGAAGAAACATCCAATCGTCAACGTGTTGAAATGCGGAGGCGATGCTGGAGGAGCCGGATCTGTCAGAGTCCAATCAGCAAACGACTCGGAGGTAAAAATCCTTTTTTCTTTTTTTTTTTAATACATTTTTAAAATGTTCCTGCTATCAAAAATGATTTATTGGCGCAAATTACAAAACAAGTCTTTAAAAACTTTTATCAAAAATCAATAATATAATTTTTATTTTACTATAAAATTTTAACTCTCTCTCTCACGCTATATATATATGTGTATGTATGTATGTGTAATATATATATATATATATATATATATATATATATATATATATATATATATATATATATATATATATAATATGTGTGTGTGTGAGAGAGAGTATGCTTTTTATTATAAACATTTTCATATTATTTTTGTATTCAGTATATTATTTTATTATATATATATATATATATATATATATTTTGCTTTTATTATAAATGTTATTTATTATATATTTGTGTATGCTTTGCTGTAGTGGAGATTACTGGTGGAAACCAACACTTTTAAAATGAATGTGAGCCAATAAGTGGTCCTCTGCTGCCATCTGCTGGTTATAATCATAATTTTGTCATTCTACTTACTAATAAAGTTCTTTTGACAGGTTCTGCTTTTGCATTCATATTTAGAAATTATAAAATCACTATTATAACACTTGCAGTGTTTTTATATTGTTTTTATTATATATATATTTAATTTAAGGATGGGTGGGTTTTGACTGCATTTTTGAATCTAAGATTTTTCATAAAGTAACTGTTCATGTAAAAGATGCTTAAAACCAAAGCAATCAGATATATCCTTTAGTAAAGTTTTAGGTTTTTTAAAAGCTCATTGCATGAATGATGTAATTGCTTCTGTTTCTGTTCTACAGCCTCGCAGTATTTATTTCAAGCACCAAACCGCTACATTTTCCACGGGGCTGAGGTTTACTCCAGTTCAGAAGACGAGACCTCTAGTTCTTGCGGCAGTGACAGTGACGGCTCTCGCTGCAGTGGGGACGCTTTCGAAAATGAGGACAGTGACGTGGAGGAAGATGGTGCGCCAGTGACGGAGAAGGATGCAGACGGCCACCTCGCAGAGACAGTACAAGACAGTGAACACAAACGCCTTCAAACAGACTGCACAGCAGACACAAACCACCGTTAAAACACAAGAACTCACTAGCACCAGCTCTATTTAATGTGCTCAAGTCTCTTTTATATATTTTTGTATTTCCCTCCCTCCTAAATCCCCTGTTATGTCTTCTAATGCATGCAACATCTCTTTTGTTTGGCTTATAAACCTTACTTTTGTTTGTCAGTTTGTATTTTTGCATTTTTAGATGTAAAATATATACGTTGGATTCCAGTGAATGTTTCTGCCTGAGAATAGAGTGGGATTGAACTTGTCATGTAATTGCTTGGGATAAAAAAAGGGAATGATTTTCAAACCAAAGATCACTTTTTCTGTATAGTTTGCTTTTTGTCACTGAATTTACAAGTTTCCTGTTGGATCTGCTCACTGGTCGTGTCCAGCATATACACCGAACTGTGGCATTTTCAGACATTTGCCAGCTGCGGTCAGCCTACTGTTGAAGACTTTTATACCCAGTAAAGTTTGATAGTCATCAAACAGGTGTTTTCCATTAGTTTTCAGTTTTTAAAAGCATAGAAATAAATTATTTACATGCTTTCACGCTCCTGGAATTCCTGTCCTCAAGCATTAAAGTTCTTAATCAGTTTTTTTTGTTGTTGTTTAAAACCTATTCATAGACAAAAAGTGCCCTTGCTCTCATTAACTGGGCATTAAAATCTTTATGACACTGCTTTATGAAGTTATAATATCAACATGACTTTATGATTCCCTCATGCAGTTGTCGATGCAGTTTTGTTGTATTTTCTTATTCTAACTTTAATGTTTGAAAAAAAATATATATATATTTTCATGTCACCTGTTTTGTTTACGTTAATGCAGATTGGTGATTCTGCAAAAAACTTAAATGTCAGACAATACAGACTTCACAAATGTAGCATTTTTGACTGTTTTTACTCACCCGCTTGCGAAATGCTGTACATGATGCATGCAAGTTTTAAGAAAAGTAGATAAGTATTTTGCTTGGTAATAAAATAATGTGTTTAAATAGGCTTGACCATAGTTGCATTTCTAAACTATTTCATACAGTTGCATTTTTAAAAATGTGCAGTGTACTTTACATTTACTGTAGTAAAATGGCACATTTTTATGCATTTTCTAATTTATTAATGCAAATTGCAGTTAAGGTTTCAAGGTAAATATTTCAAAAGATATAATAGACAGCTAAAAGGCCTTAAACAGCATTTTTATTCTAGCGTTGAAGAATCTGGAGGCAACTAGCAATAATTAAGTGTAGTTACTAGGTAATCCTTGATTAAATCCTTGATCAAATAACTGACTTTATAAGCTTTGTTGTGGCAGAAAACCACCTGTTTGAATATATATTTTATGTTATACATTACCATTATTCCAGGTAAATAAATAATATATCATACAAGTGGAATGTTTAAAAATAGCTTAAGGCCACCTAAGTTTGATAATGCAGGTATAACAAATCAGCTATAAAATGTATTAAATAAAAATGTATTTTAAAAGTCAAAAGAATTGTGTTATAAAGTACACGATTGCAAATGTTTACGTTTGGAGGATAGCAAAAATATATATATTTTTAAATACAAATAAATACATTTCTATTTTATTACGGACTCTTATTTTGACATAAGATTGTTGTTTTGACACATCCGCCATTTTACGGAAGTCCGTGTCGCACCTCTCTTCGGATTGACAACAAAATAAGCAGGAGTGAAACTGAAATCGTAAACATGCGTCGATCATCGATTAGCTGAAGAAGATTTGAGCTGACATGGACTTTTAAAGTTGTGTCAGTGAGGCAGCAGGATGGAGGAGATGGAGGAGGACCCGCTGGAGAGGATTGAGGATGATAATCATAACTGTGGCGCCGCTGAGGGTGTGTGTGTGAGTGTGAGTGTGTGTTCACCTGAGCAGGTGTGTGTGGATTATGATTCCAGCAGCGAGTCTGACAGTTCGGCCACATCTGCGTCTAACAGCGCCGCGCTGCTGCTCAACTCGACCTCCAAGTTCCGTAAGTTACACCTCTGAACACCCCACCTACAAATACCGTCGTACAGTGATGTGTCAGATGGCAACACCAAGGTTCTTTGATATATACCATGGTGCTAAAATTCAGGTACTGCCAAGAACATGTCCAAAATTCGTAACGTTAGTCGTAATACATAAATTATATTTATTTATTTAATGATCTACATATAAAAATATATACACACACACACATTTTTTTTAAATATATTTTTATATGTAAATCATTAAATAATTGATTATTTTTTACATATATATTTATATGTATTATATATATATATATATATATATATATATATATATATATATATTATTATTTTTTTGAATAGATTTAAGTTTTTTTACAATTATATTAATTATATATTAAATTATATATTATATATTAAATATTTTTTATTAATTATTTGATGAATATATATATATATATATATATATATACAATTAGAATTATTTAAAAAATAATTGTTAGAATTTAAGATTTTTTTATTTTATTTATTCTTTGATGAATAGAATATTTTGTTATGTACATAAATGTATAATATATATAATCTATTCATCAAAGAATTAAAAATAGAAAATTAAAATTATTAAAATAATTATTACATATAAAATAAAAAATCTTAAAAAATTATATATATATATATATATATATATAAATATATATATATATAAATTGCATGTTATTTTTTATTTAGTACTGTCCTTAATAAACTATTTCACATAACAGATGTTTACATAAAGTCCACAAGACAAAAAAAAGCTGAATTTATAAAAATGACCCCGTTCAAAAGTTTGGGAACCCTTGATTCTTAACACTGTGTGTGGTTACCTGATGATCCACGACTGTTTGTTGTTGTGTGATGGTTGTTCATGAGTCTCTTGTTTGTTCTGAGCAGTTAAACTGAGTTCTGTTCTTCAGAAAAATCCTCCAGGTCCTGCAGATTCTTCAGTTTCAAGCATCTTCTGCATATTTGAACCCTTTCCAGCAGTGACTGAATGATTCTGAGATCCATCTTTTCACACTGAGGACAACTGAGGGACTCAGACACAAGTATTAGAAAAGGTTCAAACATTCACTGATGCTCCAGAAGGAAACACGACACATTAAGAGTCAGGGATGTAAACTTTTTGAATTGGATGAACAGAATAAATTGTACATTTTTTGTCTTCTGGGAAACATGTAAGTATCTTTTGTAGCTTCCAAAGTACAGAACTAAATGAAAAATTAAAAAAAAACTTGCACATCAACTTCTTGTTCAAAAGTTTTCACCCGTGACTCTTAACGCATCATGTTTCCTTCAGGAGCATCAGTGAATGTTTGAACCTTTTTTAATAGTTGTGTTTGAGTCCCTCAGTCGTCCTCAGTGTGAAAAGATCTCAGAATCACACAGTCACTGCTGGAAAGGGTTCAAATATGCAAAAAATGATTGAAACTGAAGAATCTGCAGGACCTGGAGGATTTTTCAGAAGAACAGAGCTCAGTTTAACTGCTCAGAACAAACAAGAGACTCATGAACAACCATCACACAACAAAAAACAGTCGTGGATCATCAGGTAACCACACACAGTATTAAGAATCAAGGGTATGTAAACTTTTGAACGGGGTCATTTTTATAAATTCAGCTATTTTTTTTGTCTTGTGGACTTTATGTAAATAACTGTTATGTGAAATAGTTTATTAAGGACAGTACTAAATAAAAAATAACATGCAATTTTCATGATCCTTCTTATTTTGTTAAAATGATTGACATTTTTGCAAATTATATGTAAATATATATGTATTAGTCATCATGTTATTTCCTTGTTTCCATGTCTAAAAAAAGTATTGCCATGTCCAAAAACATGGCGTCACACATGTACATTATAATGACATTGCGCTGAATACGGTAATATTGAAGCATCACGGTACTGCTAAAATGCTTATTTTTGTATGAGGTAGAGAAGAGTAGTTTATTAAAAGCCTCATCCTTCAGTAAATGTCATGTGTGAGTCGCTTCTGTTCGTTTGACCCTGATGTTCATGTGTTCGTGTGTCTAGTCTTGAACGCAATGACAGCAGAAGACTACAGGACAGTTTACTGGCCAAAACTAGAGAGAGCCATTGAGCATCTGCTCACTCAAAGCCCAATGGACCACATCTCCATCTCATACGAACAGATCTACAGGTTAGTGTTACTGGAGTTAAAGGAGCAAAACACCTCTGGCAACAGAATCAACATGCTGCTCGTATTTGTTTTTGTTTAGTTCATACTAGTAATACGTCTTTTTTGTTTTCTCCTCTTCCAGTCACGTTTATAAGTGCGTGTGCCAACAACACTCAGAGCTGCTCTACAATGACTTGATGTGGAAGATCACGTCTCATCTAGAACACGTGTCTTCTGAGCTACAGGTCAGTATATCCACACAATTAATCCTGTAAGTACAGTAAAGTGTTAAAGTGAGCTTTTAAAACACATACTGCAACACTGAAATCATTCTTTCACATTTAAATGAAGTGTTTGTGTATATTTTTACATGATATACATGACTTTTAGATAAAATAATACATGCATTAACATTTTTAACACATTTAAAAGGAAATTTTATACATGGCAAAATACAATTTTAAATAAAAGAAGCAAAATAATACATGCATAAATATTTTTAAGTCATTTTTATTAACGCATTTAAAATAACATTTTTTAAATATTTTAAATTTTATTAAGACTTTATTTTTTCATTTTAAATAAAATATACAATTATTTTGTATAAACTTTTTTATTAATTTTATTTATTTGATTAATTTTCTGTTTTATTAATATTGTTATACGGTTTTTTGTAAAAATGTTTTTTTTTTTACAAAAAATAAACAAAGTAATAAATTAAAAGACATTTAAATTGTAAATAATATTAACTTTTTTTATTCAAACTTATATTTTATTTTATTAATGTATTAATATTTTTATTAATTTTTATTTAGAATTTTTATTAATCTGGAGTGCAAGGACTGAAAATGGCCAGTAGTTGTGTTGTGTTGTGATTTATATAAAAAAATGTATATAAAAGAAGCAAAGTAATGCATGCATAAATTTATTTATATATATGTCATTTTTTTATTACACTTAAAATAAATTTATACATGGTATAATATACATTTTAGATAAAAGAAACAAAATAATGCATACCTAAAAATATATATTAAGTCGTTTTTATTAAAATTCGAAATAACATTTTTAAATATTTTAGTTTTTTAGAAAAAAATAAAGAAAAAAATACATGCTTAAATAAAATAATTTGTAATTAAAAAGTTTTTATAAAAATGACTTTGTATAAACTTTTTATTAATTTTATTTATTTGATTAATTTTCTATTTTATTAATATTTTTATACATTTGTAATTTAGTTTTTTTTCTAAAAAATGTTTGTTTTTTTTTAGAAAAAAGCAACAAAGTAATACATTTAAAAAAAAATTAAATTGTAAATAATATTAACTTTTTTTTATTAAAACTACAATTATTTTATTAATTGTATTCATATTTTTTATAAATTTTTATTTAGAATTTTTATTAATCTGGAGTGCAAGGACTGACAATGGCCAGTAGTTGTGTTGTGAAACTTTGATCAGAGAATCTAGTCCATCATAATAAAATGCTGCTGTTCATCTCATCTCTTCTGAAGGCCAGCCCACCGGAACATTTGATTGAAAACTTCAACCTGGCTCTGACGCAGTACACAGCCGCCCTACACTGCATCGTTCCCGTCTTCATTTATATGGTAAAATGCAAACAGTCTGTGTTTTGGAATGTAATTTTTAACATAACACTTTCATTTGAATTCTGTGTTAATGGATCTGCCTTTGAACACAATTTTATTAAAGAACAAGTTCTACATTGAAACCAAGCTGAACCGAGACCTGCGGGACGACCTCATGAAGCTTTTCTCGGATCATGTAGCAGAAAAACACGTCAGCACGTTACTGCGTGAGTGTTTCAGAAGATTCGTTGTGCCAGAAGAAATGCACACATCTGATTCACATCACACTCTTGAGTGGAACTTTGTAAATACATGAATTCAAGTGTTCATTTTTTTTTTTTCTCAGCTCTTCTTAAAAAGGCTCATTCCATGCCATTTCAAGTCAAACCGTCAACTATGGAGAGTGTTGTGAAAGGTCTTTACACCCTCCGGCCAGGTAAAATGGTTTCTACTGAAGTGTTTTGGCTTTAATGCAGGTGCATGTTTACTTAGGCCGGGTACAAACTGAATTGCCTACGATTTAAAGGTGCAATATGTAAGATTTTCTGTCCGCTAGAGGTCGCTAGAGGCCTATTCAAAACAAAGGCGTAGCTTGATGACGCCAAGTTTGAGCGCGGAATCTTGGGGCATGTGGTCTTCACCTCACAGCCGGTGGAAAATAATCGGGATAGGACTCTGAAGAAATCATGTTCATGGATGCGATTATTAACGTTACTGTAGTATGAAGCAGAGCAGGACCGAGTGTTGTGGGAGCTGAACGAGGCCTCTGGGGCGATTGCGCAACACACGCCGCGAGCAGCAGAACTTTTATTATGACACAGTCGCCGGTGCTGCTTCCGCTTTTCCGGTCATGAGTATGAGGTAACACAGCTCTGTTTATCACATACATTTGAGAGTGTTGAAAATGTTATGACGCTACTCTGTGCGTTCGCTCGGCGGCTGCTGTGAGACACTTGTTGCACACTGCAGTAAGATAGATCGATTTTAGAATATCATATTAAATGCTGGATGGCTTGTGTTGATAAATGGCACGCAATTAATTTTAAAACGTATTGTATGATGGAGAATTCTGTATTACTGTTACTAAAAATAAAGCTGCATCTGATTATGCTATGTTAGCTACCTCACAAAATAGTGTTTTTCTCTGAGGCATGGTAAAGCATGGTACTCGCAAAAAATCAAGAATATTAGATTTAAACAATAAGACTAAACGTGTTGAGCTATATAACAACAATTCATTTCTGTCTATAAATATATCAAAACAGTTGTTACCTTGTCTATTAAAACGTGTAACATATTAAAGTGTCTTTAGTGTTTCCGTGGTTTTTACTAAATAAAACCGGAAACTGAGGGTAACGTGGATATGACGCAATCGACAGGCGACTCCTCACACGTCCCGGAGCCTTGGTTAAAATTTTCTCACGATTTACAAATAGTTGCAAACATTTGAGATATTGTAAGTGCTCGAGTGAACAAAATATATAACACTGGCCTAGTGGTTTTTGGATATTTTACTGCAAAATTCTTACATATTGCACCTTTAAGCCATTTGTCTGTCGGCGAGTGAAAATCAGGGCTAAAATCGTGCAGTGTGTAACCGGCATTAGAGACATCTACACCTGGACAGAATGCATCGCTGTGTCTGTAATCCTGAACGGAGCTTCAGTTGATGATCTATATTTATTTACAGACAAGTTCAATGATTTTGTTTTGTGTCAGAGCGACGCTGTCATTGGTGTTTGTGTCTCATCTTTGTCTTTCACAGATCCAACAATTTGTACTGGAGAAATGTTTGGTTATGAAAATATCAATTTTACTTATGTACATTTCACCTATGTATCTTTTTCACCTTTTACCTATGTGTTTTGTGTGTTGCTGCTGTTTTTTCCAAAAAAAAAAAAAATTATATAACTATATTTATAGTGGCCCTAAAAGTATTTGAAAAAAGTATTTGGACACTTTCGTTTCGTCACAATGAAAAATGTCTTGATTTCTATATATATGGTAACACTTTAGGGTCTAATTCTCACTATTAACTAGTTGCTCATTAGCATGCATATTACTAGGATATTGACTGTTTATTAGTACTTATAAAGCACATATTAATGCCTTATTCTGCATGACCTTATTCTACATCCCTTAAAGGGATAGTTCACCCAAAAATGAAAATTTTGTCATCATTTACTCACCCTCAAGTTGTTCCAAACCAGATCTGTTTGGTTACTGACATTCTTTCAAATATCTTCCTTTGTGTTCAACAGAACAAAAAAAAAAAACACCTTGAAGGTGAGTAAATTATGACAAAATTTAAATTTTTGGGTGAACTATCCCTTTAATCCAATACCTAAACTTAATGACTACCTTACTAACTATTAATAAGCAGTAATTAGGAGTTTATTGAGGCAAAAGCTGTAGTTAATAGTGAGAATTGGACCCTAAACTAACTTGTGACTAATATAGGGATGCACGATATATCGGCCACAATATCGGTATCCGCCGATATATGTTGATTTTTAATGTTATCATTATCGGCCCGATAAGAAAATTTGGCCAGTATATTAAAGCTGATAAATAATTGATGGATTTCCTTCAGCTGAGACACTTCAGATGTGCACTGTTCACCATGATGGTTTTCAATTACTTGAAAAATGATTGAAATCACTTCAAAAAGGTATTAATGTATTAATCCATAGACAGCCCTATAAATGCTCAGTAAAAATGTTACTGAATCAAATCACTGTTCAGAGTTTGAATTGTTCTGAATGCACAATAATCACAAATCACTTTGGAAACAAATTCAAATAGCTTTCAAGCCAAATATTTCCATCTCTAACATATCATTTCTTTATAAAATGCACCACAGTAGTGTATGATGGGAGATGTCATTATAGCCATATGCTTTTTCCCTCTAGACTGGGTTCCTCTTGCTCCGGCTCTGTTTTCGAGATTCATTCCTCAGATCGATCCTCCTGCTCTGGAGTCTCAGCTCCCGTATTACGCTGCTCAAGACAAAAAACTGCAGATGGAGCTTTGTCAGAACGGCTTCTCCAGGTAATGCTGTCTGCGAACCTCAGGTTATGTCTGCAAATTATGCTAAATAATATGACTAACTTGACCTGACCCATTGTTTCGCAGGGGTGATCAGTCACGGAAGCGAGCGAGTGAAGAATCGTGACAGAGAAGTGGATTTTTACACTACTTCAGCGGGCTGAAAGACATGCCCAAACAGAGACGATTCATCTGTTCATACAGTCCTTTGGGAATTCTCTGATATTTTGAGGATTCTCAAAAGCATTACAGAACTACACAAACATGAGCATCATCACTAATAGCCTTCAGTGTGCATGTGGAGACACTTGGGTTTCTGGCCAATGAGCATTTGCAGATGTCCGGTTATAAAGGAGATGGATTCATGGAAATGCTCTTTTCTCTTGTTCTGGTTTTGTTTCACAGAATTTATCATTTTTCCAGGTCCAGGTTTTCCATTTGTCCAATCGAGCATTCAGGCTGTTTTTTCCTTTCTACTTTTAAGTTATTTTTCCCTTACCCTGTCATTCAATTTGCTGCGATATCATGTGGTTTCAGAACGTATGGTTTAGAAGTGTTATGGTGTGACCGGCATGAGACTGCAGTAATGTGATGTTGGATCCAGGTTGTTTTGCCAAGTGATGAATGAAGGTATTCCGAATCCAGATTACCTACTTATTTTTTTTTTCATTTTATTTTAGGATTACTACTGTAGTTAAGTTTTATTCGATTTGAAATACTTTTATCTGATGACCATATTACCTAATAATGATGTGCCTTTGGCTATTCGCCTTCCTTTTAAAGTTTTTAAGTGAAAATGTGATCTGTAAATCAATCATTTATTATGACAACTGTTGATTTTTTTTTTTTTTGCATCAGTAGATTATCTAATATTTGGGGGGCAGAAGTCACAAATTGAATCTGGAACCACAGCAGTTTGTGAAAAACCACACATATAAAGGACATATGAAATCCAAGTGTAATATAAAGGGCTGCTAGTAATTTATCTGGAATAAATACACGACACTGAAACAAGAATTGTGTATAATAACTTTCATTAAGTCAATAACAAACAGTATTAAATAATATAATGCTAAATTGATCTAGTTAAATATTTTCATATTTGAATATACATTAAGTATATTCAAGCATCATATAATGCGATGAGTAAAAAAAATAGGGATGCACCAATGTTAGGTTGATACCGATAACCGATAATTCTTTATATTTGAAAGCTGGTATATTGGCCGATAAATCTAAATTTTTCAAAACCAAATTTTTCTATAATTTTTGAGAGCCTGATTACAAAAACAAAAGTCTCACTATTAAAAGCCATGTCCCAAGCACACAATTATAATGATGTTTTAATTTTATGTAGCTTTTATGACCGATTCCAACCATTTCAGTCTATTCGGCTTTAATATATCAGCCAAATTTTCTCATCGGGTCGATAATGATAAAATTAAAAATGAACATATATCAACCGATACCGATAACCGATAATTCTTTATATTTGAAAGCCAGTATATTTTCTATAATTTTTGAGAGCCTGATTACAAAAGCAAAAGTCTCACCATTAAAAGCCGTGTCCCAAACACATGATTATAATGTTCTCATTATAATATTATGTAGCTTTTATGACAGACTTGCACTGTACTTAACTGTATTTTGCTTTTTGAAGTGATTCCAATCATTTCAACCAATTCAAAACCATCATGGTGAACAGTGCACATCTGAAGTGTCTCAGCTGAAGGAAATAATCCATTATTTATCGGCTTTAATATATGGCCAAATTTTCTTATTGGGCCGATAACGATAAAATTTAAAATGAGTATATATTGACCGATACCGATAACTGATAATTCTTTATATTTGAAAGCCGGTAACCAATATATTGGCTGATAAATTGAAATCCAAATTTGTATATAATTTTTGAGAGCCTGATTACAAAAACAAAAGTTTCACCATTAAAAGCCATGACACACAGTTATAATGATGTTCTTGTTATAATTTTATGTAGCTTTTATGACAGATTTGCACTGTACCTAACTGTATTTTGCTTTTTGAAGTGATTTCAATCGTATTTCAAGCAATTCAAATCCATTGTGGTGAACAGTGCGCATCTGAAGTGTAATAATCCATTATTTATCGGCTCTAATATATCGGCCAAATTTTCTTATCAGGCCGATAATAATAAAATTAAAAATGAACATATATATCGGCCGATACCGATATGGTGGCTGATATATTTTGCATTCCTAGTAAAAATATTTTTAAAGTGAGTAGGTAGCAAAACATATTGATCGCCATCTTCAGAGTGTTATGGGTAATTCATGTTCGGGTATGTGTAAAATAATCTTTTTGAAGATAATTTCATTACAAAACATTGTATGAAAAGAGTAAAACAGCAAGCTGAACACTTGAAAATAAACAGTTATCACCAAAATGTTTGATCTCACCTGTTTCTTTTATTTTATAGTTAAAATATAAAAGCATGATTGTAATCCATCAAGATGTACATTTTTCCCATTGCAATAATGAGAATTTGGTGGTAAATATCACAATGCAAAAGCCTTTATACATAATGCATTATAAAAGTGTTTTTAATGCATTAATTATGCCTTGTAATGCATTTTATAATGCATTGTATGATCTCATGAATAATTGTAACCACAGTTATAATACATTATAATACTTACGTTACGCATTTAGAAAGTATTAAAACACATGACAAACAATCAATTTCATATGTAACAACCAGTCTGCAAACATAATGCATTTTAACTTTGTTACAGTTATTTATGAAAAGATATAATGCATTATAACGTACATTAGGGCTACTCATTTGGCCTCTGTTAATCTTGTGTGATAGCTGCTCAAACTTCATTGGCCGACAGCGGACATGTTTTTCAAGATACATCGATGTCCTCATAGACAATCATGACATCTTGGACAAAGACAATGCATGCCAATTTACAAGTCAATCGGACGAACGGTGAAGTAGTTATAGCTGTTTTCATGTTTTTTCATGTTATAGCGCCACCAAGTGGCCAGCCGCCGCGTCCTTTTTAACACGACCACAGAATGAGCTCTTACATAGGTGTGCCGAGTTTGGTGAAAATATCTCATTCCGTTCATGAGTTACAGCCATTTTAGTAAAAGTGGCTCCACCCACTGCGAACGTTTTGGCGCCCTTAAGGACTGTGAATCGAAATGTCAACATTTTTTTAATAACTATTGACAAGCAGACTCCAGAGAATCTCGCTACACTGGTTTGGTTCCGATCAGGCCAAAAACCTAGGACTAGTTCGCAAAAATAGGTTTTTCAAAAAAATACACTATACCCGAAAATTTAGGCAGAACGACGAGCGATTCCGAGGCATGCGATTTCGTACTCTTGACTGCTGTAGCACCCCATCAGGCCGATCAGGGCAAGCCTTGGTGACCTTTGGCGGTGTGAGTACTACCAGCCCTCAAAGTTTTTAAGCCTCTACGACTTATGGTTTGGTCTGCCTGATCACTTTTAGTGGAGAATGCTGATCTTCGGAAGATGTACAATTACAACAGGGTTTCAGCGTGACGCACTTGAACCCCTAATGAATGTTCAAAATCATCTGTGCTTGCATGCAAACTTACAAATCTCCTTTTTGCCCTATTATTTCCAATTAATGCCCATAATGCACTGCTCCTGTGCCCTCCAGACTGCTGTAGGTGCTCCACAAAGATTCTCACTGGCCAATGAGGAGGGCTCATTCCCTGGCACACGCTTCAAATCCCTCCACCTCCCTTCAAATAACCTGCCACCGACACACTGACGAATGTTTCTGCTTTATGGTGACAGGTCGCTCAGGCAGGCCGTTGCTGTGCCACTGCTGCTGCTGTAAACTCAAGGTTAACTTTGCTCAAGACTAGGAAAACGCTCTGGCAGCTGCGCTCAGGCCGTCTGGAAAGCTGGAATTTAAGTGGATTGTAAGCAGGTGCAGTAGATTTACTCACTGTGGAGCAGAAAGTTCACACTGAAGTCAAAGGTAAAACACCTTGTTATCTAATGACCTACATGTCTCACTGCATTGCCTTGATTTCATTTAACGCATGCCAGTACATTTTAAAGGCACACTCTCATATATGTTCTCTCATCCAGCTCTGTATAAAAGTTTGTTTAGACACAGTTTCTATTTTAGATTGGCGTGCCATAATGATCCTTCCTAGTAAATCATGTACACGACAAATATACATGGAATATTTAATGGATCATTCTGCTTTTGCAAATGACCAGTATGATGTTTGGATTTATAGTGTTGTATTTTGTTCATGTAAAGTGAGCCCTTACTATAATTAGCTATGACGGGGGGGGGGGGATTGGAGTGTGTTTGCCCTGGATTAATGCACACAACAGCTGCCCGGACAGGTCTGTTGGAAGGGCATTGCTGCTTCTGTTAATTGCTCTGATTTGAGTGTCAGTACCATCTGCAGGCATATCCCGTTTCTGGATTCAATAACAACAGGAGGCCAATGGTGAAAGCCTTTCTCAAAGTTTGCTAGGAAGATCAAAATGTTTTGGGTCATACTTTTAAATTAGGTGTCTTTAATTAAATGTACTTGTATTCATGCTGTATTGCTATTGCAAAACACTTGTGCTTCTACTGAGGTGGGATACTGGTAAGGTTAGGACAGGGAAGGGTATTTATTTAAGGGTGTAATTATTGGTGTAATCACCAATAATATGACATGCAGGTATTTTTTAAATACACATATGATGTAAAATCATTAAATGTATTGCATCAAATGATTAGTTACATAATAGATAAAGACACTTCATATAAACTTTGACGCAAAACATCCAACCCAGATGAAATTCAGCCACATTTTATGAAAATGGTTTTTGCTTTCCAGACTTTTCCAACTTTACATGCTAATTCTTATGGTTATAGAAAACCTGGAAATATCAGGACATTTTATAGCTGTCATTTTCCGGGCTGGTGAAAACATGGAAATTGATGAAATCTTGTAGTGTATATGATTGTTTTTCTTGTTGTGCTCCGCTCTAAAATTCTTTGTGAGTGCGGTCTTGTTAGAAATGATTTTTAAAAATCCATATCCAGTTATCAAAAATAACTGGAGAAGTCATGGATATACTTTGATCTGATATTCAGGACTTTTCAGGATATTTAACAATTTATCTCATGTTTTAAGAGGAATTCTGTTTGTAGTGGCACAAAAATCTCCAAAACATCCAAACCAAATGCTTCAAATTCAGCTGTGTTTTCATAGTTTTAATAATTGGTTTTTATTCTCTGGAAATATGAGGTTTGTTGGAATGTTGAAAATATTATGCATGAAGGGTTCACATGGTAACAGAACACCTGGAAATATCAGAAAGATTTTATAATAGTCATTTTTTAGGCTTGGAGAAGACATGAAAATTCATACAAACTTATAGTAATTAAAACTTATAGTTTTGCTCATAAATATCATATACATTTTGAATTATTGCTCCACGTAAACTGAATTTCTTCTTCTTCTTCTTATATATTTTATTAAAGGAAAAACAGTGACATATTACATACTGATTAAATGAACAATGTTCCTTTTGATTTTACAATTTTTCCCTTACCCTCAACCCACCCCAGAACAGTTTAAAAAAAAAAAAAAAACACAACAACTAATAAACATAATAAATAAACAAATTGGAAAAGCATTGGAAAAACAGAATCTCAAAGTTCTGATATTACAAACATCATGGAAATTGACATGGTTGTTAGCCCATTGTGTCTGATTTATTTATTTGTTCAAACGTGCACAGGCGTTCATCATTTAGTTTTGGGGAAGAGTTTTACCCTTTTCAAAATATGAGATCATTGGAGTCCATACAGAATAAAAACGTTTGGTGGATCCTCTAAGAGAATATTTAATTTTCTCCAGTTTCAAGAACAGCATTACATCACTAAGCAAAGAGTGAAACTAAAGGTGGTTTCTTTGATTTCCAATCAAGTAATGTAAACTGAATTAATTTCTGCAAGTAGGCATGATTTATTCAGATATGTAAGACTAATTTATTGAAAGCTACACTTTTAGATGGTTATAAATTACACTATCACAGACAGTTAGCAGAAAGCATTAAAAAATTACATGCTTCACCTTTAAGCAGCTTTGCCAAATGTGCAAAAATTGGGTAACACTTTATTTTGATGGTCCACTTTAACTTGCTAATTTGCTAATGTTAGCAATAGCATGGTATAGTACCTGCTGAATGAGTACAGCAGTATAAAGCATTTAACGTACTTGCTCTCAAAACAAGCCGCATTCACCACTTGTCACCATAATGCTAACTCTCACATTAACTCTCTAAGAAACTCTCTAAGAACCTTATAAAACACTTAATTTTAGCATTTACTCTCCCTTTTGAGTGCAATGAGCAAAGCATGCTGGGAAATAGAAATCCCAGCCCTGTTTCAGTTAAACTTAAGTTTGTCTAAATTAAAAGAATTAATTTCATAAAACTCAAAACTATGAAACTGTTCAGTTTACTTAAAATATATCAGTTCTTTGAACTTGAAAGAAATTAGTTCAGTCAAATGTTCATTTGACTGAACTAATTTGTTTAATTTAAGTTTGTCCTACTCAAACTAATTAATTATTTTGAGCATTGGGGTTTACAGTGTAACTTTTCAACTCCATGTCAACTAACAGTCATTAGAGTATTAGTAGACTGTCTGCTTAATATCTGATAACTCTTTATTTTGATGCTTCACCAACTACTGCTGACTACGAGTAACTTTGCAACTACACTGTAAAACCGAACAGTGAAATTCATTAAATTGAGTTAGTTTCACTCAAATAATAATGGAAGTTCATTGTACTTAATAGAAAAAAGTTGCATGAACTCAAAATTTGATTGTAGTAGGCTGAACTTAATATGATTGAATTGCAGCAGATTTCAAATTCCCAGCATGCTTTGCGTCAGACTGTATAAGGAAAATAAATGTTGTAAGTAAGTGTTATTTTCTGTGTGTTTTTATACAAGATTAACATAGGGAAACAAGTTATTGTTTAAAGTTGGGTTATATTGGGATTTACAGGGGGTTCTGTTATGTTAGTTTTGTAGGGTTACCACTGTGGTGAAGAGCAGAGCCTGTGATTAGTAGGGGTGCAAAGGGGTGGAAAATTTCCAAAAACTTTCCAGGATTTTTGGAAAGTTTCTGGAAATTTACCGGAAATGTTCCACCCCTTTGCACCCCTAGTGATTAGGTTGAGGATGGGCTGAAAAACTTTTAAGACTGCATATACTGTATGTTGTTTGATTATATACATGCAAGTATATAATGACAGTCTCTTTGATAGTTATAATAGCATGTGTTATTTGCTATCTAACATGTAACCAAGATCTGAATGTGATGTTTATGTAAATGAACTGTATGTAATTAACATTATGATGAGTTGGGCGAGGCTGAGAACGAAAGGAATGCCGGTGACGTGATTGTTAATAAGAGACACCTGTGCATAACCCTGGCCTTGCTCCGCTTCCGGTGCTCTTGGCCCCACCCCACTTTATTTTACAAAAAACTTGCAAAAATTAGTTAGTTTACTTAAAGGTTTTGAGTATTCTGAACTTATTGAGTTTCACAGTGTAACAGTCTACTAATACTCTAAAGAGAGTTAGTTGACATTACTTATAGATTGTTGAATGTCTCTAAAGTGGACCATCGAAATAAAGTGTAGCCAAAAAATGTCCCTTAATGTCCTTAATCTTTGTCATTTTGTTTCCAGCATCATGCAGGAGAACAACATGGATCAGCCAACGTCCTTATCACAGCTTTTACGGGAGAGTTACCTGGCCGAAGCCAGAGCCCACCACAGACACGGCGAACCCAGCTGCATCGACACCCCTCGACGTCTGGTGTATGGGACGCTCAAAGAGAGAGCGGATGATTCCGGTGGGAAAGTGGAAGCTCAGTTTCCGGACTTGTCTGCCTTCCTGAGCCAAGAAGAACTGGACAAGAGTGTTGATCTGGCCTGCAAAGCGATCAGCAATGATCCCCGAGAACGTGAGGAGAGGTGCCCACAAATGAGCCATTACAATGTTCCTTCCAACAAACCCGCTCCAGAAACAGAGGTCGTGTCGGAGAGACAATCAGTCCAGCCTTCAATCCAAGAAAACACGATAAGGAACGTCAGAAGTACCAGGGAACCTGCGGCAGATTTCAAAAGACCCCAAAGAAATGCTCCTTATGGCTTGGAGACGCAATCCAAGAAGGAGTTCCTCAATAAGGCTGCTGACTTCATAGAGGAGCTTTCGTCTCTGTTTAAGTCCAACAGTTCTAAGCGAATTCGGCCTCGTACTTGCAAATCGCACCGGAGCCGATACCAGAACAAAGCCCAACTTGATGGCACTTCGTACTCCATTAATGCAGAAGATAGAGAAAGGCCGATTCTACTTAACCAACAAATGGAGGAGCCAATGGAGATCAATCCAGTCACGGAGGAGCCGTATGACGCAGAGGAGCCCCAGGAACCGGAGCCACCGTGCGAAATAGAGTGTGAAGCACCGGCTCTGATAGAACCGGAGGAACCCGTGTGTGAACCTCCACAATTTATACAGAAACTCAAAAGCAGGGAAGTTCCTGAGGGAAGTAAAGTCCAGTTGGATTGTATCGTCAGAGGGCTGCCTGCTCCTGAAGTTCGGTGAGTTTCTCTTTTATTGATGTAAATATAGTAATTAGTGGTGTTTTCCAAGTCAAGCATTACTATTACTATTGCTCAGACAGAAAGCAGTCACAAATCAACTGCATACACTCTATACAGAACCTTTTAGGGGTTCCAATCATGGGATCATTTTAGGGCCTGAGCACAGATGTTGTGAGGACCCTATTGGAATTGCTCCGTTATTATTCTTCTCTGAAATGAATCACAATTTTGAGGGCCTAAACATGCTCAAAAACTCATGCAACTTTGCACACGCGTCAGAGGTGGCGAAAATTCACGTATGATATGGGTTTCAGAATTAGGTGTGGCAACATGGCTCGGTAGCGCCACCTACAAAATTTCAACAAAGCGCCCTTCACGCTATGATTCACGTACAAGTATGAAATTCAGTACACACATGTAACAGCCCAATCCCTACAAAAAATACTCAGAGCAAAATCTGAAGACCAACAGGAAGCGAGATATTTTGAATTTTCTTTGCAAATTTTTTTTTGTCATTTCCAGATGTTGTACTTTAACAAACTTCTCCTAGAGCTTAAATCAGATCAACATCATATTTGGTCAGTCTAATCTAATAGCCTTTGAGAAGTTAAATTCTGAAGATCTTGGGATTTTGCTGAAGGGCATGTCCATGGCAATATATGCAGCCTAACAATCCTTTAACAGATTTGAAAATATAAATTGATAATGTGTTATGTGTATGCCAGGTTAAAGAGATGCGTTTTTAGATTTAAACTGACAAAGTGTGTCTGCTTCCCGAACAATGCTAGGAAGATTGTTCCAGAGTTTAGGTGCCAAATAGGAGAAGGATCTACCACCTGCAGTTGATTTTGATATTCTAGGTATTATCAACTGGCCTGAATTCTGAGATCGTAATAGACGCGAAGGACTATAATGCATTAAGAGCTCGCTCAGGTACTGGGGAGCTAAACCATTTAGTGCTTTGTAAGTAAGTAGCAAGATTTTAAAATCTATACAATGTTTAACAGGAAGCCAATGCATTGTTGACAGAACTGGGCTAATATGGTCATACTTCCTGGTTCTAGTAAGATCTCTAGCTGCTGCATTTTGTACGAGCTGTAGTTTATTTATCAAGCGAGCGAAACAACCACCCAGTAGAGCGTTACAGTAATCTAGCCTTGAGGTCATGAACGCATGAACTAACTGTTCTGCATTTTTCATTGAGAGCATATGTCGTAATTTAGATTAAAAAAAATTTAAGATGGAAGAATGCGGTTTTACAGATGCTAGAAACACGGCCTTCAAATGAAAGATTGGTATCAAAGAGCGCACCCAGGTTCCTAACTGACGACGAAGACTTCAAGCCATCAAGTGTTAGACAGTATTCTAGGTTATTACGTGAAGAAGTTTTTGGTCTAAAAATTAGAATCTCTGTTTTTTTCTGAATTTAGTAGTAGGAAATTACTGGTCATCCAATTTTTTTATATCAGCTATGCATTCCGTTAATTTTGTGAATTGGTAAGTTTCGTCAGGGCGCGAAGAAATTATAGAGCCGAGTATCATCAGCGTAACAGTGAAAACTAACGCCATGCTTCCTAATGATATCTCCCAAGGGTAGCATGTACAGAGTGAAAAGCAATGGTCCTAGTACTGAGCCTTGCGGTACTCCATATTCAACTTGTGATCGATATGACGTCTCTTCGTTTACTACTACAAACTGATAACGGTCAGATAAGTATGATTTGAACCATGACAATGCAATTCCACTAATGCCAACATAATTTTCGAGTCTATTTAAAAGAATATTGTGATCAATAGTGTCAAATGCAGCACTAAGATCCAGTAACACTAATAGAGAGATACAACCACGATCTGATGATAAGAGCAAATCATTAGTAACTCTAATGAGAGCAGTCTCAGTACTATGGTATGGTCTAAATCCTGACTGGAAATCCTCACAGATACTATTTCTTTCTAAAAAAGGAACATAGTTGTGATGATACTGCCTTTTCTAGTATTTTTGACAGAAAAGTGAGATTTGAGATCGGCCTGTAATTGACTAATTCTCTAGGATCAAGTTGTGTTTTTTTAATAAGAGGTTTAATAATAGCCAGCTTAAAACTTTTGGGTACGTATCCTAGTGATAAAGACGAATTAACGATATTAAGAAGAGGATATATGACCTCTGGAAGCATCTCTTTCAATAGCTTAGTCGGTATAGGGTCTAACATACATGTTGTTGATTTTGATGATTTAACATGTTTAGACAATTCTTCCTCTCTTAAAGAAGTGAATGAATTGAATTTTTCCTCAGGGACACTACAATGCACTGTCTGACGCGATACTGTAGTAGACGGTTGCATGGTTATATTTTTCTCTCTAATATTGTCAATCTTGCAAGTAAAGAAGTTCATAAAGTCATTACTGCTGTGCTCTTTGGAAACATCAGAAGTTGAAGCTTTATTTTTTTGTTAATTTAGCCACCGTCTCTCCATCAGTGTCCGACTCTGGTTTGAACAATGTAAGGCTGAACACAGTTATTGACAATCCTCATTTTGGCTGCGTGAGATTCTCCAGCTTTGTTGTTGAGCAACCGAAGCGCGAGCTGTTAAAGCTCCGCCCTTTTCTGGAAAGAAGGGCCGGGATTTAAAGGGAAACACACAAAAACAGTGTGTTTTTGCTCACACCCAAATAGGGGCAAATTTGACAAGCTAAAACTTCACAAACTTTACATCCTGGGGACACCAGAGACTTGTATTACATCTTGTGAAAAGGGGCATAATAGGTCTCCTTTAATTGCAAATATAATGTATAAAGTAAATAGTACATTTATATTATTTCCGAAGTATTCCATATATATATATATTTGCTAAAGGGAAATGCATTATGAAAAATCTAGTTTATCACACATAGCACAAAGAGGTCTTCTGAAAGCTGACCATATAACTTGCAGTCTGAGCTCAGCCTTTCTAATTTTAATGCAGGAAATATGATGCTATGAGAATGCAGGCGAAATTAATGTCCTACTTCTTCAGTACAGCACAGTTAGCCAATGAGTATAAGAGTAAACAAATTACTAAATGGGTACATCAGTGCAGATATGATAGATTTTTGCAGCAGTGTTTACTTCGGTACAATGACTGTCATTTCTGTCCCATTTAATTAAAATAAACCACTTCCTTACAAAATAACATACTACTGTGGTATCAGAAGTTTTACCTTTTGCATCTAATACGCTTATTTTATTTCAGCTTTATTTGAATTAAAGAAAATGATTTTGAGTGTGTTTGGGATGAAACATGCTTATGTCTACTAAAAGCTAACTGCAGAGGTTGAGAAATCAAAAACGTTGAACATTACCTTCTCACTTGAGCCTGGATGAGTTTTAAAGGCTGATTATCTTTCAGTCTCTAATAACTTGTAAAGCCCTAAAGTGCTGTATGACTCAGATTGTGGAAATGTGCTGCTCCAGCCATTATATTCAGCTTGTGCTTCTCTAGATACTGAACATCTCTCATAATACACATGGTTTAGTGTTACACTGTGATAGGTAGTGTGTAAAAGATTTTTAAAAAATTTAGCTACAACTAGACTTAATAATATGTAATGTACAAATTCTCTTTTCATTTATGATTTACAACTGACTAAAATAAGTCTGGATGAACTTTTCATCATACACAAAGGCTTCATATAAATTGGTCATGCATTTAATTTCTTTTGCATTTAACAACTTAATATAAATTGACCATGAATTTAATGTTTTTGCATTTAATAACCTTTATATAAATTGATCATTCATATAACATTTTGTATTAAATGAATTAATATATAAATTGATCATGCACGTAACATTTTTTTGCATTTATTAATTTAATATAAATTGATCATGCATTTAATATTTTTACATTTAACAACTTAATATAAACTGATCATGCATATAACCTCTTTGCATTTAATAACTTCATATAAATTGATCGTGCATTTAATTCTATACATGCTATGATGTTGGTTATCAGTTTGTCATTGATGAAACCTCAGTGTAACATTACTCAACGCAAGCTTCCCACACTGACAGGTCAAGGAAACCCGTTCTTTTCTGAGTGTGTCTGTGTGACAGGTGACACGTTTCGACAGCTGCTCTCAGTAGCGTTACAAACGTTCAGCTGACCGAGAGACTGTGATGTCAGAATCATTAGATCATCTTTATACTCTTGTGAGAATCCAGTGATCCAAAGTAACTTGACTTTTCAACAGGATGCAAAGAGTTATTATTTTATTTGAGAATGTTCTTCTGACCATCTGTACAGTCACATTTCACTTAACCTTTCTTTGTTTCCAAAGTTCTAAGTATGTAAAAAAAAAAAAAAAGAAAGTCCCATGATGTTGTAGCATGCCTAAAAATGTCAAGTGTTTCTCTGTCAGAGATAAATGTGTGCTAAATGGCTGACAGATCTATTAGTGTTTGTTGTGTTGGTGATTGAATGAGAGGCCGTTCTATGTTTAGCTCTGTATTCATGTGTGTCGGTCAGGGATGCTGCTGTCCAGCTTTATCAGGGGTTCCTGCTCTGTGGGGCGAGTCGAGAGGGAAAATAGACCGAACAGGTGCAGATCTAGTGCTGGATGTTTCTCCCCCGCAGCTCAGGCTTTCAAAGTAGAGTCTTACTCACTAGAAATGATCCTCATTGGCCCATGGATCCAACCCAATACATTTCAGCCATGTCTCGCCCTTGGAATGAACCACAACTTGTCGCTTCAGAATCGCTTTAAATTCAGGGAGAAAATTTTAAGAAAACGGAAGGGGATGAAGTAAAATAATTGTTGTACAGTCACTCTAGGTAAGGCTGTAGTAAAGTTCTATTTTTTTGGATCCAATAATGTTCTTTTAACCCTTTGATTTGTTACTGAATAAATGCTGTTGTACTTTGTCTTGTGTTACAGTGTGGATCTTATTTTGCTGATGTGTTTGACTGATTTTGGATGATTTGTGATGATATTGAATTGGTTTTTAATGGTTTTGACTCCAGCTTCACCTCAGCAGCTTGATATCTAATAGTTGTAAGACAATAAGCTGATTTTTGCCATTAAATTACTAAAGAAGGGCAATAAATGAAATGAAAATCCTGATTTTATTGTATTTGGTGAAATAAAAATGTGTCTGGTGTCATTAATCTATTTAGTCATTAAAAAGTAAAGTCAAGTAAAGTTCAAAGAAAATAGCTTTTGCTTATCAACTAGTTTTTGAAGGGTAACTTCCCTAAAAAAGGAAATGTACTATTTATTTTGATGTTAAGCATTAAGCATTTCAACTGTACATTTTAATTTGTCTTGATACTGTGATAGTCTCAAAATCTTTACCTTTGTTTTATTAGGCTCGTGTTAATGAACTGTAGGACAGTGTTCAAATGCATTCATTTAGTGTCACTAGCACACTCAAAATAGAGTGAGTTAAATATGTATTTAAAGATAAAAATGGTTGAAAATGAGCTGGGCTGAATCATTTGTCTTCGTTTCAGTCTGTTAAAGGTCAGAATACAACATAGTTTTTTACAACTAAGGTCAAATGAAACCAAATGTTTAATACATCAAGTTTTAGATGTTCATGAATGATCCTGTCCAGAATGTAACATTCTGATTCTGTTTTTCAGATGGTTTTGTGAGGGTAAAGAGTTGGAAAACAGTCCTGATATTCAGATCATCACCAACGGTGAGCGACACTCTCTGATCATAGCAGAGGCTTTTGAAGAAGATACAGGCAGATACTCGTGCTTTGCCTCCAACTTTTATGGCACAGACTCCACCTCAGCAGAAATCTACATTGAGGGTAAGTAAATTAATTATTGAGCATTTAATATGAATCCTTAATGACTAAATGATTGCAGCGGCAGTCCAAAATCAAGTTTGCATAATTTCATTTTCTAATAGGAGCGTCATCATCGGATTCTGACGGCGAACAACATTTTCAAGCACAGTGAGTTTCTAGATTTTCCAATGTTGAATCATGTTATAAGAAATTACATGCACATATAGACCTTCTGTAGCCCCGCCCCTTTTCAGCGTTCTGTCTTCCGGTTTGTATTTCCACAGCATGAAGGTAAGATCTTACAGATTCATGAATGAACCGCTTGTTTTAAAATGTCTACTTGACATTTGTTATGCTTTAAACATTTACAATGCCCATGATAACTTTTGTTAAAGTCCCCCTGTAGCCAATAATTTTATCCCTTAAAATTCATCTTTGATCACCAAAATGACATATTTCTTCAAAAATTTCTTTATGCCTTAAAATAGCTTGAATGTAACTCTACACACTTTCTTCATTTAGTATACACAGATCAATGAATATGCAAATTAGCCCCGCCTCCACTCGCTCACGCCAGCTCAGATATCCACTCGGTCAACTTATTGAGGTAAACGCTGCACAATGGTATCGCTCTCTACAACGTCGGGCACATGACGGTAATTGATATGATTAGCCTTTTTATAAAACAGCTAATAATGTGTTGCTAATGTCAGACAGCTGCCTTCTAACAATCAGTATCCTACCCTTACAAATGCTTTGAACAACTCAGAACATCAGTAGAGAAAGGCATATAGGTCATCATACATTGTAATACACATCATACACCCGCTATATTGCACGATGTTTCATATCAACAGAAAAATATACCTGGATAACCTGGCTTCTCTCAAGACTCTCCGGCTAGTTCGCTGTTAATGATATGCTAAATCCCGCGGCACATTGACGTGATTGGTTACAAGGTAGTTTGTGACGTCACAGACACCAGCGATTTCAAACCGCGGGTCTTTTTTTCACTGCAGTTTTAAGAAGAAAATACTCAGCAATAGTGTTGACATATGAATTTGCACATGGTTGGTCACCACATAGACATATAAACAACATTAAAAACTTGTTTTTCACCACTGGGAGTCTTTAACTCTACAATAAGTAAATCCACTTCACCAGCGAATTACTCTTCGATGTCATAGAAATATACAGAGCTACTGCAAAAACTGAAGTTCAAACACTAAATTCTAAAGATGGCTGCACGCTTGTTTCTCTGGCGCATAAGGTCTATATATGGACCCATTGCAGTACCTTGATGGACCCCAAGGGACCAGGTTAAAACACATGAACATACTTTTTTTCAGACTTCATAAAAGATCTCCTCAGCCCAAGCCTGCTGAGGTCTCGGTAGAATCCAACACATCTGCTGAAGACGCCATACCGACTGTAACAACCACCTGCGCTGAGCCACCAGCACCTGCAGACGCAGAAGCAGTGCTGCTGACCGCTGACCCTCCCTCTGAGCAAGAAGATACAGAACTTCTGAGTACCAAGGTCATCAGCTCTGAAATACCTGTACTAGAATCAACCGTTCCTGCAATAGAACAAACCATACCTGTACCACCAACGCCAACATCTGATGTGGAACCCACTCCACCTTCTCCACCCCTCACCATAGCACCACCATCACTTCCATCAAGCCAAAGTATTTCCGATATGCTGTTAACATCTCAACAGAGCATTCCTGAGGTACGAAAAACACACCAAATCTACAGTTTTGATTATACCCAAATAAATAGGGTTAAACGGATCATAGTTGATCTGTGATCCATACGTCCATTGCTAAATTTCACCATCAATTCGGTACTCGCACGCTGCGCACAGCCGCACACACCCGAAGCACGCGCATTTCAGATATGCCGCAAACAGCGAACTGATTCCTCTTGCACCTGAGTGGACACGTACACACAAAATTATGTCAAAATACCAGTATTGGCAAGTATTGTTGTAAAAAGTCTAAGTCTAAGCACAGTTTTGTTTTGTTTTTTGTGCTGAACCGAAAAATTATCCAGTTGGTGAATCAAAAACTGTAATATGATCCAAACTGTGAGTTTTGTGATCTGTTTAACCACTACCACTAATGCATGTGTTTCTCTTACATTATATGTTTTCTTTTTCAGAATCTAAATGGCAGCAGTAGTTATTTTCAAGACTTTGATGTAAGGCCCATAATGGCAGCTCCTGTTTTTACAAAGGTAGAGCAAACAAAACTCGTATTGTATTTCTAAATCATTGAGAGTCAGTTTTCAGAATGATGCTTGATGCTTTTACATGTTGTACATGTGGGCAATGAAATATAAAAGATGTCTGAAAGAATATGTATTGTATTCAGGTTTTAACATTTTGCCCGTCGAAAATCCAAGGAGTCAAAACCTTATTATGCAATTAGACTTAGGATTTTTGCCTGGCAGACAAAAAAAATCCAATGCAAGCCATTTCTAGAAATATCATAGAGACTTGGTGGTGACCTTGTTTGACTAGCAACCACCTAGAAATGCCCTTGTAAGCCTAATTAAATTGCATAGCAACACCCTGGCAGCAATCCACAAATACTCATAGCAGTCATGGTGGTAGTTTTGCATGAGCAAACACCTCTGACATTATCTTCAGAATATATAAAAATGTAGTTTTTACATGCTTTCCATTCCGGTCTCATTGAACACCATTGTCTCTTTTGGTGCAGAACCTTCAGGATGTCCTGGCTCTGGAGAGTCAGCTGGTTGTGCTGGAGTGCCGAGTAAAAGGCAGTCCCTCCCCCAAAGTGGACTGGTACAGGGAGGGAACACTTATAGAAGACTCTCCAGACTTCAGGATCCTCCAGAAGAGTATGTCTAATTTTAGTATGCATACATTAAGATATGTGGTTGGACCTATCCTTGAAAAGTCCTTTAAAACTGTAACTTGTAAAAGAAAAGCTTTCAATGCATGAATTGTTCTACTTAAAATTGGCTTCTGATAATCCACACATTCTGCTTTGTTTCAATCCAGAACCAAGATCTATGGCTGAATCTGGTAGGTGGATTTGATTACCCCTGCTTTGTCAAGTTAATTATTTCAAGACACTAACCACCTAACAGTCTACCATTTCTCTGTTTGGTGTGGTTTCAGAGGAGATATGTACGTTGGTTATTGCTGAGGTCTTTCCAGAGGATTCTGGAACATTTACTTGCACAGCCAGCAATAAATATGGCACAGTTTCCAGTATCGGAGTGTTGAGAGTGAGAGGTAAATTTATGTGGAGTAGATTATAGGGTCAGTTTTTGCATTTCAAAATGTTAAAACATAAAACTGCTAATATTGTTCAGGTTCATTTACACCTCAAGTCTAATTCTGAAACATATTTTTGTCTGCATCAATAGGACACAATAATAACAACACCAACCCCAAAACTACAAGCACTTTAACTGTGGAATCCTCCCCACCAAAGGTTCCAGTAACAGACCTGAGATCAACAACTTTGAGGCGTAAGCCAGATGTTCCTCTGGTAAACAACAAGCTTCACTCAAGTATGATTTGTCTCGACCCTTTGAGCTCTGGCTATAAGCAGTCAGACCCTCTGGACTCTGGAACGCTTCGTTCAGACTCCCTAAACCCTAGTATGTTTCGCCATGACCTCAGCACTAGCCTACCTAGTCTAAACCCTCTTAGCATTGGGAAACACAGCTCAGATACTTTCAGGAGTAGTTTACCTCAGCTAGACCCACTCAGCTTCAATGCATCTTCACTGAACTCTGATTCGAACCATAAGTCTCTCAGCTCTAGCACTACACACTTCGATTCAGGAGGGTCTGGTTGTAAGCCTTCCACAGAAGTGATCCAAAGTCCAGCCAATGGATTAGCCTCCGCCATCACTCTGGGCTCAGATGCCTGGGTTGAACCATCAGTAAACTCCAGTAGCCATCAAGAGCAACCACCTGTTAAACCCCTGCCGGATCCCCCAACTTCTTGCCTCAAGACAAGACCCGAGGGTGTGTTAGGGAATCACAATGAACCCCGCTCTAGTTCTCGAGTGGGTCTCCGTGTAACCTTTAAACTCCCTGAGGATGAAGAAGAAGAAGAGAAAGACATGTCATCCAAAGAACCACCACCGGTCTTGGCTAAACCAAAATTGTAAGTACCAACTTCAGAATGTTGCAAGACAACTTGAGAGTAAAAAAGACCTTCTGAACTGTTTTCTCCTTCTTTCATCTTATCTTAGAGACCCAGTGCAGCTTCAGATCCTCCACAACCAGGTGCTTTTGGAACAGCAGCAGGAGAACGTCTCCCCAAGCCAAGAGTTACCACATTTAGACGGGACAAGCTATGAGCCACCGCCTGTAACTCCAACTCACCCTCCTGCAAATCCAGTGCCATTACCACTCCAACCACCTCTCGTAATTAACTCTAGTCCAGTTCCACAGAAAATCCCTGCATCCATCCCTGCAGCACCTATTCTCACATTAAAATCTGCTCCGGTATCCCAATTGAGCATGCCTTTAACCAATTCCATGCCCTTGCCCCAACTTACCCCATCAGCCCCAACCTTACATAACCCCGCTCCAACACCTCAACAAAATCTAGTTCCTACTACTTTGTTGAATACTGTTCCACCAAGTATGGTTCCTTCTACCCTAATACCCCAAACAATTGTGGCGCACAATGTGGGGCCTATCTCACCCAATGCGGCTCCTATGCCAAGTGTGATCCCAATAACTCAACCTGCAGGAGCTATGCCTATGCCTCAATCAAATGTGGGACACTCTACACCTTTTCCTCAACTTACCATGGTTCCATCCACCCAACCAAACCTTAACCACGTGGCCAATATGCCACCCATTACTCCTTCCAGTCATATATCACAAATAAACATGAATCCAACCGTGCAGATGAACTCTGTTCCCATTAGTGACATGAGTGTTGCCAAAACACAAGCGCTGATGACACCTGATGCAGCAGCGGTGAACAACACTACACCAAAATTAAACACCACTTCAATTACTCATCCCAGCATGGCTCCACAAGACACACGTTCTCAAAGTGTGTCCTATCCACCCCCGAGTATCATCACCTCACCGCATCTGGTGAGAAATCCACCTGCGCCCATCCCGAGCCCTATGTCTCCAACTCCAATGAACAACACCCAGCCTCCACTTCCCGGGATTATCCCGATCTCTGCCCAGAGCTTCAGCTACACCAGGCCAAAGGAGTTCATCGCAGCCCAGACGCTCTCTCCTATCAGGAGTCCTTCTCCAACTGAGTCTCCTGTTCCAATGCTTCACGAATTAGCCGCACAGATATTCCCGAAGTCAACACGGGAGCTCACTTCACCAGTCAACCAGTTTGCTCCGTCCCCAAGAAAGTTTCCAACAAGAGTTCTGGAGTGTCCAAGCAGCCCACCATATGTGTCCTCACCACCTCTTGTGCCTCCTGGGCTGGTGAATTCAGTGTTTTCTTTTAGACCTCAGTCACCACCACAAGCTTCTTCACCAACATCTAGCAGCTCTACCCCCAGCCCCATCCAAAATCCAGTGGCCTTCCTTAGTTCTGTCCTTCCTTCACTGCCAACATCTCCTCTGACCAATGCCATGGGGCTGCCTAAGAGGGCCCCACCTGTGTAAGCAAACAAAAACACAACATTTCATTATTATATCATAATAAGGTCACACTTTCTCTTAGGCCCTGTTTACACCTGGTATTAAGATGAGTTTTGTCAATAGGATCACAAGTGGACGGCGCTAAATACAGGTGTAAACAGGTTTCTAAAATGTTTTGAGCTTGTCCACTTTGACCACATCCAGAGGTAGTCGAAAACGCTTATACAACTTTCGTAGTGTAGGTCGAATGCATTCGAACAGCCACAAAAGACCGCCTTCTGACTTAATGCGTAATCATTATGGGAAGCACACTAGCCAGACAGGATTTAAACTTTGTCGGCTGAAGGCCCAAGTTTGGTTTGAAGATGAAAAATGAAGCACAGTGTTCTCTCAACATTACTGATTTCTAACACGCACCCACAGAGTTCAGCTTGGTCTTTTAGATCAAAAGATTTGAAAAAAAAAAAGCACACTTATCCATAGATCCTCCCCTCGAAGAAATCAGGACAGAAGTGGTTGAAAGTGGACAAAAGAGACGGATTAAAACCACCAGGTGTAAACGGGTGTGTGTCTCCCTTGTCTATTTGTGATCCTGTCGATCAAAATGCATCTTAATACCAGGTGGAAACAGGGCCCGAGATACCACTCCAGTTGGCTGTTAATTGTTGTGACTAGATCAGTAAGTCAGTTAGTCAGTGAGTTTAAATCAAGAAACAGATCTGTGTAATTTGTGAACAAATGAACTGAATCAACTGATTTGACTCAGAATGATTTGTTTATAACTGTTTCTCCTATGAACTTTCACAAAAGTGCCAAGAAGAGCTAGGGTGGACGTCAAGATTCTCAGGGAATAACTACTTCCCAGTAACTACTAAGTCCCCAGTATTCTTTCTTTTTTTTTTACCATTTTGAAAAGAGAGGCCACTCAGTCCACAGTATTCTTTAGAAATTCACAGTATTGTGTTCCACTGAAGAAAGAAGTTTTTGGGTGAACTGTTGCTTAAATGTGATTTACCCAAGTAAGATCAACATGCTTCTTAGTCATTGAACAACATTCCAGTCAGCCAATGAGATTTAAGGGTTATACTGAACCTTTTTCGGGGTTTTCTGAATCTTCTTGTGTTTCTTACCTCTGTCTCATTGTGTTTCTCCATGTTCAGGCCTCAAAGTTCACTGAAGAAGAATCAAAGAGTTTCCAGACTCCTGTCCGATGACGACATCCGTGAAAGCAGGGAAACGCTCTTACAGGATATTGAGAAGAAGTTGCGATTTAAAGATGAACCACTTCGTTTTGGACAACAGGTATGAAGTGTCATAAATATTACAAAGATGTAAAGGTTCTTTGTTTGACTAGTGTATAGTACAAATAGTAGGCTATGCATTTGCAGGGTTGACAGACATAATTTGATTATATACAATTGCTCATCTGCTTTAGGTCACTAAAGCAAGTTATAGATTGAGTTTCTTTAGGTGACACACAATTACTGAGGATTTAATCTTGGTTTGTAATAGTGTTTGTGTGGGCTTATACAAAACACTGATTGATGGAGAAGGAATATGGAAGAGAAATATCCCCCTAGATAACATGGCGTATATGTATTATGTTCTTAGTACCAGAGTTAGATGAATCTCTACTCTCAAATAAATCTCTGCTATATATATATATATACACACATACATGCGTGCATACATACATACATACCTACATACATATGTAGTGGCTATGCATCAGTGAGGACCTTCCCATTTAAGAATCACCCGTTTTACATTTCATGTGTCAAATATGCGTCCGCATCATGCACCATATTAACAGTTTCTTGTCAGAGTAACACTATAACATCATTTATCACACATTTGTCTTGATGTGTGACTAGTGTCTGTGTTTACATCATCGTCATTCATCCTGTCCTCCATAGAAGCCGAGTTATGTGGGGGAAGTGAGCCGATCGCTCGGACCAAACATTCCCACTGCAACAGTCATTAACTATGACGAGGTACAAGGAATTTTCTCCTTTGCAAGCAGTGCTTTGTTCTGTATTGCATTTTAATCAACATATAAGAATCAATTTGAAATAAAACAAGAAACAAGATCTTTCTGAGCTAATATAAAGTGGTAGATTTTTCCACTAATGGAGCTGCATGGATAATAACTCTTTATATAGGGAGATGCGGCACGTTTCATCAGTTATGTTACGTTATATAAACAGAATGTTTAAAGGCCATGCAAACTTTAACATTAAAACCTGAAGTTAGACTCATTTAATAAATAATAAAAATATAGCAGTGTCATTGAAATGAATCGTAACTAATACTCTAACTAGAATTCTATCACAAAAAGATTATGCATGAGCAACTTTAAAAGCTACATGTTACATACTAACTAAATGAGAACATTAATATCAGTGTTCAGTGGATATCTCAAACTGAAACAATAATGACATGAGCATGATTGTCATCTGCCGTATAGGTTGTTGTTTTTCATTACGAACACAGTTCAGTGTCTATGTGAATGCAAACGGTGTCTGCGAGTAAACATGAGTGGTGGGCATGAGAGACTAGACCGAGATAGGAATGAACAGGACCGTTCTGTATTATAAATAGAGGTGACTGCATTCGAGATGTTGGCGGTCGGCCAGCTTTTACAGAGACAGACCAGTTGCTCAGGCCTCTTGATATAATTTTTTTAATGGGTAGGAATCATATCATGCTTTCTTAGTAACCAACTTTGAAAATGTTTTTTGCATCAAAAACAGTCCTAATTTATTTTCATATGACCGTTTTTACCCTCTCTAACCCCCAGAACATGACGTTTTGATATATAATGTTATGTTATTATTGTAATTGGTTCACAATATTGTAAAAATGTGTCACTGATCTGATCTGGTGACCTGACCACTGATTAGCATTGTCATTTATCAGATATATCTTGGTTTGTATGCTTCTTTATTGTTATGTTTAGACTTCTCTATTGTTATCTTTTTCATTATTTAATTAAGCATCTCTACTGAAAACGTTCAGTTAGCTACTGTAGATAATGTTTCCACAGATAAGATAATAGATAAGATAAGATAATAAGTTCATTCGTAATTATGTGTTTTGTAGGAATACAAGGTGTCGAGCTTTGAGCAGCGGCTAATGAGTGAGATTGAGTTTCGTTTGGAAAGAACTCCTGTCGAAGAGTCGGATGATGAAGTTCAGCATGATGAAATTCCCACTGGAAAATGTATCGCGCCCATTTTCGACAAGAAACTGAAGCACTTCAGGGCTGTGGAAGGGATTCCCGTCACATTTACCTGTAAAGTTGTTGGAATTCCAATTCCTAAGGTGAGTTTTTGACAGACTGAGGGATTCTCTGATGTTATTGTAATGCAGGCACAGAAAATAGCTGATTTTGTTGTGTACGCTACCATTAAAATTTTAATGTCTTTGAAAGAAGTCTCTTCTGCTCACCAAGGCTGCATTTATTTGATCAAAAATACAGTAAAAATTTTTAAATATTATTACAATTTAAAATAGCTGTTTTCTATGTGAATATATAGTAAACTGTAATTTATTTCTGTGATCAAAGCTGAATTTTCAGCATCATTACTCCAGCCCTTAGTGTCACATGATCCTTCAGAAATCATTCTAATATAATGATTTGCTGCTCAAGAAACATTTCTGATTATTATCAATGTTGACCACAGTTGTGCAACAATTGTTTCATATTTTTTTAGGAGGCTTTGTTGAATAGAAAATTCAAAAGAACTATGTTTATTTGAAATAGAAATATTTTATAATACTATAACTATATTTACTGTCATTTTTTAAAATCAATTTAATATGTTCTTGCTAAATAAAACTTTTAATTTACTTATATATACAGTGTATATATATATATATATATATATATATATATATATATAATATATTAAAATCTTTAAGCAGACAGAAACATATGTTTCAGTTCTGTCTCCAAACTGCATCCTTATGGACTTTTATTTTGTACTCTTCACACAGGTTTACTGGTTTAAGGATGGAAAGCAGATTTTGAAGAAAAATGAGCACTATAGGAAAATCAGAGAGGGTGATGGGATGTGTTCTTTACACATAGAAGCCGCTACAAGTGATGATGACGGCAATTATACAGTCATGGCAGCAAATCCACAGGTAACGGCAGCAAATATTTCAGAGACAACCATCAGAAATTACTATGAGTTATAGGTTAAATGAAAGCCAAGCCTCTTTTCATGTCCACAGGGTAGAATAAGTTGCTCTGGCCATTTGATTGTCCAAACGGGTCCCGTGCGAAACCGGCCCATGGTTCACTCTCAGAGGTGAGTTGCATCAATGCTCAGCTTTCATAAGTTCTTATCCAGTTGCAAAGAGACACGTTTTATAGACTTGTATGTATAATATTTCAGTCATCACTCAACATTTTTCACAGAGTCAGAGCACGTGTACAGGAAGTGGAGGGAGAACCGACTCAAGAGCGCTTCTTCCGTCCGCACTTCCTGCAGGCTCCAGGAGACATGTTGGCCCATGAGGGCCGGCTCTGTCGGTTAGACTGCAAGGTACTGCGAGATATTTCGGCGGATTTAACCTACTGTGATCACACAACATATCTGAACACTCAAAATATCATTGCATTTGCACATGGTTTGTCTTAAAGCATGTTAAAAACACCACATAGACATATAAACAGCATTAAAAACTAGATTTTCACCACAGGGGGACTTTAAAACCATTTCAGCTTCTGTTTGTCTAATTTTTCTTAATTCAGTTTGCATGCTGTGAAATATTCTCTGCTGTGTAGGTGAGCGGTTTACCCCATCCTGAAATCATGTGGCTTCTGAACGGGAAGCCTATATATCCAGACATAACTCATCGAATGCTTGTGAGAGAAAATGGGATCCATTCTCTGGTTATTGATCCTCTGACTCAAGCTGACGATGGGACGTACACCTGCATCGCCTCAAATAAAGCTGGACAGAGTTCATTCTGCCTCGAGCTCAAAGTTGTGGGTGAGAGACAGATCGTTTCTGAGGCTCTTTTTAACATTAAAGTACTATTGAAGCTCATTTCTGCCACATGAGATAAAAAAAACATCCTTTCGTAAATCATATTTGTCAACATTATAAGATAAAAGTCATAATTATGACATTAAAAAGTTTAAATTATGGCATACTAAGTCAATTGTGAGATAAAAAAAATCATTAACTATGAGATAAGTTGAAATTGACATCAAAAATGATCATCAAAATTGTTGATCATTAAGTCATGTCAGTTTTGACTATCTCATAATTATGACTTAGTTGTCATAATAGTGACTTTTTACTATCATAATTGACTTGTCATAATTTCGACTGTTATACTCATAATAACTTTTATCTCATAATGAGTTAGTGTCATAATTGACTCTTTATCTCAATTTTGACTTTTTGTCAATTTTCTGTCATGACTTTTTATCTCATAATAAGTTGGTCATAATCAGCTTTTTATCTCAATTTTGACTTTTTGTCAGTTTTGACTCATAATTGTCTTAATGTCATAATTTCGTCTGTCATGACTTTTTATCTCATAATGGGTTAGTGTCATAATTGACTTTATCTCAATTTCATCTTTTTGTCAATTTTAAGACAAATGACTTGTCATAATTTTGACTGTCATAATTGACTTTTATCTCAATTTTAATTTTTTTTAATCAATTTTCACTCATAATTGACTTTTTATCTCATAACGAATTGGTCATAATTGACTTTTTATTTCAGTTTTGATTTTTTGTCAATTTTGACATTTATAAATGACTTGTCAATTTCGACTGTCATAACTGATTTTTTATCTAAATTTAGACTTTGTCAGTTTTGACACATAAATGACGTCAATTTCAATTGTCATAATTGACTTTTTAATCTCAATTTTAACTTTTTGTCAATTTTGACTCATAATTGACTTAATGTCATAATTTCGTCTGTCATGAATTTTTATCTCATAAGTTAGTGTCATAATTGACTTTTTATCTCAATTTCAACTTTTTGTCAATTTTGACTCATAATTGACTTGTGTCATAAGTTAGTGTTTTGACTCATAATTGACTTAATGTCAATTTTCTGTCATGACTTTTTATCTCATAATGAGTTGGTCATAATTGACTTTATCTCAATTTCGACTTTTTGTCAATTTTGACACTCATAAATGACTTCAATTTCGACTGTCATAATTAACTTTTTATCTCAATTTCGACTTTTTGTCAATTTTGACGCTCATAAATGACGTCAATTTTGACGCTCATAAATGACGTCAATTTTGACACTCATAAATGACTTCAATTTCGACTGTCATAATTAACTTTTTATCTCAGTTTCGACTTTTTGTCAATTTTGACACTCATAAATGACTTGTCATAATTTCGACTGTCATAATTGACTTTTATCTCAATTTCGACTTTGTCAGTTTTGACTCATAATTGACTTGTGTCATGAGTTAGTGTTCTGACTCATAACTGACTTAATGTCAATTTTCTGTCATGACTTTTTATCTCATAATGAGTTGGTCATAATTGACTTTAATTTCGACTTTTTGTCAATTTTGACACTCATTAATGACTTCAATTTCGACTGTCATAATTAACTTATCTCAATTTCGACTTTTTGTCAATTTTGACGCTCATAAATGACGTCAGTTTTGACACTCATAAATGACTTCAGTTTCGACTGTCATAATTAACTTTTTATCTCAATTTCGACTTTTTGTCCATTTTGACGCTCATAAATGACGTCAATTTTGACGCTCATAAATGACGTCAATTTTGACACTCATAAATGACTTCAATTTCGACTGTCATAATTAACTTTTTATCTCAATTTCGACTTTTTGTCCATTTTGACGCTCATAAATGACGTCAATTTTGACGCTCATAAATGACGTCAATTTTGACACTCATAAATGACTTCAATTTCGACTGTCATAATTAACTTTTTATCTCAATTTCGACTTTTTGTCAATTTTGACACTCATAAATGACTTGTCATAATTTCGACTGTCATAATTGACTTTTATCTCAATTTCGACTTTGTCAGTTTTGACTCATAATTGACTTGTGTCATGAGTTAGTGTTCTGACTCATAACTGACTTAATGTCAATTTTCTGTCATGACTTTTTATCTCATAATGAGTTGGTCATAATTGACTTTAATTTCGACTTTTTGTCAATTTTGACACTCATAAATGACTTCAATTTCGACTGTCATAATTAACTTATCTCAATTTCGACTTTTTGTCAATTTTGACGCTCATAAATGACGTCAATTTTGACACTCATAAACGACTTCAATTTCGACTGTCATAATTAACTTTTTATCTCAATTTCGACTTTTTGCCAATTTTGACACTGATAAATGACGTCAATTTCAACTGTCATAATGAACTTTTTATCTCAATTTCGACTTTTTGTCAATTTTGCCATAATTTTGTCTGTCATGACTTTTTATCTCATAATTTACTCTCATAATTATGAATTAGCTGTCATAATAGTGACTTCTTCTCAGTTTTGACAATTTATGTCAATTTTTCACTCTCATAATTGACTGTCTCATTATCAGCTGTCATAATTCTAATTTTTTCTCATTACTTTTTGTCATAATTTTAACATTTTGTCTAATTTTTGAGTCTTTGATTTCATAAATTACATTTTTTGTCATAATTTTGACTTTTTAATCTCATAATTTCATGATTTTTTTGTGGTAGATATGGGCTTCCATAAAGTACATCAGAAATGTTTGTGAAGATGCACAATCTCTGTTATCAGTGGTGTCTTGTAAGAGTATGATTTTTAGATTTCCCTCATTATTGGTAAGATTGAGTTTGTTTTCATGTAGTACAGAGTCAACAAGATGCTTGATCTTAAAAACCTCCAGCTTAAATGCACGAAATTAGCTGACGATATATATTGTGCATCAAATATTTGATCCTCTTTTCCCTGTCAAATAAACATTTGCAGAAAAAGAGATTAAGCAGGCTCCGTATTTTGTGGAAAAGCTGCAGAACACAGGCATTGCAGAAGGCGCCCCAGTGCGTTTGGAGTGCAGAGTTGTGGGAATGCCACAGCCGCTCATTTACTGGAAGAAAGACAATGACACAATCCCTCACTCGAAGGACAGAGTTAGGTGAGTTGCTAGGTAAATATGTTCTCTTCTTTTAGTAACCACTGGAAACAACCCATCATACCAACCATATGATGACCGTTCCTGCTCTGAGACTATCAGATGAGAACAAAACTTGAACTGAATTGAGCTGAATAACAACACTATTGTCTTCTGTAGAGCTGCTTACAGCTGAATTGAACATGATATACTTTACACCATTATTGAACTGAACTGAATCAACACTGAACTGACTCGAGCTGAATAATGACTGTGAAGCAAATGTATAAAGCTCTATAAAAAAAACAAAGGTGACTTGACCAGTTTATGCTGGTCAGGCTGGTTTTGGAACCAGCAAGCTGTTTTTTTAGGGTTTTTCAGCAGAAGTGATATGATAATGAACAATGTGCTTTGTTCTTTTGAGAACATACATGCAGTATATAATACAGTAAATGAATAAAAAGCATATTAGTACTTTTGAAATTCACATTCTGTGTCTTTGTTGTCCCAGCATGCATCAGGACACTACAGGTTACGTATGTCTACTAATTCAACCGACCAGAAAAGAAGATGCTGGCTGGTACACGGTGTCTGCGAAAAACGAGGCTGGAATCATATCATGCACAGCCAGGCTAGACATTTACGGTGAGTCTTTTATTTATTTATATGTTTCAGCACTGTAAATTTGTGAAGTTAAAAAATAGTAAAGCTATAAAGTATTTAAGCTACAAATGTAACATTCTTCCTCAATGATTTAAAGCACAGAGTACAGGACATTTGCTAGCTGGTGAGAAATAAATAAATAAATAAATAAATAAATAAAAAGCTAAATTAAATTACTATAATCTAAACTATTTTAAACCATTTTTATTGATTTAAGAAATTATTCTAATGATTATTTTGAAAACCTTTTTTTTTTATAATACTCCATATAAACTACTATATCACTACTCCATCTGAAACTATTTAAATGTAATGTTTCTAATTGTTTAAAAAAATTATTCTAATAATTAAAATTAAATTAAACTACTATATTAATACTTCATTTAAAACTATTTTAAACAATATTTCTAATTAACTTAAGAATTTATTCTAATAATTAAAATTAAATTCTCCATTTAAAACTATTTATAACTGTTCTATTTAAGAAATTATTCTAATTAAAGATTTAATTAAAACATATTAATGCTCCACATTAACTATTTTAAACATTTTTTCCTAACTATTTTAAGAAATTATTCTAATAATGAAATAATAAATGACGTCAGTTTTGACACTCATAAATGACGTCAATTTTGACACTCATAAATGACGTCAATTTCGACTGTCATAATTAACTTTTTATCTCAATTTCGACTTTTTGCCAATTTTGACACTCATAAATGACTTCAATTTCGACTGTCATAATTAATAATTTTTTCCTAACTATTTTAAGAAATTATTCTAATAATGAAAAAATAAATTAAACTATAATATTAATACTCCATCTAAAACTATTTTTAGAAATGTTCTTATTTAAGAAATTATTCTAATGAAACATTTTATTAAAATATATTAATACTCCATATAAAACTATTTTAAAAATATTTTTTAAGGAATTATTCTAATAATTACAATTACACTAAAAAAATGCTGGGTTAAAAACAACCCAAGTTGGGTTGAAAATGGACAAACCCAGCAGTTGTGTTAAATGTTTGCTCAACCTGCTGGGTAGTTTTATTTAACTCAACTATTGTTTAGAAATTACTGTATTGCTTGCTTAAAATGAACCCAAAATAGGTTGGAAATTTATTAACAAGTTTAATGAATAATAATTAAACAATAAACATTTATTAAATTGCTTATTAATAAATGTTCACCTTTTGATTATTATTGTTGCCTCTAGTAATTATGTGTCTGAACATATTTTGGGTTTATTTTAAGCCAACCATATAGTAATTTTTAATCAATAGTTGAGTTAAATAAAACTACCAACAAACATTTAACCCAACCGCTGGGTCAAAACAACCCAAATCGCTGGGTTTGTCCAATTTCCACCCAACTTAGGTTGTTTTTAACCCAGCATTTTGCTATATTAATACTCTCCATCTAAAACTATGTTTACATAATTTTTCTAATTTAAGAAATTATTTGGATAATTAAAAATTAAACTATAATTTTACTTTAAAAAAATCTAATAATTATAATGCATGTTTTTAATGATCTTCTATTAATAGAGACTTGACTTGACACAGCATTCAATGTTTGTATTTTCATCAATTCATTTTTCACTAGTGAAGTGAACTGCAAAAAGTCGATCAATAAAGGTGAAAAAATGCTAAAAGAAATGGCAACCCATTACAGCACCAAAAACAACAGAAAAGATGTTGCGGTGTCAACTATCTGACTACATATAAATCATTAAGTGAGTTCCTCACAGCACACACACTGAACACACAAGACTTTAACACATCTGTTTGTTTGTACAGCTCAGTGGTATCAGCACGTCCCTCCACCGCTGAAGAGAACACAGATCCCTGCCAGTCGCTACGCTGCTCTGACCGGACAAGGACTGGATATAAAGTCAGCCTTTCCCATGAGTGACAACGGCCCCGTCATGTTTCTCGCCTCCCGATCGAGCCGAACACAAGAGAGTGAGGAGCTGTAGATGATCGCAGGTTCATGATGGTGCACACATACACTGTGTTCAGTTGTTGGTAGCTAGTTTAGCAGTCTAAACACAAACAAGCATCTGATCATTTTATCACCATATTTGGACGAACACTTTGATTTCCCTTACTGCATTTAACATTATTTGCACAACATTTTTTCCCCCCTTTATCATGAAATTTGTGCCATTTGAGGCATTTTGTTCTGGTCAGTTTGTTGTAATCCTTTGAATTTTCTGCCTTACATATCACATATATTATACAATTATGTAATATTGTTGTATTAGACCGTATGTCTGTTGCATTACCAACTGTGAATGGAAAAGCCTCTGCAGGTTTCATTCAACAAAACTTTTTGACTACTGCAATTGTTTCATATTTCCATATACTAGAGCAAGCATGAGTCATATCAGCAAGATTACAGATTTAGAGATCAAACAAAACTTTGCATTTCCATCCTAGGTGAATGTCACCGACATCATAGTTCTGCTGAAATCATCACATTTATTGCGGTTTTAATAATAAAAGTACTTCAGAAGAATGGGGGAAAATGGCCGTACCGTACCTTGCACTGCACATGGAAGGAAAGTGTTTATTTTGCCATGTTTATATAATATTGTTCCTGAAGAATGAATACTGCAAAATTCTCTGCAATGTGACAGAATCAGAAATATATTAGATATTATAAATTGTTGTGGAAGTTTACAAAGCCTTTAATCAAATGTATTGTTATACAATCACTAGGATAAATAATTGCAGGTACCTGATTTGTGAACATGTACAATAGTTGTTTTTCTTGAAAATAAAGTTATATTTATTCAAACACAGACAGTGTTTTGTATTATTTGTGTACTGAAGCTCTTAAATCTGCAATCTAATGTTGCGTATTGATACTATGAACTCAAAAGTACTCAATAATACCATGGACTTGAATAATACAAAAATGATATCAATATTATTGGGCTACATTTATTGCAATTCATGATTTCATTCTAAAGCTACAATTTTTTTGTGGTAAAATATCCAAAAACCACTAGGCCTGTGTTATATATTTTGTTCAGTTGAGTACTTTATATCTCAAATGTTTCCAACTATTTGTAAATCGGATAACCAAGGATACGGGACGTGTACGGGAGTCGCTTGTCAATTGCGTCATATCCGCGTTACCCTCTGTTTCCGGTTTGTAGAAAACACTATTTTGTCAAGTAGAAGTAATACAGCATTTTCTCCATCATACAATACGTAAAATTAATTGCATGCCATTTATCAACACAAGCCACCCAGCATTAATAATGATATTTTAAAATTGATCTAGATTAACAAGTGTCTCACAGCAGCCGCCGACTGAACGCACAGAGTAACGTTATAACATCTTTTCAACACAGTCAAAAGTATCTAATATGATAAACACCGCTGTGTTACCTCATACGCTTGACCAGAAGAAGCGACGCCAGCATAATAAAAGTTCCGCTGCTCTTGAGTGTGTCGCGTTCGTCCAGTGGCCTCGTTCAGCTCCAGCATCACTCGAGTCTGCGCTGGTTCATACTACAGTAACGTTTATAATCTCATCCATGAACATTATTTCTGCTCGAGTCCCGTCCCGAGTCTTTTCCGCTGGCAGTGAGGTGAAGACGACATTTCCCAAGATTGCGCACTCAAACTCGGCGTCATCAAGCGTACGTACGTACGCCTTTGTTTCGAACAGGCGACCTCTAGCGGCGAAAAATTTACATATTGTAGCTTTAAGGGTCTTCCTGTCAACATAACGATAAATAAACCCTAACCTGCTTTATTTTCTTCGATATATTTCTTTAAAATAAAAATACATACATACATTTATATTAAAATGTTGGCAGCTAAATGTTTTTCTGTCATTAGGAAGGACAGATCACAGTCTAAATAGGAACCTAATACACTTGCTGCTGCGTTCCAGTCGGACTCATTTACTGTAAGGAACAACAACAGTTATCCAAGGGATTTCATTTCTATTTCAAATATAATTTGTTTTCAATCGTTGATTAATTGCACAAATGGCTGATGAGGAAGACGATTACATGTCTGAGGCTTTCCTGAACCAAATGTGAGTTTAAAACGTCGTTTTTTAAGGGTTTGATACCCTGTTGCTGTCAGAGTGAGTTTGATGCGTTAGATGTAAACAAACAGCGAGTAACGCTTGTGTTCACGCGCAAGCAAAATTTTACATGTATGTTTAAATGTAATGCAGGTTTCTTAGATCATTAATCCATGAAAATCTGCGGCGAAAACACATAAAACAGCTCTGAATGATGGTGAAGTGATGCGCATTAAAACAAACCCTTACGAAAATTAGCCATGGTTTTACTACAAAATAAAACCAATAAATCATGGTTATTGTAGTTAAACAAATTAACCATGGTTTTGCTACACTAATCATAGTTTAACCATGGTATTTTTGTAGTAAAACTGTGGTTATACAAATGGTAGTCAGTCTGCCAAAAAAACATGGTTACTACACTTTTACTATAATAAAACCGTGATTATTTTGATTATTTTTCGTAAAGGAAAACATGGTAATGCCACTATTTGTTATTGGACGTGTACCATCTTTGAAGTATAGCATGATTATTTTTTTAAAACATGAAATTAGGGAATATTTTGGCCGATACGATAACCGATAATTCTTTACATTTGAAAGTCGATAACCGATATATTGGCCGATAAATCTAAATCAAACTTTTTATATAATTTTTGAGAGCCTGATTATAAAACCAAAAGTCTCACCATTAAAAGCCATGTCCCAAGCACACAATTACAATGTTCTCATAATATTATGTAATCTAAATGACAGACTTGCATGTTACATGTTACACTTAACTGTATTTCCCTTTTTGAAGTGATTTCAATCATATTTCAAGCAATTCAAAACCATCATGGTGAACAGTGCACATCTGAAGTGTCTCAGCTGAAGGAAATCCATCAATTATTTATCAGCTTTAATATATTGGGCACATTTTCTTATCGGGCCGATAATGATAACACTAAAAATGAACGTATATCGGCCGATACCGATATGGTGGCCGAAATATCGTACATCCCAACATGAAATTAGTGTAAACCAGTAAAAGGTGCTAATACAGCAAATAAACACACATGCTTCAGTTCAGAATTCATCTATTATTCCCAGTTCCTCCAGCCTACTGTCATCCTTAATAAGACATTGTCTCATATGTGTTGTTTTGACGCTCTCACACATGTACAGCTCAGATGTTCGGCCTGGCGTGCCGATGGTGAAGCGTGTGAAAGATGCCTTGAGAAAGGAGGCAGTACAGAAAGAGAAGAACACACAGAACCGACAGAAGAGCTTCAGAGAGCAGGAGCGCGAGAGTCGTGAGGCTGCGCTGCAGAGCTCCATAAGCACTCAAAATAAAGGCTTTGCTTTACTGCAGAAGATGGGATATAAAGAAGGACAAGGCCTGGGCAAACAGGGTCAGTGACTGGGACTTTTAAAGGGTCCATTTTCTTTTGAGGAAAATAAAATACCCAGAGTGTAATTGTTTTGTGTGCATAACAAAGTGTTTTCATGCTGCAGGTGCTGGGCGGGTTGAGCCGGTTCCTCTCAACATCAAAACGGGTAGATGGGTGTTTTCTGGTTTTGTATTGTCGATTATGTTTAGTAAGACATTGTTCAGAAACTCTGATGTTTGCAGACCGAGGCGGCATTGGAATGGAAGAACTCAAGAAGAGGAAAGCAGATGAGGAACTTCAGAATTACCGGAGAAAAGTGCAAATGAAACAACATGTGGAGAAGAAGTCACTTGAGGATTTTAGGTATAAGTCTAAAGATGATATCAAATCAAGCTCCAATCATTTATTAGGAAAAACATGAGTATTAAATATGATCATCAGGCTTTTGAGGAAAGTTTATTTATTCATCTCTCAGTCATCATTGTATTGCATTGCATTATATGTTTTAAAACTACAGAGCTTTGATCATAAAACTAAGCATTTAAATATCATCTTACTAAGATATATATTATTAGCAGATATTTGATATTTATATGCATTTTATGTAAGTATCTGCTATACTGTTATAAGTAACTCATTGATTTACAAGCATCATCTTACTTTTTGTCCATATAAATATCAGCATCTGCAGCATATTTTTGCTCAGGTGTTTTTCCACCATATTCTCACTATATCATATTATATGAGCCATAAAAGCCTGATGCATCAAATATAATGCTCAACAAAAAACACATATGCAAACTTTTTGTGTGTGTGTTCAATAAGATTTAATGTGTCAGGCTTTAATCTTCTCTGTTTCTTGGATATGGTCTTTATTACAGAGTGCGTAAGAGAACCGAAAGAGAAGAGCGTCAAACACAGAGCGACCTGTGGAAGAGCCAACGGGCCTGTGAACAGCTGGACAGCCAGAAGGTCATTACAATAAAGACTTCATCTTGAGGATTGAATCGGAGTTTGAAAATATTTGCATGAATGGAAATTAGGCTTTTCTGGATTCCATATAACCAAGAATCTCCAAACTCATGATTCGCTCATCTACTGTTACGATTCATCTTTTAGGGCATCGCTGCTCCCAGAGACAGCTGGTACTGGCCTGAAGTAGTGAAAGACAAGGAGGAAGAGGAGGAAGAGGAAACGAAACCTGAGGGAAGTGACGATGAGGAGGAGGAACTAACAGTGAGTTGCACCTCAAACCTGCGTTTATTTGTCTTGCAATAACTTCAAATGTTTGAGCTTGATGAAAGATATATTGAGAAAATGGAATGAGATTTTGTTTTTGTCTGTCAGCATTGTTTACTACAATGAATCACACACACACACACACACACACACATATATATATATATATATAAATGCACAGATAAAGTAATAAAGAGTGAAAGATGCCTACCTGACATCTGAAAGATACATAATGCTAAGTGTATGGAAGACATTCAACATTACGGGCTGTTACGACCTCCCTTCTGGAATCATTTAAAAAGGAAAGGTAACATAACATAAACAAAAATGACTGAACAACACCACTGCTCAGAACGACATGCCAACCAAGAAAATATGTAACATAGCGGACGACAACTAATAAAGAGAGATATGACACGTAAAGCATAACAAAACAAACATAACATAAAACATAAAGACGCTGCTTTGCTGGCTGGCTTGCAAGTCTGTCGTCTCTCCATTCTCCTCCTTATCGGTGTCCTTTATCTGCTGATTTCAGTCCGCTAACTCAAATGATGAACAGTTGCATTAACCTAAGAGAAAGAGAGCATGTGCGCGGTCATGGAGATAGAGAAATGCCAAAGTAAACAAGTGAAGGACAACTAAAAGTATAAGCATAAGACACAGACTAAACCACCTGACTGTAGCTACAGAATCAACCTTTTGCAACATTTCTTTAAATGCTCAGACCAAGACAAAACATTTTACAAATGGAGGCATGAACTAGCAATAGGAATTTTCATTAAAGGGTTAGTTCACCCAAAAATGAAATTTCTGTCATTAATTACTCACCCCCATGTCGTTTCACACCTGTAAGACCTTCGTTCAGAACACAAATTAAGATATTTTTGATAAAATCCGATGGCTCAGTGAGGCCTCCGTTGACAGCAAGATAATTTACTCTTTCAATGCCCAGAAAGCTACTAAAAACATATATAAAACAGTTCATGTGACTACAGTGGTTCAACCTTAATGTTATAAAGCGACGAGAATACTTTTTGTGCGCCAAAAAAACAAAACTTTATCCAACAATATCTAGTGATGGGTGATTTCAAAACACTGCCTAATGAAGCTTCGAAGCTTTATGAATCTTTCGTTTTTGAATCAGTGGTTTGGAGTGTGTATCAAACTGCCAATGTCACGTGATTTCAGTGAACGAGACTTCGTCACATCATAAGTGTTTTGAAACGTTTCAATGGTTCACGTGACTTTGGCAGTTTGATACACGCTCCGAACCACTGATTCAAAACAAAAGATTCGTAAAGCTTCATGAAGCAGTGTTTTGAAATCACCCATCACTAGATATTGCTGAATAAAGTCGTTATTTAGTTTTTTTTGCTGCACAAAAAGTATTCTCAATGCTTTATAATATTAAGGTTGAACCACTGTAGTCACGTGAACTGTTTTAAATTTGCCTTTCTGGACATTTGAAAGTGTAAATTTACTTGCTGGCAATAGAGGCCTCATCGTATTTTATCAAAAATATCTTAATTTGTGTTCTGAAGATGAACGAAGGTCTTACGGGTGTGGAACGACATGAGGGTGAGTAATTAATGACAGAATTTTCATTTTGGGGCGAAATAACCCTTTAATCACGATCCCAGACCTGGATAGTTTACACCTTACTGAGGGACAGAAGGTAATTTGCATGAAAGACCCTGGGAAAGTAGTATTACCAAGTATTAACTTTTGGTTTGTTTCTCCTGACATGAGGCCATTGTACCAGTTGCACTGAGACATTTGAAATGATACTGAACATGACTGTTAATTCACTTGCATTGACACTGAACATTATATTCTTTATATAATCATTCTGAGTGAACTGAGTGAAGAGAAGAGTGGATAAAGGGAAGGAAGTGGGGGAGAAGGAACAAATGTGAAGTAAAAGATAGGAGGGAAAGAAGTGTTCCCGCATCTTCACCCTGCGGTGTGGAGGCAGATGTCTGTGTGTGTTTGTACTGTCTGTATTTCAGGGGATCAAAGTATCTTTCATATATAATATAAATTATATATATATTATATAAAGATTTTATATATATATATATATACGCACACTAGCTAATATGCATGTTATATTATTAATTACTATGTAATAGATTTAGATAATAGATCATTCTCACTCTCTAGAGTGTTATTTTAAAAAGTAATCTGACACCAAATTCTACCTGTTTATTTATGGGCTGTGCCTTATGTTCAATATATTAAATTGATTAAGCTGTTTTGTATTATTCTGAAGCCCCATCATGCTGTTTTCTTTCTTTTACAGCCTTTAGACAAACTGCAGTTTCTCACCTCGTATTTGCGAGGAGTCCATTTTTACTGCATATGGTGTGGGACGGCGTATAACGGTAAGAAGTGTTCATGTATAATGACTGTTTGAGTGGATACATGAATAATAAATAAAACACTGAATGATCTCGCCCCACAGATGAGGAGGATTTGAGCTCAAACTGTCCCGGTGACACGGCAGCAGATCATGACGACTAGAGCAATGATCGGGAACACTTCGTTTTAATTTCATAGATGTGTTTATTTATGTTTTCCTTTTCATTCATTAAATGTTGCATTGATGTTTTGATTATAATTGTGTGTCCAGGTTTTGTATATTTATTGATGACTTTAATTGTCCTGCCTAACTGAATCTCAACCAATCACAAACATCTGTGGTTGCATTTTTTTTTTTTTTTTGCCCAGTGCATTGTGGGGTGGAGTGTGTAACAATACTATTTATAGATGAACAATAATTAAATAATTAGACTAAAACATATTTAAAGATTCGGAAAGGTTTTGTATAATACACTTAGCGCACGGTAAGTTCACAAAAATATATAACATGTAAAATAAGTTTAAATTGCAATGTAGATTTTGCCCAGAGTGTTGCCAAACATTTTCTTGTTGTGCATTTAGATTCAATTAATGAGGTTTTAATAATTTATCTTTTTTCTACTTAAAATTAAAACCTGAAAGATAATATTTTATGAAACGAAATGAAATGAAGAAAAAAAAAATCAAACACTTCTAACTTATAAACGTTCTAAAACGTTATTATTTTTTGTAAAATGCTGCAACAAGTATTTATATTATTATGCCAGGTCATTTATTTCTGTATGTACGTAATTTAATATACGTTTATATAGCTATACTTTGTCTCCTGGCACTAAAACAGAAGGTTATTTTTTCAGGTAGGTGTGGCCTATCAACGTGCGTGACTTCCGATTGGTCAGTCCACTGTGTAGCGATGACGACGAATTCCGGAAATCGAAACTTAATCGAACTAAATGATATGAAGAAAAGAAAGTATTCTTGAGCTGTGGTGGATGTCAGTCGAATCTGACACTAGTAGTACAGTGTAAACCTGAAATCACGGTAACGAGTCTTTTTGTGGTCGTCCGGTGAATATATGGCGTTCACGTTCTGATCAAGGCAAAGATTCAGTGAGGTTGTGTCACTGTCGTCGTATATAGTTATTTTTAAATGTGCAATGGAGTCTGCTTCAGGGTCTTTTGTTTCGATGCTGAACGAGTACCAGCAGAGGACACAGTGCACTGTGGAGTATGAGGAGGGATCCACAGAGGGACCGAGTCATAATAAAACGTATGCAAATATCATTCATTCCGTCAATTTGCATGTAGTTGAGCTGAGTGAAGTCTGCCGAGTAACAGTTTCTGTGCTGTTTGTGCAAATGATACAAATTAAATGAGTATGAAACTATAATTAATTTGTTAGTAATCAAACCTGTCCTATCAGCTTCACTGTGAGGGCCATTATAAATGGTCAGCGGTATCCTGATGGCATTGGGAAATCCAAGAAGGAGGCAAAGCAAAGAGCTGCCAAGAACGCCCTTGATGGCATAAAGAGCACTCCCAATACTGAATCTGTAAGTAAAAATCTACAAAAACCCGATTCCAAAAAAAGTTGGGACACTGTACAAATTGTGAATAAAAAAGGAATGCAATGATGTGGAAGTTTCTTGAAATATTTTCTTCACAATACAACATAGATGACATATCAAATGTTTAAACTGAGAAAATGTATCATAAAATAAGTTGATTAGGCATCAACACATCTCAAAAAAAGTTGGGACAAGGCCATGTTTACCACTGTGTGGCATCCCCTCTTCTTTTTATAACAGTCTGCAAAAGTCTGTGGACTGTGGAGACAAGTTGCTCAAGTTTAGGAATAGGAATGTTGTCCCATTCTTGTCTAATACAGGCTTCTAGTTGCGCAACTGTCTTAGGTCTTCTTTGTCGCATCTTCCTCTTTATGATAAATGTTTTCTATGGGTGAAAGATCTAGACTGCAGGCTGGCCATTTCATACCCGGATCCTTCTTCTACGCAGCCATGATGTTGTAATTGATGCAGTATGTGGTCTGGCATTGTCATGTTGGAAAATGCAAGGTCTTCCCTGAAAGAGACGACGTCTGGATGGGAGCATATGTTGTTCTAGAACTTGGATATACCTTTCAGCATTGATGGTGCCTGTCCAGATGTGTAAGCTGCCCATGCCACACACACTCATGCAACCCCATACCATCAGAGATGCAGGCTTCTGAACTGAGCGCTGATATCAACTTGGGTTGTCCTTGTCCTCTTTAGTCCGGATGACATGGTGTCCCAGTTTTCCAAAAAGAACTTCACATTTTGATTCGTCTGACCACAGAACAGTTTTCCACTTTTTCCATTTTAAATGAGCCTTGGCCCAGAGAAAACGCCTGCGCTTCTGGATCGTGTTTAGATATTGCTTCTTTTTTGACCTATAGAGTTTTAGCCGGCAACAGCGAATGGCACGGTGGATTGTGTTCACCGACAATTGTTTTCTGGAAGTATTCCTGAGCCCATGTTGTGATTTCTATTACAGTAGCATTCCTGTATGTGATGCAGTGCCGTCTAAGGGCCCGAAGATCACGGGCATCCAGTATGGTTTTCCGGCCTTGACCCTTACGCACAGAGATTGTTCCAGATTCTCTGAATCTTTAAATGATATTATGCACTGTAGATGATGATAACTTCAAACTCTTTGCAATTTTTCTCTGAGAAACTCTTTTCTGATATTGCTCCACTATTTTTCGCCGCAGCATTGGGGGAATTGGTGATCCTCTGCCCACCTTGACTTCTGAGAGACACTGCCGCTCTGAGAGGCTCTTTTTATACCCAATCATGTTGCCAATTGACCTAATAAGTTGCAAATTGGTCCTCCAGCTGTTCCTTATATGTACATTGAACTTTTCCGGCCTCTTATTGCTACCTGTCCCAACTTTTTTGGAATGTGTAGCTCTCATGAAATCCAAAATGAGCCAATATTTGGCATGACATTTCAAAATGTCTCACTTTCAACATTGTGAATAAAATATAAGTTTATGAGATTTGTAAATTATTGCATTCCTTTTTTATTCACAGTTTGTACAGTGTCCCATATTTTTTGGTATCGGGTTTGTATTTCAATCTATCTATCTGTCACATTTATAGGTTTTATATTCATAAATATATATAAATGCGTGTGTGTGTGTGTATATGTGTGTATATATATATATATATATAATTTTATTTTATTTTGCAATAATGACAGGCATATGTCATTGCAAAATAAAACCTGACATGATGATGATCAGGACCTTGTCTTGTGTCACCCTGAAAGGGTTTATTTTGTGACTATACAATATCATGCTTATAACAGTACTTACTAAACAAATGAATGGACTTGAAGTAGTTATTTGTGATTTAAATATACTCTAGTACATCCAGGGCCTAAAACTAACTTTTTGCTGCGCCTGCCATTGGCCCAGTCTGCCTTAAAACTGGCCATTTATGAAAATTTTAGATACCAGTGAAAATTCATACCACAACTAAAACTAGTAGGGATGCACCGATAATTGTTTACATTTGAAAGCCCATAACCGATTAATCTAAATCCAAATTTTTATATTATTTGCAAAAACAAAAGTTTCACCATTTAAAACCATGTCCCAAACTGTATTTTCCTTTTTTGAAGTGATTTCAATCATATTTTAAGTAATTCAAAACCATCATGGTGAACAGTGCACATCTGAAGTGTCTCAGCTGAAGGAACTAATCCATTATTTGTCGGCTTTAATATATCGGCCAACTTATCTTATTGGGCCAATAACGATAACATTAAAATGAACATATATCGCCCGATACCGATATTGTGGCCAATATATCGTGCATCCCTAAAAACTAGCCTAACTAATATAAATTTAAATAATTATTAAAGACACGTAACAGTAGTTTTCTGGCAGAGACACTGGATAAAGTAGTCAAATGTAAAATAACATTGCATAGACTTCACTGTATAAAATAAATAATAGATTAATTTTTTTTAGATAGATTTCTTTTCTTTGTCATTGTTGTTTGATTAACATTAAAACAGACTGCAGCAGAAATATTAGGCTGTTGCCACTTTAAGACTGAATGCACGGATCCAGTATACTGATACTGTTACACATGCGTTTTATTTCTTAACTGTTTACTTAACACATAACCGACTATGCTTACTAGGATACTCTGCCAAGAAGGGATGGGCAGAAGGGAATATATATATGTATATATATATATATATATATATATATATATATATATATATATATATATATATATATAAAATCGCATCATCGCTCCATTTTACCAAAATATGTGACACAGAATACCACAGAATACAATCAAGTATTACAGAAAATAAATGGTATTAATAAGGTGTAATATAAATAATAACAAATAAATAAATGTGCTATTTTATTTACATTCAGATTTTATGTTTATCATTTCGTATTCATTTTATGTTATGGAAATAAAATCCATTTATCGAAATTCTGTAGCAGTGTTGAGGAATTAATGTATATGTCTTTAACTACAGACGACAGCATCTGTTCAAAACATTTCCAACAACATTACTATATCTCATCGGAATTATACATGTTGGCTCAATGAACATTCACAGAAGAACAAGTTAGGATTCAAGGCCCATGAGACCACTAAGATGGATCCAGGAAACTCTACTCAGTGAGTATTCAACACATTTACACGCATGCTTAATCTTCTGTCCATCTAGAAAAGAGAGAAAAGATGAACATATGCACAAACTGGTCCTAGAAATAAATAAAACTTGATTCCAGTCCTCTCTCTTGTCTTTTTTTTTTTTTTTTTTTGTAGATTGTGTACTTATGTCTGTAAGTATATTTGTGGTGATAGAGTGTTTCCAGAGGCTTATGGAAAAAATAAGAAGGAAGCCAAAGAGGCAGCAGCTTTCCGTGTTTATGAAGAGCTATTAAAAACACAAAATGCAGAGGTAACACAACATCTATCTACTTGGATTGTCTAAAAGCTGTAATTTATGAGTTTTGTTTGACATTTTATTTTGTATTTAAGGTCTTTGAGGAGAACAGCAATAGAGCACAGAGGAGGTCAGAGGTTGCATCTCTTGGGTAAATGATAAACAACAACATGATGACAAAACTAATGTCAGTACTTCTCAAATGGTCAGCTTCAGGTGACAGACTATACATCAAAGTAGATTTAAATGACCCACCGCAGTACTGAAATTATTTATCATTTTATATGTAATTTATTTATAAATTTACAAAGCCAATGATTCACAGCCCAAATCACATTGTGTTCAACACAAGCCACATTTATCCTCACTGCAAGTTAATCCATTTTCGATACAAGCCACAGTCTAGGTATCACACAACCTGTTTATGTTGGCATTTATTTCATTTGATGAGTATGGAAGCTTGTTTTCACCATGAAATAAAAAATAAAAAGGGTAATTGCGACTTTTTATCTCACTATTCTGATATTTTTTTCCTCAGAATTGCGAGTTATAAAGTCAGAATTACGTGATATAAAGTTTTGCGAGAATTGCGAGTTATAAAGTCAGAATTGCGAGTTATAAAGTCAGAATTGTGATTTATAAAGTCAGAATTGCGAGATATAAAGTCCGAATTGCGTGATATAAAGTCAGAATTGTGAGTTATAAAGTCCAAATTGCGTGATATAAAGTTAGAATTGCATGATATAAAGTCAGAATTGTGAGTTATAAATTTCGAATTGTGAGTTATAAAGTCCTAGTTATAAATTATAAATTTATATAAAATTATACATTTATAAATTTATAAATTATAAATTTCGAATTGTGAGTTATAAAGTCCGAATTGTGAGATATAAAGTCAGAATTGTGAGATATAAAGTCCGAATTGTGAGATATAAAGTTTTGCGAGAATTGCGAGTTATAAAGTCAGAATTGCGAGTTATAAAGCAAGAATTGTGAGTTATAAAGTCCGAATTGCGTGATATAAAGTCAGAATTACGTGATATAAAGTCAGAATTGTGAGTTATAAAGTCCGATTTGTGTGATATAAAGTCAGAATTGCGTGATATAAAGTCCGAATTGCGTGAAATAAAGTCAGAATTGTGAGTTATAAAGTCAGAATTGCGTGAAATAAAGTCAGAATTAGGAGATATAAAGTCAGAATTGCATGATATAAAGTCCAATTTGCGTGATATAAAGTCAGAATTGCGTGTTATAAAGTCAGAATTGTGAGTTAAAGTCAGAATTGCATGATATAAAGTCCGATTTGCGTGATATAAAGTCAGAATTGCGTGATATAAAGTCAGAATTGCGTGAAATAAAGTCAGAATTAGGAGATATAAAGTCAGAATTGCATGATATAAAGTCAGAATTGCGTGAAATAAAGTCAGAATTAGGAGATATAAAGTCAGAATTGCATGATATAAAGTCAGAATTGTGAGTTATAAAGTCAGAATTGAGTGATATAAAGTCAGAATTGCGTGATATAAAGTCAGAATTGAGTGATATAAAGTCAGAATTGAGTGATATAAAGTCAGAATTGAGTGATATAAAGTCAGAATTGAGTCATATAAAGTCAGAATTGCGTGATATAAAGTCAGAATTGCGTGAAATAAAGTCAGAATTGCGAGATAAAAAGTCAGAATTGCGAGATATAAAGTCAGAATTGCGAGATATAAAGTCAGAATTGAGTGATATAAAGTCAGAATTGAGTGATATAAAGTCAGAATTGCGTGATATAAAGTCAGAATTGCGAGATATAAAGTCAGAATTGCGTGATATAAAGTCAGAATTGCGAGATATAAAGTCAGAATTGCGTGTTATAAAGTCAGAATTGCGTGTTATAAAGTCAGAATTGTGAGTTATAAAGTCAGAATTGCGTGATATAAAGTCAGAATTGAGTCATATAAAGTCAGAATTGAGTGATATAAAGTCAGAATTGCGTGATATAAAGTCAGAATTGCGTGATATAAAGTCAGAATTGCGTGATATAAAGTCAGAATTGCCTGATATAAAGTCAGAATTGCGTGATATAAAGTCAGAATTGAGTCATATAAAGTCAGAATTGCGTGAAATAAAGTCAGAATTGCCTGATATAAAGTCAGAATTGCGTGATATAAAGTCAGAATTGAGTCATATAAAGTCAGAATTGCGTGAAATAAAGTCAGAATTGCCTGATATAAAGTCAGAATTGAGTCATATAAAGTCAGAATTGCGTGAAATAAAGTCAGAATTGCCTGATATAAAGTCAGAATTGCCTGATATAAAGTCAGAATTGCGTGATATAAAGTCAGAATTGAGTGATATAAAGTCAGAATTGCGTGATATAAAGTCAGAATTGCGTGATATAAAGTCAGAATTGCGAGATATAAAGTCAGAATTGCGTGATATAAAGTCAGAATTGCGTGATATAAAGTCAGAATTGTGTTCTGACTTTATATCTCACAATTCTGACTATAACTCAATTCTGACTTTATAACTCTCAGTTCTGAATTTATAACTTGCAGTTCTGACTTTATATCATGCAATTCTGACTTTCTAACTGCGAGAAAAAAAATTGTGAGATAAAAAGTCGCAATTACCTTTTTAATTTTTTTATTTAGTGGCGGAAACAATATATTATATTTTTGCATATTTTGAGCTGTTTATTTTGAAATCTTGTCTTTTATTTAAGCACTAGCCTGGACCGTGTGAGTTTGAGTACTGCTGATGAATCTCGAAGCTCCACGCCTGACCACAACTACATTACATATCTCAATGACTTCTGCCAGAAAAATAAAAGTGTAATTGATTTCAAATTAGTGGAGAAAAGAGGCCCTCCTCACAACCCAGAGTAAGTCTCACACAGGCCATAACATTTTAGATTTGTTTTGAGTTGAAAATAAATAAAACTGACATAAAACTGAAATAAACTGACATTTGTGTCTTCAGGTTTGTGTATAAAGCTGTCATAGACAGGAAGGAATACCCCGAAGGACAAGGAAAGAGCTTAAAAGAGGCGAAGCAACATGCAGCTCAGCACGCTTGGAATGAAATTCGTGATCAGATTGGCTGGTCCACACAGGTAGGGCCCTTCAGAAATTCAGCTATGTGTGTTGTCTAGATGTTAGTGTTGACTAATGCACATGCATGTTTTTAATTAACAGAGTTCTGAAGATGACACCTCTTCTCAAACCCCAGAGACATCGTAAGTTTAAATGAATGAAACAACATTATGTTGTGCGTATAATATATAATGATATAAAGATGCACTGCAGTTTACTGTTTATCTGTTCCATAGTAAATATGAGGATGCACGACTCTCATCAAACAGCTCGGCTGAAACTCCCAGCAAAAGTGATTTCATCCTCTTCAAAGAATCATCTGCTGTCAGTTCTCCTATGGCCATAAGTCCTGTAAGTCCAGTCTATATTATTGGCAGCATTTGCATTTTTGAATTCAAGCAATATGAGAGGCTATGAGTTTCATAAAACATATTGTATTTTATAATTTTATATTTGAACTAATGAAATACAAACTATATTACAGTGTGCGAGCCCACTGGATGTGAGACAGAGAATAAAGTAAGCTTTTATGGTTGTTTAATTTCATATTTTAGATTTCACATTTTTAATGTGAAAACGTTAAATTTATCATCATCAATGATATACAATAACCTTATACACTTTTTCTTTTAGATTAGCACCGACTTTTCAACTGTCACCAAACGGCCTGGCCCAGGTTAAAGAGGTATTAGAATAATTAATAAGTTCAGCATAACATTATGTGACATCAGCTTATATAAAGTAAAACAATATTAAGTCATCTCTAAGATGAATTACATTTTCTGTTAAGAATTAACAAGCATAAAGACTGTAAGAATGACAAAATGTGGAGTGTTTAGGGAAGCAAAACAAATGTGAGGTTTGGGATGCGTATGTTCTGCTTCATTATATGATAGAGCTGCACAATTAATCATTAAAAAAATTGATTCTCGATTCAAATATCCATGTGATTATTTCTAAATTACAGACTTTTGACTCTATTAATCCTTTGACAAGTACGATCATAGCAAACATTCAGATCTGATATAAACACTGGTTTCGATGGTAGTGATCAAAATAGAGTAAATCACCTTTTTATTGTAACTTGATGCTTCAATAAAGATGGTATCCATACATTGTGACTGTTAAAAAATTTATTTGTCATTGAGTAATTCATTCAAGAGATCCATTAAAATAAACACTGATTCATCCAGTAATGAAACAAGTGAAATCTATGTGAGTGAGTCACTGAATCTTTTATTCAAGTGATTTGGTCAAAATCACTGATTCATCCTTTATCAGTGAGTCATTGAATCATTTATTCAAGAGATTCGGTCAAAAACGCTGATTCATCCAGTAATGAAACAATAACGTTTTTATGAGTGAGTCATTGAATTATTTGCTCAAACCTATTTTTAAAACAATAATTAAAATATATTAAATATTTTAAAAATAGATTGCAATTGACGTTTTGTCAGAACCTCTAGTAAATGACGTTATTTTGTTTAGTTGTCTGTTCAGAATCGTGATCTCTACATTAAACAAAAAAATTGTGATTCTCAGTTTATCCTGAATCGCGCAGCTCTATTATATGAGTATCCTCCATAACGTAGTGGCTGTAAAATGTACGAGGTAAATGCAAAAAAATTGAATAGTTTCTCATATTTTCCTCTTCCAATAATTTCCACAGAATGTTCCTAACCAGAATGCACGCAATCTGACAAAGTCATCTGGAGATCAACCTTCAAACCAAGCTATAAAGTCAAGGCAAAGCAAAACCTAATTTTTTTAAATTTTAACTGTGCATTTTATTACAAATGTTTTTGTGTCAATCAACATAGCTTTTGAAAATATTTTTTCTATTGTTTTGAAGCTGTTATTTTTATCTCTGTAGGTTTTTGGATGACTTTGACTCAATAAATCCGATTGGCAAAGGTGGTTTTGGCCGAGTTTTCAAAGCAAGACAAAAGCTGGAGGATAAATATTATGCTGTGAAGATAGTGAAGAGTACAGAGTAAGTAAATGAAAATAAAGTTTATCATCTTAATGTAATTTTATTGGCTGTGTGAGGGTTTGTTTTGTTTTTGTATTGCATCTACAGAATATAATGTCATGATATCTTCTGTATCTCCACAGAAAAGCTCTTCGTGAGGTCCGTGCTTTGGCTGATTTTAGTAACGCCAACATCGTCCGCTACTACGCAGCTTGGGAAGAGGACACTGCGTACAGACACGAGTCTTCAGAGACCACCTCAGAGTAATTCAGCAAACACAACTCATTCTAAAACAAACAAGGGCCTGCCTGACTGAAAGTGTTTAATGACTGCTCGACACATAGCAGAACTAACTGACTAGTGCAGTCCCTATTTTTCTACTATCATTAACATGTATATTTGTATTGGACTTTAAAAAAAACAAAAAAAAAAACATCGAAAACATCTGTTCTGCTTAAAATATCTATATCTGTTGGCTTTAGTTCTAGCAGTGGCCCGGGGACAAAGTTCCTCTACTTTCAGATGGAGCTTTGTGAGGGAGACACGCTGCGTGCCTGGATTGAGAAAAGAAACTCTTCAAATGAACACTTCCTTGAGAGGAGAGCGGACGCAACACAGATCAGCAGGCAGGTGCTGACGGCCGTGGAGTACATTCACTCTAAAGGCTTGATCCACAGAGACCTGAAGGTGAGCACCTCGCTAAAATGAGCTTACATCAGGCTCGGACAGAACTCAGAATTAAAGGGGTCGTGAATTGAGAATATAAATGTGGACATTGTATTGTAAAAATATCTTAACTACCTTATTAGTCCAAAAACAGCTTTTATTGAAACCAAGCTCCCAAAATGACTCGTTTTGGATTGTGTCTTAGTATGATGTCATGAAAGACTGCCTCTGCAGAAGATCAACCCCTACTTCTACATGATTGCCTCTTTAACCCTGCCCATTGATTTGCGCATGTCATATAGTAATTAGAGATGCACTGATACTACATTTCTCCACCGATACCGATAGCTGATTATTCAGAGTGATATCTGCCAATAGCCGATTATTCAGAGCGATATCTGCAGATACCGATAACAATACCGATAGCTGATTATTCAGAGCGATATCTGCTGATACCGATAACAATACCGATAGCTGATTATTCAGAGCGATATCTGCTGATACCGATACGATACCGATAGGCGATTATTTGTAGTGATATCTGCCGATACCAATAACCGATTATTCAGAGCGATACCTGCCGATAACGATACGATAGGCAATTATTTGGAGTGATATCTGCCGATACCAATAACCGATTATTCAGAGCGATACCTGCCGATAACGATACGATACCGATAGGCAATTATTTGGAGTGATATCTGCCGATACCAATAACCGATTATTCAGAGCGATATCTGCCGATAACGATACGATACCGATAGGCAATTATTTGGAGGGATATCTGCCGATACCAATAACCGATTATTCAGAGGGATATCTGCCGATACCAATAACCGATTATTCAGAGGGATATCTGCCGATACCAATAACCGATTATTCAGAGCGATATCTGCCGATAATGATACGATACCGATAGGCAATTATTCAGAGTGCCGTTACCGGCAGATAGTTTGGGGGTTCTGCCTTTTTTACCCTCTATTAAATTAATGATAATTTCATTATAATTAATAATTAATCTTTATATTTTTTAATTATTATATTTTGTAAGAAATGCAAACATTAACAACTTTATTCTCTCCATTTCATCAGCTTGTTTTAGAGTAACTGGTATCAATTAAACATAAACACATTACTCAAATTAGTAATAATACATTAACTACATTTTGAAGATTAAATTAATATTTCTTAACTTCCTGAATGTTATTAATTCATACAATTACTATTGATATTGAACATCGAACTGGTTTCTTAGCATTTTCTTTACAAAAAGCAGAAACTCAGTGCATTTTCCTGCCCTCTTTTGATTGACAGGATATATCGGTCCTGACTATCGGCTGTTTTTAAACTATCGGCCGACAGCTGATAATGTGAGAATTTGCTTTGCTCTAGTAGTAATACAAGAGAAATGCAAACACAGGATTACTCTAGCAACAAAACAATAGAGATGCTGTTACCTCTAAGGATTACAAGTTGTACAAGAAGTGCCAAGTTGTGGAAAAACAGTCATTGCTTTGCCTTCCTCGTGATCCTAACATTAAGAAAACGTGGATTTTTAACGAAGTTCCAGTCAGATTGCATCAGTAAGACATGGTTTGTGCTTTGTTTTACTGCAGATTCAATTTTTAACAAAACACAGTTTGACGCAGACGGCAAATAAACAGATTTCGCACACAGTTTTGATTGCTCTGTTTTTCTTTGTTTCAGCCTCTAAACATAATGTTCGGCAATGATGAAAGAGTGAAGGTTGGAGACTTCGGCCTCGTGACTGCAGCAGAAAATGACAATGATCAGCAACTGCTGGAACGGACTAAAAAGACAGGAACACGTTCTTACATGAGCCCGGAGCAGGTGAGTCAAGAGGCGTATTCACGGATGAATCATGCACAGGAATATGCATTTAGAAAGTCTATTTTGATTTCATAGTTTAAGTTTATTATTTATTTACAGGGGCAGTGCACATCAATATACATAGCTGTAAATGTGCCAGAATTAGCCAAAAAGGCTTTTTTTTTTATTTTTTTATCTTAATTATAATTATATATACAGTGTTTAAATGCTTTTTTGCTGCAGTTTTTATTGTTATAAACTGTATTTTCAGGAGACTCAAACATCCTATGACAGAAAGGTGGATATATACGCCTTGGGTCTCATATATTTTGAGCTCATCTATAAACGCATCACAGCACATGAAAAGAAAAAGGTTTGATTCTTCTTTTAGTCTTATATAATAATACAGTCTATGCATTCACCTTGAACTATATCTGATATGTTATTATAAGTATTGAAGTATTTTGTGTGTGTGTCTTTTAGATTTGGGATAATATAAGAATTAGGATTTTTCCACCACAGTTCTCCAAGAAATTTAGCTTTGAGGTGAGTGTAATATCATGATCAAAATTTTGAAATTTGTGCATGTTTTTTCTTTAGTGCAAGTGCTGAACATATGCTAAAATCATCAATGCCTGCTATGATCACTGACTCAAAGATAAACATTATCTAACACATTATCTCATTTTTCATGGCTGCGTTTTGGGTGATGCTGATAAAACAGTACAGGCTCATAGAGCGAATGTTGAGTCCCAGTCCTGAAGACAGACCAGACGCCACAGATCTGATCAGAGAGCTGGATCAATATTCCATTGTCCTGGAGCCAAATAAAGACATCAAGACGTTCTGATGGGATCTCTTCTCTTAATGCCTTTATAACAATTGCAGTTGCTTATATTTAAGGCAAAGCATTTATAGAGCAACTTACAAAAAGTGCTTTATATTCAGACTGACAGAGTTAACAGATGGCAAGTGTGCAATTTAATCTATAAAGCAACTACATTTCCAAAAATGAACATTTTGTCATCATTTACCCATCCTCATGCCGTTTTTTAGCAGAATATCTGCTCTTTTCCATATAACAGAGTGTGTTCCACAACAGAAAGAAAAACTTAAGTGTGAAAAATTACAAAATGTGCATTTTACATTGTCTAAAACTCCTCTCTGATCATGCTGTTGTATTGCTGTAATTAATTCTGTATGTTTACATGAATTATCTTAAAACAACGGTTGACATCACTGATTCACCCTGTTCTCTATTTGCATGAATTACCTTTGGAACAGAAGTTGTTATTGTGTCTGTATTGCATAATATTTTAGAGCTAAAATCATGGAGCTTTTAATCTCATCTACAGGTTATGGAATCATATCTCATGTGGGGAAAAAGTGGTACATTTGAGGTCATTTTATTCTCTTTTGCTGTTTGTGACGGTTTTCATTCATAAGTTTTGCGGAATGTCCGATTTGATATTGTTGGGATATTCTTGTGAAAATAAAAATCTGTTACAGTACATACATATTTAAATTGCCAGGCTGTCATTGTAAATAAGAATCCTGTTGACTGGATAGAGAAAGATCAAATGAAATGCCTACTCATTCATTCATGTGTCAAAATAAAATGCCAAAAGTAGGTTGACAGACGTGATCAGAATATTCCAGAACATGCCAGCTAAAGTTTTAACATACTTGTAGATGAAATAAAGTGTTTTTTAAAATGTAAAAGGCCAAAGTGTTAAATCTCTTCATATTCGGTAGACTCTTAAAAATAAAGGTTCCAAAAAAATTTTTTGCAGAGGAAACATTTTTGGTTCCCCAAAGAACCTTTTCAGGTAACAGTTCTCAAAGTCCCCCTGTAGTTTTTAATGTTATTTATATGCCTATGTGTTTGTTTTTTAAATATACTTTAAGACAAACCATGTGCAAATTCATAAGTCAACACCATTGCTGAATATTTTCTCTTTAAGGGTATGTTTACACGACAACGATATGGTTAAAACAGAGAAGTTTTTCCGCATACATGTAATGCGCATGTGCATGACGTCATCGTTCTTTTTTTTTTTTTAATTTTTTTTTTTTTTATACAGATTCGCGTTTTTGTTGCTTACACGGAGACTGTTTTCAAAAACTTGCACTTTGAAACCTGTTTTCAGGCCACCGAAACGCCGTTGTCGTGTAAATGAACGGCCAAAACGCCTAAAAAGTTTACGTTTTTAGTTGAAAACGGTGTTGTGTAAACGGCCCCTAAAACTGCAGCGATCTAAAGACGGTTTAAAAAACGGGGTTTGAAATCGCTGGTGTTTCTGACGTCACAAACTACCTTTGTAACCAATCACATCAACGTGCCGGCGTGCTTTAGTATATCATTAACTATTACCACTCTGAAGTGGAGTCTTAAGAGAATATATTTTTTCGTTGATATGAAAAACCGGGTAGATTTAGCAATATAGCAGGGCGAATGCTATATTATGATGTTATGAACTATAGTAACTAGTTGTTCAAAGCTTTTCTAAGGATACTAATTTTAAGAAGGCAGCTGTCTGACTTGGATGGCGAAGGGGAACATGGTTTGTAACATTAGCAACACATTATTATTAGCTGTTTGATAATATAGTGAAGCAAAAGGCTAATCATATTAATGTGTCCAACGTTGTAAAAAGCGATACCATTGTGCAGCGTTTATCTCAGTAATTTGACCGAGTGGAGCTCGTGCGAGTAAATGGAGGCGGAGCTAATTAGCATATTCATATATCATTGTATATTAAATAAAGCAAGGGTGTAGAGTTTTTTATTTTTTAATATGTCACTTTGGTGATCAAAGATGAGTTTTAAGGGATAAAATTATTGACTACAGACAGAACCATTTTTTCTTGGTGTGAAGAACATTTTAATAATCTAAAGAACCCTTTTCCACTGTAACCTTTTGAGATATGGAAATGTACCATTGATGTTAAGGGTTCTTCATGGAACAATAAATGCCAATAAATAACCTTTATTTGTTATTTAAGTGTAGTAAGGAAATGACATCATGTGGTAAATACGACTGATTTCAAAGCTCGTAAATTCAAGGTATTAAAAATACCTTGTTTTATTATAAGCTCTTAAATAATTAATGAATACGTAGGCTAAATAAATAATAAGAGAATACATTTTGTAATGATACCGATATATTTCTAAATCACCAATAAACGCTTTATTTCCCTAATAAACATTTTTCGTTGGCTATGCTACAACGTAGTTTTCAATTTTCTGAATAGAGTTGTGTATATGTTAACTTACAAAATTGAAGAATAAAAATAAAAGTTAACATTACTATATTGACTCGAAACTTAAGAGATGGGTGTGTTATAACATGTAAAGTAAATAACTGCTGAGGGAAGCGAGAAGGAATCGAAACCGAAACTTATAGAAGGCTGGTTTAAATTCCCACACGGAACTCTCGAGAGCTTTGGTCTCTAGACTGACCAAAGAAGCTGCAGTACAAGAATCTGACAGAATCTCAACTGTATTAAATACATTCTGGACAGAAACAAAATGTCTGCCGAATCTGAAATGGAGAGGAAGATAATTGATTACTTGAGACAAAATGGGAAAAGCATAGCTTTGAGCATTGCTAAAGAAATCGGACTTGACAAATCCACCGTGAACAGACATTTGTACAACCTACAGAGATCAAACCAGGTGTTTAGCTCTAACGAAAAGCGTCCTGTTTGGGATCTAATGGAGAAGACGAATGGGACCAAACAAACAGTCAAAACACCAGAGCCTCTGACAACGACAGCAGAAACATGTGAAGAGAAACACTTAAGGGATCTGCTGAGATCAGGAGGTTTAAAAGCCTGTCAGATCGCTAAAAACTTGGGACAACCAAGAAAAACTGTAAACAAACAGCTGTACAGTATGATGCAGACGGGTAAAGTAAAGAAATGTGACATAGGTAACTTGTGGATTCTGAACGACGAGGAGAGCAATGAAAGTCTCAACCAAGAGAGGTTTGTGTCGTTTAAAGCACTTACAGCTGTGATTTTATAATGCTTTTTATGTGCCAAGTGTTTTTGGATAATATTTTTTTAAAATGATTTGTTTTTATTTTCCAGTGATCATAGACTGGGCTCAGTTGCAGGGTAAGCTACCAAATTATCATGTTTAACTTCTAAAATTCAAAATATAACAAAGAGAAATTGTTATAAATAATAATAAAATAATGCATTATGATTTGCTGCTGTTGTTTGACATCATCTATAGGTTGTCTCAAAGTTTTGATGTGATCACAAAGCTTGGTGAAGGAGGATTTGGTTGTGTTTTTAAAGTAAAGCATAAAATTGATGGGAAGATCTACGCTGTAAAGAAAGTTCACTTGACTGGGTAAGATTATACAAGTCATATCTAATTCTAGAAAGAACAGCTGTCATGATTATGTGGTACAAAAAAAATCTAAAAATATTCATTCATGCATTTATTTATTCATACGTTCATTTATTCACACATTTATTCATTGATTTATTCATGCATTCATTCATTTACAATGCGTTTATTTATTTATTCACACATTCATTTATCATGCCTTTATTTATTTATTCATGCATTCATTAATTTATTATGCATTTATTCATGCATTTATTGATTAATTCATTCATTCATATAAAACAGGGAAGCTGATTCCGAAGTGAAGGCATTGGCCAGATTAGATCACCAAAACATAGTGCGCTACATTACATGTTGGCCGGATTCTGAGAACCAAGACAGAAACCAAGTGTCCAAGTAAGCAAGTCTCCATCTCTTTTGATAAAACGATAATGCTTCTCAATAATGACGTTTATGTGTTTTATGTTCAGCACATCAGGTTCTTCATCATGTGGAGTGACCTTTGATAGAGCTGGCTGTGAAGAGAAGAATGACGATGATGAAGACGATGTTGACGATGTTGACGATAATGGCACATCAGGAATGGAAAGTCTGGGTTCGACAGCAACGTACGTCCAGCATTTTTCTTATGAGATACTAGTCCTTTTAGGGTGAACTATTATTAGTGTTAGCTCAATTGGTCACGGGTTTGATTGTCTGTTCTCAGATCAGCATCTGCTGCTGGGCCCTCCGGAAACCTGGACCAATTAAATCAGTGGGTTGATTTGTTTATGATAATTTATGACACAACAACTGCAAGAAATAGTTTATTTTTAGAAAGATCCTTGATCATTTAATTTAGTGTTTAATTACATGATCATGAATGCAGTTATGCAAAATCTCCATAATTTTAGCATTTAAGATGGATTAACATTTACAAACAGTGCTAGGCAGATTACTGACAAATTGTAGTCCATTACTGATTACTTTTAGATTCATTACTTTTTACCTAATTCAAAACACATTCTTGAATAGAAATATTGGTCACACTTTAGATTAGGATTCAATTCTCACTATTAACTATGACTTTTGCCTCAATAAACTCCTAATTATTAATACTTAGTAAGGTAGTTGTTAAGCTTAGGTATTGGTTTAAGGGATGCAGAATATGGTCATGCAGAATAAGGCATTAATATGTGCTTTATAAGTACTAATAAACAGCCAATAACTGTAATTTGCATGCTAATGAGCACATACTTAATAGTGAGAACTGGACCTTAAACTAAAGTGTCACCGAAATATTTTGTACAATATTTATATGAAAGAAAATCATGTAATACATATGTAATACTGGGTAGTAACACATATAATCAGTTACTACCACAACTAAAATATAATGTTTCTCAAAGCTGTGGTTGGTTTGGTTACAATACTTATTTCATTTTAAGGGCCAGATGAAAGAACCATTGACTAACAATATAAGCAAACTTCTAAAGTAATAAAAATATAATGATTATTCAAAATGTATTATATGAAAAAATAAAGTATGATATGACCCCTTTAAGACAATACAAAGTAATGTTAAATATTCATCCACGGGTCATGCCTGTTCTTTCTCTGTCTGTTTCAGCAGCAGGATGTATTTGTTTATTCAGATGGAGTTCTGTGAGGGAGGAACACTGACTGAGTGGATACGAGCGAGAAATCGTATGAACAAACAGAGAACCACGGTGGAAATCCATAAAATATTTTATGAAATTGTCAGTGGCGTGGAAAACATCCATTCAAACAATCTCATCCACAGAGACTTAAAGGTATTTGTTTTTAGTTGTGTTTGAACATATGAACAAATAAGCACTTTTCTCATATTTAGCCATTTATACTTATATCCTTTTAGCCTGATAACATATTGTTTGGCACGGATGGGAAAGTGAAGATCGGAGACTTTGGGCTGGTGGCGGCTCAGACCAATCACAGCGGTGGTCCTATAGAGAGGTCAAAGAGAAAAGGAACACTGCAATATATGAGTCCTGAACAGGTGACATATTTTAATTATTACTTTTTTAATTTTAGCTTATTCACAAAGATTAGAGCTGTTGTACCTGTTTTGTTTATACGAGTACCCTTTGTAATAATAAAATAAATATTATTGTTTACCTTAGGAAAATAAGAGGAATTATGATGAAAAAACAGACATTTTCCCTCTTGGACTCATATGGTTTGAGATGCTTTGGAAATTGTCCACCGGTATGGAGAGAGCAGAGGTCAGTATTTTAATGACAGTCATCAATATTGACTGTATTCACTGTCTTTAGTCATATTTGCAGATGTTTTTTAATTTTTTTTTTTTTTTGACATTGCAGCTGTGGCCAGATCTGAGAAAGCAAAGGTTTCCGGAAGATTTTTGTGACAGTTATCCGACTGAAGTAAGAAACTTGATTTTACCCAGGGTGCAAATACACAATGGCCTTCAGGGGGGTCAAAGAGTCCCCCCCAAAAAGGGGGAAGGGGTGCGCACACACAAGCACACACAAGCACACACGTGTATATATCAAACAGGCATAACATTACGAGCACTGACAGGTGAAGTGAATAACACTGATTATCTCTTCATGGGTAGGTGGGATATATTAGGCAACAAGTGAACATTTTGTCCTAATAGTTCCCGGTCTGCAGTGGTCAGTATCTATCAAAAGTGGTCCAAGGAAGGAACAGTGGTGAACCAGCAACAGGGTCATGGGCGGCTCATTGATGCACGTAGGGGGCGAAGGCTGGCCCGTGTGGTCCGATCCAACAGACGAGCTACTGTAGCTCAAATTGCTCAAGAAGTTAATGCTGGTTCTGATAGAAAGGTGTCAGAATACACAGTGAATCGCAGTTTGTTGCGTATTGTATTGTCAGGGTGCCCATGCTGACCCCTGTCCACCGCTGAAAGAGCCAACAGTGGACACGTGAGCATCAGAACTGGACCACGGGGCAATGGAAGAAGGTGGCCTGGTCTGATGAATCACGTTTTCTTTTACATCACGTGGATGGCCAGGTGCGTGTGCGTCTCTTACCTGGGGAACACATGGCACCAGGATGCACTATGGGAAGAAGGCAAGCCGGCGAAGGCAGTGTGATGCTTTGGGCAATGTTCTGCTGGGAAACCTTGGGTCCTGCCATCCATGTGGATGTTACTTTGACACATACCACCTACCTAAGCATTGTTGCAGACCATGTACACTCTTTCATGGAAACGGTATTCCCTGGTGGCTGTGGCCTCTTTCAGCAGGATAATATGGCGTTATTTTACTGACAGATGTTGAGAGCGCATTATTGTAGCACGAAAGCACATCCATGTAATGCGTGAGCGCGGATTTAATTTGCTCTCGCACAAAACTGGACGCACGCTCTCAAATATACAGTGCTCTCTTATGAATGGCCTCTCCTCTCGCTCAGATATTGCGCTCAAACTGTGTCCTGTGCACTAGCGAATCTCTCCGTGCTCTTGCGCTAGAAATTAATTTGCTTCTGGATTAAATGCTGTCAGAAGTTATCAACCAATCAGAATAGACGACTGATCGATGAAAATGCTACGTGGAATCTTATTGGCCGAGAGTGAACTGCGCCTGGAATTCTTTCGACAAAGATGGATATTTAATGTCTTTGCAATTTAATAATATTTAATAATATTAATCAAATGTAACCTAGTCTAACTGCATCACATTACTGTTACATTCACATGGACTTTCTGTTTGTTGTTTTCATCTGTCACGTGTTCCTTTGTTCTAGTTTCCCTCCACAATCTGTCACCATGGACATTAATCACATTCATCTCAGCTGTTCGTCATTTGAGTTCAATCATCAGTGTATTTAAGTTCCAGTTTCTGTTGAGAAGGTGGTCGGGTTTCGTTTGGACGTCGGTGTTCGTGGTTATGCTGGTGTATGTTCCTGTCTGTTCCTGTATTCTCCTATCGGATTTTCTAGTAAAGACTATTAGCTCTATCTCCTCGTTCGTGTGCTTAATACAACCAGTAAGTCTGTAACAGAATACCGACCGAAGACTGTAAGCGACAGTCTTTTTTTTTACTTAGTATTTTCTTTTTGGTTTTCATGTTTTTTTTCCGTTTCTCACTCCTGCTTGCACTTTGTTCCCAGTTGTGAAACTCATGTGCCTTGAGCAGGGAGAAAGCTCCCTCGAGAGACATTTAGAACTGTTTTTGGATCTCGCACATCAGACCACCTTCCCGGACTACTGCCTGTGCACGTTCTTGTACTTTGGACTCAACTCCACCACTCGTGCACAGCTGTCTGGGGAGGGTCCTCGAGGGAGCTTCGAGTCCTATGTGGAGTGGGTGCTGGCATCCTGCGGATCACCTTTCACTGTCGAGGTTGCCGCCAGCCCCACTTCCCAGCCAGTTCCCAGCCAGAACCACCCAGACGGCGAGGATTTTCGACCTGAGCCCACCGCAGGCAGTACAACGGAGACCGCCGCGATAGAGCCGTCCACGCCCACAAGAGCGATCGGGGGTCACATCGCCACGGAGCCGTGCAGCGTGTACCTGACCAGGTGTGTGAGCCGGCCGATTCTGTCATCGCCGAGGGAGTGTTGGTGGACCTCGAGGGTCCGGAAAGGAGCCCCAACCCTCCCCCGCTACTGAGAGTGAGTTCGCTGAGACACTGCTGGACTTAAGGTGTGGAGAGGAAACCTGTCTTGCCCCTATACTGTCTTCACTCCCGCTGGTTCCGTCCAGCCCTGAACTGCCTGTCTCCCCGCTGGTTCCGTCCAGCCCTGAACTGCCTGTCTCCCCGCTGGTTCCGTCCAGCGTTCCTCTCCCACCATCTCACCAACATTTCTGTGACTCACCACTTATCTTGGATGTTTGCATTGAACTTCAGCCTGTTTCCCAGTCCACAGCCATCAGTGCCACCCAATCATCTCCGTCTCCCTCCAGTCCCTTGATACCACCTCCTCTCAGTAGCGTGGTACCATCTCGGGCCTGCCGGGATCCGCCTCTTCCTGGGCACGAGGAGCCCGAAGCTCCGCCTCCAGCTTCGGGTGGTCTCGAGCTGCCTCCATCCATTGCCCTGACTCCTGCGCCTGCGCTCCTCCCACCCTCGACCCCAGAGTTGACCATCGGCCTTTCGACCATGGCGGACTCCCTCGGTACATCGGCTCCACCTGGGTCAGACATCGCTTCGCTTTCGGTGCGGACCTACGGACCATTCGCTGCTCTTTGGCCCTCCACCCCTTCCACTACAGCTTGCTCCGCCCTACCTCAGGCTCCGTCTCCACCCTCGGTCGCTCCTGCGCGTCTTCAGACCTCCGGATCCCCTGCTCGATCTCAGGAGGTCGTCACTGCGGCTCCGTCGCGGCCGCTTGGATCGTCACCATCTCTCCACCTCCTCAGCTCGTCAACTACGCGGTGGGCTCCATCCTCGCCGTTGTTGACTTCGGTCCTCCCCATGGCGGTCATCATCAACTCTCTCCATGGCTCCTCTCTCCATCAACGCCGCCGTGGGGCACTACCCTGGCTGGTGCCTGGCACAACAGCCTGCAGCCCCTGTTCAAGGCCACCTCCCGGACTTCACCACCTCCTGCACCACCCTGGACTTCTGTTCTCCGCCTCCTCCCGGTTAGCCGTCCGCCTCCTGAACCACCTCCTACATCATCTTCAGCATCTTATCTTCATCTTCCCCTCTCTCTACGGCGCGACGACGTGCCTTTCCGGGAGGGAGCGTAATGTTACAGTCACATGGACTTTCTGTTTGTGTTTTCATCTGTCACGTGTTCCTTTGTTCTAGTTTCCCACCACAATCTGTCACCATGGACATTAATCACATTCATCTCAGCTGTTCGTCATTTGAGTTCAATCATCAGTGTATTTAAGTTCCAGTTTCTGTTGAGAAGGTGGTCGGGTTTTGTTTGGACGTTTGTGTTCGTGGTTATGCTGGTGTATGTTCCTGTCTGTTCCTGTATTCTCCTATCGGATTTTCTAGTAAAGACTATTAGCTCTATCTCCTCGTTCGTGTGCTTAATACAACCAGTAAGTCTGTAACAATTACAGGTCAAACCCCAATTTATGTAAACAAACAAACAAAAAGATTCCTAAAGTTATTGTTGTTGTACGTTTTGTGTAGTTTATATAAAAAATAGGTAACATTTTACAATAAGGTTTATTTCTTAACATTAGTTCATATATTATCTAACATGAACTAACAATGAGCAATACTATAATTATTAATCTTTGTTAACGTTAGTTAAAAATACAGCTTTGTTCCTTCACAGTGCATTTACTAATGTTAACAAATACAACTTTTGATTTTAATAATGTATTAGTAAATGTTGAAATTAACATTAACAAAGATTAATAAATGCTGTAGACGTGCAGTTCATTATTATTTAATGTTAACTAATGTTAATGAAACCTTATTGTAAAGTGTTACCAAAAATATCTTCTGATTTAAGACAGAACTATATCAGGGTCAGCTCATCATTCCCTAAATACTTAAAATGTGGAGATCAAATATACCAGTACACCATAGTAAATTTCTTTTGAGGTCTGGTACAAATATGATACAAAAATACTTTAGCTATAATCACATATGTATGCCTGATTAATCATTAAAAGAACACAACCTTATTCCTAAATGACTATGATTCAGTTATGTCTATTAAACCTTTGAAATTATGATCATACTGGAATATTAAAACCTGCTTTTGCATTGCTGCTGAAAGCAGTGGTCATGTTAGCTATATGTTTTAAACAGCTTCACAAAGCGTTTTCAACAACACACTATTGCTACTTCTGTGTTGCAAACATTAAATAATAACGTAAGTATTGCAATAACAATTTATAGTCTGAATATACACTGATTTCAGCAATAAAAACAAGTAAATGGCCTTTGAAACTAATGTTATTACACTTCTCTGCCAGTAGGTGGCGACCAGTAGCTGTTAAAATGTATTTGATATTGGAATCATTCATTCAAAAGATTTGTTTAAAAACACTGAACGAAACAAGTCTTCATTAATTTCATGAATTAATTAATAAATTAATTTAAATTAATAAATATTTTTAATAGGCTAATTTATAACAGTTTACACATTTTTAAATAGACTGATTTATAACATTAAATTAGTTGTTTAATCTTTTGTTTTAAATTAATGTTTAATTTAATGTTTTGGTCCATGATATTGCCTAATATGATGGTTTTGGATAAATCGTTCAGTGGGGTTTGACCTGTAATGGGATGCAGTTAGACAAACAAGCTTATTAATATAGAAATCATCCAAGCGCCCCGTTCCGAGCCATTTCTAAGATAGGCCTACATTTGATTAATGTTATTAAATATTATTAAATTGCAAAGACAACAAATATCCATCTTTGTCGAAAGAATTCCAGGTGCCAATAAGGCCAATAAGATTCTACGTAGCATTTTCATCGATCAGTCGTCTATTCTGATTGGTTGATAACTTCTGACAGCGTTTAATCCAGAAGCAAATTAATTTCTAGTGCAAGAGCATGGAGAGATTTGCTAGTGCACAGGACACAGTTTGAGCGCAATATCTGAGCGAGAGGAGAGGCCGTTCATAAGAGAGCACTGTATATTTGAGAGCGTGCGTCCAGTTTTGTGCGAGAGCAAATTAAATCCGCGTGCGAGCGCATTACATGGATGTACTCGCACACTACCATAATGCGCTCTCAACATCTGTCAGTAAAATAACGCCATAGATAATTCATCTGTGGGATGTGCTGAACAAACAAGTCTGATCCATGGAGGCTCCACCTCGCAACTTACAGGACTTAAAGGATCTGCTGCTAACATCTTGGTGCCAGATACCTTCAGGGAGTCCATGCCTCGACGGGTCAGGGCTGTTTGGGCAGCAAAAGGGGGATCAACACAATATTAGGAAGGTGGTCATAATGTTATGCCTGATCGGTATATATACAGTGCTTATACCATAGTCTGTCTGAATACTCTATTCTGATTGGCTGGAATGTGTGCAATAAAACCATTTAATGCACAGGTAGTTCCAAGTCAGTTTAATCACGGTTCTGTATTAATGCGTTGAATTTCATTGAAGCACACACACAAATAATACGTCACTCACACACAGAGATCGGAGAACCGCACACAGAAATATTCAGGAGCACAGAACCTTGTTATCAACATTGCTTTGTGACTTTTATTGATAAAACAGCTTTTCTACTCAATCGCTACATTATATTATCTTCTTTAGACCCCCCCACCCCCCGTAATTCACACCCTGATTTTATGTTCAAATAAAGATTGACTGGACTGAGTTTAGCCTATAATTTTGTTGTGCTTCTTTTTCAGAATAAATTCATCAAGCAGATGCTGTCCTTCACACCGAAGGAAAGGCCAGATGCAAAAGACATTAAAGAAAAACTTGAGAAGTTTTTCTCTCTGGACCTGAATCTCTTAAGCCAGAAAACGATTTGAGATTTTTGTATTGAAACTGCCACAGTAGTCAGCTCAAAAACAATATGTACTTCTGTTCTGACTGATTTTATTGATTTATTCACGATTTAATGAACTGTTTAATGATCTCTCATTAAGGTGATAATATAAAATCATAAAATGTTGAATGAATAACTTTCAGATTTATTCTGGTAGCCTATATTTTTAATATTTCACAAGTTGCACTTGTCTCATTTTGTTTTTTATCTTAAAAATACATTTCAATGATGTTGTGTGGCTACTTTTTACAAAACCGGCCATGAACATAATTTCACAACATTACTGTAATGTTGGCTGCAAAGTTAAGATGCATTTATATGGCCGGCTGTGTGTGCGTCTCTTACCTGGGGAACACATGGCACCAGGATGCACTATGGGAAGAAGGCAAGCCGGCGGAGGTAGTGTGATGCTTTGGGCAATATTCTGCTGGGAAACCTTGGGTCCTGCCATCCATGTGGATGTTACTTTGACACGTACCTCCTACCTAAGCATTGTTGCAGACCATGTACACCCTTTCATAGAAACGGTATTCCCTGGTGGCTGTAGCCTCTTTCAGCAGGATAATATGGCGTTATTTTACTGACAGAGAGCGCATTATTGTAACGCGAGAGCACATCCATGCGTGAGCGCGGATTTAATTTGCTCTCGCACAAAACTGGACGCACGCATTTATATTTATATTTGCAGCTAAAGTATAATGTTTCTCAAAGTTGCAATTGGTTTGATTTTTGACAAATGTACTGCATGTGGAATAAAACAGAAAGAAAGAAAACGAACATATTATTATACTCATTTATAAAATATTAAACTCACATTTGTTATAAATAGTATTCGTTTTTTTATTACAATATTACAATTAAAAATAAACTCTCCAAACATTTTTTAATGCATGTTGTGATATTGGGGCAAATAATTTGTTTTCCCCACTTCCGGTATGACAGAGAGTATGATGCAGTGCTCGTCTATTTCCACTAGGTGTCGCTGTTACCGCGCTGATTGTCCACACGTGCATTTCTGTTCTACAGAAAGTCTGTAAGTTTATTGTTATTTTTTGATAAATATACACTAGATTAATGTTGCATTAAAGTCATTCATGTCGAAACTGCAAGATATCAACTGGGAGGTTTTAATAGCAACTATTATAGGGACCAGATGGATTCGTGTCGACTTCATTCCTATGTCATTTTTTTGGGTTTGATTTTCATATTATACATTTGTCATATTCTCAATAGTAGGGGAGGCAATTGTAACAAATTTTGGTCATGTTGTCATTACCTTTTGAAATATTTGGATACAATTTTTATGTCTGTAACTCGTATCTGTATTCTACTTGTTAAGTCACCAAATGTTTTTACAAGCAATGTTAGAGTCACAATATTGACTGAAACATTGACTAAAAACACATGCAGTACCTTCATATAAATACCAGTGACCACAATAAACTCCAGAGAATATTAAAACTATTCAATATCCATTACATCCATATTGTCCAGAACAATTAATTAACTCCCCTTGCTGTTTTCCTCAGTCTGAACCTAGGCATGCTGTGAACAGAGAGTGTACAGGGCCTACTCAGTAAAATGGACCAATCTATCAATCTATTTTGATGTCCTTACTAAGCTGGACACTATTTTGATGGTGTCTGGGGCAATTGTAATGCAGTGTTACAATTGCCCCTGGCTGTACCACCCCATGACAGGTTACCCTGCTAGCTAGAAACAACAAAGCTAATTGTTTGACAAAGATATCAAATGTTAGACAACAGAATGGTCATCAAATTAATTTCATAGACATTAATGGTTAAGACAGTATGAGGGAAATACTGTAGATGAAAAAAAAAAAAGATTTATACCTCAAAAAAAGATTTTTTTTTTTTTTTTTTTGCAGAAAAACGTATGATTTAAAAACTTGTCCTTCGGCATGCAGAGAGGGATCTCCACAGAGCACATGTAAAATGGGTTTCATGGTTCTGTCTCGTTTCTGATTGGTGTAATTTGAGATGTTACAATTGCCCCCGGTCTCCCTTACAATTATTATAAATACCAAATAGAAATATTTTGACAGCAGTCATTTTATGAGTCATTTTCATTTTTAGAATAGCTTTTTTTGGATTTATGTGAAGAAAAAGGTTTTGTGTTTAACATTACTCGAAGAGATTTTAATGTTTTGTTCAATAATAAAGAAATAAGCCTCGTGAAGCCGTGGTTTAAGGGCGTTGTTATGCGACGCGCGGGAAAGTGCCTAAAATCGCTATTCTAAATTAACCGTAAATCACGGCTTCAACGGTCTTATTGCTTTTATAAAGCGGTTTTTCCACATACCTGGCAAATGTTCATAAAAACAAACACACAGACACAAAAAGGTAATGCTTTTAAATAATAATAATATAAAAAAATTCTTCCGCCAAACAATGTAGTTCTTTAGAAGCGGAATGACGCTGTGGCGCAGTAATACTGATGTAATGCGGTCACAGGCGAATGTTTGTAGAGTATGTTTTGTTCTTGTTAATATTCAATAAAAAGAAAAGTAATGCTGCTTCACTATCAGAAATGTGATAATTCCTACTTCTGAAGTCGTGATTACGAGCTCATCGCATTCAATTGTCCCAAAGGGAGGGCGTTCATGTGCTATTTTACCTAGAAAACTAGTTTTTACGATAGTGTGCACGTGAAGGCAGCTAATTTACAACAGCTTCCAATGCAGCTCAACCAATCATAATCAATAGCCATTTTAAAAGATAAAAATTACACACTGGCAACTTTTCTTAGGTTAGCAAGATGCAAAATATGCTGAGGGTATTAATAATTCTGACATAGCCTACATGTCATGAAATGCATGGGTAAATGAAAAATGTGAATACTTAGACAAACTGAACATTTATGGTGCTTATTTGTCCTTTCATTTCATGGAAAAGAGCAACATGAACATTCTTCAGAATTCGTCTGTTTATGCTCCACCGAAGAAAGAGATATGGATTTGGAACAACATAAAGGGTGAGTAAGTGATCACTTACAACATCATTTGTCCATTCAAATTAGTGGCCCGGATTGTATAATATTTACTTTATATATGAAGCTTTCTTTTTTTCCAGAGAGACACATGCCAGCTCTTACAGTACACGTCACTGTGAGCCCAAGCGCTCTGTTGTACTTCTGAATGAATGGAGGCTTTAGACAAAACAACACTCTTTTATAATGGACGAGCCGTTACAGTGTGTGTCTAAAGAAAAAGATATGAATGAGTATATTATTGGCAAGAACAACATTACTTTCATTGTTTACCGTAGTAGAAAGCACATCCTGCCTCTTACTGTCAGAAGTTTACTCAGCATTATATTTGTTTACTTGATAATGTATTTTAAGGGTTTATGTTATAACAAAAAAATTATTATTTTATTTTTGCTGAAATAATGCAGGTAATCTAATCCAGTGGTTTAAACAGTGTGTCAATCAGCCATAGGGTTTGATAATTTCTCTTTTATTAATATAGAAAACAAAGTCAAACAAAGTCTTACAAAGTGACACGTGTACAAAAGCCAACAAAGATACAAACTGTACAAACACTAAATATGTATTTATAAAAACAATGGACAACAATCCAACCCCTAATTCTGAATATTTTAAAATAAATACTTTTATTTTATTCTTCATAAAATTATCATTCTGTTAATGCAGTTGTCTATAGAAAAATGTGTATCTCCAAAAATAGAAATTTTCCACGGGAGAGTGTCAGTGATGTTTCACAGTTCAGGCCAAGTTTTGTTAAACAGGTTTGTGTCCCAAATCTGAATAGAACTGAAATGAAGATGCTGATTTTGTTTATAGAGCAGCAACATGAAAAGAGCAACAAAAGGTTTCAGAATGTTAGTATACTTATCTAGTATACATAATATATTAATTTATATATGCTTATGTATATAATTGACAGTGTAAACTCAGAAAAAATAGCTTGTACAGATTGATTCAGAGTAGAATCTGAGGCAAATACTACTGGCCTAAAAGTTTAAAGAATATAACGCAATGATGAACGCACACTTTTTTTTGGCAGCATTGATTATGAAAGTATTTTTCCCATTCATTCTCTCTATAAGAAATTGTACTTAATTTCTTTAATGAGTGCAATAAACTACTTTTCCCATAAGGCATTGCAAACAATCGAAGCAAAAACAAATATAAAACCATTGACTTACAGTCGCTGATTATGAAAGATATTTTAAGTTTATATTTAAATAAAAATATTTATAATATTTAAAAACAAATGTTTATTACAAATACAAATATTTAAATGTACAAGTATTAGTATGTGGAATGTAGGGAGGCCGACTCGATTAATTAATTTGCAGTGCATCATGGGAGTGGGTAACATCTGGGACATCTCTCCCAAGGATTATGGGTAGTGTTTTTCACATTTACCTCTACGGAAACATAAAGCAGCGCTTCACTCGGCAATTCTGCACATTATCTGTAAGATTTTAATTCTTTATAGAGAAAATGATTGGTAGTTTTGCTTCCAGAGCCCAACTGTGGTATTATATTGAGATACTCTAATAAATATCTGTGGTACTATTACCCATGACTGACTCCACAGTGATGGGGAATGTGCAAAATAATCAGACTCCTCATTGGGAAAGTTCTAGTAGGGATTTAACTCCTCTGGTACTAGATGAGAGTCTTCACCTTCGACGTAGGCAGTGAAACTGTTGTTCCGAGAGCTCCAATCATAGCTGTCCGGCGTAAGACTGTGAATGAAAAGCAACAGGTGATGCATTAAACAGTTGTGGTCAAATAAATCCTCTGGTGCTCCTCATTTAGGGGTCACACTAATTTTCCTCACGGTCAAAAGTATTGAACACCTTGATGAACCTCAATGAAATGAATGTGCTACATTTTAGTCAATAATATTTTTCTTTAATATTTTGCAATTTGAGGAGATTTCATGGTACTTAATAATATTAAAGTCCCTTTAAGACGAGTCATTTCACTCGGCGGCCATCTTGGAAACGCCTCTCGGGCATGCAAGTGTAGCTCCTATCTCTTTGAATGGACTTGTCTAAAGCTGTTTGCCAAGCTTTCAATTAAATTTAATATTTGAAATCACCAATGAAATCTGACAACAACTGTCTCATAAATGTTGTTTCTGAACGCTTAAATCATGACATAAAAAGGCATTTTTTCAGGCTAGCTAATGCGCATGCGCAGTCCTAATTGCGCGTCTCTATAGGAAGCGCGTGTCTGACTGTTTCTATAGGAACCGGAGCTTCTAACGGCCCGCCGCAGTGACGCGATGACTTTACCAATCGGCGATTGGCTCTTATTTAGAAGGCAGGACTTATTTCGCCATATTGCGCGTTGCACATTCTCCCATTCAAAACAATACGAGTGACACGTCTTGTTATTCTATAGTCTTTGATAATATTCACCATTTATTTGTATATAAAATATCGCAATTTATGCTGCGAGTCAAAAATAGAGCAAAAGTATTTAAAGGATTAGTTCACTTCAGAATTCAAATTTCCTGATAATTTACTCACCCCATGTCATCCAAGATGTTTATGTCTTTCTTTCTTCTATTGAAAAGAAATTTTTGAGGAAAACATTCCAGGATTTTTCTCCATATAGTGGACTTCACTGGGGTTCAACGGGTTGAAGGTCCAAATGTCAGTTTCAGTGCAGCTTCAAAAAGCTCTACATGATCCTAGACGAGGGATAAAGGTCGGCCATTTTCTAAAAAAAAAAATTAAATTTATATACTTTTTAACCACAAATGCTTATCTTGCACTAGCTCTGTGATGTAGGAAGTACCGCGGCAGGGCGAAAAACTTCATCTAATTTAGTCCTTAAAAATCGTCCGTCGTTGTTTTTTTTTTTGTTTTTTTGTCTTTGCACGTTTGCTTTGTAAACACTGGATCGGTACTTCCGCCTACGTCACGCGTGACCTTTCCAACATGCGTGGCGCATCACAGAGCAGTGCAAGATGAGCATTTGTGGCTAAAAACTATATAATTTCTATTTATTTTTTGTAGAAAATGGCCGATGGTTTCTCTAGATAAGACTCTTATTCCTCGTCTGGGATCGTGTAGAGCCCTTAGAAGCTGCACTGAAACTGACATTTGGACCCGTTGAACCCCAGTGAAGTCCACTATATGGAGAAAAATCCTGGAATGTTTTCCTCAAAAACCTTCATTTCTTTTCAACTAAAGAAAGAAAGAAAGACATAAACATCTTGGAGTAAATTATGAGGAAATTTTAATTCTGAAGTAAACTAATCCTTTAAAATACAATGAATTATGTGATTGGTGTCATCTGGTGGAAAGAAATAAAGAAAATCATCTGTAATATCATGATGTAACCACTGTATAGCCCTATATAAATATATATACAGGACTTTGTATTCCCTAGTCGCTGAGAACAGTGTTTTCAGACATAATTACTTACTTTTATTAGGTTTTGCATTTGCATTTAAGACCAAGTACTAAACTTGACTGACATACCTGGCTTGAATGTTTTGTGGGATGATACTCCATGCGAGGTCATCATCGCTGTCATAACGCCGGGGGTTGTCAAAGAAATAAGCTCTAGATGAGAACATGTGCCCAGGGATCACCGCTGCACTCTAAAAACCAGAGAGCATGCTATTGAAAATGTCATTTATTCCTATGATGTCTTTAGGGTCACATCATTTTTACAATTTAAAAATGACAAATCTCGTACCCGATCCTGAGCCGGTTTACGGACTCTGAAAAAGAAGACCACCAGGGAAGTGGGCAGCAGCTCCCAAACAAACAGAATCACCCCAAAAACCACATATCCAGCATCGCCTAATGTCGACTTCAGATCTGCCTGTAGAATAAAATAAATCAGCGATATTGCCAAATTCATCAAGACACATTAATGCATCATTATTAAAACAAAAGTACTAAAGACCCTCTTGAACGTTGGCTCAGTTTACTTTCATTTTAAGTGCATTATTTTAACCACAGTTTTATTCTGTGGTAACTGGCATTTGATACAAAGTGATACAGTTGTTAAAAATTGTCACTAGAGTTTAATTTGCATTGAACCTGGAACATTTGTTACCTTTCTGTTATGGGTATTTGGCACGTACTTGGTCTGATACGTTGTACCAGTCATAGTCGAATGAGTTGATGCTCTTGATTTGCGTCAGCGCCAGCACCACTAAGTTGTAGCATGCGCGAGACGAGTACAGCAGGATCACCGTCACTCCGATTACAGTCACCTGACACACAGATGTTCCCTAGACAGACAAGATGAGACGTGACATTCAGATCTGACTCAATTCTGGTACGAAACACCATCCGATTAATTTTACAATGGATAAAATATACAGAGATTTACATTGACTTTATGATCTATTCCACTCTATGGGGGTTTAAATTGAAAAACAATAACAACAACAACAAAAATCAATTAATGATCTTGATTTACATGTACAAGTGGACTTGGGAAGACTAGTACATTGTCAAAAGACAACAAACTTTAAGACTGACACCAGGGGAATGTATGGAAAATACACTGTAAATGCTTTTCCATACTATCTTTTTTAAAGAGACCTTTTCCTTCTGGTTAGCCCATTAAAATGCTTTGCCTGTTGAAATGAATCATTCATTTGTTCAGATGTTCAAAAACTTGCAAGCCACCTAACAGGGAATGATCTCAGACCTTTAACAAACATTCTGGCAAGGTTCTTTCAAAGTTATGAACAAACGTTCCTCAAGTAACATTATTCTGCTGGGCTGCGTCCGAAATCGCGTACTGTTGAGTAGGTACTACATTTGAATTGAAATTTACTTCACAACCACTGAAAAAGTACGTTCTATATAGTATGAATTAATTCGGACGTACTACATCCGCCATGTTGTTACCGTCACATGACCTACCAGTGTCAGTTACATCCCTTCAACTCCATTCACAAATCCTCTCCAGTGGCCTCATGGGATAGTAAAGTGTCCATCGTATGCGCACTTCAGAATCTCGCCGGAAGTAGTAAGGTACTTTTCGCCTACTGTTTTTCGAATACTATGAACTCTGTTCGCATACTGTTTCTCGTGTACTATATAGTAGAGTAGTATTCGATTTCGGACACAGCTGGTCTTTAATAATGTTCTCAAAACGTCCTTAATAGAGTGCTTTTTCTTGAAATGTTTTAGTTGGACGTTTTTTAAATGTTACTACTTGTTTCAGAATGTTCAGAGAACATTCAAAAGTAACATTCTCGTAATGTTTGCAAAATGGAATGTTCCTTTAATGCTTGCATAACTAAGAAACATTTTTAAAACATATGACACGTTTTGAACATTCAGAAATAACAACTTGATGGGAAAGTTAGCAGGATTGTTAGCTGGCTTTTTATAGTAAAAGAAAAAAAAAAACACACCGTCTTCTTCTGTATTGTAGTATATTCATGTTGACTTTAATCTTTCTGTATAGACCTTATGTAGCCCCGCCTCTTTTCAGCGCTGCGCTCGTTGTCTTTTGTCTTCCGGTTTGTAATTCCACAGCGATCTTACGTATTTATGAATGAACTGCTCGTTTTAAAATCTTCCCAGTCTACTGACATTTTATAAGACAACTGCTTTAAACATTACAATGCTCCCAACAACTTTCATTAACTCTACAACAAGTAAATCCACTTCACCAGCTAATTATTCTTTGACAGCAATGCCATAGAAATGTACAGAGCTACCGCAAAAACAGAAGTTCAAAGACAATGTTTTAAAGATGGCGGTGCGCTTGTTTCTGTGACGCATAAGGTCCATAACATATCACAGCTTTCAGCTTTTAACATTTACAGCTTTTAATTTGTCATATTTGTGTTTCGTTACCTTGGACTCCAGGTAGATGTTGGCCAAAGACATCTTGGCGATCTTGTAAAGACACAGTGAGAGTGAGACGGCACAGAGGACAAACAGAGTGTCGTTGATGGCCACACGCACCAGCACTACAGTCTCTGTATCGGCCTTTGTCATCTTCACCAGCAGCGCACAGGTCAGGTTCACCAGCAGGAAGATGATGCTGATGAACAGGAACAGCAGGTACAGCGGCAGCCTGATGACACATGACCGCATTTATTACGAGTGCAGCTCTAGTTCAATGAGATACTGAATAACATGCTGCTAGTGCATTATTACAGTAAATGCATAAAAGAATGTGAAATAATATTTTGTATACACAGATTAGGCATAACATTATGAGCACTGACAGGTCAAGTGAATAACACTGATTATCTCTTCATCATGGCACCTGTTAGTGGGTGGACATATTAGGCAGCAAGTGAACATTTTGTCCTCAAAGTAGATGTGTTAGAAGCAGGAAAAATGGGCAAGCGTAAGGATTTGAGTGAGTTTGACAAGGGACAAATTGTGATGGCTAGACGACTGGATCAGAGCATCTCCAAAACTGCAGCTCTTGTGGGGTGTTCCCGGTCTGCAGTGGTCAGTATCTATCAAAAGTGCTCCAAGGAAGGAACAGTGGTGAACCGGCGACAGGGTCACGGGTGGCCAAGGCTCATTGTGGGGAGTGAAGTCTGGACCGTGTGGTCCGATCCAACAGACAAGCTACAGTAGCTCAAATTGCTCAAGAAGTTAATGCTGGTTCTGATAGAAAGGTGTCAGAATACACAGTGAATCACAGTTTGTTGCGTATGGAGCTGCATAGACCAGTCAGGGTGCCCATGCTGACCCCTGTCCACCGCCGAAAGCGGCAACAGTGGACACGTGAGCATCAGAACTGGACCACGGGGGAATGGAAGAAGGTGGCCTGGTCTGATGAATCACATTTTCTTTTACATCACGTGGATGGCCGGGTGCATGTACGTCTCTTACCTGGGAACACATGGCACCAGGATGCACTATGGGAAGAAGGCAAGCCGGCGGAGGCAGTGTGATGCTTTGGGCAATGTTCTGCTGGGAAACCTTGGGTCCTGCCATCCATGTGGATGTTACTTTGACACATACCACCTACCTAAGCATTGTTGCAGACCATATACACCCTTTCATGGAAACGGTATTCCCTGGTGGCTGTGGCCTCTTTCAGCAGGATAATGCTCCTGCCACAAAGCAAAAATGGTTCAGGAAAGGTTTGAGGAGCACAACAACGGGTCTGAGGTGTTGACTTGGCCTCCAAATTCCCCAGATCTCAGTCCAATCGAGCATCTGTGGGATGTGCTGAACAAACAAGTCCGATCCACCTCGCAACTTACAGGACTTGGATCTGCTGCTAACATCTTGGTGTCAGATACCACAGCACACCTTCAGGGGTCTAGGGGAGTCCATGCCCCGACGGGTCAGGGCGGTTTTGGCAGCAAAAGGGGGACCAACACAATATTAGGAAGGTGGTCAGGTCATAATGTTATGCCTGATCAGTGTATATATATAATCTTATTTATCACTAGAAAAAAAAATCAATCGTTTAAGACACTTTTTCTTATATAGAACTTATATAGAACTCTTTTTGCATAGAGTTCTTTAAAATTGAGTCAAGAACCCTAGGATTCTATATAAAACCACATTGAACCTTTTTTCTAAGAGTGTATTGTATTTATTAAATAATATTTGTTACCCTTTAATATTTTATCAGATTATTCCCCCCTGAAATGACAGATAAGGCTGAAGTAGATCATTTAAAAAATTTCAATTATAATAAAAATGGTTTATTTTTTTCCATACACTTGCTTCCCCCCCTCCCACATAATTGGGGGGGGGGGGGGGGGGGGGGGGGGGGGAGACAATACAGAGGCAAAAAGAAAAACGGAGACAAATAGAAATGGGAAACACAACAAGGTTAGGAAAAAATGGAAAAAATGTGATAACACTTCTCGTTTTGTTAACATTAGTTAATGTATTAACAAGCATGAACTAAAAATGAGTAATACATTTGTTACTGTCTTTCACTGTTTATTTATGGTGCATTAACTAATGTTAACAAATACAACTTTTGATATTATTAATGTATTAGCAAATGTTGAAATTAACATTAAATGAGATTAATAAATGCTGTAGAATTCTTAGTTCATGTTAGCTAATGCAGTTAATGTCTCAGGTTACGTATGTAACCATGGTTCCCTGAGAACAGGGAATGAGACGGTGTATTTGACACGCTTTGAGGAACGATATACCCATGCCGCCATGCTTGAGGGGAGTGCATGCCAAAAAATGGTTAGACAAACGTCAGGACTAGCAGTTTCAACTGAAACGCCAGAACTACTCCCCCTATGGGCCATACATAGGCTGTCAGTGACAGCATTCCCTATGGCCAACAGCCCAAGCTATAAGCCTCAAAGAGGCCTTCCACAGAAGGCCTACCAAGGCCGCTCAAAGGCTTCTGGGACCAAACTTCTTTTCGAAGAAAAGAGGGTACCTCTAAGGGAATGTAGCCAGGGGACCCGAAGGAACCCTAGCTAGTCACTTGTCAGGGGAACAAAGTCAACCCTGAATGCCACCAGGGAGGCCGACCCGGTCTAATTAAATTAACCTAGTCTTGGCCAACGACCTGTCTGATCACAGAGTCTCAAATCACATTCTTCAGAGAAGATATCCAATAAGAGGGACTGCAAAAGAGGCAGTAACCAACTCAGACCAGAACATAGAGATATCCTGGAGAGCAGGACTCAGCTTAGCGCTTTTTACCCTTACCAAAGAGGGGAGTAACACTCTGCTCAATCCTAGGATCTACTCAGCGCTTGATTATTTGCACTGAGGAGGCTGTGCACTCTAAAGGGACCCCAACAAGGGGAGTTCAACCAGCCTAGGGGTTGATCTTCAACAGGGAGGCCTCAGAGAGGCCTTCAACCACTGACCAGACTTAGGGAGCTAAGTACTAAGCAGAACAACCCTCTAAACGAGGGTTTATAAACCATACTGTAGGCACAAAATCATGGAGGCTCAGGAAGGGCCTACAACATGAAGTAATTCTACGTCATGTAGAGTGTATCACAGCAGCCTTGAAAAAGGCCAAACATGTGAAAAACGACATGCTTAATCTGCTTAAAAGACACCCAGATGTGGGGGGAATTGCTTACAGGGCGAATTGCTTACTACATGCTTTTCAGTTGCTGATAAAGCAAGAGCCCACAAACATGGGAACTCGTTCTGATTGAAACAGAGTTTAACTAGCAGATAAGACTGTAGAGTGCCCACATAACAGTCTACCTCAACACATTCCAACAAGTAGTGTACTCCGTAAAAACACTTTTTACTCTTTAAGCAAGAGGAGTACAAAATTACGCCACCATGCTCTGAAGGAGGTCCAAACAGGCCTTGCGACAACAGAATGACACGGGCATCAGCTTGTGGCAGTGTCTAAGCCCTAAAGGAGCCAAATCTGAGAACCAAACTATCTAGTGAGGTTAACTATTTAGCTCAACCTGAGATAATTAATCCACACATTCCACCAGGCAATGTACTCAGTAAAAACACTTTTTACTCTTTAACCAAGAGGAGTACAAACCTATACCATCATGTTTTTTAAAGGAGGCTCAAACAGGGCCTGCGACTCCAGAAAGACATGTGGCGTAAGCTAGTGGCAGTGTCTAAGCTCTAAGGGAGACATATAAGAGAACCAAACTATCCAGTGAGGTTAACTATTTAGCTCAACCTCAGCTTAATTCTATTCAACACATTCCAACAGGCAATGTACTCAGTAAAACACTTTATACTCTTTAAGCAAGAGGAGTACAAACTATGCCAACATGCTCTGAAACAGGCCCAGAAAGACATGGGCGTCAGCCAGTGGCAGTGTCTAAGCTCTAAGGGAGCCTAATCTGAGAACCAAACTATCAAGTGAGGTTACCTAGCTTAACTCAACCTGAGCTTAAAATCTACACATTCCAACAGGCAATGTACTCAGTAAAAACACTTTTTACCCTTACAGTAAGGGGAGTACAAAGAATATATGCTGCCATGCTCTGAAGGAGGCCAAAACTGGCCTACTACTTCAAATGGTTATGGGCATAAACCTGTGGCAGTGCTAGTTCTAAGTGAGCAAAACTCTGACTAAACATCTACCAACAAAACTTATACAACAAGCTATTGTGCTCTGAAGGAGGCCCAAAACAAAGCCTTCTACTTCAAACAACACAATCAACATCTTGTGGCAGTGTTCAAATTTTAAAGGAAGTTACACAAGAACCAAACTGAATAGTGAGGTTCACTAAACAAACTCAACCTGAGCTATGCATTCCAACAGGCCATATACTCAGTAAAAAACACTTTTTACCCGTATTAGCAAGGGGAGTGCAACCTTAGTCACCATGCTCTGAAGGAGGCCAGAACAAAGCCTACTACTACAGAAACAGGTACTAACCTGTGGCAGCAATAGAGTTAGAGGGCTCACATTTAAGTAGGGAAAAATAGAACTAGAGCATTAACAACCCTGAGAAACAGGGGAATGCTTCACTTTTCATTCATACTACTCTGAAATTGTGAATTTGGGCTGCCAAAGACAGAGACATCTGTACTGAACCCTAGGGAACAGGAGCTTAAAAAAAAGCTAACACTGTTTCACTCAAGCTTGAATCTTAATTCAAGGGGTTCAGGGGAAAAGACTAAACAAAGTATAGAATGAAAAGTTCTAAGTGGGGCCACAGCAACACTAGCATTTCCCTATTCACATAGTGATAAGGGGCCTACCACCTGAGACAATGGCACCAGGGAGACTTAGCAATAGTCTGCTACCTTAGCTGCTATCTATCTTGCACCTACACCAAAGGGGTAACAGGCCTTGGCCTGACAACTCTGATAAGAGGAGGCCAGAACTAGGAAAAACTACACTCACCTGACAGGGGTAGTAATAAAAGGGTGAAATGCTTCAGTATATCACCTAAACCCTAGTTCTAGCCTAGGCCAGCTATAGCTGTGGGCCTAACTTGCCACACATAAGCATAGATCTGCATGGGGCTTAAACTCAGCTTCTAAAACTCTCAATAGACAGGAGGCGACTCTGAATTAAACTCTAAAAAACAAGAGCTCAGAGGAGCGATGCTCAACCAAAGCCAAACAATAATATAGATCTATCTGAAGTAAAGAGTGCCAATCTCTAATACAAACTCTAGCTATGACCAGAGGAGAAAAGCTACTCTACCATATGATGGCTGTAAAGGTGGCCATATAACCAATACAAAGATAACCAACCTAATGGGAACTTCAGGGCCCTTAATTCCCCATATATATATTTTTTACACACCCAGGAAAAAACTATACAGGAAAACTAAGGTCAACATATTTTAATATAAATATAGACCAAGCTCATTCCCTGCGGCTCAAAAAACAGAGACTTACCATCATCGAAGGATGGAATCTATGGTTCTTTCAAGCCTGAAAGTGCTCCTTCATTATCAAGCCAGAAGGCGAGCCATCAGAAAAATTCTCATCATGGGCCCAGCCCTCAGCCTTATTGTAAGAAGCACCTGGGTCAAAATTATCATTACTCAGGAGGTGGAAGAAGAAGAAAGGAGAGGGTAGATGAAACTACCCTCATGGAGAAGTGCTGGCATCTGCGATTGATTACCTCCCTCAAATCCTGCTTCTTCTTCCTGGAGTCCCGCCTTCTCTAGGACCTGCTCCGAGGAGGAGAAGGTGCCAGAGAGGCAACACTGGACTTCTGGCCCTCTCTCTGATCCTCGAATCGGGATGGGCCACCATGGTGTGTAAGGCAGCACCAGCCTGACCCACTGCCGCGTATGCCCTGCCATTCAAGCGGAAAATGACTTTAAGGGGCGTCGAAGGCAGGACCAGAGCTTTCAGTGTCGGAGCCCGCCCTGTGACGAGATAGTTTGCAAACGTCTCATCAATAGGGGGCATTGACACAAACCCATGCTGGCTCAATTCCTCAACATCAGTGAAATTAGCCCGCTGATGTCGGTGAATACGAGCCGAGTATGGGTTCTTCACAGATTCACAGTGTCATCGGGTGTCAAAAACCTGGGACACGGATCCACACACTTCCTGAAACGCGTTTGTTAGACATATTAAATTCCTTATCAGATTCAAAGAATCGCAATCAAACAAAACAGTCTCTGAAGACAATAAGATACTGACTGCTTCTCTAGGCGCTCCTTTTATACTTCCGGGTCGCGTCTATAATGACGTCATAGGCTGTCGCCAGCCAATAGGATTGGTGAGATTTGATAATTGCTTTCAGACACCGGTTCACGTGATGACGTTCCCCAAAACGTGTCAAACGCAGTGTTGAGTTCCCTTTCGAAAGGGAACTAATGTTAACTAATGAAACCTTATTGTAAAGCGTTACCAAAAAGGTAAATAAGTGAAATTACACTTGAGTTTTGAATATCTGGATAGATGAGATTTTGAGGAAGAGATGTTGAGGAAGATTATTTCAAAGTTTAGGAAAAAGTATTTTAAAAAACATAAGAAATTATAAACAAACTGTACTTTTAGAAGTGCAGAAGTTTCAGGTGATAATTTTATGGATCCATATTCACCTGTACTTCTGAAGTTCTGGTGAATATTTAGACTTGGCCTTGAAAATGACCTGTCCCAGAAAACAAGCATATTAGTGTAAATATCACATGCAAAAAGCATTTTTAAGACAAGAATAACACATTCAGGATCATAACATTCAGGTCACCACAGACTTTCATCATAACATTAACAAGATTGTTAAGCAAGTGCTTCTCAGGTTTACTGCTCGCCTCCATTATAAACATTGACATGTCAACATGCTCATATTACATAAGATCTGATTCAGGCAGTGTGAGGGACTAAAGTATGTTATTATATACTGTAAAGAGTGAATATGTGCAGTTGTTACCTTAAGGAGCTATTTCAACCTGATCTGACACTTAAAATTACATTGGTGTGAAAGAAATTATTTATAGGATTATTTTTCTACATTCAACAGTAAAAGCTCTTTTAATCCAAAAATCCACAGTGACAACAGGATAGTATTTTTCTTAACTGTTCTTACCCATATATACTGTATACTACATGCCAAAAGTAAGTGGACACTTGCTCGTCAAACGTTTAAAATATGTTTTGTAGCGTTACATCTAAATCAGTTTATGTAAATTTACAGGTGATTCGCTGTAAATAATTCACAGGTTTTCCTGTAGTGTATTTTACCGTGAGTGTAAATGCATCAGACCGCAGTGAATGATTTCACTTCTCTTTTTTTACTCGCGCTGTACTCCCACATATGATTCATTTGCATATGCAGCTTTAATCACAATAAAACAGGAAGAATAGTTCTGTACTGCAACATCTCTAGCTACTTTTGAACAGTATGAATTGTGAGAATGTACAATACATGAATTGACATAAGCACTAGTGTGGGTGTGCATCAATAATAACACAGCTCTCTATAATTTTGATATATGACATATGCAGCAAATATCATGGATGGAGATTGTTTTTTTTTTTTATATAATGGACAGTATGATTACATAATCTACACAGAGAGAGATTAAGATGCTGTTATAAGTCAAGCTGATTAAGAAGACAGACATGAAAAATGACAGGTTTTACTCCTGAGATAAATCTGATTTAATTTGCTTGATTTTATCAATCAGAAATTGACATTTTAAATGAGATATTTTAAATTTTAGTTAAAGTTTTAGTAATTTTGTTGTATAACTATATATGTAAATATATTTTTTTAATAAACAAACAAACATATATATATATATATATGAAAACAACAATAAAAAAAATCTAATAAAAAATATATATGAATATGTATATATGCGTGTATGTGTGTGTGCGTGTGTATGTATATATATATATATATATATATATATGTATATAAACAAACAACACAATTATTAAAACTTTATATATATATATTTCAATATTTTGAATGAGATATTATTTTAAATTTAATTTTTTTGTTGTCTTAGTCTTTAACTAAAATTTAAAATAATATATATATATATATATATATATATAAACAAAATTATTATAACTAACTACAATTTAAAATATGTAATTCAAAATATTGATATATACTAAATATTATATATACATATACAGCGTAAATGAGTACACCCCCTTTGAAAAGTAACATTTTAAACAATATCTCAATGAACACAAAAACAGTTTTCAAAATATTGACAAGACTAAGTTTAATATAACATCTGTTTAACTTATAACATAAAAGTAAGGTTAATAATATAACTTAGATTACACATTTTTCAGTTTTACTCAAATTAGGGTGATGCAAAAATGAGTACACCCCACAACAAAAACTGCTACATCTAGTACTTTGTATGGCCTCCATGATTTTTAATGACAGCACCAAGTCTTCTAGGCATGGAATGAACAAGTTGGCGACATTTTGCAACATCTATCTTTTTCCATTCTTCAAGAATGAGCTCTTTTAGAGACTGGATGCTGGATGGAGACTGATGCTCAACTCGTCTCTTCAGAATCCCCCATAGGTGTTCGATTGGGTTCAGATCAGGAGCCGCTGAATCACTTTCATCCTGTTCTTCTTCAGAAATGTGTTTAGGATCAGTCATGTTAGAAAAGTGCATGACGACCAAAAGCACGGAGTGATGGTAGCATCTTCTCTTTCAGTATAGAGCAGTACATCTGTGAATTCATGATGCCATCAGTGAAATGCAGCTCCCCGACACCAGCAGCGCTCATAAGGACACTGCCACCACCATGTTTCACTGTAGGCACCACGCATCTTTCTTTGTATTCCTCACCTTTGCGACGCCATACAGTTTTGAAGCCATCAGTTCCAAAAACATTTATCTTGGTCTCATCACTCCAGAGTATAGAGTCCCAGTAGTCTTCATCTTTGTCAGCGTGGGCCCTGGCAAACTCTAGGCGGGCGTTTTTGTGCCTGGGCTTTAGGATAGGCTGGACGACCTGGACGTCTCTATGAGATGATTGCAATTCCATCTTTTTTAAATTTTTGAACCACTTTTGCTACAGTATTCTGACTGATAAGTAAAGCTTTGCTGATCTTCTTGTAGCCTTCACCTTTCTGGTGTAAAGAAATGATCTTGTGACATTTCTCTTCCATGTGGTGCCATTGCTGACAGCATGAAATGGGAAGGGGTTTTAACACCCTTTTATAGTCACCTGTCTGTGTAATGAAGAATTAGACTCACCTGTGGTTGAATTCTTGTTAAATTAGACATTTGTAGTCTAAAATGTAGCATTGCTCCAGAGACTTTCAGTGGGGTGTACTCATTTTTGCATCACCCTGATTTGAGTAAAACTGAAAATTTTGTTCTCCAAGTTTTATTATTAACCTTACTTTCATGTTATAAGTTAAACAGATGTTATGTTAAACTTATTCTTGTCAACATTTTGGAAATTGTTTTTGTGTTCATTGAGATATTGTTTAAAATGTTACTTTTCAAAGGGGGCGTACTCATTTACGCTGAGCACTGTATATATATATATATATATATATATATATATATATATATATATATATATATATATATATATATATATATATATATATAATAGAGGCTGCATTGGACAGTTTTGGGCAGTTTTTAACCCTTTAGTTTTTAACCCACACTTTTTGATGTGATAAATATTCCATCAAACATTTAAAACAGACAAATGCATTATATACAGGGTTGCAAAGGCACATTGCCAAACATCAAACCAGTTTAAATGTAATTGATACTACAATAACACTGGAGGTGGTTTGATAACTAAAAGAGGGATTGATGTCAAGCAAAAAGGAAAGTTGTTTCAGTTTTGGAGTAAGTTAATACATTTTAGTGAAAGATTAAAACAGAGAATTTCTCCTTAAAATGGGTTATGCATAATAAGAGCAGGAGCAGTATGAAAATGGACATGATGTAAGTGAATGGGCATGTAATCCGCTCTCATAAACATACATGTGACCTACAGTCTTAAAATTAGATTTTACCATCACCACAATAGCAAGGTTCAAAGGACACTTGTGTCTATCTCACCTGTGCGAAGTAAAGATTCATGAGGCTGAGAGTGAAGAACTGCAGGCAGACAGGGAAACAGTAGAGCAGCCAGAACGAGAAGGGTCCCAGCGTGTTGGCTGTCACGCAGTTTCTGAAATAAAATGAGAAGAGCAGCGCACGCAGAGCCGCCCACAGCAGACACAAGAACAGAAACACAGTCTGGTAGCTGAAGCGCTTGTGTCGGTATCGCAGCACCAGCCACAGCTGCGCATACACGAACGCAAAGAGCAGCGAGTAGAAGACTGTGTACGCCACCGTCAGACCCAGTTTCACATACGGCGGCACGGCCGGGCTGAAGGTTGGCAGAGGAGGGAGGGACTCGTTCTCCATGGGTCTCTTTTCCTCCTGCCCTGGAGAAGGAAGTCTAGAAGGGGCTTTTCCTCGTCTGCTGGCTTCTGCAGCTCCTCCTTCTCTTGTTAAATCGCTACAGCCAGTGGTCTGCAGCAGACCAGCTTGTGAGAGTGACTGAGTAGGACTGGGATTTAGGGGAAGGAAATGAGAAAGAAAGAGGAAAAGAAAGCATGCAGCACTTCCTCCTGTGGCTCCAGAGTGCATGAACCGCATTCAGCTGGCAGGAAGGCTCATTGTGCAGCGGGCAGTAAAAGCAGGAGGGAGGGAGGGAGGACGGCCCCTCTGACGCTGTGTTGACGTGCTGTACTGTACCTTTAACCCTGCCCTCAAGCTTCCCAGCACTGACAAACTCCCACGGGATGCTCATGCTTCTTTCTCTTCCCAATATGACCGTTTACAGGTTTGCACGTACAGTGGTGGTCAAGTGATGTCTGGAGTAGGAAAATTGAATCTTTACCCTTTACTCAAATATTGTTAAAAATGTGTTAAAGGTTTTGTAATCATATTGCGTTGTGCTTGGAGTCAATTGTATTATTTGTGATAATGACGCAATGAAACATTTCAAATTGTGCGACATCATGAACAGAACACATGTTGGGTTAATTTTACCCAGCAAATTTATTTAACCCAGCGTAATGGGTTGATTAATTTTTACTGTAATACTAGTTTTTTGTTTTGTTTTTTTTTTACTTCATACATGAATTAATGTTTACGGATTACCTTAAATCCTCTAAACTTTTTTTAAATACTCCACACAACCACTGGTTTGCATGATAATATTATTTATAGTATATTTTATATAGTTTTTAATATATTTTGCCTACATTTAAGCTTGTTTAACAAATATTAGAAGTAACAATTAACATTTAGAAGTAATTCGAGTGTAATCGACCAGTCTCTGTTGTCCTGTTTCCACCGTAACGGCGCTGGATCTTGTGCCGGAGATGGCTCGTGTTCGGCGGGAGAAATGATAACTTCAGACCGCCGTCTGTGACTGACTCCATAACCTGTCCATAAATAATCTGTGTACAATTCTGAGAACATATTTTAACATCCTAAGTACTTATATTCTGTATCTTTTTGAGTAAAATCATAACATTTTATGCAAGGTGCCAGGCATTTCCTTCACACTCGTTTCCTTCACACTCGTTTAGGTGACTTGCATCACGCCCCTGTATGTTGCTTTGCATAAAATTAAACGATATACAGAACAATAAAGATTTTTTAGATACAATAAAACGTACACAAACCTGTATTTTACAGAAGACATGCACCAATTCGACGGAGCTGCACTTCTCTCTCCTGAAGAGGGCGCAAAAATCCTGTGATAAATAACTTGCGTCTGACCCAGGATCCGGGTAACACAAAAACTACCCAAATACTTGGTTGTTACGTCTGACCCAGGATCCGGGTAACACAAAAACTACCCAAACACTGGGTTGTTACGTCTGATCCAGGAGATGGGAAACGCAAAAACTACCCAAACACTGGGTTGTTGCGTCTGACCCAGGAGCTGGGTGACACAAAAACTACCCAAACACTGGGTTGTTACGTCTGATCCAGGAGCTGGGTGACACAAAAACTACCCAAACACTGGGTTGTTACGTCTGATCCAGGAGATGGGAAACGCAAAAACTACCCAAACACTGGGTTGTTACGTCTGACCCAGGATCCGGGTAACACAAAAACTACCCAAACACTGGGTTGTTACGTCTGACCCAGGATCCGGGTAACACAAAAACTACCCAAACACTGGGTTGTTACGTCTGACCCAGGATCCGGGTAACACAAAAACTACCCAAACACTGGGTTGTTACGTCTGACCCAGGATCCAGGTAAAACAAAAACTACCCAAACACTGGGTTGTTACGTCTGATCCAGGAGATGGGAAACGCAAAAACTACCCAAACACTGGGTTGTTACGTCTGACCCAGGAGCTGGGTGACACAAAAACTACCCAAACACTGGGTTGTTACGTCTGACCCAGGAGATGGGAAACACAAAAACTACCCAAACACTGGGTTGTTACGTCTGACCCAGGATCCAGGTAAAACAAAAACTACCCAAACACTGGGTTGTTACGTCTGATCCAGGAGATGGGAAACACAAAAACTACCCAAACACTGGGTTGTTACGTCTGACCCAGGATCCAGGTAAAACAAAAACTACCCAAACACTGGGTTGTTACGTCTGACCCAGGAGCTGGGTGACACAAAAACTACCCAAACACTGGGTTGTTACGTCTGACCCAGGATCCAGGTAAAACAAAAACTACCCAAACACTGGGTTGTTACGTCTGATCCAGGAGATGGGAAACACAAAAACTACCCAAACACTGGGTTGTTACGTCTGACCCAGGACCTGGGTAACGCAAAAACTACCCAAACACTGAGTTCTCATTTATACAAAATCATAATGATTGGAATTAGTATAAATCCTTTTTTAAAATTTTTTTTTATTAAAATATAGAAGGGTCTATAAAATATGTAATATATCAGTGCATTCATACAGATGGCCTTAACCTTACATGCAAGATGAAATCTGGTACAGTAGCTGGCATTTTAAATTATAAATATTGACAAATTGCTTTTGGATAAAGTCGCTTTGGATAAAAGCATTTACCAAGTGCATAAATGTAGCTGCCAGTGACAGTGTAAGAATCTGTCATTTATGTTAGCTGTTAGTCAGCAACAAAACAATAATTAGCATACAGAATATACATTTTATACCATATTTTTTGGTATATATATTTTTTTTTTTTGGCCAGAGAGAGAGAGGGAGAACTTCACTGAGCATGTGCTGAATAAGTGCAGTGTTATTTTAGTATTAATTATATTGTAACGTGTATGTCCTGTTTTATTATCATGATGTTTGGTTTCCCTGTCTGTGTTCCTTGTTTAGTTTCCCTGGTTATTAATTAGTTCCCACACCTGTTGCGTATGACATTGGTTACACATGTATTTAAGCTCTGTGTTTCCCTAATTCCTTTGTCCGGTATCATCTATGTTAAAACTGGTTGTTTACGTTTACTCCTTACGATCTTTTAAACTTTCCGTTGTGGATTTAATAATGTTTTCTACTCTTTTCATCATGCGATTACTCAAGTGAGGAAGTGAATTTATGTTCTTGTATGCTTGTGTAATCCAATCCAGTCTTACTGTAACCTCAGTACAGCCTGATTAAATCTGTGGTCTGAAGGGTTTATAACTTTTAAGCGTCTGTCGCTAAATGGACTAACCTCTGGTTTCACCGCAAGCCTCCTGAAGCCGTGAGAACCTTCTCTGTGTCTGCACCTCGATTTGGGACTATATTGGTGAATTATTGCTACATGGCAGGCAGTGACATGCAACTTGGCCCAGATGTCAGAGGTCAAGCAAATCAATCAACAGTGCAGTTATAATCACATTAAGGTCATGTGATGTGGTTATAATGGGGAATAAAATGCATGTTTTCAAGTTTCATATGTCTCAGGTTATAATTTTAATCTATACTTTGATTCTGATGTAAAAGTCAGTATCACAGAAATAATGTGTGAAATATCTGATTTGTTAAAAAATAAAATTTAATTTAGGGGTGAAATGTAACCCAGTATAGAAATGTTCTTGATGAATTACAATAAAATCTAATGATAAAAAATATTCTTGCGTTATTGTTTGAATTTAAACCACGTGTATGCTGCTTTGTAATGCTTAAAAGTTCATGTAGCAGGATTAGGAAAAGTATATTATAAAAAACTATCCTCTTAAAGAGTGTGAACTTGAATTTAATTGGCCACAATTGTAATAAAATGACAGGAAGAGGAATTAAAGATGTTCAACACAATCATACAACAGAGAAATTGAATTAGTCCAACACAACAACTAAAATGTTCCAGAGCAGATTAATTCTCATGTGTTTTGTTCAAGGTTTCCATCTGGTAAACCAACTTTGTTGCTTTGCTCCACTTTAAAGACTTTGGGGTCAATGAGATCATCATGGGAAATGATGTGTTCATTCATCATAGTCTAAAAAATGTAAGTATATAGTTAAACATATTTAAAATAAATACAGATGTCTGTAGGTGGAACATTTGTAATGTTCAGTTGAATGTTTATGGAAATGTTGTGTGCATGGCAGTATGCTTATGTGTAATTCATATTGGTTATATGAATTTATTTGAACTTCATTACATTAATATTATGTGTTTAAAGTTAAATTCAAATTACAATTCAGTTCTATTCAAATTTAGGTTCAGTTAAAATCAGAATTGATTTGGAATCTACAATTCATTCTCACTTCAGTTCAGAATTTTTGTAGAGATATGATTGACCAGTAGATGGCGCTGTTATTTAATATTACAGCACCTAGTTTATTTGTTTTACCATCATGTTGTTTGATACTAACCCTAATCCCCAATTATCTATAGTAACCATCCAAATCAATTAGTTTACATTCATATTTATCATTGACAGTGAACGATAATCTGGAATGTTCTTGTGTCACTGTTCATTTGTGCACAGTACAGTTAACTCAGGAAATGACTGCCAATTATTGTGCCGTTTCAAAGGGAATGAGATTGTGCCAAAAACAAGGCCATGCTCCATGCTCTGATAGTCTTTTGGATGGTGCTCAATTATTATATCATCAAAAGATCAAGCGCTGATGTTTGTTTAATGCCGCTGCTACTGTAGTGAACATTAATTATGCAACATGTTAATGAGGAGAACTACTTGATTTGCTGAGACAATAAGTGTTGTCATGAATATTAATTAGGTTATGTTGACTGGATGCTCCATGAAAATAAAATATCATCTTGATAATATTAATATACTAATAGCAATATAAAATATCCTTGGTTTTAACTGAAAAGATACTGTATTAAACATAATACAGTAATAACACAGCAATACTGTGTGTAACCAATTAATAAAAACTAAGATATATACAAAAAATATAATTCAGCTTCAGTTATTGCAAATGCAATTGAGTTTGTTCCTGTTTGACCAGCAGACAGAGAAGAACTTCATACAAGTTGAACTTTGCGTGTCTTTGAAATCAGAACATGAGGATGTGATTCGATCAAAGATCTCTAGGTACAACTCTGGAAACCCAACTCAGACTATGTAGAAAACCCTCACGCTCCATCCATGTCGGTTTACTCTTATTAGCTGATAATTCTGATTAATATTCAAAATGGACACATTTCTACCTTGGCTCTCCTCTCTGAGAAAACCTCAGGCTGAAATCTACATTGATCTGTTTTCAGACTGTGGAAAAAACTAGCAATTAGGTGTTTTAAATCTCATCTGAAATGAGCAGTGTTGGGAGTAGCACATTACAGGGGACATGCATAACATAATCAGATTACTTTGATGTAAAATGTAAAAATAACGAGTTACAAGTAACATGCTGTAATGATATGTAGCCTCAGAGCACAATGGGAGAACTTTAAACACTGTTTATTTAACACGGTGAGAATGTAAACACAGACAAGTATCCAAATGAAGCAGGAAGATGAATGAAGATGAATGGGTCCTTTCTTGCAGTCCTTTCTTGAGTGTAGCAGATGCAGATGCTTAAATAGTCCATGGCTGATGGGATGATGAGTGACAGGTGCAGGTGATTAGTGGTGAGTGACTGGGTGATTGCTGAAGGAGTGCAGGTGATCAGAAAGAGGGATGATGGGAAATGTAGTGTGACTAGACTGCTGACTGTGACACATGCATAACTTAATTAGATTATTTTTTATGTAACGAGTAAAGTAACGTGCATAACGTAATCAGATTACTTTTTGATGTAATGAGTAAAGTAACGCATTACAAGCAACATGCATAATATAATCAGATTACTTTTTCATGTAACGAGTAAAGTAATACATTACAAGCAACATGCGTAACGTAGTCAGGTTATTTTTTGATATAACGAGTAAAGTAATGTGTTACAAGTAATGTGCATTACGTAATCAGATTACTTTTCTGATGTAATAAGTAAAGTAATGAGTTACAAGTAACATGCATTACGTAATCAGATTACTTTTTGATGTAAAAACTAAAATAATGAGTTACAAGTAACATGCATAATGTAATCAGATTATTTTTTGATGTAACGCGTTACAAGTTATGTGATTTACGTAATCAGATTACTTTTTATTGTAAAAACTAAAATAACGAGTTACAAGTAACATGCATTACGTAATCAGATTACTTTTTGATGTAAAAACTAAAGTAATGCATTACAAGTAACATGCATAATGTAATCAGATTATTTTTTGATGTAACGAGTAAAGTAACGTGTTACAAGTAAAATGCATTACGTAATACGATTATTTTTTGGTGTAACGGGTAAAGTAATGTGTTACAAGTAACGTATTACGTAATCAGATAACTTTTTTGATGTAATAAATAAATAATGAGTTACAAGTAACATGTATTACGTAATCAGATTACTTTTTGATGTAAAAACTAAAGTAATGCATTACAAGTAACATGCATAATGTAATCAGATTATTTTTTGATGTAACGAGTAAAGTAACGTGTTACAAGTAAAATGCATTACGTAATATGATTATTTTTTGGTGTAACGGGTAAAGTAATGTGTTACAAGTAACATGTATTACGTAATCAGATTATTTTTTGATGTAAAAACTAAAGTAATGCATTACAAGTAACATGTATTACGTAATCAGATTACTTTTTGATGTAAAAACTAAAGTAATGCATTACAAGTAACATGCATAACGTAATCAGACTATTTTTTGATGTAACAAGTAAAGTAATGTGTTACAAGTAACATGTATTACGTAATCAGATTACTTTTTGATGTAAAAACTAAAGTAATGCATTACAAGTAACATGCATAATGTAATCAGATTATTTTTTGATGTAACGAGTAAAGTAACGTGTTACAAGTAAAATGCATTACGTAATACGATTATTTTTTGGTGTAACGGGTAAAGTAATGTGTTACAAGTAACATGTATTACGTAATCAGATTATTTTTTGATGTAACGAGTAAAGTAACGTGTTACAAGTTATGTGCATTATGTAATCAGATTAGTTTTTGATGTAAAAACTAAAGTAATGCATTACAAGTAACATGCATTACGTAATCAGATTATTTTTTGATGTAACGAGTAAAGTAACGTGTTACAAGTTATGTGCATTACGTAATCAGATTACTTTTTGATGTAAAAACTAAAGTAATGCATTACAAGTAACATGCATTACGTAATCAGATTATTTTTTGATGTAACAAGTAATGTGTTACAAGTAACATGTATTACGTAATCAGATTACTTTTTGATGTAAAAACTAAAGTAATGCATTACAAGTAACATGCATAATGTAATCAGATTATTTTTTGATGTAACGAGTAAAGTAACGTGTTACAAGTAAAATGCATTACGTAATACGATTATTTTTTGGTGTAACGGGTAAAGTAATGTGTTACAAGTAACATGTATTACGTAATCAGATAACTTTTTTGATGTAAAAACTAAAGTAATGCATTACAAGTAACATGCATTACGTAATCAGATTATTTTTTGATGTAACAAGTAAAGTAATGTGTTACAAGTAACATGTATTACGTAATCAGATTATTTTTTGATGTAAAAACTAAAGTAATGCATTACAAGTAACGTATTACGTAATCAGATTACTTTTTGATGTAAAAACAAAAGTAATGCATTACAAGTAACATGCATAACGTAATCAGACTATTTTTTGATGTAACAAGTAAAGTAATGTGTTACAAGTAACATGTATTACGTAATCAGATAACTTTTTTGATGTAAAAACTAAAGTAATGCATTACAAGTAACATGCATTATGTAATCAGATTATTTTTTGATGTAACAAGTAATGTTACAAGTAACATGTATTACGTAATCAGATTACTTTTTGATGTAAAAACTAAAGTAATGCATTAGAAGTAACATGCATAACGTAATCAGATTATTTTTTGATGTAACAAGTAAAGTAACGTGTTACAAGTAAAATGCATTACGTAATAAGATTATTTTTTGATGTAACGGGTAAAGTAATGTGTTACAAGTAACATGTATTACGTACTCAGATAACTTTTTTGATGTAATAAATAAATAATGAGTTACAACATGCATAACGTAATCAGATTATTTTTTGATGTAACGAGTAAAGTAATGTGTTACAAGTTATGTGCATTATGTAATCAGATTAGTTTTTGATGTAAAAACTAAAGTAACGCATTACAAGTAACATGCATTACGTAATCAGATTATTTTTTGATTTAACGAGTAAAGTAACGCATTACAAGTAATGTGCATTACGTAATCAGATTACTTTTTGATGTAAAAACTAAAATAACAAGTTACAAATAACATGCAGATTATTTTTGATGTAATGAGTAATGTGCATTACTTAATCAGATTACTTTTTGATGTAAAATATAAAATAACGAGTTACAAGTAACATGCATAACGTAATACGATTATTTTTTGATGTAACGAGTAATGTGCATTTACGTAATCAGATTACTTTTTGATATAACAAGTAAAGTTAACGCATTACAAGTAACGTACATTATGTAATCGCATTAATCTGCAAATTGCAAAAACTGCAAATACATTTATTTACAGCCAAAAAATGTATGAATTGTAGCTGAAATATGATGCATAATGTCTAATTTAGTGGACAGATGATTAATCATAATTTCATCCCAATCTAAAAGCAATACTTAGAAAATGTAACAATGAAATGACTCCTTAGATGTTACTTGATGCTTGAAATTGTTCATAATTTGGAACCAGTAATTAGATAAAACAAGAACTGAAATTCTGAAGTTGATCTCTGGATTCCTGTTTGATGCCATTAGAAATGATGACACATATGACAAATTACCATTGCTGATTTTTGGTCAAGGGAAATGCAGGACTTCTTGAGTCAAAGGTGAAATAAATAAACAAACATAGATATATTATAGATTTGTTTCCCACTGTGACAACTTGCAAATGTTCACTGGAGTAAATGCTACATAGCATGGCAGCTAAACCTGGACTTTAGTACATGGACTATATATGTGGTTTATTAGTACTGCTCAGTTTTTGTTAATACAGTAACACAAGCAGTATAACTTCAAAAACTTTAAGCATTGTCCGGGAAAGTGTCTGCTTGAACTCCTGCAGGAGCGGGACAGTTTCAGGGAGGAGCGCGCGCTGGCTAAATCGGACACGCGCTTCTTCAGTCAGTCAGTCAGTCGGTCTCAGGCAGCTTCAGGTTCGGTCGGGTCTGGAAATGGGTCGGCAGGGGCAGAGATGGTCAGTGTGGATCCTATTATTCGGATTGTCAGTGTCTGTCAGCGGGATAACACGACAGGAGCTTTTTTCATTCGGGAGAAATGCAGGCGATCAGTCTCTTAATGAAGGGAACGATGAGACGCACGAGATCACTCTGGAAAAGCCCGTGACTTTTTACGAAGAACAGTTCAACAAGATTTACGTGAGTGTTTCAGCTGTTTGTACTGCGATACATTTGATTCTGGAATAATATGACAACATACTTGACATACTGCAATATATTAATGCACTATGGTATTAAATTGCCCTTCAATATGCAGGACGCACTATAGCCCAAGTATGTGTGTACATACATATATATATATATATATGTACATTGTTAAAACACAATTTGTCAGTGTTTGTAGATTAGTGAAGGTGTTTTCTAATGTAAACAGAAATAAAAGTCTTATAGGTTCACATTGCAAACTCTCTTGTTTGTTTTTGCCATGTTTTCTTGCCCATCTGATTGAATTCACAGCATTAACAACAGCAGCACATTTGGCAGTTAAACAGGCAACACAGACAAACAGCTCATTATACTCCTCTCAAAATAGAAATGTGGTGTTCCAGTGCTAATTGAGTAATAGATCATTTCAAGAGGTTTTGAAACAGCTTTGTTGTTTCATTTTTGCCTACTTCAGAAACTTGGTTTATTATCCAGTCAGTAAACACACAATGAGCAGAACAGCAGAATGATCTTTCATTATGAATATATGGCATTTTATGTTATTTTACATATATTAATCCATTTCATTTTTGTTTACAACATATTCAATGTGAAGAAACGTAGGACAGGATGTGATTTTATTCACTGAGAACTGAGTGATTGATTGCATTGATGAATCATTAACAATTAGAGTAGGAATGTTTATCACAAAAGTAAATAGAGTCAGTGATTCTGTAGTGAAATACTCATTCCTGCATATCTGTGTATTGATCAGGCGGATTGACTCACGGACCATTTTAGATGTTTTTAAAATGTGGTTGGAGGACTCGTACATCTTTAAGGAGAATTTTCTCAGAGGACGTGACTAACAATAACATTCATAATTACAATCCCTTGAATGCTTCCTTTCCCACAGGTCTCCTTTGCCAATTTCCTTTCCAGGACGAGCATTTCTTTTTGAGTTGTTGTGGATTTTACTCTTTGTTTAAGCAGAATGCATGGTTGCATCTTTTTACAACATAAGATTTTTGTTGATTTTTGTAGTTGACAAAACTCTAGTGTTTAAAAGCAGATTATGAATGAATGGCAAAGTCACAAGAAGGAACGAAACATTTCCTTCATCAGGATTTATAGGATCTCCAGCCGAATAAAAGTGCATGTTGTAGTATTCTGAAAACATCTGGAAATGCAGTCAAAGCATGCACATCTGTTTTAGTGAGGCGTTGAACAGTCATCGTACAAATGATTAAAATATGCATGGCATTCTTTATTAAACCTCGAAAACATTTCGTCGTTCGTTCTTCACTACAGTATGTACTCATGTTTTAAAAATATATATATTTGCTATTTCACAGTATAATTCACACTGTTTAGTTTTAATATTAACTATAATGAAACCATATGTAGGTTAATTTCCAGAAGAGTTTAAATACTGTTCCTGTGTCTAAATAGAGCCCTATATAGTAAGCAGCGAAAGACAGTATTTACATGTAGCCTACATTTATGCATTTAGCAGACACTTTTATCCAAAGCAACTTGCGGTATGTGAACATATATTGACGTACAGAGTATTCATGAAACAATAGGTGAACAATACCAGGATGACCCACCCGGAAAACTCTTTGAAAACAATCATTATATTTGTAATTCTCTTGGGCGACGTTGTAGTACAGAAACGACACACTTTAGCTGAGACAGAATCAGTGAATCTGGTCAAGAATAAGACCATGATCACTTAAGATTATTTCATTTAGTCTATGCTGAATAGGCTCTGAGGATTTGGATGCTGGACTATCAGAGTAACAAAATATTTTCACTTTATTTTAGAGACAAACACTGGAGGCTTTGTCTTCTTTGATATCCTGTTATCTACAAAATAAGTCAGAATCATCAGTCTAAAATGTGCATTTTGATGTCATTTTGCAAGTTCAGAGTAATGTTTTAGTTTTTTACGAATAGTTTCTGTGTTTTTACACTGTGTGTGTGCGTATGTGGGTGTTTGGCAATGGACTTTATTCCCTAAACCACTACAAACACCAACTCTTTCTGTTGATTTTAGTGCACATTTGAAGAGGGACTGAGTATTTGCTCTTTTTATATAAAGGTTTTCAGTAGCATGAGAAAAATAGGGAACTTACATAGCCCTTTCCTACACATGTGAGTGTATATTATTATTTTATTAAACATTATTAAATTAGTTCACCCCAAAATGAAATTTCTGTCATTAATTACTCACCCTCATGTCGTTCCATACCGACAACCGATAATTCTTTATGTTTGAAAGCCGGTAACCAATATATTGGCCGATAAATCTAAATCCAAATCCAAATTTTTATATCATTTTTAGAGCCTGATTACAAAAACAATGGCCATTAAAAAAACATTAAAAGCACACAATTATAATGATGTTCTCGTTATAATTTCATGTAGCCTGTATGGCAGACTTGCGCTGTATGTTGTACTTAACTGTATTTCCCTTTTTGAAGTAATTCCAATCATATTTCAAGCAATTCAAAACCATCGTGGTGAACAGTACGCATCTGAAGTGTCTCAGCTGAAGGAAGTAATCTGTTATTTATCGGCTTTAATATATCAGCCAAATTTTCTTATCAGGCCGATAATGATAAAATAAAAAATTAACATATATCGGCCAATACCGATATGGTTGCCAATATATCGTGCATCCCTACTAACAATTGAGTCTAATAATATAAACAAAACTAAACAAAAACAGTACTATATGTTTTTTGACACATTTAGTGTAGTAGCATCACTCCTAGGAAAAAAGGGTTCAATGGAGTTCTATATAGAACTCTGCGGTTCTTGACTCAGTTTTAAAGAACCCTTTATAAAACGGTTAGTTCCTGTCCTTGATTCTGATTGGTCAATAGCTGTGTTTTATTCACGATAAAACACGGCTATGACCGCTTCACCAAACGGTTCTGTGTATCACTACACAACACCCTTGGCAACCAGTCTTAGCAATGTAAACTGTTTGTTCTCAATTGATATTGTTTATTAAATCTTACTGTATTATGTAGAAGAGTATTGTGGGAAAGAGATCGATTGAACGCATTCAGATTTAGCATTTTCCTTCAGGTCAGTCCTATGTTCATAATAAAAAAATCTGTTTAAATGTTATCTTGTCCTTTTAACAGTTACGGGGTTTTCCCGTGACTGACAGCGCTAGTTAAAGCTGCCCCTTGTTCACAACAGTTCAGTCTTTTCAATATAAAAGTCTTCGCTGCTGACTGACACACTCATAAAGACAGTCTTTGCTGCCATCTAATGGCGTAATAATGTAACTTCTGTTGCTGTTCACGGTCAGGGACTATTTTATTCCGGCGGAAGAAAGGCTTTTAGTGATTTTTCTTCATGAAAGTTGCATTGATACATATTTCTGGCTTTAATATTAGTATTGTGTGGTAACCGTTTTATAAAAGCAATAAGGTACTCAAGGCTAGTGCTGTATCGTAGATAAGTCACGGCTTTTCACGATACAGCACAACCTCTCGTACCTTATTGCTTACTTATACCAATAGTGGTTTTCTAGTGATTTAAGTATGTTTATGAGCTGCATAAAATTGAATAAAAATAAAAACTAAATCCATATAATGGATCCTGTGATGGGAACCCTAAAAAGGTTCTATATATGAAGCGCCTGACAGAACCCTTTTATTCTTAGAGTGTTTCATTATTTAATTAATTGATTTATTTATTAAATCAAAAATTCCAAATGAACTGTTACCTAACGACAGATCCTAAACGATTAAGTTAGTCAATTGGCCGATTCAAATAATAAATCATGACACAAGGCGATTTATCAAAACTATCAAAACAAGCATTTTCTGTTAAGCTGCTTTATGTATTATGAAAAGCACTGAACAATTAAACTTGAAGTGAATTTGTTTGTGAATCAGACTACACTGGTCACGCTGTATGTTTGTTACTGCGTGCAACCAACAAAAACAAAGCAACTAAAAGATGTCATTGTCATTGTATTATGTTTCAGCATTCAGTCTATCTCTCTCATAACATCCAATAACTCAGATAAAACACAGTATCATTTGCAGTGGTGCTGTAAATTTAGTCAGGATGCATTTTAGTATTGTAATCTGTCAATAATAAAGAATGCAAATGTTCATAATAGCTAGTGCTGTCAAACTGATTAATCAGGATTAATCGCATTTAACATAAAAGTGTGTGTGTGTGTGTGTATATATATGTGTATATATATATATATATATATATATATATATATACAGTGGGTACGGAAAGTATTCAGACCCCCTTAAATTTTTCACTCTTTGTTATATTGCAGCCATTTGCTAAAATCATTTAAGTTCATTTTTTTCCCTCATTAATGTACACACAGCACCCCATATTGACAGAAAAACACAGAATTGTTGACATTTTTGCAGAGTTATTAAAAAGAAAAACTGAATTATCACATGGTCCTAAATATTCAGACCCTTTGCTGTGACACTCATATATTTAACTCAGGTGCTGTCCATTTCTTCTGATCATCCTTGAGATGGTTCTGTACCTTCATTTGAGTCCAGCTGTGATTGATTATACTGATTGGACTTGGTTAGGAAAGCCACACACCTGTCTATATAAGACCTTACAGCTCACAGTGCATGTCAGAGCAAATGAGAATCATGAGGTCAAAGGAACTGCCTGAAGAGCTCAGAGACAGAATTGTGGCAAGGCACAGATCTGGCCAAGGTTACAAAAAAATTTCTGCTGCACTTAAGGTTCCTAAGAGCACAGTGGCCTCCATAATCCTTAAATGGAAGACGTTCGGGACGACCAGAACCCTTCCTAGAGCTGGCCATCCGGCCAAACTGAGCTATCGGGGGAGAAGAGCCTTGGTGAGAGAGGTAAAGAAGAACCCAAAGATCACTGTGGCTGAGCTCCAGAGATGCAGTCGGGAGATGGGAGAAAGTTGTAGAAAGTCAACCATCACTGCAGCCCTCCACCAGTCGGGGCTTTATGGCAGAGTGGCCCGACGGAAGCCTCTCCTCAGTGCAAGACACATGAAAGCCTGCATGGAGTTTGCTAAAAAACACCTGAAGGACTCCAAGATGCTGAGAAATAAGATTCTCTGGTCTGATGAGACCAAGATAGAACTTGTATGTGTGGAGAAAACCAGGCACTGCTCATCACCTGTCCAATACAGTCCCAACAGTGAAGCATGGTGGTGGCTGCATAATGCTGTGGGCGTGTTTTTCAGCTGCAGGGACAGGACGACTGGTTGCAATCGAGGGAAAACCTTCTCCAGAGTGCTCAGGACCTCAGACTGGGCCGAAGGTTCACCTTCCAACAAGACAATGACCCTAAGCACACAGCTAAAATAACGAAGGAGTGGCTTCACAACAACTCCGTGACTGTTCTTGAATGGCCCAGCCAGAGCCCTGACTTAAACCCAATTGAGCATCTCTGGAGAGACCTAAAAATGGCTGTCCACCAACATTTACCATCCAACCTGACAGAACTAGAGAGGATCTGCAAGGAGGAATGGCAGAGGATCCCCAAATCCAGGTGTGAAAAATCTTTCCCAAAAAGACTCATGGCTGTATTAGATCAAAAGGGTGCTTCTACTAAATACTGAGCAAAGGGTCTGAATACTTAGGACCATGTGATATTTCAGTTTTTCTTTTTTAATAAATCTGCAAAAATGTCAACAATTCTGTGTTTTTCTGTCAATATGGGGTGCTGTGTGTACATTAATGAGGGGAAAAACTTAAATGATTTTTGCAAATGGCTGCAATATAACAAAGAGTGAAAAATTTAAGGGGGTCTGAATACTTATATATATAATATATAAGTATTCATATAAGTATTATATATATATATAATATTTACAATTTACAAACTTTTATGTTAGATGTGTTTAATCGCAATTAATCGGTTTGACAGCACTAGTTCAAAAACATTTACAGAACCAAACATTAATATTTTAGTCATGGTTATTGATTCCTATCAGTATCTACTTCTGTCATTTTATTATTACTATTATATTTCACATCTAGATCAACACCAATGGATTTGTTGCCCTGGAGAAGCCTACAGGAGAATCAGAGTACCTCGGCAACATGCCGGCCAGTTTTAAGATGATCGCTGCTCTACAAGGAGACCTGGACACCAGCGACGGAGTAGGAAAGGTCTTCTTCCGCCAGGACTCCAATCCAGCTCTTCTCCAACAGGCGGCTGATCAGATCAACAGAGCCTTTCCTGAGGATGATACAGTAAATCCCATCCACGCTCTGGTGGTCACATGGGTGGATGTTGCCTCCCATAGAGCTGAGAGCAGAGGAGATGGTCTGGAACACACCGGAAGAGTGAGGTTCAGTTTATTTGTGGGCCATTCACACATACAGTGATTTTTTTTTAATGAAGGTATTGTTCGTTTCTACTGCTGGTTGCCTTGCATTTTTGTTAGGCTACATAACACGCCATAGTATCTGCATTCACATACTTGCGTAGAGTATGTTTTGGGCCTAAGAATAATGCGTAATATCACAACTATCAATGCATGTATCAAACTCGCTCGCACCTTAAAGATCCTATTCCTAACAAGTATTTTTGTCTTATTTTTCAATTAAAATATCTAAAAATTCAAGTTGTAGTAAAATAAATGCACTTTAAGCCATAATTAAAGCAAAGTTGCATTAGATTTTAAAGCTCAATACAGTATGTTGTGTTTTGAATAGAAAGGTATCTGTACTTTTTTACTTCTTTAGAGTTAAAAACAAGTGGAAAAACTCCTGTGTTAGTGTAATTAATATACTATTATACTTTTTATTAGTGCTGCCAAAGTGATTAATCACAATTGATAGCATCTAACATAAATGTTTGTATATACAGTATATGTATGTGTGTGTGTGTGATGAATCAACTACATAAATTTATCCACTAACCATTCAGAAACGTCCAGTTTCATTCTAAAAGTTGTAACTTTTTCCTGAGTCTCTCCATCAGTGTCCGACTCCGGTTTGAACAATGTAAGGCTGAACACACTCATTTTGACTGCGTGAGATTCTCCAGCTTTGTTGTTGTTGAGCAACCAAAGCGCGAGTTGTTAAAGCTCCGCCCTCTCCTGGAAAGCGGGCCGGGAGCAGCAGCTCATTTGCATTTAAAGGGACACACACAAAAACGGTGTGTTTTTGCTCACACCCAAATAGGGGCAAATTTGACAAGCTATAATAAATGATCTGTGGGGTATTTTGAGCTGAAACTTCACAGACACATTCTGGAGACACCAGAGACTTATATTACATCTTGTGAAAAGGGGCATAATAGGTCCCCTTTAAGCTAAATGAAAATGCTAAATATTGCCTTGGCAACTAACTACAATAAAAAAAAGGTTTTAAATCAAATCACTGACTCTAATTGAAAATGAATGACTTCCGACGGCTTTGCCATTGCAGATTGCTGTATGTGTCATGGATTCAGATGGATTCAAATGATATTATAAAAATGCAGAGTTAATAAATCATGTTGTTTTACCTCATAGCGGAATACATTTCAACTGGTCATTGCTTCAGTGGAAACAATGTCCTATGCGATACTCCTCTACCCGAGAGAGGCGATGCAGTTCCAGAGCACAGGCAGCGGCTACACGATGCACGCCGGCTTCAGTAAAGGACAGGAGACATTCTTACTCTTATCTAAGGAGCAAGGACCGTACTATCGCATCACAGGCGACACAGAGGCATCAGTTAAGAACTTAGCTGAGTAAGTTCGGTTGCTGTTTATGTTGGTCTTATAGGGACAGTTCACCATAAATATTGTCATCATTTACTCTCTTTGATGTTCCAAAAAGCATATGTATACATCTATTCATATCTATACAATTAGATCATATTGACCATGTCTCCAGCTCCAAATGACCAGAAAACACCATATTGAAACACCATATTCTTAACTTTACACAGTTATTGAACTGAACTGAATCAACACTGAACTGACTTCATCTGAATAATGACACTTTTGGGGCAGAATTATAGCAGAATTTAATTCTGTTTGCATCATTGATCATCATTTGATCATAAAACGAGAATAAATATTTACAAGTTGGCAGATATTTTTTTCTTGTTTTAAGCATAAACTTGCTTAATATTTTCAGAAAGCAAGACTTAAAGGGGTCATGAATTGAGAAATCAACTTTTCCTTGAGCTTTTGATATATAAGAGGTCATCGTACTGTAAGAATATCCTGCAAGTTTCTAAAAACTTCCTTGTTAGTCCAATAAAAGCTTTTATTGACGACTGATCCTGGAATGTGCCTATAGATAGGTGAAACTCCGCCTCCACAGAAGAAATCAACGCCTACTTCATCATTGCAATGTTAGCCCCGCCCACTGGTGTGTTAGTAAGATGAGGAGGAGAGAAGAGCGATACAGGACTAAAATAACATTACCTTTCAAAGGATCCTAATGCTAGGAATATGGTTATTTATTTTCAACAATGTGAATGTCTTGAGCTCTTGAGTTGAGCTTTATTTATTTGTTTTCGGTACATTTCACTGTGGATTCTTTGCTAAATCAATCACATTTCGGCGCAGGCTTTGCAAACAGACTTTTATGATATGGACTCAACAGTAATGCAACATGTGAGTAACTGTGTTAATTCTAATGCCTGACCTGATATTAATGATTCATGTACAGTCAGATGTTCTTTGTCTGTGTGTCAGTAAATCAAACCAGTGACTAAACACTCAACTTCACGTTGTTTCTCTTAGCAGGATGAAATTAATCCGTTTTTTAAACGGTGATTAAATTATATATAGAAAGAACGCTCCCTTTACAATTGCTTGAGCTGTCAATTAAACAGCGCTAGTTTATCAGTGATTGAGTTCTGGACTCGTGCCAAAACTCACGTTTTATTCAACGAATCTCTTAGTTACATCGAGTTTGCACTGTTAGTCATGATGAAAGCATTCGTTAGTGTGCAGAAATTGAGTTGCAATGATGAGATCACTGCTTTCATGTGATCAACAACACGTCTGTGATCGGCTACATGTTCATCACTGCAACCTTTCATACTTAGCTATTTCATATGCAAAGATGTTAGCCAATCACAGCAGTGGGCGTTTACACTGAAGTCTCACAGCAGACACGCCCCTTAAAACAGAGCGTTTAAATCAGAGGGCTAAAATCAGGGTAGGAAAAATGCCTTTTATTTCTAAATGATGACAATTTTTTATGTAAAAAGCATAATAACATTATAAATGCACTCCAGGAAACATTATAAAACAATAAAACAACGCAGTTCATGACTCCTTTAATATCTTAAGTCATTTTGCTTCTCAAATAAAATTAATTTTTAAATATTTATAATGGAAAACAATGAAAGAAAAGAGCTATATGAAGATTTTTCTATTTATATTCCACAGAAAATAAATAACAGCATAAGGTCGAGAAAATAATGGCTGGATTTTAATTTTTAGGTGATTGTCCAATATTTAGCAGTGCCAATGTACTTCAGTCACATTTTCCCATACTGGTGTTGAATGTGTTTTCCAGGCAGACTAACTCCGGAAGGCGCGGCGTGTGGGTGTATGAAATCGGAACGTTCCCTCACTTCACGAATGTTGCCCCTGGAGAAGTGCCAGACCTACCCTTGGACTCCCACACATTTAAGAGCACAAGAACACGCAGCCAGCAACACCAGGTGTATCCTAATCTCCAGCAGGAGAACCTGGATGGAGTTTACCACCGTCCAGAGCACCCTGCTCCCCCTCAAGTGCACACGGTTCAGTTCACACCTCAAGATCCGGAGGTTGTTGAAATTGAAAATGATGACAACATTGAGGTTGACGGTCAGCATGAGTGATTTATTTACTAGAACAGTGAACAACTTTTCTTGAGCCCAAATGACTCTTGTTTTTGTCTTATTCTTTGCGTGCAGTATTTACATACAACCCTGGGGAATGTGGTGGGCACAGATGCTCCAAATTTGGTGAATGTAGGAATTTTCCAAGTGGACGATGCTGCAAGTGTAAGCCTGGATACCACGGCAATGGGATTCAGTGTGTGTCTGATGGTAATGCCTCTCTCTAATGAACTATTGCAGTTATTATTGCTTTCATTTCTATTATAGAATTGTTTACATGTGATGAGTTATGATCACTGGCAGCCTATCAAAATGTGAATATTTACTGCAAATAATCAAGTATATTTAGGACAGCAAAATAAATAGATTAGAGCAGAGATTAGCTGAATCCCTTTGAGATAGTCCCCTCTGAGATTCTAAGTTAATATTTCAATAATTTAATAACACATTCATGTTCACAGCAGTGTTATTTAGTTTCAATATATCTTAATATTTTGAAATAGTTTTTTTTAAGATATATATATATATATATATATATATATTTTTTTTTTTTTTTTTTTTTTTTTCGGTTTCATTCTAATTTCAGTTAGTTTTAGTAATATGTTTTTTGTCATTTTTATTAGTTTAAAAAAAAAATTCTATATAGTTTATATTAATTTTTATTTCAACAGAAACAGAAGTTTTTGTATATTTTATTTCATTTCAGTTAATGTTCATTTTAATAGAATAATGTACAATAATTTAATAATACACATATAATATATAATACTAATCCTGGTTCACAGTTCTCTGACCATTAATTGTCACATTATTTTATTTTAATTTTATATATATATATATATATATTATATATTATGCCTTTTTATAAACAAAAAATTACAATTACATACCACTTAAATTTAATGATAATAATAATAATATGATGATAAAATAAAATAAAAAAGCAACGTTTTTATGATATAATTGGTAGCTTTTCATCAACTCTGGATTAGAATATACAGTGTTTCACATATAATTAGTTGCTGTCAAGTCTGTCATATTTTGGGACAAAAATGAATTTGTTACTTTAATACAATTAAAACTAATACAATATTAACTCCATGTTAAATGTGTTGTGCTGGTAAATGCACATCTGCTGTTGTCAAAAAATGTAATTATCTCAATCATATTTTTTAGTCAATGCTGTTTATGGTAATATTAATGTTTGAAATCTATTAAAGGACATTTTTGTTACTTTTATACTGTAAACAGTTTGGTACTGTGTTGGGTTCAATGTAAGCCTCAATCCTAATGAGATCTGAATGATCTAATCAAGGTGTCCCTCAGAGGATGAATGGTAAAGTGAGCGGCAGGGTGTTTGTGGGAAACTCTCCGGTGCCCGTGGACTTCGCCAGTAACGATCTCCATTCGTATGTGGTGGTCAACGACGGCAGAGCCTATGTGGCCATCAGCGCCATTCCTTCAATCGTTGGCTTCTCTCTTCAGCCGCTGTCATCCGTCGCAGGAGTCATCGGATGGGCTTTTGCACTTCAGCAACCCGGCTTTAAGAATGGCTTCAACATCATCGGTGAGATTGGTCGTCGATAAAACCCATCTCACTTTAAATGTTAAAGTGGTATAAATATTATATCAAATGTACTATAAAGTATTATATATATATATATATATATATATATATATATATATATATATATATATAAATATATAAATATTATAAAGTATTATAAATGAAAACAACGTAAAGGAAATGTTATTTAAATCAGGGTTTTTCTATGGAAGCTTTTTTGAAACATGGAATAAAAAAATAAAAAAGGTAATTGCGACATTTTATCTCATAATTCTGACTTTTTCTCCAAATTGCAAGTTTATATCTCATACTTTATACCTCTAAAAACCTTTTTTTTTCTTTCTCAGAATTGTGTGAAATGCAAGTTATAAAGTCAGAAATGTAAGATGAAAAGTTGCAAATAACTGGCAGAAACAAGCTTCCATAGTTTTCAGTGCTAACGAATACATGGAAAAGTTTAGAGAAAAACTTTTTTAATTATTTATTTATTCATTTAAAAATGAATAATAATTTATTTACATAATAATAAATAACTAGATTAAATAAATACATTTTTAAATGAATAAATAAATAATTGAAAATGTGATTACAATAAACAAACAAATAAATAATAAAATAAATAAATCTTAACAGTACAGAACTATAGTGAGTAAAAAAAAAAAAAAATCATTATGTAACATATTTTCAAGTATATGTAAATAAATAGCTGCATTTTAAATTTTAGGGTTGTGGTCCCCCGATTTACGTAGATATCAAGATATCAAGATTTCTTTCATAGCACAATATCTCCTGAATCCTCATAGTTTATCCTCTTATTTTCTATTATGACATATGCATATGAAAAGACTTTCCTTTTTGGCTTCAATCCCCCTTATTTTTAAAGCATCTAATCATTTGCCAATTGATAAAATCCCTCAATACATTTTTCCTCTTCCTGGTTTTCTCATAAATGTATCTCGTTGCATAGGTAGAATTGGTTGTGAACAGCTTTTCACACTTACTTTAAGAGCAGTTATTTGGGTGTAAGATCACTTAAAGATTTAACATATAGTGCATTGAGAGGGTGCAGAATAGCTGGAATACCATCCCATTTAAAATCAATGGATATTCAGCAAAAGTGTGTAAACACTCTTTGCTTTGACACGTCGGTTTGAGTTGTTTTCAGTGCAGTGATATGTTTGATGGAAACCCAGCCTCACACTCCCATCTTTTACTTGTGTCTCAGGCGGAGAGTTTAGACGTCAGGCCGATGTGACCTTCCAGCCGGGCGGCGAGAGGTTGACCATCTCTCAGGAGTTCAAAGGCATCGATGAGCACGACCACCTGATGGTTGACACCAGACTTGAAGGAAAGATTCCTGAGGTTCCTCAGGGAGCCACGGTTCAGATCGACCCCTACACCGAGATCTACCAGTACAGCAGCAACTGTGAGTCCAACATGCATAATTTCCCATCATTCACAGCTCAAGAATGACAAAATATACAGATAAAACGAATGCGCATCCAGTGTTTGCTTGGAAGAGAAAATACCGTCAGTACCTTTCAAAAGTTTTTCATTTTATTCAGCAAGGATGCATTAAATTGATCAAAAGTGACAGTAAAGACATTTATAATGTTACAAAAGACTTCTGTTTCAAATAAATGCTGTTCTTTTGAACTTTATATTCGTCAAAGAATCCTTAAAAATAAAATGTGTCACGGTTTCCACAAAAACCAACACTGATAATAATCAGAAATGTTTCTTGAGCAGCAAATAATCATATTAGAATGATTCCTGAAGGATCATGTGACACTGAAGACTGGAGTAATGATGATGAAAATTCAGCTTTGATCACAGAAATAAATGACAGTTTACAATATATTCACATTAAAAAAATTACCGTATTACCTAATGCATCAACTGCCTTTACAATTTTCACAAAGATCTCTTGTACTCATCTCTCATGAGTAATTTCTATCATACAAGTCCTGTTGTGAAGCCATGTGTGTCTCTTCCTGTCAGTGATCACCTCTTCATCCACACGGGAGTATGTGATCAATCTACAGGATGGTTCGACCCAAAGCAGAAGCTACAACTTCAGAGAAACCATCACGTTTCAGGGCTGCCAGCATGATGAAGCCGTCAGAGCTGTGCCGTCCACACAGATGCTCAGCGTCGACCAGGTGTTCGTCATGTACGATTTTACCGCAGAGCTCTTGCGTTATGCTATGAGCAACAAGATTGGAGACGTCAACGGTGAGGGCTGATCTGCAAAAATATTTTACCTTTCAGACAAGACGCTACTGGCAAAAACATTGTCTTTTCATGCACTGGACAGTTTGGAGATTTTGGGTTATTCATAAAATGTTGTTTCAGACTAGTGAAAAGAAAACAAAATACACATTTACTAAACAGGGCAAATAAGCATGAGAGTCCGCAATCCCATACAAGCACCGAAGGGAGTGGAAAGTTCTCACGTCATTACAAACCTATAAGACACAAATTAAGATATTTTTGATAAAATCTGAGAGCTTTCTGTCCCTCCATTGACTGCCTTTGCAACTACCACTTTGATGCTTCAAAAAGTTCATAAAGAGGTCGGAAAACGAATCCATATGAATTGAGCGGATAAGTCCAATTTTCTTTTAAGAGACTCAATCGCTTTTTATGTTGATCAGACTGAATTTAGGCTTTTAGTCACATATAAACATTGATCAGCGAACTTAATTTAAATGACGCGTGAGAACAAACCTCTTCCGGAAGCTTAAATGTGCTGCGTAACACACGAGAATGAACCTCATTGGTTACGCAGCATGTTTAAGCTTCCGTTTGTTCTCGCACGTCATTCTAGTTCGGTTCGCTGATCAATGTTTATATGTGACTAAAAGCCTAAATTCAGTCTGATCAACATAAAAAGCGTTTGAGTCTCTTCAGAAAAGTTGGACTAAATCACTTTAATGACAACTTTATTCAACAATATCTAGTGATAGGTGATTTCAAAACACTGCTTCATGAAGCTTCGAAGCTTTACAAATCTTTTGTTTCAAATCAGTGGTTCGGAGCGCGTATCAAACTGCCAAAGTCACATGATTTCAGTAAACGAGGCTTTGTTACGTCATAAGTGTTTCGAAATTTCAATGGATGCCCAGGACTTTGATACACACTCTGAACATGAACTGTTTTAAATATGTCTTTTGTAGCTTTCTGGGCATTGATTAATTATCTTGCTGGCAATAGAGGCCTCACTGAGCCATCGGATTTTATCAAAAATATCTTAATTTGTGTTCTGAAGATGAACAAAGGTCTTACAGGTGTGGAACGACATGAGGGTGAGTAATTAATGACAGAATTTAAATTTCTGGGTGAACTAACCCTAAGGGCCCTGTTTTAACGAACTAAGCTCATGGTCTGAAGCGCATGGCGCATGTGCGCGTGTCCGAATCCACTTTTGCTAGTTTAACGACAGAAAAATGGTCGCCGCGCCAGGCGCATTGTCCAAAAGGGCTGTACCTAGTCTCCTAATGAGCCATGGGTGTGTTTTGGGAATAACATGCAATAAACCAGTCAGAGTGTCATCTCCCATTCCCTTTAAAAGCCAGTTGCGCTCGCGCCATGATGGATTCGCTGTTTACATGGTGGAATTTGCAAGCGGAAAGACTGAACGTTCTCCAGAGAGGAATCCTTTTATTTTGAATATTTGGCATGTTTGTGTGCTGCTGCACGTCCCTGTGTGTGTAACAAGCAGAGTGTACGCGCGTTGTGCACTCGCCTGTAGGCGCATATTACTAATGCGCTCTTTAAATAACAAAAAAAATAAAAAAATACTGCGCCATTGACTTTAGACCAGGTTTTTCAGTCATTGTCAGTTGCCTCAAAATAGCAACACACCAACAATGCACCTGAACACACCTCTTTTTCAGACCAGCATGCCCATGGGTGAACAGATAGCCGCGAGTGTATTTGCTATTTAAACAACATGGCGCAGGACGTGAAAATGATAACTGCGTCGAGCTGAAACATGATACTTACAATCTCTGACATCGAGCTGAAACTAGCAAAAAACATACATTGCGCTGGGTGTATGATAGGGCCCTTTAAGTTTAATCTGTATACATAATCTGTGGAAATAACAATTGATTCTTAAACCCACAGGTGGACAGACGGAAGAGAACGCCTGCTTCACCGGCAGACACGGCTGCGATACTAACGCTGTCTGCCGACCCGGACAAGGAAACCAGTTCTCATGCGAATGTGCCGCAGGCTTTACTGGAGACGGACGCGCCTGCTATGGTACGGTGCTCTGGGATAGTCTGAGATTTTACTATAATTAAATCTATCCTCAGTGTATCATTTCAATTAAAACCATTTCCTATTTAATTTCCCTCCTAAAATGGCCACTAATCTGCCTCCTTCCGAAGGGAATTAGATTTTCTCTATTAAAGTACAGCTCGTCTTCCTAAAGGGGGTCGTTTCCAGAGCAATCTTCTATTCAGACGTCAAAACTGTCTCCGTGTCCACATAAATATTCCCCCAGATGTCTAAGGATGTGACCCATCCCTTGATGCTTAAAGGAAATTACACAAAAACGGGACAGATGTTATCTTAAAAAGCTGCAATTATGAGAACCGATTGTATCATCGTTAGGGATCCATGGGAATGTGACCTATAAGGAAGTCTTTTTGTTTACGATAGCATTAAAGTGGTTGAAGAAATCCTCACTAAGGCCCGGTTCAGTATGTTTAGTCTGCTTTCCTGTTCTCATTAGACATCGATGAATGCAGGGAAACCCCTCAGATCTGTGGGCCAAACGCCATCTGCAACAACCAGCCGGGAACGTTTCGCTGCGAGTGTCAGGACGGCTTCCAGTTCGCTAGTGACGGACAGACATGTGTTGGTACGTGAGTCGGTACATGTTTATGTCTGTTTGTGTTTATCATCATTGTTTGTTGATAAAATCCCCCTCTGTTTAGATTATAAATCTAAAATCAGTAGATTTGCATCATCAAATGTCCACATTCCAAAACGTAATGGATTAAATATAATCTAAAGAAACCTTAAGAGAAAAATCATGTTTTTTTCAAGACAAGATTGAGAATAAATGGAAAGTGAATTGAGATTTAAGTCAAAGTCTCTTACTTATGATGTTTTTGAGAAGAAAAAGACCCCAGGAGAAATTCCCTATAAAGGGTGCTCATTATTTCTCATTATTTTAGCCTGTAAACCATGACTTAATGTTTATAGAAGTCAATTAAAAATGTAAAATACTTTATGGCATGATTGTGTTTGCGTACAATAATGCCAAAGCATTATACACAAAATAAGTAATGACAGGAAAAAAAATATATACAATAACAATAAAAATTGTGTTAAGTAGGTGCTAAGGTGCTAAGTAACGAATAAAATATGCTGCTTAATATTTTTGTGTAAACCATTTTTTTCAGGATTCATTGTTAAATAGACCCCAAACTTGTAAACTACTGAATTTAAAATGAAATTGAGATTTTTATTCTGAACAACTGAATGCATTAAATTGATTAAAAGTGAGAGTAAAGATTTTTGTTTCAAATAAATGCTGTTCTTTTGAACATTCTATTCATCAAAGAATCCTGAAATAAAAATGTATCATAGTTTCCACAAAAAAAAAAAAAAAACAAAAAAAAAATTACATTTTACTATATATTCACATAGAAAACAGCTATTTTACATTGTAATAATATTTCACCATTTTTAACGGCATTTTTGATCAAATAAACTGACCCCAAACTTTTAAACGGTAGCGTATGATGACATAATTGTCTATGTAAGCTGTTTACAAATACAATACATTGTGGTATTTGTCTTTATTAACTTATTTTAAACATATTAAATTAAAAGAAATGTAACTTTAGCTTTATTCCATCACAAGCTGGCTGTGATACCGAAATATCTAACAAATGTATGATATCGATAATTTAAATATTTTTATTTCAGACGGAAAGTAATGATGCTAAAAATTCAGCTTTGATCACAGGAATAAATTACATTTTACATTATATTCATTTAGAAAACAGCTATTTTAAATTGTAATAATATTTCACAATTTTACTGTTTTTACTGTATTTTTGATCAAATAAATGAAGCCTTGGTGAGCAGAAGAGTCTTCAAAAACATAAAAAAATCTTACAGACTCCAAACTTTTGAATGGTAGAGTGTGTGTGTGTATTAGTGCTGTGAAATGATTAATCGTGATTAATTGCATCCAAAATAAAAGTTTGTTTACATAAAATGTGTGTATACTGTGTATATTTATTATGAATATATAAATACACACGCATACATGTATTTATTTAAGAAATATTTACATGTATACACACACACACATATATATATATATATATATATATATATATATATATATATATATATATATATATATTAGGGGTGGGACAGTTCAGATTTCCCACGGTTCGGTTTGTACTTCTTTGAATAAATTAAATAAAGATGAAACATTATTGAAGTTACAAAAGCTATTCAGTCAAGAGTGATTTCTTCGTCTTTTGTCATTTGATTAACATTAAAAAGAGCAGGAATATTAGACTGCTGTCCCTTTAAGACATAATTCAAAGATCCAGTACACTGATACTGACACGCATGCGCTGTCTGTCTCGTTTTTCTCCTAAGACATAACCTACCATGTTTGTTAGGATACTCGCTAAGATGGACATGTTAACATAATTTTTGTGTGAATTTGTCCGTTTAGGTGCAAGATTGAAAGAGAATTTGTGCGAGAGTATTTGCGCGCTGTGACGCGGCTCTCCATGAACGGATGAGTACACACAAATCTCCTCACAGCGAGCGCAAGTTCTCTTTCATGTCTTACAGATGAGTGTTTAAATTAGCAAGGTTTAAATGAGTTTAGTTTAAACACAGATAGCAACGTGAGATGTTCAGGTCTCACCTATGACGGCGTAAATGACTGCTCATAGAGCTTTCTGCACGTCATTGAACATTTGTTCACAACGAGTGACTGTTTTGTCCATGTTCTTTTGACCATCGCTGTTGTAACGTAGTGGGAAACCAGAATGCGTATCCAAAGACTGAAACATACATTAGCCGAATCCGTCTGTCTGTTTTGCACGTTGGTTTAAAAAAAAAAAAACCATACTATAGATGCGTCGTCAGATTTGGGATGAACCGCGGTGCAAGCGCGTGCCGAACCGTGGATGGAGAACCAAACGGTTAGATGTTTTACAGCGAACCGTCCCACCCCTAATATATATATATAATTAAAATGGATGTGTCATTGATGTTAAAATGAATGTGAATAGCAGCTCAGATCCTTTGAGGAGAAATGTTTGGTTTAGGATTGAGATCTGTGACTTTTGATTACAGAGTCACAGTTTGAGACACTGTTGATATCTCTAAAAGAAAAGATGCATGTGAGATTACTGGGGGCTTTTCTCTAAAACATCTAAGAAGCAGTAGACTTCAGCATAAGTCTCAGTTTGCTCTCTATTTAATCTCATTGCTGACTAGGAGAATCGAGATGGAGAACTCTTGTATGATTTCTGTGGGGATATTCAGACACTCCTGTTTCAAAATGTGTCTAATAAGTGATTGGACTAGATCATAACTGGAATGGTTTTATTTAATCCGTTCTCGTGTGTTAATCTGTAGAAGTGCACCGTCCTGTGGACCCGTGCCGCACCGGCACTCATGACTGTGACATCCCTGAACGCGCCCGCTGCAGTTACACCGGCGGATCATCCTACATCTGCTCCTGCTTACCGGGATTCATGGGAGATGGACGAAGATGTCAGGGTGAGTTACTACTTCTCTGTACCAGCTGTCACTACCTCTCTATACCAGACACACTTTCATTTATAAGACAAGAAGAATGCACACCATTTTATGCAAAACTGTACTAGTTGACAGTAATAAATTTCATATGCATTTTTACAGTTGCATTCATCAGTGCAGTAGTGATCATGTTTACTGTAAATTAGTGATAAATCAATGTGATTTTATTTTTCAGCAGATATTTGGCCATTATTGGCTGATAAACTTGCCTTGCCTTGCCCTTCACCTCGGTTTCTAATCCAATCACAACTCCTTCATTTAGCAATTTTTTTTTTTTTTTTTGCATTTAACTCAATGAACATTTTATTTTATTTATTATTTAAAGTTTTTATTATTTAAATTGAATACATTTATTTAATATGCAAATTTATCTAAATTTAGTTCATTTATTTTATATTTAAATTTAATAAATATTATTTATATATTGTACATTTATTTATACTACGGGGCTGTTGAATGCTTAAATCTGATTGGTTGTTGAACGTTCTAGGGTGTGCAGTGTGGTAATGACAGTTAAATTCATAATGAAGAATTAATGAATGAAGACACTTGCCAAAACTCCCGTTATAGTGACGCTCTTACACTACACAATAAACCTCTTACTGTATTTACATCGTGTTTGCATTGTTAGTTACGGTGAACGCATTTCAGGAGAGTGCAGAAATTGCATTGCAATGACGAGATCACTGCATTCACATTCACATGCTCAGTGCTCATCACTGCAACCTTCCATGTGACAGGAATAGATCTAAATATAATGCAGTAATGAGCACTTTTCTCGATTCGTTAATCTCGACAGCTGTAATAATGAAAAAGTGGTACAAGTATTCTAAAGGATTCCACAAAGATGTCAGCCAATCACAGCAGTGGGCATTTACACTGAAGTCTCACAGCAGACACGCCCCTTAAAACAGAGCGTTCAAACCAGAGGGCTCAAATCAGGGTAGGAAATAGCCATTTATTTCTAAATTATGAACATTTTTGATGTAAAAATCATACTAACATTATAAGTGCACCCCAGGAAACATAAAATAATGTTCATGACCCCTTTAAAATAGTTTAGCAAATTAACGCATGCGCTTAATCTCTCTCTCTCTAATAACTGCGTTAATAACTGTATTATTCTGCTATCAATGGCTCAAGCCTCAGTTACTAGCTCTAAAATTATTCCTTACTAGTTAGGGGCCATTCACAAAGAATGTGTTTTTCCATTCCAATGCGCTACTTTTCCATTGTTTTCTATAGAAACACGCGTTAGACGGAAGTGTATGACCGTTGTGCTTGCGTCTTGCATCTTTTGCAGCATGTGAGCTTTTAAGACGCTGTGTCAAGCTAAAAGAATTTAAACTTTTACACGCAGTGCCGCTCATCAATGTCAGTTCCATAACAGTGGACCAATCAGATGAAGGCAAGCGTTGTGAGCTTTTGTTTACAGTAGCAAGTTGGCGTGGCAACTGTTTTATTTGAAGGCTACATGTGGCTCATAGTGTCCGTATAGCCAGTGCGATTATTTTCTTTTTTTCCCATGTCAAAAATAGCCATTATTGCATCACATCTTTCTTTCTTTCAGACATAGACGAGTGTCAGGTGAGCCAGTGCCATGAGAATGCCGTCTGCTTCAACACACCTGGATCTTTCACCTGTCAGTGTAACCCTGGTTTCTATGGTGACGGATTCCACTGCTCTACAGGTAGATCCCATCTTCTTAGCTGCTCTTCTTTCTTCTCATTTACTCAGACCAACAACTCTCACATAAAACCGCTTTGCTAGTTTATTCATATTCCTGTTAAATACCACTAAAGCCAAAGTATTTATTACTGGCATATTTTGAGAAAATTCATTAGGTTTTTGGACAGTGTGGCTTGTACATCATTGCTTAAGCATCCAACTTTGAGCAACACTACAGTACTGCAAAGTTTCAATGACTCAAGCAAATAGGAAGCAGCTCATTATGCTGTTACTTAGAGCTCTTTTTACCCACAGTTCAAACCACAAACCTTAACAGTCATTCTAATGACAGACGACCCTCAACTCTTTAAATATTACAACATGACCTGACATCTTGACCTCTGAGTTAGAGGTTTAACCCGGCTGTCATGAATATCATCTCGACAGCTGCATGCCTGCTGGGAACTGGACAGCTGCTTTGGTTTCTCAGAGTTTTAAGACCCCGTGAAATCAATATAGTTGAGTTTTGTGACGTTTAGTCCATGTTTCTGAGCTGGAAGGTCATCTATGTACTAGTGTAGTGCTAAATAAACTTATATCAGAAATATACAAAAGTTTGGGGTCAGTCTCTTCTGTTCACCAAGGCTGCATTTATTTGATTAAAAATTGAGTAAAAAATGTGAAATATTATTACAATTTAAAATAGCTGTTTTCTATATGAATATATAGTAAACTGTAATTTATTCCTGTGATCAAAGCTGAATTTTCAGCATCATTACTCCAGTCTTCAGTGTCACATGATCCTTCATAAATCATTCTAATATGCTGATTTGTTGCTCATTTATGATTATTATCAATGTTGAAAACAGTCGTGCTGCTTCAGATTTTTGTGGAAACCTTGATAGATCTTATTTCAGGATTCTCTGATGAATAGAAAGTTCAAAAGAGCAGCATTTATTTGAAGTAGACATCTTTTGTAACATTATAAATGTCTTTACTGTCACTTTTCAATCAATGTAATGTGTCCTTGCTGAATAAAAGTAAATCGTACTGACCCCAAACATTTGTGTACATTCAAAATCGACATGCTATTCCTTCTCGGAATAGTATTTAAAACATTTTTTTTTTTTTGCACAATTCCATATGCATTCATTTTTTGTCCAATAAAATTAGGTTTGTTTTAAATATAGGCCTCATTTTTATACAAAATATATTTTCTGATTTCTTGATTTTGAATGTTCTTGAAAGGTTTCCTGAGATTTACCTTAATAATTCAAAACAATCTGTTGAGCATAACCTCATATTCTGTTACCCATATTCATTGCAAGTTCTAAAATAATAATTTTTCATGGTTTCAAATCTACTATGAGCGCCAGTATTGCCTAAATCTGTCCAAGCATGCTTCTCTTCTGTGTGTCATTTACATTATGAGCGCTGTCATGATTGTGGTAGTAATGGTATTGATTAGTGTGCAGTTTTGTTGTTGTATCCTGACTTGCTGTCGATGGAAGAGCAGATGGAGGTTTTGAGACTGATGTAATGTTTCATAGCAAATTAGCTGGACTCACACGAGCATAAACTGTTGCAGATTTGAACCCTGGGCTTTAGCATTGATTGATTTTCCCTGGAAATACTGGAAATTCTTAGAAAGAGATGAAGTTTGATCCTCGATCTGTTTGGCAGAGTTTGGCTGGATAACTTTAGCATTGATGCTGGTTGATGTTGCAAATACTTTTCACACACTAAATGTGTCAGTCACTTTTCATGATGAACAGGTGGCCTCTATACTGCAACTAAACCAGGCTTTATGCTGATAGTCAAAAGTCTGGCTCTTTAAAATGTAATAGTTGCAATAATACGACAGCCTGACGTAGTCTAACAAATTTAATTTTATGAAATGGAACAGTTTATTTTAAAAAGATCTTAGAAAACAGTTTTAATATGTGTGTTTTTGTTTGGTATCATTTGATACATCTGGGTTTTATGGCACATATATAGTATGATATACAGTACTGAGAATATGGATGAAAAAGCACCTCACTTCAGAGACCCAAACTGAGCAAAAATATGCAATTTGGTACAGATGCTGAGATTTATATGGACAAAAAGTAAGATGAAATTCTGATGCTTGTAATGTAAATCAGTGAGATCTTTATAACAGTATATATATATATATATATATATATATATATATCAATATCTGCCAATATTATGTCTTAGTAAGATTATATTTAAATGCTTAGATTTATGATCAAAGCTCTGGAGTTTTAAAACATATAATAATGATTGAGAGATGAACAAATAAACCTTCCTCAAAAGCCTGAGGATCATATTTAATACTCATATATAATGATGTCTGGATAATCAAGTGAACCGAAGTTGCTTCCGTTATTCTGTTTACTTGATAAAGATTTCACAGCAGAAAGACACGAATCACGAGCTGAAGGATGACATTTGTACAATTATACTAGAAGACCGTTACTTATTAAAAAAGTCTAAACTATTAATCAGACGACAGGAGTGTAGTAGACTGTGTGCGACAGGTTTATCAGCAAAGTTTGGATCATATTGATAATTTTAGAGGTCTTAGAAATTTAAAGTAGGCTTTATAGGTTTAAGTGTGTGTATTTTTTTATTTGTTCAGAACAAGAGAAGACACGCTGTGAGCTGCACAGGGAGAGCGTTCTGGGCTCCGGGTCTAACCCCCGTGGTCCTCGTCCTGCGCCTGGTCAGTATGTGCCGACCTGTGATGCCGATGGCGAGTACGAACCCATGCAGTGTCACGCCAGCATTCGGCAGTGCTGGTGCGTGGACCGCAATGGAGTGGAGATCTCTGGCACCCGCTTGGGACCTGGACGCTTTCCTGACTGTGAGTCCACATACTCATAAAGACTGTTCCAAACCTATGAGCTGCCTTATAAGGCAGCAGCCTAACTGAAAATGGGAATCATTAGTGACTAATTTGGAATGCTTGTTGCAATACTCTAGTAAGTATAACATACATAAGACACACATGTTGGGTTATATAAATTATTCCAGAGTTATTATAGTTAAAGAGGACCTATAATGCCCCTTTTACAAGGTATATTATAAGTCTCTGTCTCCAGAATGTGTCTGTGAAGTTTCAGCTCAAAATACCTCACAGATCATTTATTATAGCTTGTCAAACTTGTCCCTATTTGGGTGTGAGCAAAAACACACAGTTTTTGTGTGTGTCCCTTTAAATGCAAATGAGCTGCTGCTCCCGGCCCACTTTCCAGAAGAGGGCGGAGCTTTAACAGCTTGTTTGTCCTTTTAAATCATTTTAAGCCATCTTGTGCCCCCCTTGGAAATGTGTTAATGTTGAGAACCACTGGGAAAATACCTACATAGTTAGCTCATTAGGTTTTGGAACAAAGCTATTGTTTTTATTGACACATTGACCATTTTCTGTATATAGCTGGTGAATTTCCATAATCATATGAGTTAATTTATTGTCATTTATATTCATCTTCTATTCCTCAGGTTCTGGTCATGATGTGCCCAGCCCGATTAGACCAACACCCAACCCTAACGTTAGTCCTTTGCCTCCTGGCAGTCACATCCTCTTCACCCAGAGCGGGAAGATCGAGTATATTCCTCTGGAAGGTCACAACCTGAAGAAGAATGAAGCCAAGACAGTACTGCACCTCCCGGTAAAGCTTTAACCTGGTGTGTCTGTTAGTGTAATGTAGAAGAAGACAGTTTAAACTAGTGATGCGAGAAACAAAGCTTTTCGAAACTTTGAATCAGTTGTTTCGCAAAATAATCGAAGTGTTCAAAACGCTGGTGAAGCCTGCTGGCCAAAACATGCATAAAAACAACTTTTGCAATGTTTTGTTGAAAGTGTAATCTATTAAATGCAGTTAACAAATCTCCTAATGCCATGTATTTAATGAAGTATGTGTTATTTTATTTATTTGAAGGGATTGCTTTGTTTGTTTCATGGAGAGCTTTGTTACCCTGCTAAAAAACATAAGGTATGTTTTGCACTCTGGGACCAGCATGGGACGCTGGTTTGCTGGTGGACCAGCATGGGATATGCTGGTTAGCTAGTCTAGCATGGGATGCTGGTTTGCTGATGGACCAGCACGGGATGCTGGGACGCTGGTTTGCTGGCGGACCAGCATGGGATGCTAGTTTGCTGACGGACTAGCATTGGATATGCTGGTTAGCTAGTCTAGCATTGGATGCTGGGATGCTGGCGGATTAGCATGGGATACTAGGATGCTGGTCTTGCATGGGATGCTAGGATGCTGGCGGACCAGCGTGGGATTCTGTGATGCTGGTTTTCTGGCGGACCAGCATGGGATATGTTGGTTAGCTAGTCTAGCATGGGTTGCTGGTTTTCTGGCGGACCAGCTGGTTTGCTAGTCTAGCTTGGGATGCTGGTTTGCTGGTCCAGCATGGGATGCTGGCGGACTAGCATGGGATGCTGGTTTGCTGGTCCAGCATGGGATGCTGGCGGACTAGCATGGGATGCTAGGATGCTGGTCTTGCATGGGATGCTGGTTTTCTGGCGGACCAGCATAGGATATGTAGGTTAGCTAGTCTAGCATGGGATGCTGGTTTTCTGGCGGACCAGCTGGTTTGCTAGTCTAGCTTGGGATGCTGGTTTGCTGGTCCAGCATGGGATGCTGGGATGCTGGCGGACTAGCATGGGATGCTAGGATGCTGGTCTAGCATGGGATGCTGGGATGTTGGCGGACCAGCATGGGATTCTGTGATGCTGGTTTTTTGTTGGACCAGCATGGGATATGTTGGTTAGCTAGTCTAGCATGGGATGCTGAATCCTGACACCGAAGAATCAGCTCTTGAAGCTCCGCCCTCTTAGGCCCTCTTAGCAGGTCATTTGCCTTTAAAGGGGACACACTGTTTTTGCTCACCCCCAAAAAGTAGCAATTTTAACATGCTATAAAATATTATCTGTGGGGTATTTTGAGCTAAAACTTTACATACACAGGACATCAGAGGCTTATTTTACATCTTGTAAAAGGGGGCATAATAGGTCCCCTTTAACTACAATTCAGACATTTGAAAGGTGTGCATGCTATCACTTTTGTCTACAATATTTCATGCTCATGGCTGCAGTGACATACCTTTTACTATCTTCACTTTTTTTTTGGAGTCAGTGGCTGTCGGCTGGATTTTGTGGTGGAACACTCCTTGCCTGTAAGGGTTTTGGTCCCCCAGACTGCCACTGCCAGCTCTTTAATGAATAAAGAGTCCCTGGTGCTGCTTTTGATTTCCTTCCACATGTCCTTCCTTAAGTGTATAGTCCCACCCAAGACAATCTAATAAGTAATCTAAGTAATAAAATTAATTGTCACTCATTGTCCCCACAACCTTTTGGCCTACTGGTGGAAATTCACTTTTTTATATAGAATAAATGGTTTTAAACGGAAAATTACCTCATCTACCTCATCCATAAAAATCTCTACTCATTTATAAAACTGATCCAAGATCAGGTAAAAACCATATAGACACTGGTTCATGGGCTCACAGAGATCATTGCAAAACATTTTGAAACAGTTATGACGTAATGAAGCCTCGTTTACTGAAATCATGTGACTTTGGCAGTTTGATACAGGCTCCGAATCACTGGTTCAAAACAAACGATTCACAAGGGTTTCAGAGTTTCACAAACCAGTGTTTTGAAAGCGGCCATCACATACTTGTGTTGGTTATGAAATGCGGTCTGGTACATTTTGAAACGAGTTGGTATATCTAGAAGTGCTTGCGTGGAGTATGTTTTAGGCTGAATGCACATCATTCAAACTGTGTTATGCTGTGTTATCCCTGATTCATTCTGCTGCTTTGAGACTCTGGTATGCGTTAATGCAAAGCCTGTTTAGGGATGTTAGTAACTTCAGAGTGAACGTGTCACTGTGGTTTGCCTTCTGCTGCTCGCAGTTTGTCTCTCTCGGCTAAATTGTTGATAACACGGAGCCAGAGAACTGCTGAGGGGGTCCGCTGGGGAATTTTAGGATTGCTTAACCTTGTTTTTCTTGGAAATATTCGTATGAGAGAAATTGTGTTTATCAGAGCCAAATGCTGCCTGTGCTGATTACATAACCTCATCGGCCTTTAACTGTAAGAATGTGAGGAGAGATTCCAGGAGAAACAGACTAGACTATTTAAAAAAGAAAATTATGTTAGCATGCGTGTTTTCTACTTGATTAGTTAGTATAAAAATGTACATTATTACAGTACAGTTTTAATATAAAAAATAAAACAGTATTATTGTGAAATATTATTACCATTTAAAACAGTTGTTTTCTATGTGAATATATTTTAAAATGTAATTTATATCCAGTGATCAAAGCTGAATTTTCAGCATCATTACTCCAGTCTTCAGTGTCACATGATCCTTCAGAAATCACTCTAATATGATGATTTGCTGCTCAAGAAACATTTATGATTATTATCAAAGTTGATAACTGTTGTGCTGATTCATATTTTTGTGTAAACTGTGATACGTTTTATTTTTCAGGATTCTTCAATGAATAGAAAGTTAAAAAGCAGCCTTTATTTGAAATAGAAATTTCTGTAACATTATAAATGTCTTTACTGTCACTTTTCGATCAATTTAATGCTTCCTAGCTAAATAAATAAATAAAAATTGTACTTACCCCAAACTTTTGAACAGTAGTGTATTATTAAAGTATACACTTAGTATAAACAAATTGAGAAATCATGTGCTAATGCTAATAATAATTCACACACACACAAAAACAAAAAAACGTCTCAGGTTACGAATGTAACCAGGGTTCCCTGAGAACAGGGAACGAGACTCTGCGTTTGCAACGCTATGGGGAAACGTCACGTGACTCGGTGTTCGAAAGCCAACTATCCAATAACTCCAAATCCTATTGGCCGGCGACAGCCTATGACGTCATACAGGCGCGACCCGGAAGTATAAAAGGGGCGCCTGGGGAAGCAGTCATTATCCATCGTCTTGAGGGACTGTTCAGCAGGCAGCCCGATGTATGGCAAGGAAACGCAGAGTCTCGTTCCCTGTTCTCAGGGAACCCTGGTTACATTCGTAACCTGAGACGTTCCCTTTCGAAAGGGAACTTCTACTCTGCGTTTGCAACGCTATGGGGAACGATATACCCACGCCGCCATGCTTGAGGAGAATGCCTGCCAAGAAAAATGGCTGAGACAAAGGCTCCAGAGCAGTAGAAACTGCTTGGCAACTCTCCCTCGGGTCACACCAGGCTGTCAGTGACAGCATTCCCTTCGGCCAACAGCCCAAGCTAAATTCCATGAAGGACCTCCTCAAAGGCCCTACAGAAGGTGCTAAAGCGTCTGGAACCCACTTTTCCATAAGAAACAGTGGTCCCTTCAAGGGAATGTGGCCAGGGAACCGAAGGGAACCCCGGCCAGCCACTAGAGGGGAACGAAGTCACCCTCAATGCCACCAGGGAGGCCGACCTTGTCTGACCTGAGACAAACTCAGTCTGGGCCAACCCTGTCTGAATACAGAGCCTCCTAACACGCATTCTTCACAGAAGATAGTAAGTAAGAGTGACTGTAAAGGGGCAGGAACAAACTCAAACCCACGCGTAGAGACGGGCATCCTGGAGAGCAGAACTCAGCTAAGTGCTATGAACCCTCGTATTGAGGGGAGTATAATCCACTCATCCTAGGATCTACCCAGTGCTTAATTAACGCACTGAGGAGGCCGTGCGCTACAGAACCCTGATCCAGGGAAGCACAAACCAGCCTGATGCTGGATCCTTAAGAGGAGGCCTGATCTAGGCCTACCACCATGACCAGCTTAGGGAGCTAAGCACTATTACAAACATAACCCTAAAAGGGAAGTACGAAACTCACCTAACAGGTAGACCATGCGATGGGCACATACTCATGGAGGCCGAAAGAGGCCTACAGCATGATAGAGTTAAGTGAATAACAGAAGTCAAACAGAAAGTGGCCCGGCTTTCTTTCCGGGGTAGAAAGATGACTTCAATGGCAGCCTAAGAGGCTGCAGAGTGCCCACATGACAATCCACCCAACACGATCCACCGAGCAGTGTACTCAGTAAAAACACCTTTTACTCTCTAAAGCAAGAGGAGTACAGCGTACGCCAGCACGTATTAAGGAAGGCCTGGAGGGGCCTATAACCTCAACAGACACGTGGCATCAGCTCGTGGCAGTGTTTAGGCCCAAAGGACGATAAACAACCAGACAAAAGGAGGTTGGTTTATCACTTAGGCCTCTGGCCAACAGAAGTGTATAAAGATAAATCTCAAAGAGAAATACACGCAAACATACTCCAGTGTGTTAAAACTAGGCGGCCCGTAGGCCTAGCAACCTCTAATACACACGGTGTAGTCTTGTGGCCGTTTCTAGGAGCACAAAAGATCCACCCTAGGCGCTAGGTGGCCCTTAGCTCAACTAGAATAGGACTCAGGGAGGCAGATCTAGGTAAAAAACAACCTTCAGTAAGGTTTTGCTGCCAAACCAACCTGAGGGGCTAGCCACTCGAAATACTCGGTAAAAAGCACCTTGTCACCCTCACAGCGAGAGGAGTATATAACTGAACTCCACATATTACACCGGAGGCCGCAGTAGGCCTGCCTTAGTAAACACGTGGCATCAGCAAGTGGCTACCATAACCATAACCATACCACCCAGAGGCCATGTATTAACAGTGTCATGATTAACACATGAAAAACACTGCCAAACACAGAGAACAGGCCTGTTAGGGCCTATCCGTCAGTGATGGGGTGTGGCCGACGGTGGCATGGTTTCCCAGGCATCCTGCCAACCAGTCGACTAGAAAAAGGAGGCCTAAAGGGGCCTCCATTCCAGTAACAGGTGGCGATCAGCCTACTCACAGGTTAAAACACAAATTGTGCCAAACGTAAACTAAAAAGGAGGCCTGAAGGGGCCTGCCAATTCAATAACACGTGGCTACAACTCGTGAATTAAAGTGCTGCCAAACCAACCTGAGGGACTAGCCACTCGAAATACTCGGTAAAAAGCACCTTGTCACCCTCACAGCGAGAGGAGTATATAACTGAACTCCACATATTACACCGGAGGCCGAAGTAGGCCTGCCTTAGTAAACACGTGGCATCAGCAAGTGGCTACCATAACCATACCACCCAGAGGCCATGTATTAACAGTGTCATGATTAACACATGAACAACACTGCCAAACACCGAGAACAGGCCTGTTAGGGCCTATCCGTCAGTGATGGGGTGTGGCCGACGGTGGCATGGTTTCCCAGGCATCCTGCCAACAAGTCGACTAGAAAAAGGAGGCCTAAAGGGGCCTCCATTCCAGTAACAGGTGGCGATCAGCCTACTCACAGGTTAAAACACAAATTGTGCCAAACGTAAACTAAAAAGGAGGCCTGAAGGGGCCTGCCAATTCAATAACACGTGGCTACAGCTCGTGAATTAAAGTGAACCAAGCTACAGGGAACCAGCTGTAACCCAAAAAGCTATGGGAAGCTAACTGCAACCTGCGCTAGGCTACACATTCCAACAGGCAATGTACCCTAAATACATATTTTGACTAAAGGGAACCAAACAAAGCCAACATGGTCTAAGGAAGGCTAATATAAGCCCACTACCTCAGACAGACACGCGGCATGGCCTGTGGCAGCGTAAACCTGTGAAAATATGTGAGCACATTATGATCAGTTAAACAGTATAGTAGAACAACCGCTAACTAGAAGGAGGCCGAATATCATAAGGCCTACAATCCGAGTTATAAGCAGTATAACCGTTAACCAGACCACTAAAAAAGGGAGCTAATAGATACCAGTTTTCTTCAACAAAGTGGCACTAACTACCCTGAATATGCAATCCAACAGGTGATGCACCCAGTGACAAAGACCTCAGACTGGAGAGTACAAGTCACCAAATACTCAAAACAGAGGCCTACTTTCACAGCAAAGGGCCTACTGTTATGAGAGCAGGTGCCAACCTGTGGCAGCATAGGCTCACATACAGTGTAGGGCAAAAGTCTAGAACCCAAAGTAACACAAACTTTGATCTACATGCTGTTTTGAAAAGAAAAACACTTCCCACACAGATCCTCAAATCTGATCTAAGCCCCAGAGGACAGCAGCTAAAAAACTAGCAACGTCAACTCAAACTTGATAAAACAAATTATCAAGTGGCTCAGAAGAAAATTATTCCTTTTAGCATGAAAGTTCTAGAAAGTGGGGCCAAGCACACACCTGCATAACTTATCTACGCAAAGATAAGGGCCTACCACCTGAGGAACAGCATAAGGGAGTCAGAAAACAGTCTACAACCTAGCTGTAAAACTCAAATTGCACCTACACCAGCAAGGGGATAATTGGGCGTACAGCCTAACAACTCCCTCGGGAGGAAAACCAGAACTAGGAAACAAATCCTGAAAGGATAGTGAATACATATGGGGTTACTTCATATATCACATCACCTAGCTTTAGCCTGGCTGCCAAGTTATAGGCCTATTTTCTTTATTATATACAACAGGCACCATAACAAACAGCCTGATCTCCACTTCTAAGTGAAGCTCAAAGCTGAAAAGTCAGGCGGCCGGTCAGGGCCGCCGTAGACATACAAACTGAAGCAATGAGTGCCAACTCAAACTATACTGAAAATAGCCGAGAGGCTACTCAACATAGAGAGAAAACTAAGCAGCAGCCATTCTGTGACCTGCTTAGTCAGTCTCAACATTCCAGTTTTGCCCAAAAAACCCCTTCAAATTCTATATTTTCTCAATGTACACTCACTGTGACATGTTCAGAAAATATACAGGAACGACACAAAGTCAACATTTAAGAAATGAAATCTGACTCTGTCTTACCTTCCCGTGGCTCGAAGACCAAAGACTGCTCCTTTACAAACATGGGAAGGAAAACATCCATGGTTCTAGAAGCCCAAAGAACCCTTTCACTATCAAGCCAGAAGGCGGGCCTCCAGAAAAAAAAAACATCATAAGCCCGGCCGTCAGCCTGACTGTTCAAAGGTGTCACCTGATTCCCTCGCCGATGTGGATGAACTCTGGCCGAGCATGGGTTCTTCCATGCCTTCCCGATCTCAACGTGGAGATCCGGAAAAAATGGAAGGCTCACTGGAGTCACGGGCTTGTGGTCGGAAAGAAAAACGTTCGTCAAGTCTGCCGCAAACAGGTTTTTTTTTTTTTTTTTCACACGCGCCCACACGGCAGCCAGCATATGCTGGGACTATCAGCCAGAAGAACACTCGCTCCCGGATCCGATGATGTCAAAGATAAGACGTCATCATCATCCAGGAGCTCATCCCCGCCAGCCGCCACCGGAGGCTGAGAGACCATAACACCTCTCTCAAACTCGGCAGCGAGCTCCATCTGCGAGCCCCATGAGTGCAGCCGCCGCTCTGCCTCAGCACGAGCAGGGCCGGACCGACCAGGCGCAGATGTTGACGCCTCATCCCTCGAGGAGAGGGCCAGACGAGAACGGAGCGTTCTCATTGGAAGACGCTCACAATTCACACAGACAGCGCCCTCAAGCACCATCCGTGCGTGTTCTTCTCCCAAACAATAGACGCATAGGGTGTGCGAACCCTCCGTTAAAAACCTCGGGCATGGATCCACACACTTCCTGAAATGTTTCTCTTTGCCCTCAGACATAACAGAGACATACTCTATGAAGAGTATATTCGATAATGGCAGTTTCGACACAAACAGTCCCGAAAGACGATGAGATAATGACTGCTTCCCCAGGCGCCCCTTTTATACTTCCGGGTCGCGCCTGTATGACGTCATAGGCTGTCGCCGGCCAATAGGATTTGGAGTTATTGGATAGTTGGCTTTCGAACACCGAGTCACGTGACGTTTCCCCATAGCGTTGCAAACGCAGAGTAGAAGTTCCCTTTCGAAAGGGAACAAACTGATTTCCATAGAATTAAAATGCCCATCATTCATAGTTATGCATGTCACTTGCTTTTTGCGTGTTTACTATATGTGACCCTGGACCACAAAACCAGTCATAAGTCACACAGGTATATTTGTAGGAAGAGCCAACAATACATTGTATGGGTCAAAATGATCTATTTTTCTTTTATGCCAAAAATCATTAGGATATTAAGTAAAGATCATGTTCCATCAAGATATTTTGTAAATTTCTATAAATAAATATATCAAAACACAATTTTTTGTGAGTTTATATGCATTGCTAAGGGCTTCATTTGGACAACTTTTAAGGTGATTTTCTCAATATTTAGATTTTTTTGCACCCTCAGATTCCAGATTTTCAAATAGTTGTATGTCGGCCAAATATTGTCCTAACAAACCATACATCAACGAAAAGCTTATTTATTTCAGAAATTGACCCTTATGACTAGTTTTGTGGTTCAGGGTCACATATATCTGTGCTATTATATGTGCACATATATATTTTGCTGTAACGTTCAGCTAGCACACTTAGCTGTTTTTAACATATTTTATGATGGTTAATAATATTGAGCACCTTACCTTTCAGATAATATTGGGTCTGTTAGTATATATTATATCATATTCCCAAAGGTAATCTGTCGGCTATAACGAAGACTTTATATATAGGAAGACGGTGCACTCATTTTACTTATGAATGGGAGAAAGTGCAATGTGCAATATGGCAGAATAAGTCCCGCCTTCTAAATAAAAGAGCCAATCGCTGATTTACAAAGTCATTGCGTCACTGCAGCTGCCGTTAGAAACTCTGAAACTGAAACAGTCAGCGTTTTAAGAAGCGCGCTAGGACTGCACATGTGCATTAGCTGGTCTAACCTAAAAAAAATATTTTTAATGCTACTTGAGCATAAGAAACAACATTTATGGATGTCAGATTTTGTTGCTGATTTGAAATATGTTATTTAATTGTGAGTTCGGCAAGCAGTTTTTGAGATTTCAGGATTTCTCCATTCAAATAGATAGGACTTGGTCTTGGATGCCCGAAATAGCTGCCCGGAGGTGCTGCAAATATGGCCGCCGAGTATACAGTACATTATAGGAAATGTCAGTACTCGTGGACGGTGTTTTAAACTGTTCAGATACTTTTGTAAACATGCACAACCTTAGGGTTTAAATATAAAAGGGTTTATATTTTCATCTATTGACTCCTGAAATTTACTTTTCCATTGTGTGCATCACTGTGGGAAATCATAAATCTGAATGAATTTTCATTCCCATCTGCTCTCATTTATTGCTCACATGTTAACATTTACTGTAATGACTAACATCAGTGAAGCTTATTAAACAAGGGGAAATTCAGCTATGCGTTAGTAACAAAACTGGCCCGACAGTCATTTGACTCACTCACATTCTGATGTTTTGTCTAGACAGCAGTTCGCAGACAGACAGATATATGAATGCCTGTGGGTAACTTTAGTGCCGTGTTGTGATCTTAAACTCTTCCATGCATATTTGTGAGATCTTTTTATGGTTTTTGCAGGAGAAAGTGGTGATTGCAATTGCTTATGACTGCACGGAGAAGATGGTGTATTGGACAGACATCAGCACACCTGCCATTAGCAAAGCTAATCTACAAGGAGGAGAACCCATCCATCTCATTAAATCAGGTTCATTTAGACGTGTCCTAATGTCTTTCCATATCTGCATGATTCACCGTCTTCTATGGATCACAAAAGAGTGTTTTTTTTGTTTGTTTTGTTAAATAAAAGTGACTTTAATTTTGATTTCATAGGACACTGGTTAAAATCATCTCAAACTATAGACCTTATGTGCCAGAGAAACAAGCGCGCCGCCATCTTTATAATATTGTCTTTGAACTTCCGTTTTTGCGGTAGCTCTGTACATTTGTTTGGCATTACTGTCAAAGAATAATTCGCTGGTGAAGTGGATTTGCTAGAGTTTTGTAGAGTTAATGAAAGTTATTGTGAGCGTTGTAATGTTTAAAGCAGATGTCTTAACAAATGTCAGTAGAATGGCAAGATTTTAAAATGAGCAGTTCATTCATAAATATGTAAGATCGCTGTGGAATTACAAACCGGAAGACAAAAGACGACAAATGCAGTGCTGAAAAGGGGCGGGGCTACATAAGGTCTATAGGTGGGGGATATTTCAAAAATATCATATCACAGGATCACAATCCACAGTCTTTTGTTTGTTTTTAAGACAAAAGTTATTTTTTGCTATTTTGAATTTGTTTCCAGAAGGGAATAAAAATGAAAAAGGTAATTGTGACTTTTTATCCCACAATTCTGACATTTTTGTTGCAAGTTATAAAGTCCGAATTGCAGGATATTAACTTGCAGTTCTGAGAAAAATTCTTAAAATGTTGCAGTTACATTTTTTTTATTATTATTCCATGGTAGAAACAAGCTTCCATTTAAAAAAAAAAGAAAAAAAAGAAAAATTAATAATCAAATAATAATTATAATCAAATAAGAAACTGAATAATCAAATGTAAAAAATATAGCTGCGAGCAGCAATTATCGGGGTTCAAGGACTTTAAGGCCTTTAAGCACATGTGTAACCATTTTGATCATAGATGGAACAGACCATTTACAGTAAATACAGGAAATTTACCATAGAAAATACATAGTTTTTAAAGCTTTTTAACAGTTGTCGATGTTGAGCCAAAAACCTAGGACTAGTTCACCAAAGTGGGTTTTTGAAATAATCTCCAATATTTAACGGTTTGATGGACAGCGGCCCTAGAGGCAAAGTTGCTCAGAATGAGGAGTTCTACCATGTGGTATGAATGCCGTGGGCATGCGTGAAAAATTGTTGCGATACATGATCCTTTAAGCACATGAAACATGCAAAGGCGCCCCCCCCAGTGGCCGATTTCTTTTGAATTTCTCACAGGCCTCTAGGGCCGTCTATCAAACATGTTTTTTAAGATACGTCAATGTCCTCATAGACAGTCATGGCACCTTGGACGATGACACCGCATGCCAATTTCCAAGTAGATCGGACTGACGGTGAAATAGTTTTTATGTTTTTTCCTACTTCAATCCCTAATAAAACACTGCGTAGTTGTCACATACTGCTGGTCAGAAAACACGACAAAGGAGATTCACTAAAGAAGTCTTTAATTTAAATCCAAAAATACTCAGGAGAATACAGGAACAAGGAAGATCTAACACTAACCAAACGTGCATAGTTTCGTTACGTCATGTTAACGCAAGACAAAGAACTGGGGAGTACTAAGGACTTAAATACATGAGGGAGATAACTAACAGAACTAAGAACAGGTGAAGTACTAATTAGGAACCTTGGAAACAAACTAGGGCATGATAATTAACTAGAGAAACAAACAAGCAAGGATCAGGAACACAGGCAAACGGGCACAGGGAAAACCAAACTAAAACACAGTGAAACTAAACAGAACCAAAGCATAAACCTGACAATAGTCTTTACTCTATGAATTAAATACATTCTTATCAAAGCTACAAAAGTTCTTAACTTATTAAAAGTATATTCTGTGCATGAGCTTCCACTGTGTGCGTCAGAACAGCGTGCAAGTAAATCACGTGAAAGTTGAAACGAGCAAGGCTTTAAAACGCATGCACATAATAAACTTTCATGCCAACGAAAAACATCAATATGATCATCAAAAACAATAATAATCAAAAAAACAGCCATCCCAGCTAACAGGGAACATTTGTTTTAGATGGACGTTCATCTAATGTTTATTTTCATGTTACACTTGTTACTTTTGAATGTTCTCTGAACATTCTGAAACATTGCTATAATGTTTGCAAAATGATAAAACGGAATGTTCCCTACATATTTTTGTTAGCTGGGATTGAACTGCAACTAATAGAATGTGCAGTTTAGCACAACACTAACCATCTCTTAATAAAGGCAGGTCGTTTTAATCATCCCCGTCTAATACGGTCATATCACACACCACTATCTCAAACTGACTTTTGTTTCAGATCTTGGCAGTCCTGAGGGCATCGCAATTGACCATCTGGGCAGAAACATGTTTTGGACAGACTCCTTGAAGGACAGAATTGAAGTTTCCTCATTAGACGGATCCCAGCGGCGTGTCTTGGTTAACACAGACCTGGTTAACCCGAGAGCCATCCTCACCGACCCCACAAACGGGTATGTGACTAATTAGAAACAACCAGTGGCCAGTTGCATAAATGGCTTAGACTAGTTAGTCTTCAATTTCTTTACTTTAATACTGGTCAACTTACATAAAAAGGTAGATTGTTATTTGAATCATAAAAGTAAGACTGACTAGTTGGTCAGACTAGTTATTAAGTTATTATTTTATGCAATTGGCCACAGGCTAAAATTAACATTTAAAATGTATTTTGGCAAGTAAAGAAAATGCTACTTTCCTCTCAGATAGAAATGCAACGTAGTGCATGTTTAAATTGTATGAATGATAATCTGACCCTTTTAAGCGATTCAATATTAAAATAAAGGCTTTTTACACAGGTGAGTTAAGGCTGCTCTGTGCCTGCTCAAAATTCTGTGTAAAGACATAATGCTGCATAAAAGTCAGACCAAATTATGCCTGCTCTGACCCACCTCAGTCCCTAGAGTCAACGTATACAGTTGAAATTGCTGTGTAAATGCCACCTCAATAAATTAATGCCAGCTCTGAAGCACTTCTGAGCCACGTTTGTAAATGCCTCATCATTAAACAGTCTGTCAAGACACCTTAATACCAGCTCTGAAGCACTTATGTGCCACATTTGTAAATGCCTCAGCGTTAAACAGTGTAAAGACACCTTAATGCCAGCTCTGAAGCGCTTATGTGCCACATTTGTAAATGCCTCAGCATTAAACAGTGTAAAGACACCTTAATGCCAGCTCTGAAGCGCTTATGTGCCACATTTGTAAATGCCTCAGCATTAAACAGTGTGTTAAGACACCTTAATGCCAGCTCTGAAGCGTTTCTGTGCCACATTTGTAAATGCCTCAGCATTAAACAATGTAAAGACACCTTAATGCCAGCTCTGAAGCGCTTATGTGCCACATTTGTAAATGCCTCAGCATTAAACAATGTAAAGACACCTTAATGCCAGCTCTGAAGCGCTTATGTGCCACATTTGTAAATGCCTCAGCGTTAAACAGTGTAAAGACACCTTAATGCAAGCTCTGAAGTGCTTATGTGCCACATTTGTAAATGCCTCAGCATTAAACAGTGTGTTAAGACACCTTAATGGCAGCTCTGAAGCGCTTCTGTGCCACATTTGTAAATGCCTCAGCGTTAAACAGTGTAAAGACACCTTAATGCCAGCTCTGAAGCGCTTATGTGCCACATTTGTAAATGCCTCAGCATTAAACAGTGTAAAGACACCTTAATGCCAGCTCTGAAGCGCTTATGTGCCACATTTGTAAATGCCTCAGCATTAAACAGTGTGTTAAGACACCTTAATGCCAGCTCTGAAGCGTTTCTGTGCCACATTTGTAAATGCCTCAGCATTAAACAATGTAAAGACACCTTAATGCCAGCTCTGAAGCGCTTATGTGCCACATTTGTAAATGCCTCAGCATTAAACAATGTAAAGACACCTTAATGCCAGCTCTGAAGCGCTTATGTGCCACATTTGTAAATGCCTCAGCATTAAACAGTGTGTTAAGACACCTTAATGCCAGCTCTGAAGCGTTTCTGTGCCACATTTGTAAATGCCTCAGCATTAAACAGTGTGTTAAGACACCTTAATGACAGCTCTGAAGCGCTTCTGTGCCACATTTGTAAATGCCTCAGCATTAAACAGTCTGCGAAAAGACACCTAAATGCCAGCTCTGAAGCGCTTATGTGCCACATTTGTAAATGCCTCAGCATTAAACAGTGTGTTAAGACACCTTAATGACAGCTCTGAAGCGTTTCTGTGCCACATTTGTAAATGCCTCAGCATTAAACAGTGTGTTAAGACACCTTAATGACAGCTCTGAAGCGCTTCTGTGCCACATTTGTAAATGCCTCAGCATTAAACAGTCTGCGAAAAGACACCTAAATGCCAGCTCTGAAGCGCTTATGTGCCACATTTGTAAATGCATCTGCATTAAACAGTCTGTCAAGACACCTTAATGCCAGCTCTGAAGCACTTCTGTGCCACCTTTGTAAATGCCTCAGCGTTAAACAGTGTAAAGACACCTTAATGCCAGCTCTGAAGCACTTATGTGCCACATTTGTAAATGCCTCAGCATTAAACAGTGTAAAGACACCTTAATGCCAGCTCTGAAGCGCTTATATGCCACATTTGTAAATGCCTCAGCATTAAACAGCGTGTTAAGACACCTTAATGCCAGCTCTGAAGCGCTTATGTGCCACATTTGTAAATGCCTCAGCATTAAACAGTGTAAAGACACCTTAATGCCAGCTCTGAAGCGCTTATGTGCCACATTTGTAAATGCCTCAGCATTAAACAGCGTGTTAAGACACCTTAATGCCAGCTCTGAAGCGTTTCTGTGCCACATTTGTAAATGCCACAGCATTAAACAATGTAAAGACACCTTAATGCCAGCTCTGAAGCGCTTATGTGCCACATTTGTAAATGCCTCAGCATTAAACAATGTAAAGACACCTTAATGCCAGCTCTGAAGCGCTTATGTGCCACATTTGTAAATGCCTCAGCATTAAACAGTGTGTTAAGACACCTTAATGACAGCTCTGAAGCGTTTCTGTGCCACATTTGTAAATGCCTCAGCATTAAACAGTGTTAAGACACCTTAATGACAGCTCTGAAGCGCTTCTGTGCCACATTTGTAAATGCCTCAGCATTAAACAGTCTGCGAAAAGACACCTAAATGCAAGCTCTGAAGCGCTTATGTGCCACATTTGTAAATGCATCTGCATTAAACAGTCTGTCAAGACACCTTAATGCCAGCTCTAAAACACTTCTGTGCCACATTTGTAAATGCCTCAGCATTAAACAGTCTGCGAAAAGACACCTTAATGCCAGCTCTGAAGCGCTTATGTGCCACATTTGTAAATGCATCTGCATTAAACAGTCTGTCAAGACACCTTAATGCCAGCTCTGAAGCACTTCTGTGCCACCTTTGTAAATGCCTCAGCATTAAACAGTGTGTTAAGACACCTTAATGACAGCTCTGAAGCGCTTATGTGCCACATTTGTAAATTTCTCCACATTAAACAGTGTTAAGACATCTAAATGCCAGCTCTGAAATGCTTCTGTGCCACATTTGCAATAATAATTTGACATGATAATAATACCGTTTTGTTTATATACTCATTCCTGCCATTATGTGAGTACCACAAATTTCTGCAGTGAAATAGTTATTGCGAAGTGTTTTCAATGTCTGTTTCTCCATCAGCTACATCTACTGGGCCGACTGGAACAGGGACTCCCCCAAAATTGAGATGGCTTACATGGACGGCACAAATCGGAGGGTCCTGGCCAAGGATGACTTGGGCCTCCCCAACGGTTTAACTTACGACCCTCGGACGTCTCTGCTGTGCTGGGCGGATGCCGGTATTGCTTTAGTTCAGACCTCACGCTGAGAAACATTCACTACTGCAGTGAAGTCACTGCAGTTTGAGCCTCTTGGCGGAAAACAACTTATTTTGATCACTTGTTTAGCTTATTAAAGCTACAAACTCCAAATGCTTTGCTTGGTTGAAACCTTTGTATTGATGGTGATGTTTTTGATGCAGGTACACATAAAGTGGAGTGCATGAATCCGCAGCAGGGCAGTCGGACGCAGCTTATGGAGGGAATTCAGTATCCCTTCGGAATGACTACTGATGGAAGGAACCTCTACTACACTGACTGGACGAGGTGAACCTTCCCTTTAACAGAATTACGCTTTAATGAGAAGTTAACTGAAATCAAGTGCTTTCAACAAATAGTTACATCGTTGCATCATAGGCCCCTCCCACTGGCGTTCACTTGTTTAACCTACCTACAAATACATTGCCACATATAAAACCGTCATTTACAGACAAAAGGCCCTATTTTAACGTGACTTTTCATCAGTTTAATGCATTCTTGCTGAATTAAAGTATTAATTTCTTAAAAACAACTTACTGACCCCAAACCTTTGAATGGTAGTTTATTATAAGAGAATAACAGGAATAATGCTAAATTCTGGGTCCAAAATTTGTGCAGAAAATCATCAGATTTGGTCTGGGCTTGATGGTATTGTTTGTTCATGGTTCAGGATGGTAACCCAAGGTCAAGGTTCAGTCTACTAAACCTGCTCTCTATTCTTCTGAAGCCTTCATGAGTCTGTTTGCGAGCACAGATTCCCTCAACAGCAGCAGGCACAGATTTGGCGCTTTAACCCTGAATGCGTTTGCTATGCAGAGGCGCTGAGGTCAGGTCAAGAGGCCTGTTTCAAGGCTTGTGGCAGCTGTGTGCAATTTCACAGCCTGTCCAGTGGCCTCTCTCTGATCTTCCTACAGCCTTTTGCTCTCTGTTAGTGACAGTCACAATGGAGCATATTATAGTAATTAAGAATAATGAGCAGTGCAAAAACAACTTGTTACAGCAGTGAGAATGTGCTTAATTTTCATGAAATGATGCAAAACAGTCTTAATTGTTCTTAATGCAAAATGCAATTCTCAGTTTTTCTTCTTTTGATGTAGATTTTATTTTCGTGTATGATTAGCAGAATATTGTATGCATACATTAATGCACTTGTCTTTAAACATGTCTTGTGTTACATGTCTTTAAAGTTTGGAATCATTAAGATTTAAGATTATTTTGATTATTTCTTCTTTGAAAGAAGTCTCTTCTGCTCACCAAGGCTGCATTTATTTGATAAAAAATACAGTAAACATTGTGAAATATTATTACAATTCAAAATAACTGTTTTCAATGTAAATATATTGTAAAATATGATTTATTCCTGTGATCAAAGCTGAATTTTCAGCATCATTACTCCAGTCTTCAGTGTCACATGATCCTTCACAAATATTTCTAATATGCTGATTTGCTGCTCAAGAAACATTTATGATTATTGTCAATGGCATAATATTTTTGTGGAAACCAGGATACCATTCAAAAGTTTGGGGTAAGTAAGATTTTAAAAATGAACAAAAACGCCCTTTTATTCATCAAGGATGCATTAAATTAATTAAAAGTGACATTAAAGACATTTATAATGTTACAAAATGTTTCTATTTCAAATAAATGCTGTTCTTTTCAACTTTCTATTCATCAAAGATTAAACAAAAATATTATGCAGCAAAAACGGTTTTCAACAATGATAATTATAAGAACCATTATTAAGTGCCAAAAATAAGGATCATGTGACACTGAAGACTGGAGTAATGATGCTGAAAATTCAGCTTTGATCACTGGAATAAATGACATTTTACTAAATATTTACATAGAAAATGATTTTAAGTGTATTTCTGATCAAATAAATGCCTTCTTGGTGAGCAGAAGAGACTTCTTTCAAAAACATTAAATAATCTTCATTATTCATATGTATCATAAACGTAAAGAGTTTTTCCTGATGGTTGTGTGTGTTTGTGTTGGATCAGGGGCGCTGTAGTCGTGGTGGATCACTACTCTAGAAGAGAGGTCGATGAGTTCCAGCCTCAGAAACGAACACGTCTGTACGGGATCACCACCGCACACGCCCACTGCCCCTCTGGTATGACTTCTCTTTCTCATGTGTTTCAGTTCTTAGGGCCCGTTCACACCAAGAACTATAACTATAAAGATAACTGTATTACCAGTGGACGATATTGTTCTGTTTATTACACCTGACAGGTCAAGTGAATAACACTGATTATCTCTTCATCACGGCGCCTGTTAGTGGGTGGGATATATTAGGCAGCAAGTGAACATTTTGTCCTCAAAGTTGATGTGTTAGAAGCAGGAAAAATGGGCAAGCGTAAGGATTTGAGCGAGTTTGACAAGGGCCAAATTGTGATGACTGGATCAGAGCATCTCCAAAACTGCAGCTCTTGTGGGGTGTTCCCGGTCTGCAGTGGTCAGTATCTATCAAAAGTGCTCCAAGGAAGGAACAGTGGTGAACCAGCGACAGGGTCATGAGCGGCCTAGGCTCATTGTGGGGAGTGAAGTCTGGACCGTGTGGTCCGATCCAACAGACGAGCTACTGTAGCTCAAATTGCTCAAGAAGTTAATGCTGGTTCTGATAGAAAGGTGTCAGAATACACAGTGCATTGCAGTTTGTTGTGTATGGAGCTGCATAGACCAGTCAGGGCGCCCATGTTGACCCCTGTCCACCGCCGAAAGAGCCAACAGTGGACACGTAAGCATCAGAACTGGACCACGGGGGAATGGAAGAAGGTGGCCTGATCTGATGAATCACGTTTTCTTTTACATCACGTGGATGGCCAGGTGTGTGTGCATCTCTTACACATGGCACCAGGATGCACTATGGGAAGAAGGCAAGCCGGCGGAGGCAGTGTGATGCTTTGGGCAATGTTCTGCTGGGAAACCTTGGGTCCTGCCATCCATGTGGATGTTACTTCGACACGTACCACCTACCTAAGCATTGTTGTAGACCATGTACACTCTTTCATGGAAACGGTATTCCCTGGTGGCTGTGGCCTCTTTCAGCAGGATAATGCTCCTGCCACAAAGCAAAAATGGTTCAGGAATAGTTTGAGGAGCACAACAATGAGTCTGAGGTGTTGACTTGGCCTCCAAATTCCCCAGATTTCAATCCAATCGAGCATTTGTGGGATGTGCTGAACAAACAAGTCTGATCCATGGAGGCTCCACCTCGCAACTTACAGGATTTAAAGAATCTGCTGCTAACATCTTGGTGTCAGATACCACAGCACACCTTCAGGGCTCTAGTGGAGTCCATGCCTCGACGGGTCAGGGTGGTTTTGACAGCAAAAGGGGGACCAACACAATATTAGGAAGGTGGTTATGCCTGATCGGTGTGTGTGTGTATATATATATATATATATATATATATGGTTTATTAATGTAAACTATCAGATGCTATTTAGGTGTTTCAGGCTATTTTTATATGAAACAGGTGTTGCATTTCATATATTAATCTAAACCACTAAAACAAAGGTTGAAATTATCATAATGCCTACAACAGAACACATTTGTACCATTAATGCAGCTAAAGTGAGATGGTCAATGTTCTCCATCAGGTCAAAACTACTGCTCGACCAATAACGGAGGCTGCACTCACTTGTGTCTGGCGACACCTGCTGGCCGCTCATGCAGATGTCCAGACAACGCTGTAGGACTGGGCTGTGTGGAACGGGAAGGCAGGAACTGAAGATTCAAAGAAATGTGAGCAATTACATGGCAGTTCCTTCACGACCGGTTCTACTTATATGTTGTGAAGCTCCTTCTTTCATGATCAACTGAAAGATGCAATAAAGCCACACTCTCTATTAAAGATTATGAAATACATTCTTGCCTTAAATATGCTCACAGTGCTTTGAAGAGCAATTAAATGCTAATGAGGTCATTGTGAATATCTCTTTTCAAACAGCAGAGTATCCTTTCTAAGAGGTAAAGAAATAAAGATACAATTGTGAAATAACCTGACATAAATAAATGTTTACACATACAACTTTGCAATAAAATCATATTTTGTTTATTTAGCCTTGTCGTATTTTTATATATTGTTCGAGTGCTTGTGTTCTAATTAAAACTCTTGTTTTTCTATTTTCCAAACTCTCATGCTGTGATAATGAATCTCAGAAGGGAACACAGGTAAATAAAGCGCTTGTGCTCAGGAATAACCACCAGATGGCAACAGCAGCCTAAAAATCAGCCGAAAATGCTGTCCTTCCCTTAGCTAACCATTAGATTGTCTGGTTATTCTTTTCACTTCTCTTTGACTGTTCACTCATCATTAATTACATCATAATATTCTTTGATTTGTGTACTTATTATTATTATTTTACATTTAACAATTGTGTTATCAAGTGTTGTCGCCACTGAAAAATTTCAGCTGATTTCAGTATGATACCTAATATATTTTAGGTAAATTAATAGAAATGATCAAATATGGACACCATTTTTTTTTTTCTCAAACAGCCTTTTTGTCATGATCATGGAATTAATAATGTAAATTCTGATAGATAAAAACATTTTGAGATAGAAAAATTAATAGTGATGCATTTAAATTTATACAAACATATGATTAAATACATCCATAATATTAGACATTTATGTTATGGATAGTTAAAATGTGTTTTATAATATAAAGGAAAATTCTAAAAATTGCTAAAAGTTGAAACAAACTTTATAGTTTTTAAACAATTAATCAGAAATACAACAACTGGACAGAATTACAAGAATAAAATATGAATATGATCGATGTGCTATTGATTAATAGTTAGATCAGAATGAAATATGAGTAATTTATGGTAATACTTTGACGTTTAATGCATGAAGAAGACTGACTCAAACACTTAAATAATAATTTAATAATCAGAAACCTCTTTTTTTCTGTAGTATTGAAAGAATTCGAAAATTATATGGTTTCTATTAAGGACAGTACAAACAAAAAAAAAGCTGTTAAAATCGTTAATTTATTTACTTCATTTAAGATTTTGTGAAATATCAAGACCTTTTATTGTTTATTTGGTTTATTTAGTTTTGTTTTTATTTACTTTATCATTTGGTTGATATTGTATTTTATATTTTTGTATCTGTAACCCTGGCATTTTTTTATGTTTCTGTTTTGTAATTGTTGTTCAAGAATTAATAAATACATTTTTTTTAAAAATTAAAAAAACACTTAAATAATGAATGAATCTGTACAAAAGAATGGTGACATCATGGAACAGTGGCCTCTTATTCCCACAATAAAGAGGAAAATAAAAAGAGATGCTCTGTGACTGGCGAACATTATTCTTTAGTGATTGAAGCTCCCGGAGCCGCTGCGCAGTAGCGTCATCACGTCACCCCCGCCCACAGCGGGAACAAGAGCGTAAGCACCTAAGCCCCGCCCTTACAGGGGGGACACGATTGGCGTCATCAGAATGACTGGTGAGAGGGAGCGTCCGCAGAGGCCGCGGATTTGATTGACAGGAGATTAACGTCTATTCAACCAATGGCCATTTAGGATTCTGTTTTGTGGGCGTTATTTCCTGTACTGTTTTGCATGTCATTTTTTTTGTCTTCTAAATTGCTTGTGTATATGTTAGAAGGGAGACCGGAGACGAGGTACGTAAATTGTAATTATATTTAACTGTACATGTCATACACGTTACGTTTAGATTAACAATATGGCTACAGTGATTAAAATGGCTGGTTGGCATAGTGCAACCTCATATTAGACAGAAGTAAATCAATGAGTGTTAGCCTAAGCTGTGCTGCGGGATATTCTGCGTCTGTTGATGCGTGAAATGATCCAGATACACGCAAACATGAGTTCCTGTCTGCAGAAACGAACCAGGAAATCTTTATTTGTTCTAGTTGATGCATTTTTTACTGGTGAATTCACGCTAATGTTGACACCGAAGCTAATATAAGTCTCAACTTGTATTCAGCGGGAAGCAGTGGACTAATATTACTGCTTAATTGGTCTGCTTGCACTGTAACTTGACAGCAACTGTCAGCTAGATGGAATAAACTGACAGGATTACTTTTGCGAACTGTAATTTGCAGATGAATGGTGCAGTGTAGAGCACAATTCGCGCCAGCCGCACATTCAAAAGTTGTATTTCATCTCTGTAGGCAGTAACGGATTTAACGGACTTTACATCTCTTAATCCGGAGGGAACCCTAATGAAATGATGCGGCGTTCCCGCGCATGCAGTTCAAATTTATCCGCTGGATTTTAAGCTTCTGTCAGCTGCTGTGGATGAACCGGAGCCGGTGGCAGTCAGCTGGACATGGCCAGCTCACACCTGGCTGATCTGTCCCAGGCCTGGGAGAACTACATGGACTGCCGTGCACAGGGCGCAGATCTGCAGGTAAGCGCTAGTTACTAAGTAGACCAGAAACCGTTTTCATGACAAACTTTGTATGTGGGCTTGTAAAAGATTTGCTGGAAAGCTGGGGGGAAAAAAGCATTGAAGTGTTAAAGTAATGCAGTTTAAGCAGAGATGTGAAGTTTAAAAGCTAGGATGCACTAGACAGAAATTTCCGGTGGAATTTTTTATTTATTTATTTTTTTTTTTGAAAGCAACCATCTGTCCATTTTAAAGAAGCACTATGATGGTACAGCCTCATTCCATACCGTACGATATATCGTAAGAACTCGGTATACCGTTCAGCCATATTTTGAAGCGATTCCAACGATATCGTTTCTCTGTTATATTATCGTTATAGTTGTGGTATTGACTCTGACATTCTTTTATATTTAGAATGATTTTTATAACTTTATCGCTATCATTATAGTTATCGATTAACTATACTTATTAACTATAAGCACTTTAGATGCCACACACATCACCCCCCCCCCCCCCCCCCCCCCCGCCAATAACTATAGTACTGTTTATTTATTTGAATTATTCTAAAATATTTAAATCAAATTAAAAAAATGTATTTTAAAGGGTTAGTTCACCCAGAAATGCAATTTCTGTCATTAATTACTCACCCTCCTGTCGTTCCAAACCCGTAAAACCTTCATTCATCTTCAGAACGCAAATTAAGATATTTTTGATGAAATCCGAGAGGTATATGACTCATCCATAGACAGCAATATAATCAACACTTTCAAGGTCCAGAAAGGTACTAAAGATCTCGTTAAAACAGTCACGTGACTGCCGTGGTTCAACCTTAATGTTATGAAGCGACGAGAATACTTTTTGTGCGCAAAAACAAAACAAAAATAACGACTTTATTCATCAATATCTTCTCTTCTGTGTCATTCTCATACGTTGTTTACGTTCAGCGCTTTCAGGTTCTACATCAGAATGGCGACTCATTATTGGCCGGCTCCTGCATCAGCATCACACGCATGCGTTGTGCTGATCACGTGACCAGCTTTGGCCAATACCGAGCCGGCATTCGGACGAATGCCTTCACTGTGTTACTGCGTCACCTGTGTAAGGATAATGACAGAGAAGAGGTTGTTGAAGAAACTAATTATTTTTGTTTTGTTTTTGCACACAAAAAGTATTCTCGTCGCTTTATAACATTGAGGTTGAACCACTGCAGTTACGTCGACTATTTTAACGATGTCTTTAGTACCTTTCTGGACCTTGAAAGTGTTGATTATATTGCTGTCTATGGATGAGTCAAAAGCTGAAGCTTTTATCCAAAGAAACTTAAAAAACCCATGGTACTACAGTGGTTTGGTGTATATTTGTTGGTGCTGTCATAAGCTCTTTAACATCACACAGCATAAAACAATTTGCAAAAAGCATGTAGATATAAATACTTCCATAATAACTTCCAATACTTGCAGAGATATCCTTCTTAATCATATTTGCCTATGCGAATCTGTTGACAGCAGCTGTCATGGAGCGACGGCCAGGCCTATATCAGATTATGTTGACTGTCGGTTTGATTCTCCCTGTACTTTGCTAGTCTGGCGTCTGACGCGCAACTAGCTGTGAATTCATTTGGTTTTTATCATAAGATGTCCAAGCAAAGTGTCAGAAAATGATCCGACTAGACAATCTGAGTGACATCAGTGCATCAGTAGACTGCTTTTTTTATCATTCAATTCACATTTTCAATTCAATTCACATTTATTTGTATAGCGCTTTTCACAATACATATCGTTTCAAAGCAGCTTTACAGAGAATGCATGTCAACATTACAATTTAGAAAATGCAATTAGCTAATAATGTAATAATTTAGGCAATTTATTTACAGTCACTGTTAGCAATTTAATTGAAGGTAGAAGCAACGAGCTCCTGGAAAAATGAATTACATATTAACAATAATTAGGATCTATAGAAATTTGGCAATGTGCGTGTTGATCCAGATGTTGCATCTTCTGAAGTCCTCGCAGGAGTTGGCGCCGTCTCTTCAAAGGTGTTGGTCATCTGAGGTCTTCTTAAGAGGCTGGATCCAAACTGAAGATGATGTACTCTCATTCGTTTTGTGTTCTAAAACGCGGCCATATTGACCCGTCAAAGCCCTTCTGGGTGTTTGGGTGGAGTAGATTAAGTGGTTAAAAGCCTGTTGGCCTAATGCACTTTGTCAATTGGCTTATTTAGCTTTTTGAGATTGAACTGTGGAGGTGTTTCCTTACTGAACCCTGAACTTCAACATGAGGCATCCGAGGATGAGTTTTTATGTTCCGATGGTGGTTTTGGGTTATTAGTCAGTGATAGAGCCTGCCAGATAAAGACTGTATTCTTAAGAACTAGTTTCAGGTTTAAAGTATGTAAGTTCTGCAGTCTACCAACAGATAGTCCTGTCCAACACTATTTGTGCTTCATCAGACTGTAGGCCACTGTACAGGGTCTTCTTGTTTTGATATTGATGTAAGCGTGTGTTTCTGTTTACATGTGTTTGTGGTTGTGCGCTTTACACTTCAGTTTCCTGCTGTACGGTTTCACCAGATGTTCTTGTCGACGCTAAATGCTGACGCTGTACGACTAGTAAACATTGTGTAAAGATTGTCTCTCTCTTATGGAAGCTAGTTTCCACCACGAAAAAAAAAAAAAAAAAATGTAAAAGATAATTGAAGTTGCGAAACATGCATTTTGGTCTGGGACAGCCAGTAGGACAACGGAAAAGCGTGTGATTAGAGTAACGCATCCAGTTAATGGATGAACTTAAGCATTCAGTTTAACCTAAACATTTTACAAACCACATCTTCACTGCACACTCAACATGGTTCACATCTGAACTTTCACATCTAAAGGCTTGATCACACTAAGAGCATTTAAGCGTTGCTTTAAATCAGTTGAGGTTTGCGTGAGCTGTTTTTAAGATCAGATTTGATAAGTGTTGTTCACTGATAGGATGCTTGCCGGTCTCACTTCTTGTAGCTTTTCATGTCTAGTAGTGATGTTTTTACACTTCCGGAGAGAGTTTTCTTTTTAATTTTCCACAAGATTTGTTCTCTACACACTGAATTGATTGATTGTGGGTAAGTTAGTCGTTTAAAATGTTTCATTCTCATTTGTAGTGGTGCAACGGTTTTATGTGAACATCTAATGTTCCTGATGAAATAGAAGTGATTACTTGAGATCGTTGTATTCTCATGCAGCAAGTGCAGATGCAGTTGCTGAGTTTGTCGATGAAGATAAAATTAACTTTTATTGACAACAGTAACGTGCAAAAACATTTTAATAGGAAAAATGTAAATATTCTACTTTTATTAAATGTTTAGGGTTGGGGGTAGGTGTAGATGTTAATAAAACACAATTTGATAAGTAGCAAATTTAATTTACTGTTATTTATCCTGATATTTTGCATCACTTCCGGCCGTAGCTGTATCCCTTCTAGACACAACTGAATGCTGTCGTGTATACAAACGCTTACAGGATCAAATAAACGCTGAATTTTCAAAAGTATGTGAAGTTCGTGGCTCCGTTGTTGCAGTAAACTTGCACAACGCTCTTGAATTAATAATTTATAGATGCACGTCCCTGTTATTGCAGGGACATTGACTTTTTCACGCCTCTAAACATGATGTGGAACAAAACAAACTGTGTGTGATTGGTTGCGTTACATGTCAGTCAAACGTCCTCTTGGCCAATGAAAGCTGATATGGAGTCCAGACCTTCTGCCGTCAGTCTGAAGGTCTGGCTACGCAAGACTAATAATGAACTGAGCGACAGCTTCAGTGATCTTAAAAGGAGCGCTCTTTACTTGCTTTGTGTAATTCAGTCACAATCTGTAGAAGTTTTTGTTTTTCATGCGACTTTTCCTACTTTTAGGGAGTCAATAAGTGCTCTTCTGCTGCTATCTAGTGGTGATTTCATGTCTTTTTTTTTTTTTAAGTTTTGTTTGCCTATAAGTGTAGTTTTCCTTCATCTTTAAACTTTTAGTTTTACAAATCATCACATTAAAAAAAACAAAAAAAACATTAAAACTGGATAATATTTAGAGCTTTTAACTGCTGGAAAAAGTGTGAAGTCCTTGAAAAGTGCTTGAATTTCACTCTCAAAAGTTTGCATAAACCCTGAAATTAATAATGTAAAAGCATTCAAGTATTTCTGCCACAATACTATGGTTTCAGTAAGCGTTACTACATTAAATCTATGGTGATTTGTGGACTGGGAGCCTTAACTTGTTCGTTCATGGCACAGTGTTTCTTCTGGTTTCCATGTCAATGCTATTTGATCTGATATCTGTGGTCTAAAGCAGAGAATTCAGTGCTGAAATGAATAATTTGACTGTCTTCCACTAGATCTCGCAGTGATGTTATTAATTTTGCGGCGAATTCAAGCGGTTTCTCACTGGATCTCCCAGCGGTGTGTAGTAAGCAGTGTCACATGATCGAGATTTAGATTGTGAAATGTGAAAACGCTCCCCCTCCCTTAGTGGACTTAGATATCCTAGGTACAACCAGAAGTCCAGAGTTTTGTGATCTTAAAGGGTGTAAAGGATTGTAGGGTGATAGAAGATCAGTTAAGTACACAGGAGCTAAACTATAGCTAAATCTAAACTATATCTATTTCTGCATCAGAAATAGATAACATATTCCATAGCTTAGCAATGTTTCTGAGGTGGAAGAAGACTGTTTTTGTAACATGTGAAATATGATTTTCGAAGGACAAGTTGCTGTCTAATATAACACCCAGGTCTTTAACTGTGGAGGATGGAGTAACAGTACATCCTTCTAAATGCAGATTGTAGTCTGAGAGATTCTGTGTGCAGGTTTTTTGTCCAATAAGTAATACTTCAGTCTTATCTGAATTTAGTAGAAGAAAATTACTAGTCATCCAATGTTTTACTTCTTTAACACACTCTGTCAGATTGGATAATTTGGAGATTTCATCTGGTTGTGATTAAATATATAATTGAGTATCATCGGCATAGCAGTGGAAACTAATTCTATGTTTTCTTATAATATCACCAAGTGGCAGCATATATATTGAAAATAGCAGAGGGCCTAACACAGATCCTTGTGGCACTCCATAATTTACCGTTTTCTTAGATTTTTCCCCGTTTAAATAGACAAAATTGTGACGGTCTGATAAGTACGACCTAAACCACCTTAATACCAGTGTAATTTTGTAGTCGACCTAAGAGTATTTTATGATCTGTAGTATCAAACGCAGCACTGAGATCAAGTAACACTAGTATTGAGATACAGCCTTGGTCAGAAGCTAGAAGTAATTTGTAGTTTTAACGAGCGCAGTTTCTGTGCTATGATGAGACCTGAATCCTGATTGAAATTTTTCATAGATAGCGTTTTTTTGCAAGAAGGAGCACAATTGAGCAGATACAACTTTTTCTAGTATTTTAGACATAAATGGAAGATTTGAAATGGGTCTGTAATTTGCTAATACATTTGGATCTAATTGTGGTTTCTTAATGAGAGGCTTGATAATTGCTAGCTTGAACGGTCTTGGGACATGACCTAGAGATAAAGATGAGTTGATAATATTGAGAAGACGCTCTTCTGCTACAGGTAACAACTCTTTCAGTATGTTAGTGGGTATTGGATCTAATAAACATGTTGTTGGTTTAGACGCAATGATAAGTTGATATAGCTCTTCCTGTCCTATAGTTGTAAAGCACTGCAACTGTTCTTGATGGGCAGTAATTGAAGCGGAGTCATAAAATGCTGTCAAAGGTTGTACATTTACAATTGTATTTCTGATGCTTTCGATTTTCTCAGTAAAGAAATTCATAAAGTCATCACTACTAAACTGTAATGAAATGTTTTGTTCTGGTGATGTCTGTTTATTTGTTAATCTAGGCACTGTACTAAACAAGAACCTCGGATAGTTTTGGTTATTTTCTATGAGTTTGCGGAGATGCTCGGCCCTGGCTGCTTTTAGAGTCTTTCTATAACGGGATGAGCTGTCTTTCCACGCGATTCTGAAGACCTCTAAGCGAGTTTGTCTCCATTTGCGTTCTAGATTACGAGTTTCTCTCTTGATAGCGTGAGTAATACTGTTGTACCATGGTGCAGTATTTTTCTCTCTAACCTTTTTTAATCTCATGGGTGCAACAGTATCATTTGGTTTAAGCCATGTTTCAGTAGGCAAATTACATCAAGATTATTATCTGTGATCATTTCATTTTATTTATAATAACCGCCTTTGGTGTCAGTGATCTAATGTTCAGTAGCCCTAGCTTTAGAAATTGTTTTTGTTCAGTAATTTTGCAAGTTTCTGGATTGATCACGATAAGATTTTTTCTAGATCCTTTATTTTCATTGTTAAACCTCACTATTCGAAGGAATAGACACGGTTTCTATAGACTGTACTACACTCACATTTCTATCAATTAAGTGGGCAGAACACAGACTGTGATTTGAGGTTTGACTTACTAGTCATACTGTGCGAAGCGTCTTGGAGATGTTCTCCGACAGAAGATCAGCTCCGATTCTGCTGGGGTGCAGGCCATCAGCACGGAAGAGCCTAGGTCGCTCCCAGAAAAGATCCCAATTATTTATAAAGAGCAGCTTCTGTTCATTACACCAAGACATTAACCATTTATTTAAAGCAAATAATCTACTGAACCTTTCATGTCCACGTCGGTATATCAGAAGCGGTCCGGACACGATGATCCTCATCGCGGGTGATGTGGCTCGTACCGTCTCGATCAGGCTCGTCTGCCGCAGCCTAGTGTCATTCACCCCCGCATGCAGAACAACAGCTCCGATGCTCTCGGCACCACTCAGGATCGCGGGAACCTGCGCAGCGACATCAAGAACGTGAGTACCAGGAAAACAGTGACTGCGCACCTTACCTTTGGTACCTCGCGTCTTCCGCTGCCGAAGGACCCAAAGTCCCTGGTGTGACGGCGCCGGAGTGAACGAGGGCAGGGATGACCGCGTTCTGGGTGCTCGTGCAGAGAAACACACGTCGTAGAGGAAGCAGGAGTGTTAATATTGCACTGCAAACTTGGTGTGGTGAGCATCGACCTGGGATGTTTCCCGCGCTGTTCACCACTCCCATAGCTCGGCCTGCCACTCCAGTAGATCTCGGATCTGCTTCTCCATGGACTCCAGCTCCAGCTGCACCGCATGCAGCTTGAACGTGTCCTCACCTGCACTCAAAGTTTAGAGATACGACCGATACATTTGCCATTAGAGTAGATGAACAAATAATATTGTGAGTGAGAAGAGTACAAACGCTAGTGTGACCACGCCGCTATTGCTAACGGGCTAAAGCTAGTGGTGGATGTTCGGGAAGTCGGATAAAACTAGCGATATCAAGACAATCCGAGTGTTTTTATATAGAATAATGTCTGGGATGTGTTCACCCGCTGTAAAAGGAGAAATAATAGGTAATAAATGTGATTTTAAGAGAAAAAACAGGTATTTAGGAATCAACTTGACGGAGCTCTAACTCAAGCAGCAGCCTGCAACCACAAAGAACACCCTAGCAACCACACCAAAAACCTCTCTGGCCCTGTAGCAACCAAATAGAATGGTCACATCAATGCGGCCTCTAACAAAAGTTAGTCGCACTAGCAAAATGTGACCATTTAGTCGCAGTCTGTAGCCCTGTCACCCTTATGTTGTTGCAAAAAGTGATTTTAGGACACACAAAATGATCCAGATTGGAATGAATGGGTGGAGATTACAGGGATAATCTGATATTCTGACTGACCAATACTTTAGATCTTTTAATTTGGTAACATTTGTTAACATGACTTTTGGGAAGTTCACATGTCCTGTGGTGTGACTGGCAGTGAATCTCCACTAGCATCTCGGTTCATCAGAGTTAATCAGAAACATGAGTTCTTAATATTTGCATCAACTGATCGATCTCATCAGCTCTTTCTCTGAAACGGCACCAGTCAAATACAGCGCCAAAGGTTTTGAAGGTTGTGACTTGAGAGAATCATAAATTCAGTTTTTCTCAACCTGGTAGTGCATCTCTGATGCAACTGTCTTGCTCTACTCATGTTTTATGTGAATGCATTCTTAAAAGTGCTTCAGAAATCTGCCACAGGCATTTCTAAATCACATTTAGGCAATCGTTTTGGTTCAACATCCTGTGTTTCTGCTTTTGTAAATTCTAAACGTCTGTCCTCTCTGCTGACGCCCCACTTACTGCCAAATTGCACATTTTGCTTAGTGGACTAGTTAATTGACTCAACGCTTGAATAATTCATCTCTCTCTGGTGAGTCACATTTCTACCGCTGTCTTACTGGCTGTGATGTAATAGATGCACGTTGCATCATTTTTACTAGTCAACTAGCTGTCTAGAAAAGTCAGTTGCTTGTTGGTGGCTCAATGTTTACCTTATACTCTTCTTTATTGGCATTGATGGTTCCATGAATAAACTTTAACATCCATTAAACCTTTCCATTGTGCTTAAAAGCACAATGTGTAAGATTTTTGGATTGAAATATCCAAAAACTACTAGAACAGTGTTATATATTTTGTTGACTTATGTACTTGTATTATCCCAAATGTTTCCAAGAATGTTTAAATCCAGATAGATAAGCAATTTTAACCAGGACACGGGCCGTGTCTGTGCGTCGCCTATCAATGACATCATACCCGCATTACCCTCGATTTCTGGTTTTATTTTGTAGAAACCATGGAAACACCAAAGACGCTTAATACATATTATGTGTTTTATTAGACGGGTGAGCAACTGTTTAGATACATTCATCGACAGAAAACTAATCATGTTATATAGCTCAACACAGTAAGTCTTATTGTTTAAATCTCATTTTCTTGATTTACCGTGAGTACCATGTTTTACCATGACTAATATCAATCTAGCTTACTTCAGTGTGCAACAAGTGTCTCATAGCAGCCGCCGAGCAAACGCAGAGTAGCGCTATAACAACTTTCAACACAGAAATGTATCTAATATGATAAACAGTGTTGCGTTACCCCACATACGCTCAACCAGAAGAAGCGGAAGCAGCAATTGTGGCATAATAAAAGTTCCGCTGCTCTCGAGACGTGTGTCACGCTCGTCTCTCATTAGCAATCGCTCCAGCGGCCTCGTTCCACTCTCAAAAGTTTTCAGCCCCACCCTGCTTCAGACTACAGTAATGTTAATAAATCTTTAATACATTAGCTCATCCATGAACATAATTTTGAGTCTCGTCGAATTCTTTTCCACCGGCTGTAGATGTGAAGACAATGCCTCCCACGATTCCGCGAAATCAAGGCGTCATCAAGCAATGCCTTTGTTTTGAATAAGCGACCACTAGCGGTGAAAACTACATAGTGTGCCTTTAATAGGAATGGAATAAATAAATGTTCTTTAGGTTTTTAAAATGTTCTTCACATTATGAAAAAATGGTTCTGCTGGCATTGCTGTGGAAGATTTTATATAAGTATAAGATTTTTTGTTTTTGTTTGTGTGTCCGGCTTCAGCGGCTTTGCTGATAACTTGATCAGTTTCCACACTCCAAATGAACTCGGGGCATCTCAGATGTCTACATCATCAGCAAGTTTTTGAACACAAATTTGAGTTTACTTTATTTTAATGCATAGTTCCAAATATATTTGGCCATTACAAAATTGCTATATAAGGTAATGTCACACAGCTTACTTGTGGTCAGAATTTAGAGGAACCGATTGTGGTACGCTGCACCACGCTGTTTATACTGTACCCTCATACTGCACAACCCTTCCATGTAAACGTGCATGTACATGTCTGTTAGACAGGCGTTTGTTCTGAGTTGTTCTTACTTCTGCATTTTACCATCCTGGTTCCTGGAGTAATGTAGAACTCAAAATTCTCCTCATGAAGCTCATTGTAAAGGCAAAGACCAAATTAGATCAGTCACAATTATGACCGGAAAAAACATTACACATTACATATTCTGTTGGAACGGGGTCATACGGCAAACTAGCTGTCACCGTCACGCGGCACAAATGAACTGGATTTAGAAATGTATCAACCTTGAGAAGTAGATCCCCTTCAAAAGGACAATTTAGCCAACTTTACAGATCACTGAAACTGTACTGGGGTGGGGGAGATTTTTAACATTAAAGTAATTTAATCATAGCACTGCTATTGTTTTGCATTAATAAGTGTAGTTACTAGTAATTTTACGTTTATTTCTTGGGAATGCACATTTAACAGTAAAGCACTGAGCTTGAGTTGAGATGCAGATAAAATTGACTCTTATTAACAACAGTAACATGCAAAAAAAAAAAGTTTTTAAGGGAAAATGTAAATATTCTACTCTTATTAAATGCACCATTGTTCTTCTATAGTATCATACTGACAGTTTCAGTGATTATAAAAGGAGTGCTCTTTACTTGCTTTTTGTGTAATTCAGTTGCAATTTGAAGAAAAGTTGTTTTTCATGACACTTTGTGACTTTTCATATTTTATTTTATAATAGGGCTGTGCAATTAATCGTATTTTCGATTTAAATTTCGATTTTGGCTTCCAACGATTATAAAAACAAGATAATCGAGGGAAAACAATTACTGTACCGCTGCTGCATTCCGTTCAGCACAACTTCCTTTCCTTCACAGTGGTGCGCTTTTATTCCTCCCTAACCCAAACTTAACATCCAAATCAGCCGAATAAGAGAGGGATGTGCGCCTCGGAGCGGAACGCGCATAAGCAAAGGGCTTCAGATACGCGCCTAAACAGTCAAATAACCAACAAATGCCGTTTTGGTAAGTATCCTCGTAAATGCAGTCGGTTATGTCGTAAGTGTACACTGAGAAAGTGCGCATGTGTATTGTTGCCTTCATGTGCTATCAGAAATTTAATAATCACCACTTCTGAAGTCGTGATTACGAGCTCATCGCATTCATGTTGCGAAATGAAAGGGTGTTCATGTGCAATTTTTACCTAGGAAATTTAGAGACCTCGTGAAGGCAGCATAACAGTAGGCCTATGTTGGGTCCGTGCAGCTCTTAAAGGGACAGCGGCCAACATTAATGTTGTTTGTAATTAGTTTCTTTGTTCTTATTTAATTGTTGACTGTTTATTGTCTTCTGTATCTGTTTTGAGGACTTTTTACTTACATTAATTAACCTAGTATTAGTTTTTGCTGAAGTATTGATAACTCTGAAATTTCACTGACATTTAAAATTACTCATATCATGAAATAAGACTTTGATCCATATCACCCACCAATAATTGTGTTGAATATTTCAATATTGACCAAAATAATCGTGATTATGATTTTTGCCATAATTAAGCAGCCCTATTTTATAATAGTAATTTCATAATGTCTAAATATAAATTCAAAAGTTTGTGAAAAAGTGTGAAAAAGTATATATTAGGGAGTGGAAACGTCTAATAAGCCAATAAGTGCTCCTCTGCCGCCATCTACTGGTTATAGTGGTAATTTCATAAATTTTTTAATTTAAAATAGCTTAAAAGTGTCTTCCTGCCTCTTGAAACTTTTAGTTTTATAAATGTTGACAATTACGGAGCCCCGCACATGACATGCAAGGAAAAAAAATTAAATTGTGCGCACTATTTACTAATTCGTTCCCTCGATTTACTAAATCGTGCGTACGATTTACTAAAACGTGTGCACAATTTACTATTTTGTTCCCTCGATTTATAAATCATGTGCATAGTTTATAAATCGAGGGAACGAAATAGTAAATCGTGCACACGTTTTAGTAAATCGAGGGAACAAATTATTAAATTGTGCACACGATTTAGCCTACTATTTTTTTCCTGCATGCCATGTCTGAGGCTCCGTAGACAATCTTTGAAGGATGAACAAATAAAGTTTTGCTCATCACATTAAAAATAACATTTGAATTGGATAATATTTAGAGCTTTTAAGTGCTGGAAAAAAGTTTGAAACACTTCAAAGTCCTTGAAAAGTGCTTGAATTTCATTCTCAATTTAATCTTATTCCCGCCACAATACCATGGTTACAATTAGCGTTAAGGCCCATTCACAATAAGAATGATAACTATAAAGATAACGATAAAGATATAGTTTTAAAAATCGTTCTAAATATAAAAGAATAAAAGAATAGCACTGTCCACACCACAGCTATAACGATAACGATATAGAGAAACTGTATTGTTGGGATTATTTTCAGAACTAATTTTTTTTTAGCTGTTGAACGATAAAACACTAGCAGCCAATCAGAATCCATTCTAATTTAAGGGCTCGTGCATTTAAAATGGCAGACAACATTGCGGAGAAGTTAATCACCAAGGTCCAGAAAAATCCACCACTGTTTGACAAGTCAAACCCCCTTTTCAATGATACTTTAAAGAAAATAGATATATGGAAAACAATCGGTCATAACATCGAAATAAATGGTGAGAAGTATTAATGATGAGATCATTATGTCAGGCTAGCAAACAGTGTAACATAAAATTACCTCAGATATCCAGTGCTAGTTTCGACGACATTGTCTTGCTTCCTTTTAAGTTGCAGTGAAAAAGACTAGCCATTGTTTTTATTCCACTATATTGACTTTGTCAGGTAAATTCACTGTTAGATTAGATCGATTACACTAGCTATTCACTCGAAACATAGCATGAGGACATCTGCTGGTTAAAGCTGTGTAAATGCAACAAGAACAGCAAAAACATGTTGTACACACTTTGAAACCGCTATAACTATCGTTATAGTTATCTTTATAATTATCGTTCTTAGTGTGAACGGGCCTCTACACATTAAATCCTTTGAGAATGTTGGTGATTTGCGGACTGAAAAGCCTTCTATAACTTGTTTGTTCATGGCACAATGTTTCTCCACACCAGCGTTGTTTGATCTGATATGGTTTTTAACAGCGAATTCTGCACCAGATTTGAATGCTTCTCACTAGATTTTGCAGCGTTGTTATTAATTCTCCGGCGAATTCAAACGCTTTTCTCATTGGATCTCCCAGCGCTGTGTAGTAACAGTGTTCGCGTGCTCGAGATTGGCCCGTGAGTACCTGTTCTGAGCTTTCACAGCGCTGTCTATTATTGGTCCATGCTGTGCAGCTCAAACACATAGTGCAGTTTCGTTTTGCTTTTGTTTAGTTTGCCGCATCACCTATGCAACAGAAATGGCAGCTCTTATCTGTTGGCCAACATGATGGTTGCCCTAATGTGACCTATGTGATCTAACAAATTTTAGATGCACCAGCAGGAAAAAAGTTTGCAAAATGCGACCATTTGGTCACAGCCCTGGTTTGCATTTCACTGTTTTTATTCATTTTGAGGAATACTGAATCAGTTTTTGTGCAAGTGAGATGAATAAATGCATGCTCACATTTAGTCTAGAACTACAATAACCGTCATGTTTACACAGCACACACAACACCACTGCACCTTGTTATTGATTTCTCAGACAGAAGAGCTGTCAGTCAATAAATGGGAAAACAAAGTAACTATTTGAAATAGTATCTCAGATATTTTGTTGTAAATTTAAAAGTAATGCATTACTTTACTAGTTACTTGAAAAAGTAATCTGATTACGTATCTCGCGGTTTAACTTGGAATGTTTCTTTTAATCTAACCCTCAACATCAGATCGGTACAGTTTGAGTTATTGTACAAAACACTACAAGCAAAAAACGAGAACTGCTTTCCAGTAGCAGAAGGAAAATGACACTTCTGCAAACCCACTGAACGTATTCTGCAAACAACTCAATTAAACTGTACCTAAACTGTGTGACTTCCTGTGCAGCATGTATGTCTGAGCTATGGAAATGGGGTGAGAACGTGTTAATTAGATGCTGCTCAGTTTTTCTCCCAGGCGCAAAAAATGTGCATTTGCTTTCTTGAATGTCAAATGCAGTATGTGCAATGGAGCGTAGAAAATTACTGGTTACAGGTAGTTTTAATTGAAAACTAAAACTATTAATTAAAATAAAGCTGAAATAAAATCAAATATGAAAATTAGATGAAAAACTTAAATTAGAAATGTTGCCTTGGAAACTAACTGAAATAAAAAAAAAAGTAAAAAAGTGGAAGTATTGACAGTACACAATGACTGACTGAAACCAAAATTAAAATAAATTAAAGATAAATAGAAATGTTAAAAAGCTAATAAAAATATAAAAGCACATGGCAAAATAATAAAATAAAAATATGAAAATAAAAGAGAATTCAAAATATTAATAAATACTGGTTACAGGATAGTCTGACCTTCAGTTCTGGGGTGAAAAATAAAATATGCATTCTAAATAAAGCTGAATTACTTAAATTTACTTAATAGTAAATGCTCAACCAATGAAAAGGCTGCTAGAAGGTGTTCGAGTTTGGAATTATGATGTTGTTTGTTTGATTGAACTTGTTTTGAATAGTTTTAAATATCACTTACATTAGTTATGGTGGGATTATCATCTGTACAGTGATTAAAGGATTAGTTCATTATAGAATTAAAATTTCCTGATAATTTACTCACCCCCATGTCATCCAAGATGTTCATGTCTTTCTTTCTTCAGTGGAAAAGAAATGAAGGTTTTTGAGGAAAACATTCCAGGATTTTTCTCCATATAGTGGACTTCACTGGGGTTCAACGGGTTGAAGGTCCAAATGTCAGTTTCAGTGCAGCTTCAAACAGCTCTACATGATCCACTGGAATGTTTTCCTCAAAAACCTTAATTACTTTTAAACTGAAGAAAGACATGAACATCTTGGGTGACATGGGGGTGAGTAAATTATCAGGAAATTTTAATTCTAAAGTGGACTGATCCTTTAAAACCAGTAGGGCTGGGTATCGGGTAATTTTTTCGATACCGGTACCTTGACTTCGATACCGATTCCTGAACGATACTTTTTTTGATACCAATTTTAAAAAATTGGTTTTAACAAGATTACATTACCTTCTTTTTTTTTACAGACTCAGACTCATCTCCTGAGCCACTGCACAAAGGAATAAAAAAGGCTGCTTATAAATTAACAATTATTTTAAATTAAAGTTCTTATTTGGCTAAATTACATTTCCTTGGCTTTACTCTCTCTCTGTTAAGTTATTAAGCAATATCTCATGTAGTGTTTTCCTTTGTGATTTATATAATGACCACTAGGCGGTGCTCCAGGCACATGCTTTACTTGATTGGTTTTCTCTAAAGAGAAATACATTCAGTTAAAAACAAAAGTAAAAGAGTGACGCGCGTTCGTTACGTCTTGCCGTGAAATGAGAGTTCCGTGTCTTTATTAAAATCAACACAACACCCACAATTAATTGAAATGTTATTTTTTATTACTTGGCCCAACCTGTGGATCGTAAACATTATATATGCTTTTTCAGGAGACAGCGTTTGAAAATGTCCGCTCTGAGGGTGTGGTTGATGCTTGCACACAATGGCAGTGATACCCCTTTTCCACCAGAATTGTTCGCGTCCTGGAGCCAGAGCCTGTGCTCGTGCAGGCGAACTAGAGCCCGTCACGAACCGGTCGCGTGTTTCCATAGATTTGAGGAACGAGCGCTGATGTAACGCTGCTGTATGTTGTACCTACCTATAAAAAGTCTAAAAATATTGTTTGTGCAGGCAGTGCGGCACTTCTGTTTTGCTGTTCACAGTATCTGGAATGAGTAGTGAACCAGCTGCTCGCATAAACAGCCGGTACTCTCACACGTCCTTTTCGGAGATAAACTGAAAGCGAAACCGTTGAATCACTCGCTCTCTCGCACGCATAGTTTTATATATTTAGATATAAATAACAATGTAGTGCAACGTTATTACATTGCTCAACGAGAGCGACAGCATTTCTCTGCCCACTCTTTGGAGGTATCGAAATTTGGTACCGAATGACAAGACACTTTTCGATACCCAGCCCTAATCGCCAGCAAACTAGTTTTACTAGTGCCCAATTTTTTGCCTAGCGTTTGCAAACCCAAACAGAAGCAATTTAGATTCAACTTACAAAACACATCTTTACTTGCAATATGCATAAAGTGTATGCATTAATTAAATTTGATTATTCATAATGTGCTTCGATGCATGAGAAAGTTGTTTGAGAATCTAATATAATCTAATGTGTTTCCATTAATGTCATCACTGACATTATTGTAATCCTCTGATATCAGCGCTGCTGTTTTATTCATGTTTGGTTCACTCATGTGACTCTGTGACAAACAGAGCTGACAGGAAACACAACCCGTTCCTGTAAAACTGTGTTTTTTCCCCTGAGTATCCAGTGACACTTGATCAGTGTTTTTATTGAGAAGTCCAGCTCTTGGGTCACATGAACTTTGGGAAATTATGTTGTGACCTGGAAAACACTGTGACTGTAAATAAGACTGGAGCAGAACAGCAGAGTCTGAGTTATTGCCATCACAGGCTATGTTTAGAATACAGTAGCATATTTATTTTTCAGTATGTAGTATACATGTTGTGCACAGTATGTGACTTTTCTGTATGCATGTAATACAGTTATTTTAACAAAATAAGAAGGATCATGAAAATTGCATGTTATTTTTTATTTAGTACTGTCCTTAATAAACTATTTCACATAACAGTTGTTTACATGAAGTCCACAAGACAAAAAAACAGCTGAATTTATAAAAATGACCCCGTCCAAAAGTTTACATACCATTGATTCTTAATACTGTGTGTGGTTACCTGATGATCCACGACTATGTTTTTGTTTTGTGATTCTGAGATCCATCTTTTCACACTGAGGACAACTGAGGGACTCAGACACAAGTATTAGAAAAGGTTCAAACATTCACTGATGCTCCAGAAGGAAACACGACACATTAAGAGTCAGGGATGTAAACTTTTTGAATTGGATGAACAGAATAAATTGTACATTTTTTTTTGTCTTCTGGGAAACATGTAAGTATCTTTTGTAGCTTCCAAAGTACAGAACTAAATGAAAAAATATGTTCTTTAAACAAAATAAAAAAAATTTGCACATGAACTTCTTGTTAAAAGTTTTCACCCCTAACTTTTAACGCATCATGTTTCCTTCTGGAGCATCAGTGAATGTCTAAACCTTTTTAATAGTTGTGTTTGAGTCCCTCAGTCATCCTCAGTGTGAAAAGATGGATCTCAAAATCATATAGTCACTGCTGGAAAGGGTTCAAATTAGCAAAAAATGCTGGAAAACCAAAGAATCTGCAGGACCTGAAGGATTTTTCAGAAGAACAGAGCTCAGTTTAACTGCTCAGAACAAACAAGAGACTCATGAAGAACCATCACACAACAAAAAAATAGTCGTGGATCATCAGGTAACCACACACAGTATTAAGAATCAAGGGTATGTAAACTTTTTTATAAATTCAGCTATTTTTTTGTCTTGTGGACTTTATGTAAATAACTGTTATGTGAAATAGTTTATTAAGGACAGTACTAAATAAAAACTAACATGCAATTTTCATGATCCTTCTTATTTTGTTAAAATGATTCACATTTTTGCAGATTCTGCAAGGGGTATGTAAACTTTTGAGCTCAACTGTACATATGGCCTACTATAGGTGAAATGCAGTATCCTACAAATCAATTGATTTGACATTTCATTCAATCAGAATGCCAAAAATATATTTTTTACCCAAGAAATAAAAATGCAAAACAACAGTTTTTACAACAAATTTGATCACTTTAAAAGCAGCTTTACAGGAATAAACAGGAAAATAATGATTCAGTGATGCAAAGAATTCAATTCTGTTCAGTGTTTCAATGATTCAGTGATGCAAAGAACCCTGTTCAGTGTTGATTCAATCCAGTTCAATAACTGCGTAAAGTTATGGATTGAGTTCAATTTTTATATATATAATATATATATATATATATATATATATATATATATATATATATATATATATATATATATATATATACATGCAGCTCAATGTGAATTAAATGTGATGTGGTCATGTGATTTTGATGTGTTTGGAAAATTTAAGTAGACCTATAGACTTGAAACTGTTTGTTTTGTTGTCAGTGTTGACATAATTTTCCTGCTTCTCCATAGTGATTTGTCACATGACACTTATGGCTCAGGCGATTGATTGAAAGAACCTGTATGTGGAACAGAGTGACCATGAGTAAAGATGAAAGCATTACCAGTGAAAGTAAAAGATCCCTGTGCACAGAAGAACTTTGTAAACCCTGACCTGTTTGTTCAGTCAGATTGAACCTTGATCTGATTCGCTTTCTAAATCTACCATCTAGTTACAGTTACATCCTTCTTATCCTTCCTTTTTCACTGTCCTTCTGTTCATTATTTGTTTTCCTCTCTGTGTATCATCATCTTCATCTTCTGTTCGTCTCATTCCATCGGTCTCTTTCTCTCCTGTGTCCCGTGTGTCCAGTCCCTCGCTGTCCATTGAGCCCCTTACCATCATCTACAATCTGATGTTCAGATAGTGGGACCCTGATTTTCTGGTGAGTGTCTGAAGCCTGAAGAAGGTCATAACCTCTGTGACCTTCAATAACCCTGCCTTGAAACCTTTGATATTACTAACAAGTTGTATGGACACTAGATTAAAGTGTGTTTAGGGCTGATTGAGTTTGACCTTTTCAAATAGGATGATGTTTCTGGGCTGTGACTCGTATGCACTTGAATTATTTCCATGTGTAGGTTACGTGTGTAAATGCTGCTTCACATGAACTGTTATCATTTACATGCATGGAGCGTTTCAAAGTCCATCTCTGCATATGCTGCGAGTTTGGATTGCTTATAATGTTCATCTAGGAGCGCAACGTGTAACGCAAATCATTTATAAACCGCTGCCAACACAGGAGAATACATCAATATCTTTCTAAATATGCAAACTCTTTATCACGATTTCAAAATAAAAGTTTAATCCCTCACTTTGAGTTTGCGTGTTTAGATGTCCACATATTCTTGTTCAAGAAATTGCAGTGGCTGTAGCATTTCTATTCTAAAGATGTGGCCAAATATTAAAGATTAAAAGGGACCTGATATCACTTTTGCATGGTGTTTGGATATAAATGTGTGTTGGCAGTGTGTGTACACAACCACCCTATAATGATAAAAATCACCACTCCTTTTTTTTTTTTTGAATCCCCATAAATCATAAGCAGTGTCTTTGAACAAGCCGTTTCCAGATCCCTGGCAGTGTGACGTCACATTAGCCACAGGCCCCGCCCACAAATGTTGACAGACACTGCTGTTTTAACCCTGACCGAGTTCACAGCCAGTTGTACACAGTCCGCCATTACCGTACTGAAGAGAACGTCTCCCAAGCGTTTTAGGTGTTCTGTAGCTGGATGGATTAATCCACATAGCTCTCTCCATTTACTCCCTAAATCTGAGCCGCTGAAGACGAGGTGGATTCATTTTGTTTTCGAAGAAATTGCTCCCTCAACTCTACCGGAATTCATTTATGTCTGCGCTAATCATTTCACACCGGACTGCTTTGTGAACAAACGTCAATACAAAGGGACAATACAAAACATACAGTCTCCAGAGTGATACTGGATACGGCAGTAATAAAGGTGAGGGCACTTTATTACAGTTCATCGGATTTACGGATATAAAGTTTACCAGTATATTAAGCACCACCCGAAAAGGCATAATGTCTTTATATATTTGTTTACCGTTAGTAGTAACGAGTGTTTCTGTGTACTTCGCTGTGTATCTTGATGATAATGCAAGGGAGAGAGAGTTTATGGATAATATTTTAATGCACACTTGCACTGTTTTATTAAGCTCTTACAGTGATTTTCTAGAGTGAAAACAGATGCTTCCTATTTTGTTTTAAGTACAATAAACATTATAAATCTCATCGGTAAACAGGTTTGTACTAATATAGTGGATAAAAACAAGAAGACAATATAAGTTATAACCATAATTGAACTAAACTATACCTGTTCTATCTCCATACAGCATATATTCGCAGTTTCTGACTTTATAGTGCGTCCTGACTGAATCCTGACACCGGAGAATCAGCTCTTGAAGCTCCGCCCTCTAAGGCCCTCTTAGCAGCTCATTTGCATTTAAAGGGCACACACTGAAACGGTGTGTTTTTGCTCACGCCCAAAACGTGGCAATTTTAACATGCTGTAAAAAAATGATCTGTGGGGTATTTTGAGCTAAAACTTCACATACACACTCTCGGGACATCAGAGACCTATTTTACATCTTGTAAATGGGGGCATAATAGGTCCCCTTTAATTGGACATTTTAATTAAATGTTTGGCCAATATTAAACGACAATCATGCTGTGTAACAACAACAATCACCAGGCTGTTAACGCCCTCTGCAGGCATTGGTTATAATACGTAACGTACATAAGTTGATTGTTTTTTATTGTTTTTTACATTACGTATTTTAACAGCGTTGTTCAATAAAACCATATGATTACTTGCTTTTGATGCTTCATTTGAACCAAATATTATTGCCTCATTGTTATTATGTATGTATTTTAAATAATTTTAAAGGCTATTGTTCACTTAGTTCTATTTGTATTACCACAAAACAATTGACAGATTTATTTTATTTTATTTTATTGACCCATAAAATTACTAGTTTTAATACCACTATTATTATTATTATTATATTCATTATATATTTATGGTTAAAATATAAACCATGAGAAGTTATTGACAGATTTTTTGAGATTCATCCATTTTATTTATTCATCCATTTTATTTTATTTTATTTATGACCCTGAACCATACAATGACTAGTTTTATTACCACAAAACAATTACCTTCTTGATAGATTTTTTGAGATTCATCATTTTATTATTTTATTTTATTTTATTTTATTTTATTTTATTTTATTTTTTTATTTTATTTTATTTTATTTTATTTTATTTTATTTTATTTTATTTTATTTTATTTTATTTTATTTTATTATTTTATTTTATTATTTTATTTTATTATTTTATTTTATTTTATTTTATTTTATTTTATTTTATTATTTTTTACCCTGACCCATAAAATGACTGTGTCATGTTATTGGACATGTTTCGTGACATTCATCCATTTAGGTCAGGTAGTGTGTGAGTCATGTAGCTTTTTTAGATGAAGATGATATTGTGGGGCTGTTTGAGGTGACTTAACACTGAAACTAGGAAGTGATTTGTTTGTATAGAACTGTTAAAACTGCTCTAGTCTGTAGAAATCTGCAAAGGAAGGAAATTGACACACTGCCATAAACTCAAGGCATGATTTTACAGAAATTTTGATCTATGATTGATCATGTCCATCACAAAATCATCTGAATAATGCAGAGAACAGTACATCTGAGACAATTGCTGAGGTAAATACCATTTTTTTAATGCACATTTTTTCTTGTTTTTGGGATGAAAAATAACTTTGTTCCTGATTTTTTTTTTTTTTTTTTTTTTTTTTTTTTTTTTTCTCACCCTAAAGAGAGCAAAGCATGTCAGTCAGCCATTGTTGCCTGTTATTTTTTTTAAACATTTTTGGAAGCCGGTTTTGTCCATGTCAAAAGCTTTTGTAGAAGCTATGGATTAGTGAAGGGCACTCAACTGACTCTCACTGCAGCAGGTTCTGTGACGTGTGTGTGCTTGGAGTCTGACAGCTGGAGGATCAGTCAAAGCTGCTGTCGAGCCTGTGACGGCATTAACCCCCACGGTTACTAGTTAAAAAGGTCAGGTGGCTGTCTACAGATGGAAATCCTGGGAGGATCAGACATTCCTTGAGTTTAATTAATGTGTCTGCTTGTGATTTTTGATAGGTATTTTATAATTTAAATAATTAAAAAAATGACCCGTGACAAGTTCTTGACAGGTTTTGCGAAATTCACCCATTTAGGACAGATAATCTGTGGTTTGAGACGCAGCCACAGTCGTGTAACTTCTTTGATTGTTGCACTAGCAGCTGTAATATATTTCCCTGCGTCTGGCCTCTTACTCACTCGCTCATGTGAGTGGAAGTTGCTCCATGTAATGTGATTATTCCGTGTCTGTTCCAGTAAATGGAGGCTGGCAGGAGAAACAGAGACGTCTTTGGATTTTTTTGCGCGCCCACTGGCCGAGTGAATGGAGGGGAAGTCTTTATTGATTTAAAAACTGTCCAAAGACAATGTGTTTCTCATTTTCATACATTTGTGTAGAACATATCTACAAAGGACATATTTAAAACAAGTGTTTGATGCACTTATAAAGTTCATATTGCAAAGCTTCCTTGCCAGACCATTTTTGTGGCACTTGCTCAATTCAAGCAGCGCCTTTACTATTGTTCAAAGTTATGTATGTTTGATCAAACTCCTAACCAATAGTGTTAAACTAGTCTTGCACTCGTCCTGTGCTACAAACATGAATGCTTCCTGAAAACAATCTAGTTCATCAGTGCAATCTCTTTCATTACAGAAATGTTTGTTGTTTTCCTCTGATTTCAGGTCAGTCTTCAGTGCTTGGAGAGTTTTCTGTGCACGTTTCACTGTGTGAAACACCTCAGTGACCCAAGAGGAAAGGATGCGCTCAAATTCTGGTAAGCTTTAACATAATTATCCACATTACTATGTGTTTAAGTGTCTTTTCAGTTGACAAACTGCTTGCGTTTAAAGCAGTGGTTCTCATAGATTGGGGCGCACAGGTACTGTAGGTGGGGTGCGAGAGATCAGCAGAAAAAAGAAAACCACATTCAAGTGCGTGAATAGCGGTTGGCACTAGCTGCCTTTATAAAGCGGCACAAAACATTGACTTGTCACCATCTAAACAAAGCCTGACATAAAGTTCCTCGTCATAGAAATGCATCTCATCAGCGGACGGCATCACAAGCTGCTGTTGTGAACGTGCCGCTCGGCTGCCGTTTTTTCAGCAAGAAGACGTACAAGAGCTTGTGAGGCACTGTCAAAAGAGCTCACTTGTCAATAAATAAAATCGCATTTGTGATTGAAAATTAGTGTGTGACTGTTTTTTTTTTTTATATTTTATAAATATTTAATATTTATAACATATGATACAGTTAAGCAACATTACACGACCAAGAGTACAGTTTTCCTGTATATGCTGAATTAAAACATCACGATTTAAAAATGTAACACTGATTTCATACAACAGTTCAATAAACAGTTAAAAGTAGTTAAAATTAAATCACTTACATTTTAGATGCAATGTTGACAGTCCAGCCATGACTTCCTGTTCCACAGGAGTATAAACATGAGGAAACACAAAGGCCAAATTCCCTTAATCATTCATCACAATGAGAAAAACCAAAGAATATAGTTCTGATGTGCAGCAAAAGATTGTTGAGCTTCACAAAATAGAAAATGGCAGTAAGAAAAGCATTGAAAATCCCCATTTCCACTATCAGGGAATAATAATTAAGAAGTTCCAATCAACTAAAGATGTTACAAATCTGCCTGGAAGAGGACATGTGTCTAAATCGCCCTAATGTGCTGTGAGGAGGAAAGTTAGAGTGGCCAAAGACTCTCCAAGGATCACAGCTGGAGAATTGCAGAGATTAGTTGAGTCTTGAGTCTCAGAAAGCCTAAAAAAAATGATCAAACAGCACCTACATCCCCAACAAGTTGTTCGGGAGGGTTTCAAGAAAAATCCTCTGCTCTCATCCAGAAACAATCTCCAGCATATTCAGTTGTCAGACAAGACTGGACCTTCAAACGGGACCAGCTTCTATGGTCAGATGAAACTAAAACAAGAGCTTTTTGGCAGCAAACCCACCAGATGGGTTTGGTGCACACATGGATAAAAAGTACCCCATGCCCACGGTTAAATATACTGCTGGATCTTTAATGTTGTGGGCCTATTTTTCTGCTGGAGGTCCTGGACATCTTGTTCAGATACATGCTATCATGGATTCTATCAAATACCAACAGATAAAAATCAAAACCTGACCGCTTCTGCTAGAAATCCAATAATGGGCCGTGGTTGGATCTTCCATCAGGACAATGATCCAAAACAAACATCAAAACCAACACAAAAATTATCAAGGGTGCCAATAATTCTGACCACCACTGTGTATAATATAATATAATATAATATAATATAATATATATATATATATATATATACAGATTGTTTTATTTATTATCTATCTCATAACACTATTTAATGCAGTTGTAATTTTTTAGTGTAAATGATTTAATTTGACTGGTAACAGCCCTATAGTGTCTTATTATTCTAATTGAATTTATTGATCAGCGTAGAGCCCTGCCATTTCTTTTTTTTTTTTTTTTGATCACCACATCCCTTCAGGGCCTCAGTAGCTTATTTTTATGAGGTATTTTACGTACAATCAGATCACAGTTCTTGATTAGTGTATTTTGTGTAATTTATCTAAATGCCCGATTACAGATCCGGTCCGTTGAACCTTGTGGTGAAATCAACTCAGAATTATAGCAACCAGCATCTAGAGCTCATGTTAATTAGCATTGTGTTGAGAGAAGCTGATCGTTAAAAAGGCTTTCTTTGTCTGGCCGAGTGGCTACATGCCGTGCGCTCAATTAAGTGTGTTTTCTCAGCTCCTAATCTTTATCTCATGATCATGTGCGGTTCCTGGAACTTTAGACAGAGGAACTGGACAAAGCTACAGCTCGTTTGATGTGAATGCATAAACCCTCTCTTATAGCATGTGATTATTGCATATGAAACCCTTTGATCCTTTCAGAACTTTTATCTGCTTTGAGCGAGATAATAAAGTAATTAGTTTATTAAAGGAATAGTTCAAAAAGAAATTAAAAATGGCATGTATTATTCACTCTTATGTTGTTTCAAACTTCTGTATTTTTCATACATAAAGAAGATTTTTTTATCCGCTCCAAGCATATTGTCAAAGTGGAACAGGTAGATGCTGGTAAAATGGGACAGCATATCAAGTTATGAGTTTATTATTAACTTGCATAGCAGTAATAATGATAATAAAATGGGAGTGCAGTGCCATATATAATGTACATAGTATGGTGTATTTTCGTGTTTGTAGTGCAGTGTATTTATGTGTCACAAAATGTATTTCAGAATCAAATTCTTAGATTTTCATATTAGCATATGTTGCAAACAAACAAAAACAATACTTCAAATAAACTATATGAATATACTCATAATAAATCATAATTGCCGATTTTCCTTGAAATTGTAATTGCGATTATTAATTATGATAATCAAATTACACTGAATGATGTTTTGAATAGCTTTATAACATCGTTTGAAGAAACTGCATGCCATATTTTTATGTAAAAATAAAAAAACATTCTTCCTGAATATTTTTGTTTTGTTTTGTTTTGTTTTGTTTTGCTTTTCTATAGCATTAAGCCTCAAATGTCAGCTATACACTGGTTTGGTTTCTTCTTTGAATTAAAAAAATAAATAGATAAACATATGCATGTAGTAACACCACCTGGTGCCATTTTTCTGGTTGCATTCGCACCGCCATTAGGAACTCTGAAGTAATGTAAACTGTGCTTGTTGTTGTGACTTATTTTGACAGCGCTGAGAACAGCGTGCTGAGAACACAGTGCTTGCATCTTCATTAGTTTATCATCTGTTTAACAGTCCTTTTTAATACATTATTAGATAGAAATGTTATAAGTTACAAAGAAAGTAGACAGTATATGGAAAAAGTATTCGCTTTTGCCGTGTGGTTGATGCCCAATGTTGCTAGCTGAGCAGAAATACATAATCATGTTTCGCCTGGTCTGCTCAAAGTTGCGCTGGATTTTCTCCTTGGCGTAAGGTTGAGAGGTTCATCTGTTACTGTTTTCCATGTTTGTAGAGTTAGTTCGTGGAGTAAATATACAGGCTGTGTACACAGCTTTTTAAAAATGGTGCTGGTGTTTTGCGTTCGTTTGACCAATCAGCGTACACTTGCGTCACTGGTAGTTCCTTTTGTTCTGGGTTAGATCTTTTACACTCTGAAGAAGTCGTGATTCACCTCTCACAATGTAATATGCTCTAAACACACCCCTTAAGCACGCATATCCATGTAAGTGGATATTTTTTGTTGTAATCGCGCCTTTGAACTATTACGAAATCGTGGCATCAGTAATCGTTATCGCGATTAGAAATTTGATTAATTGTGCAGCTCTACTGTCTTCTATTGTCCCACTATGACAATATTACTTGGGAATAAGTAAATAAAATACTAAAGATAATTCTTAATTTTGCTTTTGACTACACATTAACACTATTAGAATAGCTACATTAGTCAACATCAGCTAACAATGAAAAATACTTCTAAAACATTTGTTTATCTTAGTTCAACATTTACGTATACACTATTAAAATACAAAAAGTTGTATCTGTTAATATTAATGGACCTGAGCTAACATGAACTTATTATGAATCCTTGTAATTTTATTAGCTAACGTTAACAAAGTGCAACAATTTAATTGCAAAATTGGAATTTCACATAAAACATTTGCAAATAAAGCAGCGTTTCCATCTTATGTGCTACAGAAAACAAAAACATCACTTCCTGGGAAACTGCCGCAAAATATCAGTAATGAAAACGGAAGTTGCTGCAATCGAGGAAGCTACTGTGGCTCTCTTTTCCTTAAATTAACATTGTGTTCTCTTCCGTTCCGTTCTCTTGCGCTTCTGGAAGGAAATTAAACCAAATCATTGTGATGACAGACTTTGGCTCAGGCATTTCAGAATAACGAAAACAATATTTGAGATGCTGTGCAATGAAACTGATCCACTGGTTAGTCCACTTATCCAATCAAATCCCCTGCTGAGGCAAAGTCACCTGAGTTTTTTGTTGCACTTTAAAAATAGGTGGATTAATGCATTAACCTAATAGTGAACCATTAACCTTATTGTAAAGTGTTACATTATCTAAATGGCATTGTATACCAAACCTATTCCAAAGCCGTATGACTTGCTTTCTTCTGTTGAACACAAACAAAGATATTTTGAAAAATGTGTTTGTTTTTTTTGTTTTTTGTCCATACAATGTCTTTTAAACCCCAACATTCTTCAAAATATCTTCTTTCATTTTCTATGTTCTGTTGGAGAGGGTTAAGTAATAGGATTGTTTCAGCATCTGACAAATGGCAGGTTCACCATCTAAGCTTTACTACTAAATCTAATTACTCCAAGTCACCCCCGGGTTTGACCAGAAGTTTGCTTCCCAGCCTGCCTCTGTGCGGCCATGTGACATCACATGCTTTCATGTGATGCACTGATCAACTCAAAATCTGGAAAGCTTCCATCTGAAATTCCAATTTAATGGAATTTACAGAGCAGGACAGAAAATTCAGTCATTAGTGAAGCATGGAGGCATGCGGACGCAGGCTTGACTCTTGCGGCTTAGTTTACTACGACCATGAGTGTAATATGTGGCTGAAACGCTGCGGACGATGGTGGAGATTTTGAGTTCCACTGCAGGCTGGTTATAGGAGGTAGGTCGGCTAGAATACTGTGTGTGTTTCTGGGTACTGTGGATTTAAAGAGGCGTGTCTTTAATGCACAATCGGGGTGTGTTTATGGTGGGTGTGGTAGAGCTGCTGTGATGTAAATCATTTTAAAATGACAAAATTGTGTATTTGAGTACTGTGTAACAGAGCATGTGTTTTTAGGGGTGGGTGGTATATATAAGGTATGAAAAAGTATGAAAAAAAAAAAAAAAAAGTGTGTATGGAAAAATATTTGTTTCCAGACTATTTCCCCTATTCAGTTTTCTAAAATAAAATAATTTCGTGATTGTTGCAAAACTGTTTGTCCTTTAATGTAAGCAAGTCTCTTTTGAACGTCACCAAACAAATGTGCATGTGCTATTCAAACCAGCAACAGATAAAGGTGCAAATGATTATTTAATTCAGACTGTACTTTGCTGTTTGGTGGTTGTGCAACATCAAACCATGATTACAGCATCAAACTGATGTGTCAGAGAAGTTTTTTTGGTTCCGAATTCAGTTTTGGTTCCGAACTGAATTCGGAACCAAAAATTATTCAGACACCTTGACCTGACCATGTTTGGCTTAAGTGTTATCTGACATAATTAAGATTAATTTTTTCTTTTTTTTTTAAAAAAAACTTAATTTCTTCACATAAACCCATTATAATATTTATATCATATTTACCTGTGGCCTTCCTACATGCAGGAAATATGCAGAAATTGTCAAAGTTGTCAAACACTTTACAGTCTTCACTGCATAAATGATATATTAAATATAGATTAATCCTTATCAAAGCTACAATTTTCTGTGTTACCTTTATTCTTTGATGAACATTAATGACAGACATCACAGCAACTGGTTTATTAGGCTTCTGTGACTTTAAGAGCTACCACTGCTGAACATGACGCGGATCTGATGCACATCTCATTCTCTCACAACTCTTTAAGTTCATTTAAGATGTTATTTAACTCATTTAAGACTGCTCTTATGAGGATACCCAACAAAATGGGCATTTTGTCATAACTGTGTGTTATTGTTTGTTTAAGCGTGAAAGACCCTTACTCTATAACCCTAATAAATAACCCTAACTCTTTCTGTGAACACGAGTCGAGATAGAAAGATATATATATATATATATATGGTCACGGTATGGATGTCGCGGTTCGGTTCATGCAGTATGACAACGAATGCAGGCGATCCACACTCCAATCCAGAAGGGGGCATGCTTTTTAGGCTAACCTATCAGGCTACAGCTTAGTGTTTTAACCGGGAAAGATGTCAGTAAAACAGTTTGTAAACAATGTCATGTAGTAGGCTATTATATTTACCTTAGAAAAGCCATTCAGTGTCCACAGCTTGTTAGTTCGCTAGAGAAATGAACTGTTTCGCTAAATAAATGCACTATTTTAGCCTATATATTAATTATATTTTACTTGTTAGTTAATGTAAGGCCTAAATAAATCTGTCATGAAAACAAGTTATGACAGCCACTGTGTAAATGATTATATTTCAACAACGAATTGGAGAAACAGTTTTTGCATTAACTTATGTTTCTCCAATTCGTTGTTGAAATATAATCATTTACACAGTGGCTGTCATAACTTGTTTATTTCTTGCCTTATGTGTAATTTACATGCTTACAATACATATATATTTTTTTATTATTATTTGAGTGTTGAGTATTATGTCTAAAAATAAATAGCAACTGAATTTATTTATTTGTGCTCTGTTGTTAATTGTAACCTTTAATAGGGCTCCCTAATAGATTACAGCATTAGCATAGAGAGATTTTTTTTTTTTTTCTTGTTAAGAAAATTTTACTTATAATTGAATAAATTTAAAGACAGAGACACAGTTGGTTCAGTAAAACGTTGTTTAATAAAAGAAAAAGAGAGAAAATTGTTTTTTCTCACTCTGCTGTACCGTACCGAACCGTGACTTCAAAACCGAGGTACGTACTGAACCGTCATATTTGTGTAAAAAAAAAAAAAAAAAAAAAAATATATATATATATATATATATATATATATATATGTACACACACATATATACATGTCAATGTCAATATTTATTGAGGTTGAATCAGTGTTTGGGAATTGTTACGCTTCTTGAGACTGTTTGTTCTACTGACTGTGGTAAAGTGAGACGGCTGAAATCCTGTCCAGTGGTTGATGTGGTGGATGGAATAACTGGTTGATGCGATACAGTACGCTTGGGTCCGTGTCTGATGACAGGATCTGCTGTCCGTGTCCATGAAGCCTAATCTTGTTGCATAACATCACTGTAGTTCCTGTCAGGCCTCACATAGTTGTACAGGGTTTTTCCTGGGTCAGAAATGGTCTGTTATTTTGCATTTACTCTCCAAGACTTCAGATACAGCACACCGTATTTAGTTCCCTCTATTGCTATGGTTATCACTGTCAGTCGGATTCAGCTGCACATTTAAATACGGTTGTAAATCCAGAAATTTTGCAATTTGTAGTTAATAGCATGAAAAAATATATATTATATACAGAAAGCGAGAAAAGTTCGCTGCCATTATAATCACGGAAGCTGTCAATTACTTCAGCGCGAGGTACAAAAAGCTACGCTCTTGCGGAAACTCCCGTTATGATCAGTGAAGCTGTTTACGCTGTGCAACGAATCTCTTATTGACATTGTGTTTATACTTTGTTGGTTATGATTAAAGGATTAATCAAACTCACGCCGTCTGTGATTGGCTACAAAGCTCAACACTGCAAAAACGCGTTGTAAATAGAAACCTTTGATGCTCCTCATAGAGCGTTCACAAAAAAATGCTTATATTTTCAGTACAGGAAAAACCCTATCCTAGTTTGTGTGCAAACCATAAATTACATTTCACTGATCGAGTTTTGAATGGTTAACTGGATTATTCAAATGATTGAGCAAAATTAGTGAGCTTCCTACATAGGCAGCATCTTAACAGTACTCCCGTTCAAAGGCTGTTGATAGACAGACTGCATAATTATGTGCAAATATAAAAAAAAAAAAAATTAAAAAAACAGTGGCAGATTTTCTTGTACCTAAATCCATTTATATATATTTTTTTTTTTTAAATGACTTTATGGAACATGAAACCGAGCAGTTTCACTTGGTTTATATTTCTTGTTCATTTGTACAAAAAGAGAACTTTGTAATGTATCTGAAACTAAAGCAAAGCTCTGAGATTATTTGAGCACCCGAGCAGGTGATTTACATGCATTCATGCTCTCGTTTTCTTTCCTCCATTAGCTCGGACATGAGTGGGGCCAGTAACACCCTGGCACGGGAGTTCCTGACAGATGTGCACCAGTTGTGTAGTGCGGTGGCCCAGCGGGCGGAGGATGAGGAAGAGAGTCACATGGTGGCTCTGGGAGAGTATCTGGTGCGTGGACGCGGATTCCTGCTCCTCAGCACCTTGGACTCTGTCATTGACCAGGTCGGTCAGAGAAGCTTGATTTTAATATATTTTTACTTGTACATTGACTGTCAAAAGTTTGGTATAATTAAGATTTTTTTTATGTTTTTGAAAGAGGTTTCTTCTGCTCACCAAGGCTGCATTTATTTGATCCAAAATACAGTAAAACAGTAATATTGTGAATGATTAATACAATTTAAAATAATTGATATATTCTAAAATGTAATTTATTCCTGAATTTTCAGCATCATTACTCCATTCTTCAGTGTCACATGATCCTTCAGAAATCATTCTAATATGCTGATTTGCTGCTCAATTATTATTGATGCTCAATTATTAATAATGTTTTTTTCTACTTAATATTTTTTTGTGGAAACTGTGATTATTTCAGGATTCTTTTTGATGAATAGAAAAGAACAGTATTTATTTAACATAGAAATCTTTTGTAACATTATGAATGTCTTTACTGTCACTTTTCAAATTTACAATTTACTGTCAATTTAATGCATCCTTGTTGAATATAAGTATGAATTTCTATTCCTTAAAAAAAGATTTTACTTACCCCAAAACTTTTGAATCATAATGTATCACTGTTTCCACAAAAATATGAAGCAGCACAACTGTTTTCAACATTGATAATAATCAGAAATGTTTCTTGAGCAGCAAATCAGCATATTAGAATGATTTCTGAAGGATCATGTGACACTAAGGGCTGGAGTAATGATGCTGAAAATTAAGGAATAAATTATATTTTAAAATATTTACAAATAGAAAACAGTTATTGTAAATTGTAATAATATTTTACAATATTACTGTTTTTACTGTATTATTCATCAAACAAATGCAGAAGATATTTCTTTTAAAAACAACTAAAAAAAATCACTAGTATTTGCAGTGACCAAGACATACACCTTAAAATGTATATTATATCATAAGACGTTCAGTGAGCTTTGTTGAATTGCCTCTGTATACATAAAAGTTTCATATAACACAAATGATGGTCTATGAAGCTTGACATTAGACCATTGTGTTCATTCATGCTGTTTTATCTTTTCTATCTATTTTATGGCCTGCTTGCAGGCTTAATGAATGGGCCCTGAGAATGTATTCTTGCTGTTTCTTTCTTGCTCTTTACTTGCAGACACGAGCAAATCTACTGGAAAATCATTGTTTTAGAGCAGTGAAGCCCTAAGTACAGACATCCATCTCTCTGTAGAGACACTGCGAGCGAGCAGCACATTATGACATAGCAAAACTAGAAGCAATGTTGCTTTGCATGCTTGAAATGCAGACAGCATTGTAATGGGCAGTGTTTGTTGCTTTATATTACAGTGTAAACCAGGGTTATTATGGTTAATAATTTTTCGTTACTTGAAGTAAAATAAACTTAAACTGAAATAAAATATAAGAAAACCTTAAACATATTTCAGCTAGTTGCCAAGGCAAGTTCAACTTGTTCTAAAATAACTACAACTAAAACTGAAATAAAAGTTTATTAGACTGTATAGTCATAATTTAAAAAAAAAAAAAAATGACAAAATCACATCAAAACTACTAAAACTTTAAAGTCCCCCTGTGGTGTTTATATGTCTGTGTGGTGTTTTTAATATGCTTCAAGACAAACCATGTGCAAATTCATAAGTCACTACCATTGCCAGTATTTTTTCCTTAAAACTGCAGTGAACCAAAGACAGTCTCAAAAACGTGGTTTGAAATCACTGGTGTTTCTGACGTCACAAACTACCTTTTAACCAATCACGTCAATGTGTGATCATCAACGAGTGGATCTCTGAGCTGGTGCGAGTAATTTGCATATTCATAGAACTACGTATACTAAATGAGGCAAGGGTGTGGAGTTACATTCAAGCTATTTTAAGGCATGAAGTTATTTTTTTAAGGAAAAATGTTTAAATATGTCATTTTGGTGATCAAAGATGAGTTTTAAGGGATAAAATTATTGACTACAGGGCGACTTTTTATTAAAATGAAAACAGAAAATATAAACTAAATCAAAATATTAATAAAAAAACTATAAAAGCGTCGTAATGATACTAAAATAACACTAATGTAGAGACATTTCTTAATATAAATATTCTATTTATTACCACAGTAAATAATTTCTACTCAGTCATCCCTCAGTTTACAGAAAATGCAAAAATGCACTTACAATAGAAGTAACAGAGCTAGTTTTCTTAAGAAATGTGAAATTTTTGTTTTTGCTTAAGCGCTTAACATTTAAATTGTCTTCGAATTTTTTAAAATGATGAATGAGTCAAAGTTATTATCTGTTAATCTATGAGCAGAATTTTTGGCATTATGTTGAAGAAAATGACAGGTATATTTGATCCCATGTTTTTCTTCAAGACCCTCTCTGCCACCCTCTCCTTCATTCTCTCTCTTTGAAGTGAGAGTTCTGATGAATCATGTCTGGAGTGGTTCTTACTCACAAGACACGGACCTTTTCTCTGAACTCGGCACTACTTAACTATCTCTCAACACAACATCAATCGCCTGTGTGTTTGCATAGTAGTGGGTCAATATGGCTCCCTAGCCACTTTGCTGATTACCTTATGAGTATGCTGCCAGATGCTTGTTTACCTGGGGTCACACAGTTCTGTGGCAGGCAGCCCCTTGTATTTGCTTTTAATTCACATGTGTCAGACTGCTTTCTCTTCTCCTTGTGAGGAATGCTTTCTTGCTGAGGGTGGAGCCAGTATTTAGAGGCTTGCTGTCATTCCTCATGTCCAACAAACCTGTATTTTACTGAAGCCATTGGAAGAAAACCTTCAGATACACTTTTTGTTGTCTGTAATTTGCACAGCGCTGGAGACTAGCTTGCCAAGAGAGGCTTGTTACTATGAAGCAGAAGTGAGAAAAGTAATCTGCTTCTAGGTGGCCATCAACACTAGGAGACTGTTTTTGATTGGATTTGCAGGGACAGAGTGGAAATTCTGTTTAAATCCAGAATTAACCTCTCAAACCTTTTACTTAGGAGTTGACCTGTCGGGAAGAGCTGCTTACACTCTTGCTGTCTCTGCTACCTCTGGTCTGGAAGATTCCCGTTCAGGAGGAAAAAGCCCCAGGTGAGAGTCACTATAAAGCTCTTTAATAATGCATAATATTAACAATCTTAATTTTGAGAATGCACTAGAGGTATACTGTAACCCACCTTGAATTAAATAATTATGTGTTAATATTAAGTGACATCCTGGCATTGCATTCATTTGGAAATTTGATATACTTCTCCATGATATGTTTTATAAAGCATATGATGGCAGTGATCTTGCAAGGACGCCATGAATTGTTAAGTAGCTGCCTGCATAAACAACAAGTGAAACCATGAGATGCCTTTAATTATGAAACAGTACAGTTAAAGGATGATGGAAAGGATAAGACTTTTCATTGAGCTTGAGACCTAAGGTATTTAGTGCAGGCATGCTAATCTTTTCTAGCAGCTGCTTTCCACATTGTTGAGTTATTAGTTCCCGCAATTGTGTTGTAAACCGACCTCTGGTGGTCATCATATAACCTAATGCAACCAGGTTATAAAACTGGTTGATGCTAGTTAAGACAATCATAAATAGAGTTTAAACCTCTTCATTTAATACTCTGCTTTTTTTTTTTTTTTTTTTTTATCTTAGATTTCACCCTGCCTTCACTACTGAAGGTGTTTCTATGCCAAGAGGGAAGGACCATCCCTCAGAAGGCAGGGCAGGATAGATGTGATGTGCAGAACTCTGGGAAGCGTTTATCTGGCTCCTGGAAGTCACGCCGTTCACGCAGAACAGCTCAGCGATACTCTGTAAGGGATGCACGCAAATCTCAGCTTTCCACGTCAGATTCTGAAGCCAACTCTGATGATAAAACCGCAAACACTGGGAGCAAGCATCGCAGATTCCACAGTTCGGCCATTCGTGTTAGTTGCCAGCTTCACCAGTCCAACAATCCATCACAACCAGCATTGCAACATCCCACTCCCGAAACCATGAGCACCATTGAGCCATCCCAACCTAACATGAGACTATTTGGATCTCACACACTGGATCCTAACATGCTAACAGACCCAACAACTCTCTCCATTTTCAACCGAATGGAGAACTCGCCTTTTGACCTTTGCCATGTTCTGCTTTCCCTTCTGGAAAAGGTCTGCAAATTTGACATGACCATCAATCATAACCCAGGCTTGGCAGTCAGTGTTGTTCCCACGCTCACAGAGATACTTACAGAGTTTGGTGACTGCTGTGGTCCCGGTGGTGGAGGTGGGATCGACGAGCTAGCTGGAGGCTGGACTGAGGAGCCAATTGCACTTGTTCAAAGAATGCTTTTACGCACCATTCTGCACTTGATGTTTGTAGATGTGGGTCAAAATGAGACACTGCCTGATAATTTGCGTCGAAGCTTGACTGACCTACTCAGAGCAACTTTAAAGATTCGTACCTGTTTAGAAAGGCAAGCCGACCCTTTTGCTCCAAGGCCAAAGAAGACTCTGCAAGAGATACAGGAAGATTTTTCCTTTTCAAGGTTCCGTCATCGGGCCTTGCTACTGCCAGAACTCTTGGAGGGTGTCCTACAGCTACTACTGGGCTGCTTACAAGCCTCTGCTTCCAACCCTTTCTTTTTCAGTCAGTCTCTTGAATTAGTTCATGAATTTGTGCAACACCGTGGCTTGGAGCTCTTCGAGGCAACAGCTCTGCGCCTTGAGGCCTTAGCAGAAGCTCGAGATTCAGAAGTCGGCAATGAGGCATCAGAGCGCCTTCGTTGCCTGATAGCCGATGTACTTAAGATAATCAATGCCGTCAAGAGGGCCAAGTCGGAGCAGCTACACCAATCTGTTTGTGCACGTCGTCGACACCGTCGCTGCGAATACTCCCACTTTTTGCACCATCATCGTGACCTCTCAGGACTGCCGGTTTCCGCTTTCAAGCAGGCATCCCGACGTAATCCTTTCGAGGAGGACTCCGAGGGTCATGACAGAGAAGTGCGGTACCCTGAACGCTGTTGTTGCCTTGCGGCTTGCGCCCACCAGTGTTTGCGTCTTTTTCAACGCCTCTCACCCTCAGGTCCTGCCGTATTGCAGGTGCTGGCAGGAGTGCAAGCTGTTGGCATCTGTTGCTGCATGGATCCAAGGTCCGTAATAGGACCCATGCTCCAAGCATTTCAGGCTCCAGGACTGCGGAGCTACCAATCCCATGTTTTGAGTGTCCTTAGTAGACTTGTCTTAGAACAGCTTGGTGGTGGGCAGCCCTCTGAAAAGGCCAAGCTTGCCTCCTGCAACATCTGCACTTTGGATAGCAGCCTGTTAACTGGGCTTGATGAGACTCTACAGGGCTATGGACCTAGGAAGGAATTGAACTTATCCACATCCCTATCTCCATCTTATCGTTTCCAAGGTATCCTGCCCAGTGGAGGAGCTGAAGACATGCTATGGAAGTGGGATGCTTTAGAGGCCTATCAGGAGCTTGTGTTTGGGGAAGACCGGCATTTAAGTCAACAGATTGCCAGTCATATATGCCAGCTGACTTTGCGGGGCAATGCAGTAGTGCAGTGGCAACTCTACACTCATATTTTTAACCCTGTGCTACAGCGAGGTGTGGAACTTAGCCATCATGCCCAGCAACTTGGTGTGTCAACTACTTGTAGCCAGGTCTGCAGCTACCATACCCATTGCCTCCCAGTTGAGGTACTGCTGGTTTATCTTCAGACTCTGCCTGCTCTGCTAAAGTCAAGGTATGGCTGTATTTCCTCTTTCTTTTTCTTTCTCTTATTCACTGTTGTTTAGGTTCTTTAAATCAGCCTTTAAAATAAACTGATTCCAATGTGTTTACTGAATGTATAACTTCTCATGTTGTGTTCCAACTCAGCCGGGTGGTACGCGACCTGTTCCTGAGTTGTAATGGGCTGAACCAGGTCACAGAGTTAATCTACTTGGACTGCACTCGTCCGTGGGTGCTAAAAGTGTTTGAGACTCTTATCTTGAATGCGTGGCACCATCACACAGAATCTGCCGTGCATGAGCTAGAAAGAGCAGAAGCACAGGAGAGGGAAGCTGTCCTTGGACTTTTCGAGGAACTGAGTTCACGTGGGACTGGTGACGGCCCCCAGAGCCTCACTAAGTTTTACGAAGGCTTGAAAGAGGCATGCCCTCATCCAAAGGGCAAAAGTGGAACAGGTGCATTTTCTGCAGTAGGACATAACCGGGGTGAGGCACATTTGAACACGATCAACCTTTTTCTGTGCGTCGCCTTCCTATGCGTGAGCAAGGAGGCAGACTCCGACAGAGACTCTGCGAATGACTCTGAAGACACTTCAGGATATGATAGTACAGCTAGTGAACCATTGGGTGGGCGCCTACCTTGCCTTTCCCCAGACAATGTGGCTCTTCCCTCTAAAGAGCAGGTAAAGAGGGCTGCCGATGTTTGGTCAGTATGCCGTTGGGTGTACATGGCAAGTCCAGTGTTCCAGAGGCAGTTCTTCAGACTGGGAGGTCTAGATGTCTGTTCACGTCTAATGACGATGGTCATCCAGAAACTCACATCTAAAAGCAAAGACTGCAAACTTAAGAAAAAGAGGGAGAGTAAAGGCAAAAGCAGTCCATCTCAAGTAGACTCTCCCACTCAAGCTCCTACAGGGCAATTTGACAATATACCAACAACTGCAGGTACAGCGGAAAGTCAACAACATGAACTAAGTGACACTCTCAGCCCCTCTCAGGTCGAAAGCAAGTTAAGTGACCCAACACACAGGCTTGAAGAGGAATGGCCGCTCCAGAGTATTCGACTGCTGGAGGCTCTTTTGGCTATCTGCCTCCACAGTGCCAATTCAGCCCTACAGAGACTTGAACCAGACCTTTCCTTTCAGGTACAGTAGACATGCATACTAGCTCTGTTTCAAACCCTAGTGAGCTGACTAATAAGGGGCCGTTCACACAGTTAAACATGAGAATGAGTCATATGTGCACAACTTGCTTGGGAGACTCGACAGTTGATTTCAGAAGTGTGATGTTAACATGTTGCTAAGCTAACAACTTAATACCTTAAAGCCCAAAGTAGACTTCAGCTTTGATGTGAATTCCTAGTGTATTCATACAGCTGAATACAGAGCCTTTAAATGTATGCTCCATTTGATATGTGCATGAACACAAGCACTCAACACAGTTTCATACTTGTCCAGTGCCTGCGCTATTTCTCTCCAGAAGTTATCACCGATAAATAATGTCTTGTTTAAACTGCAGCGGTTACATTAGACTTTCTCATTGTCCGTCATTTTGACAGGCTATGTCGTAAAAATTCTGTCATAATCTATTATTACCTGTAATTTTCATATTTATGGATAATGCGACATTTAATAGCTTTTGTTTTTTATTTAAGTTTCCATTTTTAATCATGATGCTAAATATAGGTGTAAATGGGGCCTAAAACGTTTTGAGCTTGTCCACTTTCAGCCACTTCAGGTAGTTGACCGGATTGCAACATTATGAGAAGCGTGCTAGCCAGACGGGATTTAAACTTTGTCGGCTGAAGAGCCAAGTTTGGTTTGTAGACGAATAACGTACCAAGCACAGTGTTCTCTCACCATTCCTGATCTCTAACACATACTCTCAGCGTTCGGCCTTGCAGGTGTCAGAGCAGAAACGAAAGCTGATGCTCTCCCTATGCTTTTCCGTCTTCTCCGGATATGTTCATATGTAAATTGCATGTGCTTATTTTATCCATTTGATTGAAAGATCTGAAAAGCCCATACATTTACCCACCCATAGACCCTGCACTCGAAGAAATCAGGACTGAAGTGTTTGAAAGTGGACAAAAGAAATGGATTAAAACTTTAGGTGTAAACGGGTGTCTCTCTCGTCTACTTGTGATCCAATTGACCAAAACACATATCAGATGTAAACAGGGTCTGTTGTATGCTTAAAAACTAAAAAGTACTAATAAGCATAAAAATCTATTCAAAATTCAGGCACCGTAGTCAGATTTATTATATTGAACAATATCCAAAACATCATGATTTTTCACTGAGCTCATTGCACTGTGTTCTGCAATTTTTACCTTCTTTATAAGGTATAAATGTGATGTTGCATCAGGATTGTGTCTTAATGCCTTAAAATACAGGTACTATCATGTATGCAAACTAGGTTTTGGATAAGAGCTATTTATTGACATTTTTAAGTAAGTGATTATATCTTTTATTCTCTATGAGTGTAATTTTTCCGTGCTCTATCCCATAGCTGCAGTCTGTGGATGAGACCCTGTGTGAGGTCCGGGATCTGCTCTCTCGATCTGGAGTTGTGAATTCTGAACTGGCAGTTCCTCTGTTTGATTCCTTACTACGTGTGGCACTGGCTGAGATGTTCTGCAGTCCAGATGTCATTGAGGAGAAACCTGACAAGGTAATTTGGTTGCTTGTTTAATAGGGTTGTGGCGAGACGGTTAGCTCACGAGATGAGACAAGATTTTTACAGTATTTTTAAGAAAATCTTGATGAAATACATGACTAGAAAAATAGTCTGCAGGTGCATTTGAAATGTTTTAACTAATCATCTTGTAATCAGTGTCATTTCAGTTCTACTTTCTGAGTTTGAATTATCATATGCAGTAAAAGACAACAATACTCAAGCACTGTAAAAGGTTTTGCCACAAACTCAACTGACTGTCTTCTCTCCTGTATGATTTCATATGAGTCTCTTCAGACCTTACTGTAAATGATTTATGAGCTTCTACAACTCTTGACCTCCTAACTGAACTCCTTTCCACAAATTGATCACAGAAATAAAAATGTATAAATAAAAATTTATAAATAAGTTTTCTCTTAGTCTTAAGTGCAAACAACAAGTGCAACCATAATTAAAGTACTCTCTCAATTTTCAAAGTGCAAATAGAGACCCAATTTTTCTTCAAGCATGATACAGAAGAAACTACACAGCCCAGCCTAAGACAGCTTTCATATTGGGAGATATTTGCATGCATCAGGGAGCTGCTTTCAAAATGCGGGGTATTGAAATCGTGTTTGAATGTGCGTTCGTGTTTTACTTTCTCTTTTGATTTTGCGATCGCTTGGATAGGGAGCGGTGGTGCTGAGCGCACATTCTACAAGATGAGACATTTATCAGATGCTTAGGCTCTGTGCAACGAATCCTCCGCCATGGTCTTGTCAGTCATCTCGTCACTTACTCTCGTCACATGATCAGTGAACCCTGATTCTTGCTGCACTACGTACTACTCTGCAGCCCGTGTTGGATGAGCTGGATGGGATTGAAGCGACCGTTATCCAACTGAATTAAACCGTGGAGGCGTAATGTAAACGTAGCGGTTGCCTATTCTATCCTAATTTCACCCTCACGCTCCATCGTGGCAATATCGCAAAACAGCTTTTTACCTCGATGAGAAATCTTGTTACATTTTAATCTCGTGGCACGAGATCACATCACACCCCTATTGTTTAATAAATCTGTATTGTCCCTGTCAGAGGTATGCCGTGGTGAAGGGCATACGTGTTCCCATCCTGTACAGCCATGCTGCTTGTTTTGGTGACTCAGGTTTGAGTCTGGCCTTCATCACATTGCCCAATCTTTTCCTTTCACTGTCTGTAACTTATGAAAGTAGTGATATCCCTAAAATAAAATTACTTTTGGTGACTAAATACAAAATCTGTAAATGCCATTTCAGTTATTTTTATTTGTATGCCTGTAAAAAAAAAAAATCTTTCTGATTTCTCAAAATTTATATAATTGGCCTCAGTAAATCCTCTCAATTGCATGGTCTTAAAGATTAAGGGATTTTTTTTTTCAACAGTTTTGTCTGTAGTGAAACACATCACCGAAGTAAAACTTTTTAGACTTAAAACTCATTTAGACTTCAGAAAGATTTGTTTTTTAATAAGTAAATCCACTTTCTGAAATAAAATGACCCTTGGCCAAACATAAACGGATAAGGAGCCTTTTTGTGATTGAGAACCGTGGGGCACACAGGGGCTATATTTTATGTGAAAATGGTCAGCTGATGTGGTCCTGTGACCAAAATCATATTTTCTTTTCTTTCTTTTTTTTTTTTTTACCAGCTTTCTGAAATCTCAAACTTGTCTCTTTAACAAAGACAACACCAGAAGCAATGTTATAAGGATTGTTTACTTTATTACTTTATTCTGAAAAGAGCTCATTTTCTAGAAGGTAAGAGTCTGCTGCGCTGCCTGATTTGCTTTAATCTGTTTCACTACTGTTTTTTAATTTCTGATATTTAAAGATGCACTGGAGGGAAATGAAAGCACTAAATTTTAGAAGTGGTTACTTTGTGTGTGTTTGTGTAGGAGAGAGTTATTTTGGACTTTTCTTGCTAACTTTGATGCTTGAACACACAGTCCTTTTATTTATTTATTTACCAACCAGATAGTGGCCTTCTAAATGTCTAAAGTTTTTATTACCGAATGTTAAATTGTGTCTTTGCAGTGGTTTGCAATATTAGGATGACACGTGAGGGGTATCATTGCGATGCAGTGTTTTGAATAGATTTGCATACAAAGTTTCACTAATGAGCCAAAAAAACTGGCTCATTCTTAAATCAAAAACCATCTTCAGTTCTTCTGTCATCTGCTTTACATAGTGCTTCAGAAAAACCATGCTGAAAGTGCTAATGAAGTGATAAAACAGGCAGTATCTCAGCAAAGGCTTTGAATGTCCTCACAAAACTTGAATGCCACAATTACCTGATAATGTCACATATTTGGTTACCTACTATACTTGGTTCCTAAATTTGGCACTACCTTTTGATTTAAAAATTGTGTATTTATTTATTTATTATTATTTTTTTTTAAGTGTAATCATATTAATAAATTATTAGTAATTATTACATATTGTATTTATTATTAAATATTTTATTATATTATATAATCATGTTTAATCTGTTTTTAATTTAATTATTTATTAATTAATTTATATTTATACTATTTTTGTATTATCCATCCCTCCATTTAGTAGTAATAATGAAGTATACATTTTAATACTTATATTAACATATTTTTATATTTTATATTATAATTTAGTTTAATCTATTTTATTGTAATTATTTCTTATTTTCAATTTATATTATTTTATATTACCCTTCCCTCCATCTAGTAATTACAGTAATAATAATAATTTTATATATATATATATATATATATATATATATATATATATTTATTTATTTATTTATGAACAAAATGTTGTATTTTATAATAATGTTGAATCTATTTTAGTTATTAATTCATTTATATAATTCATTTATATATATATAATTGATCTCTCCATCTAGTAATGATCTTTCTCTCCCTCTCCGTGCAGAAGTCTCCGGTCAGCGGGGAGGCGGCACCTCCAGCAGGTGATCTGTCTGAGGAGGTGGATGAAGCTCAGGTGAGTGGCGTTACACCCTTGGGAGAAGAGGAAGGCTATGACGCAGACAGTGAAAGTAACCCTGAAGACTCCACCCGTCAGGAGGAAGGTAGTACCGCCCCCTTCATACTTACATGATAGTCTGCATTGTGCTGGTCATTTGTGTCAAACTGACAAGATGTCACTTGTATTTGACTGTAAACTGTAAATGTGCTAGAGAGGAGTGTAAGTACAATATTATTTAGAGCCAAAAGTATCTTGCATGTGTAGTTTTGTAGGCTGTAAAGACATTACTTTATGAACATGAAAAATAGTTAACATCACAGTTAGCAAGGCTGAGAAGTCCTTAGTCACTGATAGCAGGAGAAATTTCTTTGCGAAGGATCTGGAATGCGGTAGCCGGTCTCAGCCGGTTAGCATCAGGTAGGCTGAGTGAACGTCTGGTCAAGCGGTATGTGATCCTGTTCCCCAGTCACATGTAGTGTTGTTGGCTCTCTCGCCCTGAGAATGGTGTCATTGTTTTCTTCGGCTATGATGTAAGAAGCCGTGTTGAGCTGTGTCTTGTGACTGCAGCTTTTGACCGATCATTACACAGATCCGTGCATGATTTTGTAAGTTCACTCACCTTCCCATAAGGGCATGTACTTGATATAATTTAGAAAGAAGGGAATTGAAGACAAAGCTTGAAATGTGTGAGTTTGTAGTGTGTGTGTGTGTGTGTGTGTGTGTGTGTGTGAGAGAGAGAGAAAGTGGAAGTGAACTGAATGTGGTCTAGGTACTTGAGTTTGGTTTTAGCTTCTCAACTTTTCTGTTAAGGAAGACATATTTTAGACATCTATCTATCTATCTATCTATCTATCTATCTATCTATCTATCTATCTATCTATCTGTCTCTCTATCTATCTATCTATCTATCTATCTATCTATCTATCTATCTATCCATCTGTTGTTCAATCTCTATCTGTCTATCTGTTTATATGTCTGTAAATCCATCCATTCATTTGTGTGTCGTTTAATCTATCTATCTGTCTATCTATCTGATAGGCTGTATATCGGTCTATCTATTTATCTGTTTGTCTGTCCATCCATCCATCCATCCATCCATCATTGTCTATCATTTTATTTATCTATGTATCTATTTATCTATCGTTCTATCTCTCTATCTATTGTTCTATCTATCATTCTATCTATCTTTCTATCTGTTTATATGTCTGTAAATCCATCCATCCATTTGTCTATCTGTCAAGGTCAATCTGTCCATCCATCCATCCATTGTTGTTAGTCGTGTTATCTGTCCGCCTGTCTGTCCGTCCTTTTATCTATCTATCTATCTATCTATCTATCTATCTATCTATCTATCTATCTATCTATCTATCTACCTGTCCATCCATCCGTCGTTGTGTGTCATTTTATCTATCTGTCTGTCTTTCTGTATATCTGTCTATCTATGTATGTGTGTGAATGTCTGTGAGGGACGCTCTGTGTGTGTGTGTGTGTGTGTGTGTGTGTGTGTGTGTGTGTGTTTGAGGCAGAACTTCATTAATAAAAAGCACCCAGAGCTTGCGTAGTAGTTGCAGGGGAGTTCACAGCTAAATCATGAGGGTTCTCCAGTGTGTGGCACCTCCATCAGCTTAATTCATCTTTACTGTGCTAGAGCTCTGAGCGCGCTGTGAGCTGCCTCTGGTACACGCAGTACTTGTTCTTCAGCTACAAACACTCTTGCACCACCACCATTTATTATTTTATTATTGCTGCGTTGTTTGTAGTCAGTGTTCTGTCTTTTCTTGCTGTGACAGGGATAAAGGTGGAGGCTGGAGTCTCGTTGGGGGAATGTACGTTGGGAATCGCAGGAGTGCCTCAGGGCTCCGTCCGCGGCCGTCTGCTGTTTCCGGAGATCTGCTTGATGGAGCTGCAGCTGTTAGCCAGTGGCTCTCCAGACCTGGAGGTTTTGGACCACGTGTTGCAGAGCCTGTCAGGAGCCGTGAAAGGCCACCACAACAATGCAGCGCTGCTCTACCAGCAGGTCAGACTTTTATCTGATGCCAAACTGATTTATTTATGTATGCGAGATATTGATGTTACACAGTGACATATCTTATTCCAGAACTTACCTTTGTTTGATAGAAAGTTTTTTGTTCTAAGTAACTAGTTGAAAGAGTATACTTGAAACCAAAGACAACACCTACGAACCTATGTAGCAGGAACAAAGTGACCTTTTGCAAACCTTTTAGCAATTGTAGATTTTTTTTTGTTATTTTGGATGTAAAAGCTTTGCAGCTGCATTTTTGACAATTCTTCAGGATTTATGATGGAGAAATATTTACAGGATTTGTTTAGAATTTGAGATTTAATTTATTTTCACTTCATCCCATTGTCAATAATGATTTTCCAAGGAGTGAAACTCGCTGTCAAAATATTGATATGTTTGAATACTCTGACCAGCTGGATTAAATCATCTTTACTGTATTTATGAAGAAATGTGATCCATCATGCTCTTTTTCTCTTGTCAGGGTGGTGTGAAAGCCATTCTCACTGGATTTCAGAACATTCTCAGCCAATCAGATGCCTCCTATAAAGGTTTATATTTCTTTCAAACTTCAACTATGCATATTTCTCCAAATTCTCCAAATTTTTGTTGTGACCATTCTAATCTTAAACATTATTATAATTGCTCCATGGCCTGTTGTACACTTCAGAGAGCCAGACAATACTGATGGAGCTGCTCGTTGCCATGGTGAGTGACAGTATCACAGCGGAGGAACTCGCCCTGTTGACCCGCCTCTTCCTGGAAAAGACTCCGCCCACTGTAAGTGCTATGTACCTTCTTTTTTTGATTGCCAGTCCTTTACTTCTGGACACCTCTTTTCCTATTGTCTCACATCTATAACACCCTAATTTATATTTTATGCAGTTTCTACATACTGTAGGTTAAAGATGCAGAACACATTGATGCTTTGCTGAGGATTGCTCTCCAATAATGTATGTGTGTATGTGTCCTAAGGATCTACAAAACTACATAGTTTCAAAATCGGCTGGTCAGTGGGTTGTCAGACTGACTAATGACTAGTGCATCATACTGAATCCTTGAATAATTTCAAATCTGTTTTTCCTTGCTATCAAGGTCACACTGTGTGTGCACTGTGAGCGATGCATCATTGTACGCTTGAAGTGTAAACAAGTTGTGCATCCTACTTTTATTGTGTAGACAGCTATTAATGGGGACCTATAATGCCCATTTCACAAGATGTAATATAAGTCTCTGGTGTCCCCAGAATGTGTCTGTGAAGTTTCAGCTCAAAATACCCCACAGATCATTTATTATAGCTTGTCAAATTTGCCCCTATTTGGGTGTGAGCAAAAACACACAGTTTTGTGTGTGTCCCTTTAAATGCAAATGAGCTGCTGCTCCCGGCCCCCTTTCCAGAAGAGGTCGGAGCTTTAACAGCTTGTGCTTTGATTGCTCAACAACAACAAAGCTGGAGAATCTCACGCAGCCAAAATGAGGATTGTCAGTAACGGTGTTCAGCCTTGTTCAAACCTTTTTTAAACCATTTTTTTTTATTATTATTATTATTATTTTTTTTTTTTTAGTTTTTAAACTTAGCTAAAATAGAAAGAAAGAAAATAATAGATCTAGATGTAAAGTTCCAGAAACGTTATTTTAATAATCACCTAGTTTGTTGCTGGAAAACTACTCTGTATCTGTTGAATATTGAACATTTATCATACCTTATTTGGTCCCACTTTATATTAGGTGGCCTTAACAACTATGTACATACATTAAAAAAATAAGTACAGTGTACTTATTGTGTTCATATTGTATTGCAAAATACTTTTGCTGCTATTGAGGTGGATACAGGTAAGGTAACGGACAGGTTTGGTGATATGGGTAGGTTTAAGGGGGGGTTAAGGTGTAAGGGATGGGTTAACCGTGTAATTATAAATGTAATTAAAGAAATTCATTACAGATGTAGTTACATGCAGGTATTTTTTAAAATATAAGTTCAATGTAAAAACATGTATGTACACAATAAGTGCATTGTATTAAATGATTAATTTAAATGTAAGTACATACAGGGTCTTAAAAAGTCTTATTTTTACTTATGAGAGGTCTAAAATTTTTATATGACAATTTGATTGAGACATATATAAATCATTTACCAAATTAAGACTCTCTAATTAGCATACATATTATTTTTATTATTCTTTCTTTGTGAATTTGCTTGTTCACGTGACAATTCGCGGGCCTCGCGGCATTTACAGCAGCATATAACGTAGGCTACTGTCTCCTGCACAAGAAAGAGAGCAGAAGAAAATGGGTAAATGTCAGTTCAGTAACCATTGTAAGCTCATTCTTTATTTGCGCAGGGGTGTGTGATAGTATTGTGGTCCGTGTAACGCTTCACAATTCAGTTTTCAGACCATACAATGCAAATGCAAAAATGAAAAATTGAAACCAGATGATTGCATCATTTTATTTTTTCGTGTACTTCTTTAATAGATACTTTTGCTAAATTATGACTTTGGAAACAATCATTTGAATAAATGAAATCTAACCAATTTTCTATTTTTCAATTTTTTTGTCTTGTAATTTGCGCCGTGGGCTGTACCATTAGCACGGGGGTGTGGCCGTGGGCTACTATCATTTCATTGATATAACTGGTTTATTTGCACTGTATGCATGTTGAGGAGTAGTTTAAAAGACTGAACACAGAGAGGATGACCTTTTTCCACCCAAAGTGCTATCATTTTTATTATTAATATAACTGTGTTAAATATAAGGCAGTCTCGGCCATCGCAAGCAGCCGGGTAAAGTGAAATCCCGGTGGCCTGGCTGATTCGGCACATTGCCCAGCTTGTTTGTATTTATCTACTTATTTGTTATTAATTTATTTTATTAATATACTCTTGGTCAGGGGGATGCAGCCCAGTTAACTTTCAGTGGGGTAGGCAGCAAACAGAGGGCAGCTCTGCCAAGATCTTTCACGTCAATATAGCACGAAAGATAAAAATACTACCAAGCCAAAATATACAAAAAATTAAGCGTCATTAAAAAAAAAAAAAACGTTTTTTAGATTTTAGCTCTTGTTTGTAGTAGCCTATATTTCATATAGCTACTTGTGCTGCAAGTCAAGAGCACTGTATGATTTATTTCAGTTCATTATTGATTCCCACAGTAATTCCAAGACAAAAAATTGAAAAATAGAAAATTGATTACATTTTATTTATTCAAATGATTGTTTCTAAAGTCAAAAGTAAAGCAAAAGTAAAATTGAAAAAAAGGGGAGGGAAATGGCAAATATCCATTGACGATGTAACCGAAAAACAAGAAAAATGAATGCCTGGTTTCAATTTTTCATATTTGCATACAGTCTGAAAACTGAATTGTGAAGCGTTACATGGACCGTATTGTCTATGATGATATCGTAATTTAACGATGTGCAAGCTGACATTGAGTTTGTCTTTCACGCTTTCACCGCATGATGTAGACTATGCAGTTATATGCCCTCAAAATTCAAGATACATGGGCATTTTTGCCCCGATGAGTTTTTCTTATAATTATATCATATGATATGATGTAGTTATACAATATCATACAAGCAAGAATGCCATTTTCCCCAAATCAGAACGATTGCAAATGTGATATTTTATACAACAATTAAATAAACAATAAGTTAACATTGTGAGTTACATTTTAGACACAATATTGTCAATATTGGTTGTTTTTCTTCATTTCGGCAACAAAAATTTCGAAATGAAGAACAGCAGAACAGTCTCCGTGCAACAGACAGAAATGCTTATTTATTGACTGAAATCCACGTTTTGAACGAATCCGTTTAATTAATGATTCACTGACCTATTCAGTAAAGACGGTCACTTGCTTCGTTTCTGAATGCATCAGTCGTTTGAACGGTTAAATGAATGACTCGCTCATTAAGACAGTGACTTGCTGCCCACTGACTACTGGCAGTTTAGTTTCATATTTAAAGTACATTTTAATTAAAAAGTTAAAATTAGAAACCATTTCATATTTAAATATTGAATTAAATTTATGCAGACAAATTGCAAATGCTGTGTAAATATGTTAATGCCACTTCTGTGTCACCTTTGCATTGCCAAGATGGATTTTGTTAATAATGATTTCATTTGATTAGTAATAACAGCCCTAAACTGTGCTATTATTCTAAAAGAATTTAATTTGACCTAAAAGGTGATGCTTACATCTAATAAGTTTAGAAAAATGTCATTGTAGGTAAAAATGCCCCTGGAAATAAATTTAAGGTGGCAAATATTGCTTTTGAAACTGCTTATTGAGATACAATTTTTTGTCAATATTGCACACCCCTAATGTATAGTATTAATTTTTATTTCTTAAGGTCTTAAAAAGGTCTTTAAAAAAAGCCTTAAATTTGACTTAAAAAATGTGCAGCAACCCTGTACATAGTAGTTAAGGCCAACTAATATAAAGTGTATTTTCTTGATTATGCTCAGCTGCTGTATCTAGTCATTATATTTTCAGGCTCTTTTTCTGGCAGCTACTGTATGCCCTCCATGAAGTATTGCTAATTGCCCTGTGAAATGCGCTTTTCCCACCACCGTGTTAATGAAGGTCCACAGGGAGTCAGTTGCCAATTCACCTACTTATACTATGCCCTAAAAGTATGTACTGTTTTTGTGATGAAAAAGTGCATACTTTTGAGTGTGTAGCAGAAGAGTAGGCAAGCTTTGTCATAACTGTGTCTTTAACGGACAACTCTGTCGTGTAACCTGTAACCGTTTAAACTGCTCTATCAATCATCACAGTCAAAATCCTCCACGTTCAATTTAATTTAATTTCTTACCATTTCGGAGAGAAATGTAGTCGCACGTTGATCTGCCAGTCGTGGGTCTTTCATCCAGAGAACTCTCCTCATGTTTGCATAATGATGCATTTAAAAGTTAATGACCAAATGCGTCTTTATAAAAGTTCACAATGCTGTTGCAGATGAAATATAATGTGGATAACATTGAATAAATATCTTTTCGTCAGATTCGATACTGAAACTGCTCTGCTTAACGGTCTCTCACACATGTTTGTAGTTTTTAAACACTGTTTGTAGTTCTAATTGAATCCTCTTCCAACGTGCAATATTAGCCGTTAAAGTGTGCACGAATCTTCACTTCGGATTCTGACTGGAAAAGTAGACCATCCGGGTATCTTTGGAATACTCATTTCAACATACTACGATTTGGGACACACTGATTCGAATGCTATTTAGGAAGGATAGTATGTGAATTGGGATGCATCAAGAGTCTCTTTTTCAGGACTTATGACAGTGTTAGTTCACTCTCATTGTACCAGGCAACAGAGACGGGCACCATCAGTGTATAAATTTCACGAAACCTGTTGGTGGGTTGCATTATGGATTATGCCAGCGTGGATTGTTTTGTGAATCAGGAATTGTTCAGCTTATACTGAAATGATCAGGGATGTTGCTAAAAAATTAATTTCAGATGCTTGTTTTGATGTTTGGAACTTTCGGTAGAAGGTATGAGGTCATTTTACAGCTTAGTTCCCATGATTGATGTGGATGGACTGGGAAGAGGTTTTGAGTTTTGACACCATTTAGTTGGTGCTTCGTTTGTTTTGAATGAAACCTTATAATGAAATATTACAATTTTGCATGCAACACATTTTGCAATGAATGAAACCTCAAATTGTGCAAACTGGGCAAACACCCTTCACAGAAATCTTTATTTTCTTTCATCATCTGTAGGAGATCTTATTGAGAGGCGTGCTCCAGATTGTGGAGGCTAACTCGGACACAGAGCCCCTCTACTTCATGTCCTTTCCTATGATGCCTGGCACAGCGGTTCCTGGCTTGAGCTCCTCCCCTGGGACGAGGCCTCATGGGGCGGTTGTGGGTAAGGGTGGAGTAAACTCTCTTTTGAGGGGTAAATTACCCCTAGGCCGTGGTGAAGCAGACATGAGCAGGCCTGGTCATCTGCGCTCTTCTCCCTGGCACACTGCACCCTTCCACCTGCCCTTAGTGGGACAGAACTGCTGGCCTCACATGGCCAGTGGCTTCAGCGCCTCGCTGTGGGTACGAGCGGGGAAGGATGAGGACGGCCTTTCTAAGAAGGGTAAGAAGATCATTCTAGATTCTTTTCTTCTTTTTCTTTTTATCTTTGTATAAGGTTGTAACACAGATTAGTATTATTTATTATTATTTTGAATATTATTTTATTTTTATATTTTCAGTTTTTCTATTTTTAATTTCATTTATTTCAATTTTAGTACTTTTTAATTTAAAATTTAAGTACCTTAAACTTATTTATTTCTATTAGTTTCCAAGGCAACATTAAATATGTTTGTTTTGTCTTATTTCAGCTTTAATTCAATGTGAATCCTTTCATTATAACCAACAAAATGTAAACATGATGTAAATAAGAAATTCATTGTACAATTTTTAAATTACTTGATTCAACAGTTTTTGCTCTGGTACCGAAATTGGTACAGAGAATTGCAAAATTTTACTGGTATTGGTACGGACTACTTAGTGCTTCAACTTAAACTTATTAATTTCAGTTTTTTGCCAAGACAACATTTTTAATTTTAGGTTTTTCAAGTATTTGTTTTAGTTTATTTCAGCTTTAATTCAGTTACCGAAAATACTCTGTAATAGTTTTAGTTTTAGTTAACAATAGCAACACTGATAAATGAATACCACCCACTTTAAGAATCGTTTGATCAATGTGTTTGGCTGTGTGTTCCAGAAGAGGAGGCGTCTCTGGCAGAGTCCCTACATGGTCCCGCACATGTTACAGACCAGCAGGCAGACAGATGCCTCCTCCATGTCCTCTCCATGGGCTCTAAGGCACTGATGCTTCAGGTGTGGGTGAACATCTCCACCGGATCTTTTACCTTCAGGTGAGTGGCATGACAAAAACGTAAAGTTGCACCAAGTATGTTTGTATCTAAATAAACCAAAAACAAGATGTGATGTCACGAGATGCGACCCTAAAAAGGACAGAATGCTCAAGCATACCTGATTCCTCTCGTCAAAGTTGCATTGTTGCCCATTACAGTTTGGTCCAGGCTTCAGAAATGTTGTCTCCTCACAGCACTTCTTTGTTTGTGTGCAACAGAGGAATTCCTGGCTCTGTTTTGACTCCTTTACACATTTTCTAAACTCTTCATGAGTTCTCAGCTGGTAAAAATATGTACAAGCACATACAATGAGCACATTTAGCCGATCACACAGCATTGTTTTGGATGTTTGATAAGGTCTGTTGTTAAAAATAACAGAGTGAACGCTAAGCGAACCAGGACTAAATATATAATTTTCTCTACATAAGTTTCTAAAGTGTCTGTTCGTTTGTGAATTCAGGACCTGCATTGATCCCAACGATGAGATGAAGGCGGGTCTGCTCGCCCAGGCGGAGTCTGGAGACGGCATGCTGACAGCAGGCAGGTGGCAGCACTTGGCATTTACATACACGCAGCAGCCCGAGGGCAAGAAGAGCGTTCACGGTCAGCTGACCCTCTGGGTGTGTGGCATTAGGTGAGTCTGTGATTGCAAATGGTTGGTGATTTAAGGGAATAGTTCAGCCATATATGGCAATTGTAATTTAGGGATGCATTCTTTAGTTCATTCAGAAAAGCTACACTGTTTTAATCAACCCTTCCTGTGCCACATACAGGAAATGTGACGTCTCGCTAGATTTCACTCTGCCCAGGAAGTCCAGTTTGTCATCGGACAGTAATAAGACCTACTGTATGCTTGGACACTGTCAGCACCCCTCAGAGGAGCAGTTGAGTCCAAGTGCACGCTGGGATATGGGCACACTGATGCTCTTTAATGGTATGAAACCAGTCCTTCTCCTTTAAAAAGTAATTCTGTTTGGAATATTTTAAGCTTGTTGTGGTGTGTTTGGAATATTTACTTATTTAAGGATTAACTAAAACTGTTCAAATAATTTTTGTCAACTGAAATAAAGCTGAGACAAAATATAAATATTAGATGGAAAAACTAAAGCTAAACGAAAAGTAGAAATGTTGCTTTGGCAAGTTGAAGCACTAAAATTACTAACTGGAAATAAATAAAAACTAAAACTGAAATAAAAATATTAATAATATTAATAAAAATGACAATAGCACATTACAACATTACAAAAAAAATATAAAAATAAAATGTAATTAAAAATATTAATATTTTACAATAAATATCCATTTATTAACATTAGTTAACTACATTCGTTTGTATTAACTAGATTAATAAGTGTAGAAGTATTGTTCCGTTAATTTCAGCATTAACTAATCAATTTTTTAAAACCAAAGTTGTATCTGTTAACATTAGTTAATGCACTGTGAACTAACTCGATAAATAATGAACAACTGTTTTTTATTAACTAACACTGACAAAGATTAGTAAATGCTATTATAAATATATTGCTCATTGTTAGTTTATGCTAGGTAATGCATTAACTAAGGTTAACAAATGTTACCAAAAAACTATAATAGTATATAAATAATAGATTAACACAGAGGATGTCATTATGTGTGCTGTTGGAAAGATTATTCATTTGCACTTTGAAAGTCTGCGATTGTTGTTGGTAACGTGGGATTCTCTTGCTGCTGGTAGTTTCCGTGCGTGAGACACAAATTCTCCACATTCTCTGAATACAACAAGCTTTTTTTAAACAGAACAGCAATTCTGTTGCTACTAATAGGTCATGAATGGCCCTAGTCCAGCCACTCCCAACCTGTGAAATGCTCTAATGTGGTCAGATGGGCCACTGAATGTTTTTTTTTTTTTTTTTTTTTTTTTTTTTTTCTTTATTTGTCTTTAGGTCACCGTCTGTGTTTCAAACACATCTACCACATGTTCTCTTATTTTTCTTTCTTGTATCTTGTAGTTGAGGCTTCACATAACTTATATTTGGGCGATAAAGCTTGAAACTGAACACTTTTTTTATGATATTCATATATTTTTTTGGGTAACAGTTTACAATAAGGTCACATTTGTTAACATTAGTTAATATATTAACTTACATGAGTAACAGTGAGCAATATATTTTATTTTGTATGTTTTGTATTTTGTTAGATAATAGAAATACAATTGTTGTTTGTTCATGTAAGTTCACAGTGCGTTAACTAATGTTTACAGCTAGGGGTGTGACAAAACAGTTCGCTCACAAGATGCATGTTGAGTTTACGAGATATAGTTCACGAGAACGAGACAAGACTTTTACACAGTTTTTTTTAAGAAATCTTCAATGAAATACATGACTAGAAAAATAGTCTGCAGGTGCATTTGAAATGTTTTAACTAATCATCTTGTAATCAGTGTCATTTCAGTTCTACTTTCTGAGTATGAATTATCATATGCAGTAAAAGACAACAAGCACTGTAAAAGGTTTTGCCACAAATTCAACTGACTGGCTTCTCTCCTGTATGATTTCATATGAGTCTCTTCAGACCTTACTGTGCATGATTTATGAGCTTCTACAACTTTTGACCTCCTAACTGAATTCCTTTCCACAAATTGATCACAGAAATAAAAACAGTATAAATAAAAATGAACAACAGTCTTAAGTGCAAACAATAAGTGCAACCATAATCAAAGTACTCTTTCAATATTCAAAGTGCAAATAGAGACCCAATTTCTCTTCAAGCATGATACAGAGCTAAGAGATGGTTACAACTACACAGCCCAGCCTAAGACAGCTTTCATATTGGGAGATATTTGCATGCATCAAGGAGCTGCGGGGTATTAAAATCGCGCTTGAATGTGCGTTCGTGTTTTACTTTCGCGCATACTCTTTGAATAGGGAGCAGCGGTGTTGAGTGCGAATTTTACAAGATAAGACATTTGTCAGACACTTAGGCTCTGTTGTGCAACGAATCCTCCGCCATGGTCTTGTCAGTCATCTCGTCACTTACTCTCATCACGTGATCAGTGAACTCTGATTCCTGCTGCACTACATACTACTCTGCAGCTCGTGTTGGATGAGCTGGATGGGATTAAAGCGACCGTTATCCAACTGAATTAAATGGTTTTTATTTCTATAAAAAGCAAAACGACAGAGGATGCGTAATGTAAACATAGCAGTGGCATACTCTATGCTAATTTCACCCTCACGCTCCTTCATGGCAATATCACGACTGTTGTTAACAAATTAAATCTTATGGTAACGTGTTACCATTTTTTAATATTTATGTACTTGCTCTAAAATGACTTGTAAAATATTAAATTAATCCCGCCATATTTTCATGACAAACACAGAAGAATATTTAATCATTTATATGCACCACTATAACAATATACAGTAATAGACAGTGATATTTACCTGCCTATATCTTTCTACCTAAATTAAAAATGCATGCTGGGAGTTCAGAAAAAGAAGAAGTAAACTGGTTATTGCTTGTTTTAGGCTCCAGAATTGACACTGCGGAGGCTTTTTACCTGTATGCCAGTGGTCCTGACCTCACCTCCATCATGCCCTGCAAGTATGGCAAGCCCCAAGAGACACTGTCCAAGTACGTGACACAGGAGGGTCTTCAGTGTGAGCAGATACGGGAACTCCTCATGAGGAATACGGATGTTGACATCACACCTCTTATTGTAAGCCTATGAATACATGTTTTTTTGAATGTCAAAATTTTACTAGAAGGCTTTTATGCAAATGTGTCTGACCAGGCTTGTTTATCTCCCTCAGCATTATTTGTCCATTTGTACATAATTTCCTCCCTGCTTAAGTGCTTTTTCTGTTCAGTTTTACCCACTGACATCTTAATTACCAGTGATTTTACATGCTGTTCCAGGTGTTCATATGCTAATGCTTTACATGCATGGTAATTACTGCTATCAGAAAGTCACTTAAACACAAACCTTCATTCCTCATGGATGAATTAGCTTCTGTTGCTAATATAAAGTATTGTACACATTTGTCTAATGAAACCTTAAATATTAACCGTTTAAACCTGGGACAGTTTTTTGAACCTTTAGACAAAATTCAGTTTTATTCAGAGACCCAAAGTGAACAAAAATAGGCAATTTGGTGCAGATGCTGATATTTATATGGACACAAAGTAAGATGAAATTATGATGCTTGTAATGTAAATCAATGAGATCTTTATAACAGCATAGCAGATACTTACATAAAATTATATAAATATCAGCCTTTACTCTCTATCTGCCAATAATATGTCTTAGTAAGATGATATTTTAATGCTTAGTTTTATGATCAAAGCTCTGTAGTTTATGCAATACAATGATGATTGAGAGATGAATAAATAAACCTTCCTCAAAAGCCTGAGGATCATATTTGAGATATTCCTAAAAATGATGTCCGGATAATTAAGTTAACTGAAGTTGCTTCAGTCCAGTGTTCATCTTGAAATATATTACTAACAATATCAAAGTTATTCTAATATTTACTTGATAAAAATCAGTGCAGGTTTCACAGCACAGCATAGTACAATTATACTAAAACAGTCTTAACTATCAATCAGACGACAGAAGGACTGTAGGAGATTGTGTGCAAATATCATGTTGATCATTTAGAGGCCTTAGAAATGTATGTAATTATATATTTTATAGTGTTAATAATATTTTTGCATAAAGTAAATTAAGTATATGTTTTAGCAAAGTCTGCATTTTTTTCCACTTTGTTGTTTTTTATGAAAATGAAACATATCCCCTTCATTTTTCATTAATGTAGTCAAGCAGATCTCACTGCCTGTTTATGCTGACAACTACGTGCTTTTATTTATTTATTTTTAAATGCAGAAAAAACTGTTCTCCATGACGTCTTCAGGAACTGTATACCTGTAGATCTGCTTTTATCTCAACATGTGTGTGCATTTGTGTTTTTACAGGAAAGTTTAGCTGTAGTTTATGCCCCCAGCACGCCATCTCTGTACACCATATATGAGCCAGTGATCCGTCTGAAGGGCCAGGCCAAGTCAGCGGTGGTTTCCCAGCGGCCCTTCAGTGCCAAAGAGGTCCAGAGTTCCAACCTGGAGCCTCCTTTTCTCAAGACCATGATGCCCTGCAAAGCTCTCGGCCTACACAGCGCCCTGCACAAGATCGGTGGCACCGGCTCTTTTGTCTTCCTGTTTGCACGGGTATGTGTTTGTTTGCATATTTGTCACCAGTAGAGACCAGAAACGAATGGAATGAGTTCTTATGTCACTGCACTTCTGTTTACTGCACACAAACTGATTATGTATTTTGACCAGATGTTTTGTGTCGTTTCTGCTGATTCACAAAAACTCTAGTAAGTGTTTGCTGTGCTTTTTAATTGAAGCAATCAGTTTGACAGACTAAAGTACATCTGAAGTTTCAAAGTTTATGTGGTTAATAGGTAAAATTATGTATCTTTAGTGTTTCCTTCATTTTCCAGAGCACATTTTTTTTGTTGGTAATCTGATAATACGCAGTTTCTTTCTCTCAGAGGGAAAAATTGGATTTTTGGTTGGCATGTTCTGGCCCAGGACGTTCTCTTGTACACTGTGTTCCCTCACATTATCTTTCAGAAATCTCTCGAATGACACCTTAAAGCCTCGCTTTGTGTTCCTCTCATTCAGTCTGTCATGATAATAGAAATATGAACATAGAAGCAAATATTACTATTTTTAAACTAAAAAATCATACTTACCCCAAACTTTTGAATGGTAGTATATGTTAACCGTCTTGACCTATTTTTTTTATTTTTTTTTTTTTTATATATATCTCAATAAAATAAGTGTACTTTATATGTATAATGTTTTTTTTAATGTAATATTTTTTATTTTGGGGGGATTTTATTGTACTAAATTATATTTATGGAATATTTATGATCCATTTATTACATATTAACCACTTTTTGAGCATAGATTAGATTAGATTATAAATTATTATAGACTAAATTTACAATTTACTGTCATGAATCTTGAATGCTTTGAAGCACAGACTGAAGTTTGGTCTCTTTTTAAAGACAACACTTGGCAGATTATTGTTGAAGTGAAAAAAAAAAAGTAAAATCAAAGCAAGTTGTGTTCCAAATTTGAGCTTTATATCTCAAAAAATGAGCTTTCGGTAAGATTTTGTTTGGGCATAGTACCAAACATTTACCACTCGACAAAATTTGTTTCCCATTTTTGACCGCGAACAATGCAAGTGTGATTTTTATTTTTTATTTTTTCCTCCAGGACTATTTAACCTTTTTGAATAATGTTCATGATTTTTTTTTGTGTGTTCACATAGTAAGTGCCAAAACCTTTACCAAGCTTTACCATTTCAATGATATAAAAAACAAAAAAAAATAATTTTTTTTAATGCATAATTCTGAGTCCGAAGATGTGAACAGCTCCGAGTAGAATGTCATGTGTTGTCATCTCATAATTATGGTTATTATGACATGACGTGAACGCAGCATGATTTCTGAGGGATCATGTGACACTGAATACTGGAGTAATGATGCTGAAAATTCACACAAATAAATTACATTTTACAATATATTCACATAGAAAACAGCTATTTGATATTGTAATAATAATGTTTAATGTAATTGTATATTAACTTAATACTCATTTGAAAATCACTGGGATATTTACAATGCTGATTTCATGTATATTTACTAAATTTCTGCAGATAAATGTTTATTTTTGACATTATCTAAATCATATAACAACTCCTTATCTGTGAACCATGCTGAATGAGACCAAAATAAAAATAATTGAGGAGCAGTGCTAATTAAAAATAGCAACAGATGCTCAATCTTGGTACGATGCCAAATAACTGATATTTATTAATATATTAAAAAATTGAGTGCAGATGGATCTAGTTTATTTAGGTCGTTTAGTTTGGAGCAGCGGTCACTAATAATCACCTCACTTAAAGCGTTGTTTGCTCAGGCTTCCTCTGTTCTGTGTGTTATAACACTGTGACCCAGAATGTCAACATGAAAACACATTCACAACTCACTTACATGACGTGTTTCATGCATACAGTGATTTTTGCACCATCTGAAGCACATTGCATTTATGTTGCCTCTCTTTCTCTCTTTTTTTCATTGGTTCTTGTAGGTGGTGGAGTTGAGCGACTGTGAGAAAACTCAAGCTCTGGCACTGCAGCTTCTTCTGTCTCTGGTGAAAAACAATCAGCATCGCACCCATGAGATGGAGTGTTACCACGGTTATTCCATGATTCACCAGGTTCTCATCAAGCCCAAGTGCATTGTGGGATACCACATTCTAAAAGTGAGTTTTAGTGCATCAGATATAAATAATAAGGTAAAAAAAAACAAAAAACATCTCTCTCTATAATGATCAATATTTTTATAATTAAATTGCTGTTTATGTACAATTAAGCAGACTTGTGAATATCAAAATAATCAAATGTATTTAAACAAAAACCCAAAAGGATTTTCTATTGACTTTTGGATTATTGCAGTAAATAAGCTCCGTGGCCAACAGAAGTTTATGATTCTTATACCATGTCCTAACCAGACGCGAAGCAATAAGATTCCAGCGACGAACAATTTGACTGTCAATAAAATCAATCAAAAACCACAGCCAATCAGAAGAGAGTGTGGGCCAAATATTACACCATTTGAACATACGGAGTGACTGAACCGATCTTTGTCATAGAATACACTTGTTTGTTCGCATTGAGTTGACAGTTTGAACGTTCTTGTGCCCATTTATTTATTTTCAAGATCTGAGGTGAATTAGCCAGTGTTGTTTTCATTACAGCTAAAAAGCTGGGAACACAGAATGATATTCATGCTCACATTAGACACTTTTAACATTTAAATAAAGCACATAAACAGTACCTGAGATTATCATTGCCATACTTTGTGTTGCTGGTTAGGAAAAAAACGTCTGGTTAGGACACGGCATTACACATTTTGTTCATAGTCTTGAACTTTTACGAATTAAGTTTAAATACAGTCGTAAAAAGCAAAATGTAGGCTATAAGCGAACTACACCACGGTCTTTATTCATAGAACAATTTCCCTAAAAATTTGAATTAGAATAATTTTGCATTGATTTGAACTACAGTGGAGTTGTGGAGTTATTATAAACACAACAAAGCTGTGAAAGCGACTAGTGAGTTTACTTGTTCAGGTGACGTTTAATGTCTTCTGAAAACCTCTGTAGTCCCATTTAGTCACTTGTTTACCTTTTTCAAAACAATTAAAAGCTGTAAAAAAAAAAAAAATTAAAAAAATCACAATGAAGTATTACTGATGTATTTAATGTTGTAGGAAAAAAACATGAACATTTCTTGAGCTTGTTTTGTCCACCAACCTTATTTCAGGCATTTAAAGGGTACGCAACACACAGTTTCTGCCAATCTCATGTTAATCTTGAGTACCTATAGAGTATTATAGCATCCTTCATATCTTTTAGTTTTATCAGATTTATAAAAGAAAGATACGCTGTCTTTCCGAAAACAGCCGAGATCCTGGAGGCATGCCGTGGGCGAAGCTAAAGAGTGACGAGCATGTGCAGCTTTTGCGTAGCGAAGCTATCAATGGTCAGCTAAACAAATGTATTTAAACACACACAATACACCATTGCATTATCCCTGGATAACTTTTGATTCACTATACATTCCTGTTGTTTACACTTACGCGCTGATTGCCAACAAAACAGACATTTGAAGCAGTTTTACTCACCACCTGCGATTCCGACTCATGACCGGGATCATTACCGCTGTGACCGCTCCATCTTTCAGTTTCAAACGATCTGTAAATCCAGCATAGAAATGGGCCTTGTTTATGAAACCATAAGCGCCGATCCTGAGGGCTCGAGCAGCCACGGAAAACACGAGATATTCTCCATTCATTTTAACCAATAAAAAATTGATTGCAACCTTCAGAAACAAATGTATCCTTATTTTGATAGTTAACTTAAGGGTGGTTTCTATGGTTATTTTAATGACAAATGTCGAGAGCGCATCAATGTAATGCGTGAGCACAAATCTCTCAGCTCCACTTAACGCTGGGTTCTTTGTGAAGCAACGTTATCTTTCCCTCACAACCAAAAACACACTTCTTTGGTGACATTGTTGATTTCGTGGTCTAAAAACAAAGTGACAAATCTTTCTCGCACAAGACCTGTGCAGCGCTGCTGATGACTTCCGTAAAAAGAAACAAAGCGTGTTGATGGGCGTGCTCTTGCTCTCGCTCTGGTCGATGTGTGTGCATGCTCTTCCTGGAGAAGTGCCCATACAAGGAAATCCGCCCTTTATTATATAATACAGGACCATACTCGAGAAAAAAAAAAAGAAAACTCTGAAACATGTAGGAAATCTGAAGGAGTGTATTTGGCACAGAAATGCTCTTTAGCATTAGAATCCAACTCTTTAAAAGTGTAAATAAGTCAGAATGCATGAAATAGCATTAGACCCCCCCCCCCTTAATAAAAACACCTTACAGGTTTTGGCCAAAAATATGTCATTCTTGCAGCACTTTATATCGCCTTGTACAACAATCTTTAAACTCACATCAGTGCCACATTACTGTGTACTTGGCTGCTGTCATACTGAACAGCACACCCTGCTGGCTTTCTCCGTTAATGCAGACTGACAGTGAGACTGTTTTGTCCCTCTCTCAGTATATACTTGTTTTCCTCTGAAATACAGAGTATCACTGGAATTTTTTTTCACAAACGTGTATATCTGTGTGCATGTGGTGTGATAGACATTGTTGGACGGCTGCTGTAGCGGGTCAATCCTGACGATTGGAGAAGACGGCCAGTTTCATCTGGATGCTGAATCCACTGTGGTGGTGCAAGATCTCAGACTGCTTTCTGAAATACTGCTAGACTGGAAGATATGGGCCAAAGCTCAGGTTCACACTTACATCTAAATGAGAACATATCATAGAGTTTGGCAGTTTTTATATAGAGCTAATTGTAATGGCTGTATGTGTGTTTGTGATAGTGTGGCGTGTGGGAGACGCTGCTGACCGCTTTAGAGATCCTCATCCGAGTGCGTCATCCTCAGCAGATGTTCAACATCCGACAGCTTCTAAAGGCCCAGGTGGTTCATCGCTTCCTGCTCGCCTGCCAGGTGCTTCAGGTGAGAAGTTTACAGCACAGACAAACACTTGAGGTTAATACATTTTGAATTGTGGTCATGAGGCTTGCTTTCTGTCTTGCTTTTCCGTTGTTATTCTCATAGGAGCATCGGGATGAGTACCTGACCTCCATCCCACAGGAGGTCTGCCTCTCGTTTGTCAAAATCATCCAGGAGGTTTTGGGGTCACCTCCAGATCTGGACCTGCTGCGGCTGGTTTATAATTTCCTGTTGGCCGTTCACCCCCCCACCAACACTTACGTGTGCCACACGCCCACCAGCTTCTACTTCTCTCTGCATATCGGTGAGCAGACATTTTGAAAACCAGTATCTGATTGAGTTATTAAAGAAAAATATTTGCACAAAAAAGGATCATTCTGTCAAAAGATGATGATTAGCAAAATGTTCAAGATGCTTCTGCCTTTGTGATTTACTAAAGAAGAAAAAATGATACAGGTTTTAGATGAGAAAATGATAGCAGAAGTATTTTTGGGGTCACCCCTTTAATCTTAATCTTAATAAAACTAAATGTAAGTGATTAAAACTAAAAACGAAATTGTTTCCATTATAGTCAGTACAAGACCATTTTAGTTCATGCATGTTTTCTTGTGGCATCAGATGGTAAGCTGTACCAGGAGAAGGTTCAGTCCATGATGTACCTGCGACACTCCAGCAGTGGAGGGAAATCAGCCTGCAGCTCTGTGGTTTCACTCTCTCCATCCGTCTTCACCGAAATGCCTGCTGATGGTAACGCATCACTGCCACCCACTTCCCCCAATACCAGAAGTCAACACCACCCCAGTCACATTAAAGCAGCAGACTTATAATCATTAACTCCTGGCCATTCGCTGATGATAATGCACTTATTCATGAATCTGAAAAATATGCACACGGACTCATTTTGTCACACTTTACAAGCATTATTCACTGAAAATGTCCTTGTCTGGCTGTATTTCACTGCTGTGTCTCTTAAATTAAGCTTTGAAACGCATGACCTTTGACAAATACAAAATCAGTCCGTCACATTTATTTGTATTGCACTTCTGCGATTCTGACTATATCACACAATTCTGACTTTATATCACGCAATTCTGACTATATCACGCAATTCTGACTATATCACTCAATTCTGACTTTATAACTCGCAATTCTGACTTTATAACTCACAATTCTGACTATATCACACAATTCTGACTTTATAACTCGCTGTTCTGACTTTATATCTTGCAATTGCGGGGGAAAAAAGTCAGAATTATGAGATAAAAAGACGCAAATACCTTTTTTAATTTTTATTTCATGGCGGAAACGAGCTTTCATAGAAACATGTCATTGGTTGTACAAAAAGACAGTTCTTACTGAATGATGTGGGTTTTTTTTTTGGTCCCACAGTGCGCCACACTTCCTCCCCTGAGCATGGAGATGAAGATCTGGCTCTGCGTCCTCCTAGCACAGGCCCCTCTCCACACTCTTCTCCAGCCCTGACGCCCCGTCTGACTCATGGGAGCGTGACCGGGAGCACAGAGCCTGAAGAAGGCACATCCCTAAGTACCCAGCAGGCCCTGGGCAGCACAGAGACCCTGAAGCGGGGCGGAGACGAGCAGCTCCTCAGCAGCTGCGAGTCAGCAAAGACCATTTGCGATTCTCAGATTGTAGGCGTTGATGAGGAGGGCAGCATCGTGGGAAACCGAACACCCTCCATCAGTATAGAGGAGGAGCACGACGGGCCAGCAGGCAGCCCGGTGGAGTCAGAGGACCATTTCGATTGGACCAGTGAGGAAGCGCCACGCCGACCTGACAGCCTGAAGGGAATCCAGTCCTTCCAGAGGAGCCACAGTAACCTGGCCAGTCTGGGTTTGGCTTTTCCTGCACAGAACGGCTCTCTGACTATCGCACGCTGGCCCACTGTAACTGACCGTGCCGCCCCACCAGACGACTGGGAAAGCTACACATACTCACCCGGTTATGACAGACACAGCAAGGCAGACTCCAGTAATGACAGGTATTACTTTATATTGTTACATACTAATTGTAGCCAGCAGTGTAAACTCGATGAAACAGAAGTAGCGACAGATCTTTTGTTTTGTATTGTGACGGAATATCGAAAAAGAAAAAATAGGGCTGGACCTGGTTCTATGCTTTAGTTGTTGATTGGATGTTGAGATGTGGGCGTGGCACACACAAGCTTGCAGTAGTGGGGTTTAAGCAGACTAAATGATTGGAGAGGTCCTGCATATGTCACCAGAAGAAGTCTGTCATTTTCACTGGAATCTGGATTATGACATTTAAGATTCAACATTTTGAGTTTTTTTTTAAATGAAATATATTGATGGATGAATTGTTCACAATAAGATTCATAACATGCATATAGTAAATAAATGATGAATTTACATTTCATGCTGACTTTAAGGACGAGCAGATGCTTATTCACCAACTGAGAACATGTTACCTTTTGACCATTTAAAAAGCAAATAAGTCAGGGTAAACATCACAGAATGTAATTAGTATTATGATCAATCAACATGTGGCACACTGTAAACTGTAGGAGCAAAGCCATCATTAATATTTTTATTAAAAAAAAGTTGGTTGTTGTGATAATTCAGTGTTATTTTAGTATTATTGATATACTATTATAGTTTTTGATCATATTTGGAATTAGATTTTATTTTTCTATTTTTTGTTTTCACTTTAAGTTAAAGTTAAAAGTTTAAGTAAATTGTTTTTTTTATTTATTTAAAATGTCTGTATAGTTTTTATTAATTTTTTTGTTTGTTTGTTTGGTTTTAGTTATTTTAGGACTTCAATTTAAACTAAACGAAAATGAGAAATATTTCCTTCTTTATATTTTCTTTTATTTTAGTTTTTTTTTTATTTATTTTTTTAGTTTCAATAAATATTGACCTCGTTAAACAAAAATCTGCAGTGACGGAATCCGAATCGCGGAATCATGTCATAAAAGTGGAATTTAGTATATAATGCGAAATGTCACGGAATTTGTCAAATTTTTGATGAATGAATAAAAAGAAGGTCAGTACACAGTACAATCACGATATAGACTAGTGTCCGTGAATATTAAACTGCAAATAGACTGTTTAAATATGAATCCTGCATATCTGTGTGCCTCTGAAATGAATGAAGCGGTTTCATTTACCTCACACACACACGCACATATACACACGCACATGCATGTAGGCACACGACACTCGCAGTGTTTTCATCCTCTGTCGCATGAGGAAATGAACGCACAAAATTCATCTCAAGAGCCGCTCTGAAAGTCACTTCATCAGCATTTAACCGCTTCGTTTAAAAAACTATCGTCATAAACACAGAAAAACTCAAAGCTCTCGGCAACCCGTCAATATAAAAGTTAGATTTAACTGGACAGACACATGTTACTGTTTTACAGTAGAATTTAGATTAATACATTTAATAATAAATTAATAAAACTATATTTTTAAGGAATAATCTCAGTTTTTCAGTAACAGTAACTTTAACAGTAAAGCTCCATTGTGCAGGACATAGTTTGACAAAAAAGTTTAATTTCATGATTAAAAGATCAATTAAATGGTATGCGTTCATTTGATTGCCGGAAAAATTTAAATACGGAACAGAATTTCTGGGGAGGGAAAAAAAAAACAAAAAAAACAACAACATTTTTTTTTTTTAAATACTTTTTAAAATAAATTTTGTTGTTTTTAAGAATTCAATTAATTAGACATGCTTTTTGATTGTTAAAATGTAATTAAACCATTAAAATAGAATCCAGAAAAGTTCAAACAGAAAACAGAATTTGGTAAAAAATAAAACAGAATTTGAGGGGAAAGAATAAAACATATATCACAGGGCCCTAAAAAATTAAATTTTTTGTTAAACTTTTAATAAATTGTTGGTAAATTGAATAAGTTTCATTATTTCAATTAATTAGACATGCTTTTCATTTCTAAAATTTAATTTATCCATTAAAATGGAGTCCAAAAAAGAAAAAAACGGAATCCAGAAAAATGAAAATGGAAAAAACGGAATTTGGGAAAAAATAAAACGGATTTCATAGGGCCATAATTATGCGGACCAGACAGGTAATTTGGCAATAACATTTTTATGTATTTATTTATTTATTTTTAATATATATAAAAGACCAAGCTTCTGCGCACATACACACTCAAACACGCAAACGGCAAGAATGCATTAAAGGTATTCAGTTTTCAGTAGGAAAGGTGTCATTTAAGCGGCCCCTAAAGTAATAATTAACAATTTTACAACGGAAGTGATTCAATCAAAAACCAACTTTAGCTCGATAATAATTTTTTTGTTCTTAGCGCTGCTGTAAATCCAAAACAATCTCGGTCAATTAATTTTCCTGTTGTCACTGTGAAGCTGCTTTGAAACAATATCTACTGTGAAAAGCACTATATAAATGAAGATGACTTGACTTGACTTGACTGTATTCATGTCTCCAGTAAGAAAAACAACTTTGACAATAGGACAGCCCTAGAAATGGTAGTCCTAGTGTGCTCACTACTGATCTAGGGAGCAGAGTGAGACTCTTCTGAAGCCTTTAGCCTTTTTTAAAATATTTTGTGTGATGCGTTCAGTTCTTCTAGAGGTGCGTAATATATCCAGGGAGCGCTTTTAAATTACACACAATGAATAGCACTCTTTAATTACGCTAATTTATGCCACTGAGTTTTGGGGATGAATGACTAATATCAGCCTTCATTTATAAGTTGCATCATCTCTTTAATGTGCTCAAAAAATGTTTTTCTGGGTAATTGCCTCCTGTCTTCGTCATTGCTGTTCCTGTACTAAACACATATCCCATCTATAATCAGTTCAACTCATTAAATGTTAACAACTTTTAACTCCCAAGATCCAATCCACAAACCATATTTTGGATTACACATGAGCTTTTTTTAGAGCTTTTCGCTGATGCCCGTCAAATACTGTTTTCGTTTTTGTTCATCAGTATGACTATTGTCTTATATAACAGTATACTTTTTTTTTTCTATCCTGGTAACATTGTTTTTATGACCAAAATATGTTAGTGTTTTGCTTGCTGAGCGTTTTGGTTAACAGGCTCTGAGTCACAGCCGAGGATATGATGTTTCTCCACTTCACTTCATGATTCTTGTATGTGTTTTCTGATTGGTTCAGGTCCAGTGCAGAAGATTGTCTGGTTCTGATCTGCTGCGGTCTGTATGATCTACTGAGAGGGGTTCTGCTTCTGCTGCCGGACCTCCTGTTGGAGGAGGTGATGGACAAACTGATCCAGCCGGAGGCTCTTCTCGTCCTGGTCAACCACTCTTCTCCTCTCATACAGCAGGGCGTCATGAAGGTTCGCTCACGGTTATCTCATCTTTGAGTAGTTGACAAATTACTTTTTATCTCACAATTCTGACTTTTTTTCTCAGAATTGTTTATTTCTTGCAATTATGACTTTATAACATGCAATTCTGAGAAAAAAAGTCAGATTTGCGAGATGAATTCACTTGTCACACCAAAATGTATGGAAGCTTGTTTTCACCATGAAATAAAAAATAAAAACGGTATTTGTGACTTTATATCTCACAATTCAGATTTTTTTGTTTTTGTTTTTTTACAATTTTGACTTTATATCACGCAATTCTGACTTTATAACTCACAATTCTGACTTTATATCACGCAATTCTGACTTTATAACTCACAATTCTGACTTTATATCACACAATTCTGACTTTATATCACACAATTCTGACTTTATATCACGCAATTCTGACTTTATAACTCACAATTCTGACTTTATATCACACAATTCTGACTTTATAACTCACAATTCTGACTTTATATCACACAATTCTGACTTTATATCACGCAATTCTGACTTTATATCACACAATTCTGACTTTATATCACGCAATTCTGACTTTATAACTCACAATTCTGACTTTATAACTCACAATTCTGACTTTATATCACACAATTCTGACTTTATAACTCACAATTCTGACTTTATATCACTCAATTCTGACTTTATAACTCACAATTCTGACTTTATATCACACAATTCTGACTTTATAACTCACAATTCTGACTTTATATCACGCAATTCTGACTTTATAACTCGCAATTGTGACTTTATATCACGCAATTCTGACTTTGTAACTCACAATTCTGACTTTATATCACAAATCTGAGAAAAAAAAGCCGCAATTACCTTTTTTTTTTTTTCTTTTCTTTTTTTTTCTTCTCCATCTCCATGGTGGAAACAAGTTTCCATGCATTTTGGTGTGACAAGTGAATTTTAAAAAATACACGTCTCAGTTTATATAGCTGTATGCACAATACTTATAATACAATAAACAATGCCGTGTAAAGTGGATTTAGATCACACTGCAATACATTTCAAGGTATTAAACTGTTTGGCTCATTGTTGCCAACAATTAGTTGTTGTTAAGTGTAGCCAAAGATTCCCGTGTGCAGCATCCACACAAATGAGTAAAACTTTAATTTAATTCATGCTTAATAAAGCAGAAAATCTCTTTCTGTAATGTGGACAGGGCTGAATCAATAAACATGGTAGTACTTCCACATAAGCATTATACAATGATTTGAAACATTGGTTAAACTCTCCCTTTTAACTTGAAAAATGTATTAATTATTTAATTTAAATAATTCACATTATTAATAATTGTTTAATTTTGAGGTTCTTAACCACAACATTTTCTGTAATCCATTTAAAAAGTAATTGTGACAAAATTGTATGTGTATTTTTTTTAATATAAGATTTTAGGGGAATATGTCAATTTATGATGAGAAAATAGACCCCTATATTAGATAATGGCAATATATTTGAATAGTATTCCTATCAACATTTTGTTACTTTTTTGTAGTTCATACAGTTCACGATGAGGTCCATCACACTCACACACATTTCCACATTTTTTTTCTTGAGTAGAAAATTTTATGTTTGTGGAAAAGATTATGCTGTCCGAACAAATAATGAAAATATAAGATAAACTATTTTTAAGGACAGAAAATATTGACTTTTACTATCTCTAACAACAGAGCTGTATTGTTTATCTCATCTGCTGCTGCGGCTTGTTTATTTAAGCTGATGTGAATGTAGTTGGTTAGTTGATTCACCTGTTTTATTGACCACTCTGAGCTCAAGATAGAGGAGTGCTTGGGCAATGGCTTTCATTTATTTATTTTTATGTATTTCATATATGCATGGATCCATAAAAATGTACTTTTATTCATGTAGCTCCTGGATGCCTACTTCAGCCGTGCTCAGAAAGAGCAGAAGGAGAAGTTCCTGAAGAATCATGGATTCTCACTGCTGGCCAATCAGCTGTTCCTGCACCAGGGTTCACAGGGCCTGCTGGAGTGTTTCCTGGAAATGCTGTTCGGCCGGCCGGTGGGGCTTGAGGAAGAGTGAGTATGAGAACAATCTAGAACTGAAGACATGACCATAAGTGGTGATAGCCTGTTAAGCTGTGTTTGTGGGCTCATTATTAGCTCCAGAATATAAAATTAGCTTACTGCCACACATGCCAAATTTATTGGCTATACATGTTTTTATTTATTTATTACTGAAAATGTAACATTTTATAATTTTTATTAAATAATATTATTATAAAAATAATATATTATATTATAATATTATCAAAATCCATTTTATTTATATATATATATATATATATATATATATATATATATATATATATATATATATATAATGGATTTATACAATACAGTGGATATATACAATATTCATATATATTTAATGTGTTGTCATTAACTAAAACAAAAAAAATACATTTAAAGAAATAAAACAAACATTAATTAAAATAATGATATTAAAAAAACTTAAACTTATTTTATTTCAGTTAATTTTATTAATTTTTTTTTTTTTCATTTGCATAATATTGATGTTAACTAAAAATATTTTTAAAAAAGTACATTTAAAGAAATAAAATAAATGTTAATTGAAATAAAAATAAACAAAATGAAAATTAGAAATGTTGCCATGGGGACTAACTAAAATTTTAAATTTTAAAACTGATTCATTTTTAAAAGTTTAAATTGAATCAGTAAAATGGCTAAAATTACAACTGAATTAAAAATTAATAAAAACTAAATAGACCTATTAAAAAAAAAAACATTATTAAAACATTACCTAAAATTAAAAAGAAAATATAAAAATAAAAACAAATTCAACATATTAAAAAAATACTATAATAGTATATTAATAATGCAAAAAATATTATAGATAACTATATATAATTTTAGGTTTTTCTCTGCAAACAATATGTGGCAGGAGGAAGCATATTCAAGAAACTCCTGCATGATTTCTAAATGAAACTTTACCCAACAGCGCCCTTGTGAATTCCAACCATTATTCTCTCTTCTCTCAGTCTGGATCTGGAGGATATGGAGAACATCTCCCCGTTCAGGAAGCGTTGTATCATCCCTGTGCTGGGTCTGCTGGAGAACTCTCTGTATGAGAACTCGCTGGTGCACAACGGCCTGTGTCTGCTGCTGCAGCTCCTCAACGCCTGCCCAAAGCTGGCCGACATTCTCCTGGACCACGGCTTACTTTACGTGCTCTTCAACACGCTGTCCACCCTCAACGGCCTGGAGAACGGGTAATGTGCCTGAGTCAGAGTAGATACCATATTTAAAGTGGTGTCAGTGTTTGGGAAACTCTTTGAAACTAGTTTGCCAGCATACATGAGCATATTTTTCTAGGGCCCTATGATTTCCACAATGCAAGTAACGTGGACGGAATCACAGAATCCAGTCATAAAAATGGAATTTATAGTGTAACAGAATTTCATTGCAAATTTTGGATGAAAAAAAAAAAACAAAAAAAGCTTTGGTGGACACACAGCCTAAGTGAACTCTTTCTTGATGTCGTTGGCTCTGTAGGATTCCTCCGAATGACTACAAACTGGTGGTGTGTGACATTCAGCAGCTGTTGGTGGCCGTCACCATCCACTCCTGCAGCTCCTCGGGGTCTCAGTACTTCCGCATCATCGAAGACCTGATCACCCTGTTGGGCTACATGCAAACCAGCAAAGTTCGGCGCACACAGGGTAAAGAAAACAATTACTTTTGTCTGACAGTGATGCAGTATGTGACGTGTCATTCGATTGTAATAGGAAATATTCTGTTGTAATTTCGTCTTTCAGAAATGGCCCTGGCCCTGCAGTTCCGCGTGATCCAGGCAGCCATTGATTTCATTAAGACCACGGCCAATCAGGACCCTCAGAAATCCAGCAGCTACGTGCACGTCCCTACCTCGCCACATCACGCTCTACAGCAGAAACGCAAAAGCATCGCAGGTGAGACAGTTTAGAGGTGAAAGGGTGTTTTTTAGGGATGCACCGAAATGAAAATTCTGGGCCGGAACCGAAAATTCAGGATGCACTTGAAAACCGAAAATAAATAAATTAATAATCAATTAATTATTCAAACGTATTTTCATAATCAACACTCAGATAGCTAAAACTGAGTTTAAATTGCACATAAGGTGTTTTTATATCAACTTTTTAAGAACAGAATTGTTTCTACTCCAGTTTGTCGGTGAAATAAGTATTTAAGTTGATTGGCTAACGTGCGCTTGATCTGTGCTGCCGCTTGAACTGTGCTACAGCGATCTGTCACGCCGTATTAAAGAGTGCCAAAATGGCATTTATTGTTTGAATTTCAAGCTGACGTTTAACTGTTAACTAGCCATTTTGTGCACGAAATAGACGCTGAACACGTTCAAAACATGCCATTGGAGAAGCGCTAATTAACCCATTTAATCCCATCAGTCACAATAGTGACCTTAAAGAAAGTGTTCATTTATGAAGCTCTGAAAATGTTAATGACTGCTGTTTTAGTGCATTTCCGGGAAATATAGAAATAATAAAGGGTCTCAATTAAATATGTGCAGTTTCACATGGTTAGTGCAAATGGTCACATGACCAGAGCCGTTTAATTCTTGCTTGCACCATCAGTAGATGATGGCTGTATCAAAGCTCCAAAACAAAAGGTTGGTTAAGTATGCTAACATAAAGATATTTTGGTACACATTATCTTTAAAATGTCTAGTATTATTATATGAATTCATAATTATTCTGTTTTGTTGAGTGTGGTCATAGAATGAGTAAACATGGTGATGGCAACAAAATACAGTGAATGAACTATCCAATTGCAGTTGTTAGGGAAGGCTGAACTAAAATGTAGCAATGACAAAGTTACAGTGAATATTGCACTAAATTAAAAGGTCAAATGTTACAAATAAGTTACAATATTGATGTTTTAAATACTGGTTGCAAGTAACATATTTGAAATTCATTGATAGATGTATTTTTATTTATTTTTTAGTCTTTTATCTCAGTATCCCTATGAATGTTGTATAAGGGTTATGTATAATATAAACTCTAAAATGTGATGGAACTGAGTTTAAAATGTGTTAATAACTGGGCTGATATAGCCTATATACACATTATCCCACCTCTCACATTTGTGACTGACCATAAAACGTAGTTTTTCACAATTTAAAAACATAATTATTGATTATTTCAAGGGGTCACTAATGACACATCATTTGGATATTTTCATGTCTGGGAAAAATGTAGGATTAAACAGGTTAAACGTCTGTTTCGGTCACTGATTTTGGCTCTCCAAAACCGAAAATAGCTTGTTTCGGCCAAAAATTTCGGGAGCCGAAATTTCGGTGCATCCCTAGTATTTTTCATGTTCATGTGATTGTGTGGGTTTGCATTTAAAGTGATAGTTTACCCTAAAATGAAACTTTTGTCATTGTTCACTCAAGGTTATTTTAGTATTATTAATAAACTATTAACTAAAGTTTTTATGTTTTACATTTTAGTAATTTAGTTGTGTGTTTTGTTTTTGTTTTTTTAATGTGTATATATTATTATATTATGTGTTTTTATTTTTATTTCAGTTTCAGTTTTTATTTTAGTTCATAAAGTTAAACTAAATGAAAATGAGAAATGTTACCTTTGAAAGTAGCTGAAGTAAAATAAGTTTATTTTTTTATATATATATTTTACTTTATTTCAGTTATCATTTATTTTATTTCAAGTAATGTAGGTTTTTTTGATGGTTTTAGTTTTACTTAACGATAATAACCCTGTATTTTTTAAAAATCTTGTCGAATATCCATGCTGTTCTTTTTGGTTGATCTGTTTCGTTTAATTTCCAATTTTAATTTCCATCCATATGTCTTTGTGTCTTAACCATCAGCCCTGGATCTCACACTTGATCGTTCATGTGTTTTTGTTGTATTATCACCTCCCCTCACACTCCCAAGGTTCAATGGGGCTGAAAGACTCCATAATTCCCCGTATTCCCCGGCAGCACTACTGCTCATACGGCCTGATTCCTCTACCCTCCCCGTTCAGCTTCCTGTCCCAGGATTCCCCCCTCCCTTCCCCTACTGGAGCAAACTCCTACATGTTCCCCTCAGACGCAGGTAGCCATCGACCCTATTGGCACATCCTGTCTCTCTCAGGGATGTTGGCCGCGTGCAGTGAACTGATTAAAGCTTGTCTGCTGCTCATCCGCCCAGTGTCCTGAACTACTGGTGCCTGTGTGTGCTTTAACGAGAATGAACCGAACTGTTTATCATTCTCATTCTCTCTCATTTACACCTGGCATTAATGATAAAAAAGATACTTTTATTCAGCAAGGATGCATTAAATTGATCAAAAGTGACAGTAAATACATTTATAATGTTACAGAAGATTTCTGTTTCAAATAAATGCTGCTCTTTTGAACTCTCTAGCTAGGATGTATGTTACATGTCAGGTGTAAATGAAAACCTGCCTTGTCTAACCACTTGGCATCACTCAAGGTTGTTTTTAATACCTTAATCTGTCTGTCTATGTATTTATGAGGTGGTGAGATACTGATACTAATATCCTCTGCTCTTCACAGAGTTTCTTTTTTTTTTTTTTTTTTTTTTTTTTTTTCAGAATGCATGTTGTTGTTGTTGTTCACTACCTGCATGTTCTGATCAGGTCGGAGGCGGTTCACGCTGGCCCAGTCAGACTCGTTGCTGACGCGAATGCGCTCCGTAGCCAGTGATGAACTTACCCAGATGATGCAGCGCAGGATGAGTCAAGAAAACCCCATCAGAGCCAGCGAGACGGAGCTGGTCCAGCGACTGCAGAGACTCGTGGTTCTGGCCGTTAACAGACTCATCTATCAAGGTACATACGACAAATATCTACTCATTGAAAGTTACTTCAAGTTCTGAAAGTTACTTCAAAGAATACGGTATTACCGTGGTACTTTTAACAGTCCATGTAGGCTGAATAAATAACAGTTTGTCATTACTCTTCAGACATCAACCATGATTTCTTTGACCTCCTGAACTTCCCTGAGTCTCCTGATCACTCGATGTCCATGCCGTTATCTGGCGAACAGACGTCCGAGGAGAATGGCTCCACGCCTTCCACACCGCTCCCGCCAGGCAACACGAAGAGCTTCAGCAAAGACATTCTCAAACTAATGATGGAGGGCATAAAGATCAGCTTGGTAAGTCACTTAGAGTAGACGTCAGTGTTTCTTAAAGTCAACATGAAATCAAATGAACCTTTTTTGTTTGTTACTGGTTATATTTTTGGTATTCAGTACACATTGTTCCAGAGAAATTTTAGATTGGCCTTTGGTCACCACCATTATCTTTGAATTATCTTCATTTGAGGACCTTTCTATGTAAATATTGTTATCATTTGGCCTTTCTACCACCATCATGCCTTCCATGTCAAACTACAATGAATATTAAACATGTTTTACTGGACTGCAGTGTTTTTAATGTAAATAATATGTGTTTAACTGATGTATTTTTTAAAAAGTATCACCTGAAATTATTTTATAATTTCTATCTTGTATTAATCTGAAATGTCTTCTATAGTTTTTTTGTTTATTGTATGAATTTTGTTGTTTATTTGCCATGAAAATAGCCTTTTTGCTGACTTGGCTTAAATAAATAAATGGGGGCCATTCTATGTAAATATTGTTATATTTAATTATTTATAATTAATGTGATTTAATTAATCGGTGTATAGTGCAACTATACTATATGTATTTATATTTTTTAAAAAATATTAATAAACTGCAACATTTACAGATATACATATACATTTTTTTCCATCCATCCATCCATCCATCCATCCATCCAGAAAGGATTGTGAAACTACTTGATTGCGGTGTTATTTTTTAGTAGTATTGATATACTAGTTAAGATCATTTTTTTTGTTAATATTTGATTAGATTTTATTTTTATATTTTATGTTAATTTAAATGTTAATGTTTTAGCAATTTTGTTGTGCAATTTTGTAATTTTTTGTATTAGTTTTGTTTTTGAATACGTTAATATGTCTTTTTTAATATAATTTATTAAGTTTCAGGGTTTTTTTTTTTTAGTTATTTTTAGTTATTTTTAGTAAATATATATATATATTTTATTTTATATATATATTTTATAAAATAAAATATATATATATATTTACTAAAAATAACTAAAAAAAAAAAAAAACCCTGAAACTTAATAAATTATATTAATGTTTATTTTATTTCAAATAATGAATATGTTTTTTCATGGTTTTAGTTAATGAATTATATAGGTTTAGTTTAGTATAGAATTCTGGTCTGTTGACATGGTCTTTTCAAAAGACTTGTGTGCATGTGATAAGTGCATAGCTATATGTTAGTGTTATATCATTCTATTGTCTTTCACTGGTCCTGCGTTTACTAACACAGTGAGTTTGTATGATGGTTTACCTCTTCAGGGCAGTACTGGTCGTGGTGGCGCCCCTCGCCAGCAGTGGAGGCGAATCCTCTGGTCCTGTCGTGACACGTTCAGGGTTCAGATCGGCCGCATGCTGGTGCACACACTCAGCCCCGCGGTTCCTCTGGAGGACAGGAGGGAGGCGCTAGAGTTTGTCCACGAGCAGAGCTACTCTGAGATCCTCAGAGAAAGCCTCAGTCCCGGCCTTGAGGTGAGGACAATAAACACATCACAAGATTGACATGCCGATATGTTGACAGAAATGGCTTTTTGTTTTTACATGCCGACCAGAGACTGTGTGACATTTTGCTTTGGTTATTTGCTGACAGTTTTCAGATTAGTATTTCCAATCAAAGGACAACACACATGCACACTTCCTCTATTGGGAGGAAGACAGTGACATTTCACTGGGCTGGTTTTGCACATGCAGCGCTGCCACAGCTCTCCTCTGACATACAGTAAATAACCCACAGAAACATCTTCATGATACTGTTTCCATAGCAGCAGTGCCATCCTCTCACTAGTGCTGTATTCAGTCCTCCACCACTGCTGCTTTCTCCATTATACTGTAGACTGCCAAAAAAAAAAAGATCATTAACCCTCAGAGACCCAGCAGAATTGCAGCTCCTGCGTAAAGCAATTAAATAACACCTAATTTTGTGCAAATGTGGATAAAAACTACACATAACAGAAGTTTATCACAACAGTTTTGGTGTGGAAAAAAATTAACTGCCACAGCTTGCAAAAAATCCAAAATGGCGGCAGTCAGCTGACACAGTTCGTAACACTTTTGAAACAAATGTGTCTACAAAGCAAGAATTTAACATCTAATATTTTTCAGATTATTTCTACATTTTTATTTATTTATTTTTTTTTTTTTAAATGGCATTAAAATGATTACATTTATATTTAAAGGGGACCTATAATACCCCTTTTCACAAGATGTAATATAAGTGTAAGATGTGTCTGTGAAGTTTCAGCTCAAAATACCCCACAGATCATTTATTATAGCTTGTCAAATTTGCCCCTATTTGGGTGTGAGCAAAAACACACAGTTTTTGTGTGTGTCCCTTTAAATGCAAATGAGCTGCTGCTCCCGGCCCCCTTTCCAGAAGAGGGCGGAGCTTTAACAGCTCACGCATCGGTTGCTTAACAACAACAAAGCTGGAGAATCTCACGCAGCCAAAATGAGGATTGTCAGTAACTGTGTTCAGCCTTACATTGTTCAAACCGGAGTCGGACACTGATGGAGAGACTCAGGACAACTTTTTTTACTACTTTTAGAATGAAAGTAGTCCTTAAAAAGCGATTTCTGTAAAAGAAAAAATCTCCTTTTGCATTTAAATTTGAGCGTCGTAACTTTGCAGATGTTGTTTATGATCAAAAAGCAACATTACACACTAACTAAAGTTAAAAAAAGTTTGTGCTTGTGTTTGTTGTCAGCATGGGCCCAAGCTGGCTCTGTATCTGTACGAACTGTTACACGATCACAAAGACGCCCTGAGCAAAGAAGAGCAGGCAGCTGCCAACACCTTCATGACAGCGCTGAAACTCTGTGGCCACCGATGCATCCCACCGAGCGCTCCAGCCAAACCAGACCTCCTGAAAGCCATCAAAGAGGTGTGCATGTCCAAACACTCTACGAGGTCACAAATTTAAACAGTAGAGTAGCAAATGTGTACTTTAAATGCAATGTTAGTCGCTTTGGATCTTCCAAATGCATAAATGTAAATGTATGTAGAACCAGAGCAAACACAAGTCCAAATAATAACTCATGTATTCTTTTCTTAGTCTTTTGCTTTTACTTGCTGAGGTTGATTGTACTGTTTCACTATTCCTTATCAAGGAGCAACTGAAATATGAGTCAGAGGCAAGAACCAGCAAAGGAGCCTGGGAAAAAAAGCTGGCCAACACGCAGAGGAGGTGAGCGCTCTGAGAGAAACACAAAAATGTCAAAATGATGCATGTGCATGCACTTCTTAGCAGTTTTTCTGTTGTCCGTTTCAGCTTGTTGCAGAGGCTGGATGGGAAGTCGAAGGACATCTCAAAGATTGCCGCTGACATCACTCAGAACGTGTCTCTCAGGCAGGGAATGGAGCGGAAGAAGGTCATGCAGCACATCAGAGGCCTTTACAAGACCGACCTGAGCGCCAGCCGCCACTGGCAGGAGCTCGTGCAGCAGCTCACTCACGACCGGTCAGCATCGCTCACTAGAACCAACAAAATTGTTCATGTCATCATATATCCTCATGTGGTTCCAAACACGTACAATGTTATTTTTTCCCCATGGAACAGGGCGGTGTGGTACGATCAGTCATCTTACCCCACTTCCTGGCAGCTGGATCCCACTGAGGGACCCAACCGAGAGCGGAGACGCCTCCAGCGCTGCTACCTGACCATCCCTAACAAATATCTGCTCAAAGACCGTCGCAAGCTAGATGGTGAGCTTCCTCCCCTCTGACTGGAGCTGAAAAAAGAACTTTACATCAGCTTATAATATACTATTTTACAGATTATCTAGAAAGTTTCTTCGTATTTTCATGGTGCAGTTTATTTACTCATCGGATAAACAAATCAACATGTCTAGGCCATTTTTGAATAAGTAGGTAAATAAATAAATAAGAAAATTAGTGTATAAGTCAAATTGGGAACTAAATTATTAAGTATGTAAGTATATCAGTAAAATTAGTAAGTAAATAAATAAATAATTTAATAAGTAAGTAAATAAATAAGAAAATTAGGATAGAAGTAAAATTTGGAACTAAATTAGTAAATTAATAAGTAAATAATAATAAATAAATATGTAAATAAGTATATCAGTAGAATTAGTAAGTATATAAATAAGTAATTTAATAAGTTAGTAAATAAGAAAATTAGTATATAAGTAAAATTGAGAACTAAATTAGTTAGTAAATAAAAATAATAATAATAAATATGTAAATACATATATTAATTAGTAAGTAAATAAATAAGTATAAGTAAATAATAAGTAAGTAAATACATAAAAAATGAGTATATAATTAAAATTGGGACTAAATTAGTAAGTAAATTAGTCAATTAATAAGTATATCAGTAAAATTAGTAAGTAAATAAGTAAGAAAATTAGTATATAAGTCAAATTGGGAACTAAATGGGTAAGTAAATTAAGAAGTAAACAATAATAAGTAATTTAATAAGTAAGTAAATAAATAAATAAGAAAATTAGTATACAAGTAAAATTGGGAGCTACATTAGTAAGTAAATTAGTAAATTAATACATTTATCAGTAAAATTAGTAAGTAAATAAGTAATTTAATAAGTAAGTAAATCAATAAATAATAATTAGTATATAAGTAAAATTGGGAACTAAATTAGTAAATGAATAAGTAAATAAGTATATCAGTAAAATTAGTAAGTAAATAAATAAGTAAACAATTGAATAAATAAACAAATAAAAAGTCAATTAATAAGTCAAAAGTAAATCAATTAATTAATTAATTAATTTTTTGGTTTTTGGGATAAAATGTGACCTGAGCATTTTTTTCTAGATGACCAAATGAGTATGACACTAAAAAAATGCACCAAAACCTATAATACGATTGATCAGCTGATGGATTGATCTCATGCATGTGGTTTGCCTGTCACAGAAGCTGTCAAGGCTCCACTAGCCTTCCTGTTTGAGGACAAGGCTTACTCCTCTTCTTCCATAGTGAAGGACAAAGCAACCAGTGAGCCCATCAGGTACTCACACAACACCCGTCTCACTCCACATTGAGGTTTGATCCCCAGAGCCACAGTGCAGAATTTCAAATAATTTAAAAACATTTTTCTGTTCTGATTTAGGTTCACAAGAAGGTGCATAAGTGTGGCGCCCTCTAGAGAGACGGCAGGAGAGCTATTGCTGGGTAAGACTCGTCCGCCCTCTCTGTTCTAAACCTCACATGATTCTTGTGTTGGCTGTTAAGTGACCACTAAAATTATCTGTTGTGTTTTACGGGTCTGCAGGAAAATCTGGGATGTACTTTGTGGAGGATAATGTTGCTGAGACGCTTGATAATCAAGTATGTGCTTTTTTTAAACATCAGGAAGTACAAATATGATCTTTTGGGGGGGGTTTCAAGTTCCAAATAAAAAGAGAAAATAAATGTAAAGTATTTCATTTACTAAATTATTCAAAAATATGCTTTACCTTAGTATTATTATTTTTATGATTATTATTATTATTATTATTATTATTTAAGCTAGTCTATTATAGTATGAGTATTAGTTTTAGTTAACCAATTTTCATTATTTTCCAGCAACTAAATAATGCTACTTTTATGGTGATATATAAAAGTTTGGTCATTCCACCCACCGCTAATAGATGTTATAAAACGTTCGCGTGTTTTAGAGGTTCACAATGTGTCCTTTCACCAGAGTCCTCATGGAGAGACGGAACCGGCCTCCTTCTCCTGGACGTATGAGGAGATCAAGGAGGTTCACAAGCGCTGGTGGCAGCTCAGAGATAATGCTATGGAGATCTTCCTCACCAACGGCAGGACGCTGCTGCTCGCGTTTGATACCACCAAGGTAATGCCATTGTCAAACACATGATCCACACAGGGCTTGTGTGAGTTTTATGACGTTCAGGTCTGGTAATGGTACTAGAATACAAGAAAGCATAGCTATGTAACTGCTGTAAGTGTAGTTTTTAAATAATATGTTTTATTTTTTAGAATAACCATGCCTATACTGCACACAACATATGGGTTATATTTAGAAACATTGATATTAGTAATCATGATATAAATATATAATGTGATATAAAAATCAGTGTTTGAAATCTATTTATTTTGGGGTTTTTTTAGGGCTGTCAAAATGAACACGTTAACGCATGCGATGCATTTTTTCAGTTTAACGCATTTTAAATATTTAATGCAGTTAACGCAGCATCTGTTTTTTTCTGGCATCCTTTGGCTAGAGTTACATATGATCATTCATTCAAGTGCTATTTAACCATTCAAGCTAGATAAGACACAAAAAAGAACTTAAATCTGTACTAGAGCGCCTCTGTGAACAAACGTATTGAGTTCTCTTTCTCACTTGAACAGACAAAAACACACAAAATTATGTCAAAATGCTTGTTATTTTCGAGTATCTCCGTAAGCAGAGTCTTAAATGAGTTAAAAAGTGTTTAACTGATCATAAAGAGTTAAGAAAATAGTATGTGTGTGTCAAATCTGCGTCTAATCTTAAAGTGACAGCAGCCTAATAAACCTGCTGCTGTGATGTCTGTCATTAATGTTAATCAAAGAACAAAAGTCAAAGGGAAAATCACTCACTGCTCTTGACTGAATGTTTGTAGCTTTAATAAAGATTAATCTACATTCAATTTATAATTTATGCAGTGAAGACTGTGCAGTGTTTATTAACTGCACAGATACAGAAATTATTCAAGAAATTATTCAGTTTCTGTATATTTACCTGTTAGACCTACCTGAAAATCTTACATAGGTCAAAAACAGCAAAAACAATAACTTCTTTGTGTATTTTCGCAGGGCAGGTAAGAATCTGAACCGGCCTGACTGTAGAAAAAACCCTTAGGCCGTGTGTTCACCAAAGCGTTTTTTCCAGCAGCTAGCATATTTTTTCAATTGTTTTCAATGGGAACGCCGCGTTCTTTAAACGGCAGGAGCATTAACGAGGCACTGAGCGTCATTCTGCGTTTTTTACCGGTCTCCTCGAGCTGAAGAATGTTCAACTTTGAGTAAAACGCTGCGCTCATCACTGTCACTTTTTAGCCAGCCGTCCAATCAGAGTGGAGGAGGGGTGGGACAAATACAACACCGACCAACTGTCACAACATTCTTGCTGTACCACGACATCAACAAGCAGAGAACGGAACAAAATGGATGACAAAATAATATTGCTGGTTTCCCAACATAGCAAGTACTCTACATTGTGTTGACATTTTTAGTCTGAAATAAATTATCTGCGAAATCAGTTACAAGTAACAGTGCCACGGATATTCCATATCATAGCAACAAAGCGTCTCAACTGAGAAAAACGCTGTGATGCCAAAGCGCTCACAGCTAGGCGTTTTCAGCAGAGCGCCTAGCATTTTCATCTAACTAAAAACGCTTTGGTGGACACACGGCCTTAGCGTTGACCCCTGATATATTAAAGACAAAGATAAATTTGACATTTATTACAATGGGTTTATGTTAAGATTGATTTAAGTTCACTTAAATTAAAAGTTGCTGTATATTTTAAAGCCTATTAAATGTTAAAAATGATGTTGTTTGTACATAGATTCAATGTGAAAGTATTACAATATAAAAATATATTAAAAACTTAGGTGTTAGGTGTGTTTAATTGCAATGAATTACAGAAAAATGTGTGATTAGTCAGCACTAATATTTATATATTTGGACTAATGTAATTCATCTGTTCATCATCTTTTTGTCATGTATATATTTGTTATGTCTCTTTTTGTATGGTTATACTATTTGTAGTTTGATGCAGTTATAAAAATTTCTGTTTTTTTTTTTTTTTTATAATTTTGTGAAAATTATTTGTTGTTTAGGGCGAGGATTTAAAAAAAAAAAAAAACCTTACAGGTTTTCTGCCTGTTCCTGCACTGTATATAAAAATTGTATTTTCTTGCTTTTTATTGTGTATATTTTATATTGTCCTAACGTAAACAAAAAACTAAATTCAAACTAACTTCCTGTTTGTTCCACTCTCTCGTCTCCATCTCAGTTCCGTGATGACGTCTACCACAACATCCTGACGTCAGAGCTGCCCAACCTGCTGGAGTACGGCAACATTACCGCCCTCACGCACCTGTGGAGCTCAGGACAGATAACCAACTTTGAGTACCTCACCCATCTCAACAAGCACGCGGGCCGCTCCTTCAACGATCTCATGCAGTATCCCGTCTTCCCCTTCATCCTGAGAGATTACATCAGTGAGACTCTGGACCTGCAAGAGGCATCCATTTACAGGTCAGAACCAACCCTACTTCAACATCATTACTGTATTTGAATGCTGTTTTTCATTAGTGATAGCCTGATGTATCTGATAAAACAGCTGATTGCATCACCATCAGAATTGGGAAATTTCATACTGATCATTAATATAAAATAATTATAAATTTTCATATAAATTATAAAGTTTGAAAACAGTTGTGCTGCTTCATATTTTTGTGGAAACCGTGATACATTATTTTTTAGGATTTTTTGATGAATATAAAGTTCAAAAGAACAGCATTTATTTGAAATAGAAGTCTTTTGTAACATTTTAAATGTCTATACTGTCACTTTTGATCAATTTAATGCATGAATAAAAGTTTGTTTCACAAAAATCTGAAGCAGCACGACTGATAATATCATAAATGTTTCTTGAGCAGCAAATCAGCATATTAGAATGATTTCTGAAGGATCATGTGACACTGAAGACTGGAGTAATGATGCTGAAAATTCAGCTTTGATCACAGGAATAAATTACATTTTACTAAATATTCACATAGAAAACAGTTAAACAGTTAAATGCTTTGGGGAATGTGAGATACTTTCAAAAATATTACAAACTTTTGACATGTATATGCAAATGAAAAGAGAGACACTCAGTTTTGCTTTCTGTTTGTCTTTTTGATGTAACAGGAACCTCAGCAAACCCATTGCAGTGCAGTCTAAAGAGAAGGAGGACCGCTATGTGGACAATTACAGGGTACTGCAGCACTGCAGGGCTTTAATTCCTGTTTACACCAGCGACTGTTAACCAATCACACTGTGGCTCTGTTCCAAAACCTGCTGAGCTGCCTACATGGGCAGCATTTTTAGGTTTCACAGGCACATTCCTAGCATGAAGGCCTTTCCAAACAGTAGGTGGCAACATTATGTTGCCTTCTAAGACATTATACATAAGCCAAATTCTGACGTAGCAAGGTTTTGGAACACAGCCTGTTTCATTCTACACTCTTTGATCATTTGTGTTTATATTGCTTTTAGAACTTTATGTTTACCGCTGATGTCATGTGTAAGTGTAACTAACATTGATTTCCTTCACAGTATCTAGAAGAGGAGTATAAGAAGGGCAAGAGAGAGGATGACCCCATGCCACCTGTCCAGCCTTATCACTACGGCTCTCACTACTCCAACAGCGGCACTGTCCTTCACTTCCTTGTCAGGCTGCCTCCCTTCACCAAGATGTTTCTGGCCTATCAAGGTCAGTTCAGCTTTTATAAAAGTTTTCACAGTTGTTCAGCCTTTTGACCAAGCAGATTCAAAATATTTATGGATAAAAAAAAGTCGTTTCCACACTATTTTTCACTAAATGAACGCAACAAAGGATATTTAATATTTCTTAAATAGCGATATTAATCTGCATATTTTTACTAAAACATTTTAATATATGGAAAATCACTGCTGTGTTGCATCATCCTTTAAAGGTCATCATTTTGGCTGCGTGAGATTCTCCAGCTTTGTTGTTGTTGAGCAACCGAAGCGTGAACTGTTAAAGCTCCGCCCTCTTCAGGAAAGGGGGCCGGGAGCAGCAGCTCATTTGCATTAAAAGGGACACACACAAAAACTGTGTGTTTTTGCTCACACCCAAATAGGGGCAAATTTGACAAGCTATAATAAATGATCTGTGGGGTATTTTGAGCTGAAACTTCACAGACACATTCTGGGGACACCAGAGACTTATATTACATCTTGTGAAAGGTCCCCTTGTACTTTATTCACCCCTTATCACAATCACCCCTTAAAAAACACTGAATGCATCATCTGTTGTCTGTTCATAACTCGTTGAGGTTTTTGCAGCATCACCCTCTACAATTAGGATTCTGCATTGCTACGTTTTTAATATTTAACAGCACCTGCGTTTGCAGCGAGGTCTTCAAACATGTCAGTGTGATGCTTTTAAAGGCTGTCATTGAAAAGGGCCTTTCTGAAGTCTCACTCTACATGCATTAGCCTCAGAAAGATGATCAGACCTTTCATCCAGCCTCTTTCCTTCTTTCTCTGTCTATTTTTAGTTCAGTTGGTTTATCCATATCGGGTTACACAAGAAACTAATGAAAGGTTTTGTATGTCTCGCAGACCAGAGCTTTGATATTCCTGACCGAACGTTCCACTCCATGAACACCACGTGGCGTCTGTCGTCCTATGAGTCCATGACAGATGTCAAAGAGCTCATCCCAGAGTTCTTCTATCTGCCTGAGTTTCTGGTCAACAGAGAAGGTGGACACTCTTTTTACACCTGGTTTTCTTCTTCTAGCACAATCAAAAAAGAAAATAACCTTTAAGTAACCTAGATCTTCAAGATATAACCAATGAATATTCATGTAAAGCATTCTTGTCAAATCATATTATTAAAAACAACTTCCCTCTTCTAATGTTAGCGTGGTATTTCCCACTTTCCCCTCTGGCAGGTTTTGACTTTGGCGTGCGGCAGAACAGCGAGCGGGTGAACCACGTGAATCTGCCGCCCTGGGCCAGGAATGACCCGCGACTCTTCATCCTCATCCACAGACAGGCTCTGGAATCAGATCAAGTCTCCCAGACGCTCTGCCAGTGGATTGACCTGGTGTTTGGGCTCAAGCAAAAGGGCAAAGCTGCAGTCCAGGCCATCAATGTCTTTCATCCTGCAGTACGATTCCTTATAACGTACAGCTTTAGTACACTTAACGCTGATATTTTCTGTCTTTTGATCTTTTAAAAAAATATGGGTGGATCAAAGCCTGTCAAAAACATGTTCAGGACATATTTTATCCCCAAAAATTATTACCCCCAAGCTTATTTTAGGACCACTACCATTCAAAAGTTTGGGGACGGTACAATTTTTTTATTTTATTTTTTAAATGTTTTTGGTATATCTGACTGCATGTTTGATCAAAAATACAGTAAAAACAGTAATATTGTGAGAAATTATCATCATTTAAAATACCTGTTTTCTATTGTAATATATATTAAAATATAATTTATTCCTGTGATCAAAGCTAAATTTTCATCATCATTACTCCACTCTTCAGTGTCACATGATCCTTCAGAAATCATTCTATATGCTGATTTGCTGCTCAAGAAAAAAAATTTTTATCATATATTTATTTGCTATCATATTCATCCTTGCTGAGTGAAAGTATCAATTTCTTTAAAATATATATATATTTCTGACCCAAAACTTTTGAACAGTAGTGTATGTGTCAGCATTACTGTATCAGCTATCTGACACTTCCCTTTCGCTTTCTCTAATCCATCAGACATTGATAACCCCATATCGGACATACGCTTCAGCCTGTTAACTAGCATCCATAAATAAATCCGATTTTTCCCCTCCCTCTCTCTTTAGACTTATTTTGGCATGGACGTATCTGCTGTCGAAGACCCTGTGCAGCGTCGGGCTCTAGAAACTATGATCAAGACGTACGGCCAAACTCCCAGACAGCTGTTCAACGCTTCCCACATCAGCCGAGCCGGAACCAAACTCTTATCGGAGGCAGAACTGCCCGCGGCCATGGGGCTCTTGGTGCAGCTGGCCTTCAGAGAGAGCCGGGAACAGCCCAAAGAAGTCACCTACCCGGTGTGGCAAACACACAGTGCTGCAGTTTGACATTAAATAGCTTAAAGATGATGTTAAAGTGTCTACTACAATAGGTTTACATGCATCCACGGTCAAAAACACTTTAATATTCTCATAATATACATTGCAGCATCAGCTCTTTTCTCTCGGTCTCTGAAATGGTTCAAGAAAGGTTTCATTCTTCCTAAACCCTTCCTTTCCGAGAGCGTGCTCTGCTCTGATTGGTCAAAAAGAAAATGCCCATTACCATATATGAATTTCAGCTCTTCCTCAGCACTTGATATATAACATTGTAATGGACAAAAAATAATTACTAAAGTTTATTTGAATCTCAAATTATCTTTTAAAGCCTTTAAATCCTGTCATTTTTTAGAGTCCTCTGCCGTGGATAAAGGGCTTGAAATGGGGCGAGTATGTGGGTTCCCCCAGTGCTCCGGACCCCGTGGTCTGTTTCAGCCAACCACACGGCGAACGCTTCGGATCCCTGCTGGCGCTGCCCACACGTGCCATCTGTGGCCTCTCCCGCAAGTTCTGCCTCATGATGATCTACAGCAAAGAGCAAGGTGAAGGAGACACACACAAAAAACTGCTTCATCATGCATAAAAATGCTTTTTTTTAAAACTTTCTATTCTTGAAATGCACAGTATGTAAGTTTAGCCCCTAGAGGTCACTTATTCAAAACAATAACAAAGGCGTAGCTTGATGACACCGTGAATGACCGTGGAATCATGGGAGTTGTCATCTTCACCTCCACAGCTGAAGATGATGTGAAAAACAAAAGGGAACCAAGACCTGTTTTAATGGGGAAAGCAGGCAGTTTATCAACCAACAGCCATAGTCTGAAAATTTATAAATATTCAATGATTAATCAGCCCAACTATTCTGTGTTTTAGTCCATGACCAGTTTCTGGTGCATTCATTGCATCTGCATTTGTGTCTTATCACAATTATCCACATAAATGAACACAGTTCTCATAGTACTAGAGGAAATGAGAATGAAGTGAGTGTGCCATCATAGAAAATCACTGTTTTCCTCTCCTCTCTCAGGTGTAAGGAGCATGCACAGCACGGACATACAGTGGTCAGCTATACTGAGCTGGGGTTACACCGACAACATGCTGCGTCTGAAGAGCAAACAGAGCGAGCCGCCCATCAACTTCATCCAGTGCTCACCGCTGCACCAGGTCAGAGTCGTAAACACCGCTAACATTCACGGGCTACGCTTGGACAGTTTTCAGCTGAATCTGTGTTTGACACATTGCAGTTTGTACACATTTTGTGATGTGGCAGTACACTTGTCTGTTACATGTACAGCACCCTCTACTGAAAATGACTCTCATAAAACAAAACACATACAGGTCATATTTCACCCCTGAATCACAGTAAGAAATAATATTTTGTGTAATTGTTTTCAGTTGTCATGAAAATCATGCCATAATTATAGTCTAAAAATAGACTAATAGAAAATATACACTACTGTATAAAGTCTCTTATATCAACCAGATATACAGAAAAAAACGGAAAAAACATTAATATTGTGAAATATTATTACAATTTAAAATGTGCGTTTTCTATTGGAATATATGTTAAAATTAAGGATGCACCAATACCAGTATCTGTATCGGGCCCGATACCAAGCTCATGTACTTGTACTCGTAAAAATACCCCCGATACCAAAGACCGATACTTCACGTGACGTAACTGGCAGAATTTTCCGTGCACAGAGACACCGACGACAGCAGCAGAAACAATTTCAGCCTCAGGGATGTGGAAATACTTCAAAATTAATCGCACTGAATGACAAAGACCAGAAGGCTCTCTCTCTCTTTCTGGCACGCGATCCCAGTTGTGCACGATCAGTTCTCCTTGCGCCTGAATGGTCAAATGCACAAATAGTTGTCAAAATGTACATAGTGTGGAGTATTTCACGTAAATCCAGTCGGTTTATGGCTTTAGTGGACGTAAACAGGTGGGTGAAAAAAGGGTATATGTCAATAGGCCTATATTATATCCATGGATTCGGTCTTAAAATGACAGTAGCCTAATTAAATATTTGTCTATCATTAATGTTCATAAAACAACAAAAGATGTTAAGTTAATTAATCATATCATGGTCATATTGCCCACCGTTCCGTATGCCACCATGAGAAATCTGGTCACCCTAGGTTGTTTACATTATGTTATAAACATTTGTTCTGTAATATCTGTTTAGCAGGCAGGTTAAAAAAGACTTGATGTTTGTTTTTTATTATGACTTTGGTAATTATCCAGCGTTAGCGTCAGTTCTGGCAGGTCACGTCAGTCAAGCTCGCATCAGCTGACTCCCATGTGACTCGCGTCTACCTATAAGAATATAATGCCCATCACAGCATTCATATATAAGCTCCTCAGTATTATCAGTAGCTACCGCGTTTCTGAGGAGCTAATTACCCTCCTCCATCCCCAGCTCCTCCTCTCGTCAGTCAGGATTAGGCTTTATGATTCCCCTGAATCAAACTAATTCTTGAATAATGTGTACATATTAAATTATTGACATTAATTATATCTGCATATGTTGGTCCTGTTCTGTTTACCCTAAGGGGGGTTATTGCTGCTCTTATCCATGCTAGGCTGCATGGATGCGCAGGGAGTTCTTGCCCAGAGCAGAATCATACCGCCAATACAAACTCTATGCATTATCAATCATATTTGACGATAGTGGTCCCGACAGAAATGCCCTTTGAAGGTTATTGGACACTGTGAAATGTGTTCTTTAAGTTTGTGACAAGCACATAAAAATTATGTAGCTGTCCTACATTTATTAGTCTCACTGTGTTGTGCTTGGAAAACTGCCACATCATCCAAAAAAGAAAAGTATAGGCATCGGTATCGGCGAGTACCAGAAAAAAAATATCGGTACTCGTACTTGGTCCTTAAAAAATGGTATCGGTGCATCCCTAGTTAAAATGTAACTTATTCCAGGTTAATATGAATTTTCAGCATCATTACACAGTGCTTTACTTTTACTATTAACACATTAGTAAACAGTCATTATTCAGCTGTAATCATTTCAGTGTTGATTCAGTTCGGTTCAGTAACTGTGTAAAGATCATCATTTAAGGAATTCATTGATAAAGCAGATCTGCAGAAAACAGTGATGTCATCATCCAGCTCAGTTCAGTTCTCACCCAATAGTGTCAGTGCAGTGAAGTAAATGATACTGCTAAGCAACTAAGCAAGCCAGAGGCCATAATGGCAAGGATCACATGATCCTTCAGAAATAATTCTAATATGCTGATTTGCTGCTAAAGAAACGTTTATTTTTATTATCAATGTTGGAAACCATGATTTTTCTTTTCTTTGATGACTAGTTCAAAAGAACAGCATTTATTTGAAACTGAATCGTTTGTGACATTTAGTGTTGTCGAAATTAAGACGTACATTTTTGTGATTAATTTGAAATATGCATTTTTTATTTTTATTCTTTTTAAATCAATAAACAGAGCCCCCTTTTCTTGATGCATTGCAGTCCAAACCTTCCTAATTAAAGAGATAAAGTCAAGGAACAAAGTTTTAGGGGCTGTTTACATTACACAATTTTCAACTAAAAACTTTTTATGCGTTTTGGCTTTTCATTTACACGACAGCAGCGTTTTGAGGAACTGAAAACACAAACTTTTGAAAAACGGGTTTCAGGTTTTGAAAACGATACCGTTATCATCTCTGTGTAAACTACAAAAACACGAAATTGTGAAAACGGTGAAGTCATGTGCATGTGTATTACATGTTCAGTTTACAGGAGTGTAGTGTTTCTTTACAAAGTGGCATCGCCAACTACTGGCCTGGCAGCTAAATACAAAATATTTTTCCGGATCCATGTTAACGGGGATCGTTTTAACAATGTTGACGTCTGTATGTGAAAAACACAAAGGAAAAAACGTTTCTGTTTTTAGTATATCGTTGTTGTATAAACGCCCTTAGGCGGAAAGTTTCGCTATAATTGTATTGTGGACCTTTTTGAAATTCAGCTGTCACTTGAACATGGAACAACTTTTGTTGTTAATTTTGATCCTTGATCATTTTGAAATTCAAATGGCACTTTAACATAAAGGCCTGTTTTTTTTTTTTGTTTTTTTTTTCTGATTATGAAGTTATGTTTAGTTATGAAGGCCTTGATGGTTTTACTGGAAATCTGTTGAAAAAGAGTTTCTTTGTGTTGATTCTTAATTTATCTTTTTTTCTTCTTCTTCTTAAGACTGAAGTTTGTAATACCAGATATTTAAATTTAAAAATAACAGAATTAATGGTGCGATTTAATCAGTTCATTTTATTTTAATCGATCAACAGCCCTAGTAACATTGTCTTTACTGTCACTTTTGATCAGTTTAATGCATCCTTGCTGAATAAAAGTATGAAAATAATCTTACTGACCTCCAAGCCTTTGAACGATAGTATAATTTCTTGTTTTTATTTTGGGTGAAATATAAACCAGGCATGGGTTTTGTTTTGTTTCGCCTGTTTACATTATGTCATTAATGTGTTTCCTGCCGTGCCGTCTTCCTCTCTGTCCTAATCTGTGTCTCTCTGGTCTCTCCTCAGGTGACTAGTTGTGCCTGGGTGCCGGACAGTTGTCAGCTGTTTACAGGCAGTAAGTGTGGAGTCATAACCGCCTACAGCAACCGCTTCACCACCACAATGGTACGTAACTATGGCAACATGCCCCCCCTTCTCCCCCACCCACGCAGCCGCCCACGTCCATTATCACTCCCTGTAGAGCACCTACACACACACACACACACACACACACACACTCAGTGTTTGTAGTGGCCTTGTTAGTCATCTCCCGGTTGCCCTAGAAACACATTTCCTGCGGCCCACAGGTGGGCTGAAGTCTGGGCGTCAGACGGCTCTTTCAAATGCTCTCATTGATAACGCAGGTGCTGTTCTGTTTCTCTCATTTGTTTAAACGAATCTTTCTGACATTTGAAGAAGTATTTTAGTTCTGTCATAATTTTTTTTTATGTTTGACTTTAATCCGCAATAGCAGATATTCTGAAGAATGCCCACACTGCTCTTTTTCAAGGTCCATAAAAGTGATACAGAAAATTTTGGGGTGATTTAGTGTATATGAATTTCAGATTTGCTTCACATGTGCATCTACTTTTATATGGGCCATTCTACAGAATTGGTGCAAACTGCTGTCCTACAACCAAAAAACACGTTTAAAAAACATTTAAGTATTCAAATTTTAGATGTTTACTAACATCCTGCAATTATCTATTGAATCCTACAATAATATTTAAAATATCAGTAAGCTTAATATATATATATATATAAAATCATAATTTATTGGGTACTTTCAATTGGGAGGTGACTGTCCCGAACCCTAACCCATAAATTTCAATTCCAATATTTTATTTTTAAATCATGGAACTTTATGTAAAAAAAAAAAAAAAAAAATGTGTCCCGCATTTTCACATCACTACCGAAACAGTGTACGTTTTAGTCCATTGGCTGAGACTGATTTTAACCACACTTCTACATTTTTGATCAGGAAATATTCCTGTCTTTCTCCCTCTCATAGCCTCTCTTTCATAGTAGATAGGGACCATCATTTTGAGTTAAATGTGTTCAAAAGTCTCAAAATCTGTGTAACTTTAAGGAACGTCACTACCAAACACCTTTTTTCTGCAACTTTTTTGGGTTTTATTCCATAAAATTTAGTTTTATGTGTGTACAACTGTTCAGAACTGTGCTAGCTAACCATGTGCTGATTAGCATCTTTAAACTAGGCTCAAAAGTATCTAAAATTGTCACTACCGAAATAGTCACGACCGAAACATGTGGTGAAGTTTTGGTTGTGACATCATTGTTTTTTGAGTGTTATTTAGTCAAATTTAGGGTTTGTTTTTTGTTGTTTTTTCTGTGTACAACTGTTCAGAACTGTGCTAGCTAACCATGTGCTGATTAGCATCTTTGAGCAAGGCTCAAAAGTATCTAAAATTGTCACTACCGAAACAGTCACAACCAAAACATAATTTTATTGGTAGTGACAAAAGGGAACAATCATTTATTTGGGGGAAATAAACAAAATTTTAGTACAGTTATGCAAATCATTAGTATTTTAATATGTTTTAGTATGAGTTAAATTTATGTAACATGATGTAGTTGCTACCAACACATTACTGTCACTACCGAAAATGTGCAGTCACGACCGAAACATGGGATGTTTTGTCAGAAATAAAGTATACTGAATTATCAACTAAGATGTTATTATAGTGTTTGGTTCAATGTATATTCAAACTAATGAATCCTTAACTTTGAAATCAGTATGATAAACTTTACTTTAAAATTATATTTGTTATTGATTTACCTGTGAAAAGTTTTTTTTTTTTTTTTTTTAAATAGCAAAAAATATATTTACAAGGTAGATGTAAACAAAATCTTATTAGGGCAATGTAACCTTTTTAATTAAATTATTTATTATTGTGTTTTGGTAGTGACAAATTTGGGGAGAGGAAAAATATTCCAAAACGTTTTGAAAATACAATATGAGAATTAACTGCACAATTATTACAAATGTGTATCTTTGATATTATACAATTTGCATACATAGAAAATTTGTGGAAAAAGACTTTTTTTATTTTTTTTTATAAGACGTTTCCATCTCTGACTTTGAACCATTTCTGTAGATCGGCCCATATATGTGTCAGCAGACGTTTTTATTCAAATCAGATATCAAGTGTAAAAAAAAAAAAAAAAAGGTTCTTATTTCAAAGGGAAAACAGGTACAGTTTATCAACCAACAGCCACAAGTATCTAATGGTTAATAAGCTCAACTAATATATTAGCCAATTACTTTTCATCCATGACCAGTTTCTAGAGCTTTTACTGATTTTTCTCTTACATGCACCACATATACAGCCATGTGGCGATTTGTTTACTCTGGACCATAAAACCAGATCAGAATCATCTATTAAAGCGGGTCTTTCAGCTCACTTCTGTTTATTCAGGCCATTATCAGTGTTCTAATGAGGCCATTAGCCAAACCCTTACCCTTACGATCTGCGATTACGGTCATTCTCCATTTGGGAAGTGAGATTGTAAAGTCTGTTTATACCTTCAGCCCACAGAGATGGAGGTGGAGTCTCAGGTTCACCTGTACGGCCACACGGCAGAGGTCACGGGCCTGTTTGTCTGTAAACCCTACAGCATCCTCATCAGTGTTAGTCGAGACGGTACCTGCATCCTGTGGGACCTCAACAGGTTTGTGTTAAATGAGATCACATACATCTTAAAGGGTTAGATCACCCAAAAATTTAAATTCTGTCATTAATTACTCACCCTCATGTCGTTCCACACCTGTAAGACCTTTGTTTATCTTCAGAACACAAATTAAGATATTTTTGATAAAATCTGATGTCTCAGTGAGGCCTGCATTGACAGCAAGATAATTTACACTTTCAATGTCCAGAAAGCTACTAAAGACGTATTTAAAACAGTTCATGTGACTACAGTGGTTCAACTTTAATGTTATGAAGTGGCGGGAATACTTTTTGTGCAGCAAAAAAAAACAAAATAACGACTTTATTCAACAATATCTAGTGATGGGTGATTTCAAAACACTGCTTCATGAAGCTTTACGAGCGTGGTTCGGAGCGCGTATCAAACTGCCAGAGTCACGTGATTTTAGTAAACCAGGTTTCTTTGTCATAGGTGTTTTGAAAATTCAATGGTTCACCACTGGGGGGCGTGACTTTGGCAATTTGATACGCGCTCCAAACCACTGACAAGATTTGTAAAGCTTCGAAGCTTCATGAAGCAGTGTCTTGAAATCACCCATTACTAAATATTGTTGAATAAAGTCGTTATTTTGTTTTTTTGGTGCACAAAAAGTATTCTCGCCGCTTCATAACATTAAGGTTTAACCAGTGTAGTCACATGAACTGTTTTAAGTATGTCTTTAGTAGTTTTCGGGGCATTGAAAGTGTTAATTATCTTGCTGTCAATAGAGGCCTCACTGAACCATCGGATTTTATCAAAAATATCTTAATTTGTGTTCTGAAGATGAACGAAGGTCTTACAGGTGTGGAACGACATGAGGGTGAGTAATTAATGACAGAAATTTCAAAAATAACTTCACATCATTTCTCTAAGTAGGATGAAAATAATCTGTTGTTTAAATGGTGATTAAATTATATACAGAACGCTCCCTTTACAATCACTGGAGCTGTCAATCAAACAGTGTGAGTTTATCAGTGACTGAGTTCTGGACTCTCACCAAAAGTTTTATGAGAATCTAATGAGTGTTTGGTTGTGGTTAGGTTGTGTTACGTCCAGAGTCTCACAGGTCATAAGAGTCCAGTGAACGCAGTGTCAGCCAGTGAGACGACAGGAGATATCGCCACAGTCTGTGATTCAGGTCGGTGTTTCCTGTCACAATATAAATGGCAGTCAGTTCTTTTTTTTTTTTGTTGTTGTTGTTAAGTTTTGCCGTGAACCTGTTACACCGCAAACAGCTGCTGAAAATATTGATTTGTATAGAATGACGTTCTGCATTTCATGTCCTCTGTATATAGTGGGTGGAGGAAGTGATTTAAGGCTGTGGACGATTAATGGAGATTTGATCGGTCATGTTCATTGTCGAGAGATCATCTGCTCGGTGGCGTTCTCCAATCAGCCGGAGGGAGTGTCAGTCAACGTGATCGCTGGCGGTCTGGAGAACGGTGTGGTCAGGTAAAATACTGACCTAAAGCCCTTTTAGCTGGTTTGGGACCAAATGTTGTATAGCTATTTTGCTGTAAATTAAAGCAATGTTGATTAGTTGAATCTGATGAAGCACAAGTATTTGTGGAAAAACTGAAAATAAATGTTCTTGTCTTCCTGCCATGCAAAAGTCCAAGTGATGTTACTTCCTGTGTGCATTATTTATTTATTATTACTGTTATTGTACAGCCATATTGAATGGGTTCCATTAAAAAAAACAGAATGCATTGTGTTTTAAGACTCTTATCAGTGCTTTCCTTTCCTCTTCTGTCATTCATATTTCTACTTCTTTCTTTCTGTCTGGTCCACGCTCACGCTCAGGTTGTGGAGCACATGGGACCTGAAGCCAGTCAGAGAGATCACCTTCCCAAAATCCAACAGGCCTATCATAAGGTACGCACTTGTACCTCATGTGATGTCACACATTTGTTCTTATATCTTGATTAGAAAAGTTACATGCACTACCAGAAGTAATCAAAAGTTTGGAGTAATTAAGATTTTTTTTAATGCTTTTGAAAGAAGTCTCTTCTGCTCACCAAGACTGTATTTATTTGATCAATAATACAGTAAAAAATGTAATATATTATTACAATTTAAAATAGCTGTTTTCAATGTGAACTGTAATTTATTCCTGTGATCAAAGCTGAATTTTTAGCATCATTACTCCAGTCTTCAGTGTCACGTGATCCTTCAGAAATCATTCTAATATGCTGATTTGCAATTATTAACCATTATTGTTGATGCTCCATTGTTAATTATGGTTTTTAAAAAGCAGCTTAATATTCATTTTTTGCAGCTTAATATTTTTGTGCAAATCATGATCTTTTTTTCAGGATTCTTTAATAAACAGAAATTTCAAAAGAACACCATTTATTTGAAATAAAATATTTTGTAACATTATAATAGTATTTAATGTCACTTTTGATCAATTTAACCCTTTATGGTACGGCGTTGCGATATGGCAACAATTAATATCTACTCATTTCCTTGTTATTCAGAAAAAAATACAATATATTGCACTATGAGAATTTTAAGGGCAGGTCTTAAGGTAGCCAGTGATGTGCTGTTTTTAAGTCAAATGACATTTGAATGTCCCTCAAAACTCTCTTTCCCACTGTCACCCTCACACGGAAGACACCTGTTGAAGTGCTCCAGAAATTGCTCTATTAACCTCATTTATAAACATCTATTGTCAAGTGGAATTTTTTCAGCGTCTTTGATAAGTAAAATAGATATTTTTATTCACAAATCAACTTTGTCTAACATAGTTTCTCTTCAGTGTAATGACAATGAGGGTGAGGGAATAATAGGGATCTACTCATTTTGGTTTGCATGAGTTCCAAGTATATAAATCTATCAATTTCTAAAAGAAATGTGCATTTGTATAGAAAAGAAAATCATAATTTTCAAAATCATTATCCATTGTGGTAAAACATTGGCATATAGCAAAGTACCCCGCCCCAGCCACAAAAAGTTTTTTGATTTACGTGATTGAAGCTATTTCATGTAATAAAAGCTTATTTGGAAAAAAAATCTCATGGTTAGAACATAATTCATACCATAGAGGCTTAATGTGTCCTTGCTGAATAAAAGCATTATTATTATTTTATACTACAGGGCTGTTGAATGCTTGAATCTGATTGGTTGACCAACGTTCTAAGGTGTGCAGTTATTTTCAGGGAAACGCACGGCTAAAGTAGTTCTAGGCAGGTCTGGACCGCATTGCAGTTCCATATCACTTCAACCAAACGATCTCTCGCGCTCTCTCTCTTTCTAACGTACACACGTACTGTACAGAACGGACACACACTCGCAAAGAACCGTTTGGTCATTAATCAGTAAAATAGCAACTTAAAAGATACATGACATTTCTAACCAGTGAGGTAATAACTGTGCGGTTCTTGAGGTGGATAAACGTAATTTCGCTATTAGTAGAGACACTGCTGCCGTGATCGACCCACAGATCAGGTAGGCTAATTCACATATGCTGCTTATTCTCTCTCTCTTTCTCTGTCTCTCTCTCTTTAACTGTGTTAATAATTGTATCAACTGTATTATTAGTCCGCTATCAATGGCTCAAGCCTCTGTTACTAGTTCTGAAATGTCATTTTGGAATTGGCAACAGAGGCATGAGATGAGATCTGTAAGAAATTAGTCCCACACACAAGAGTGTTTTAGTGACAAAAACCTGATAAATATCTTAAAATACACCATCGGAACAGTGTCTTGAGGTGTAGGTGGAATAATTGACTCCAGGCCGTTGAATTCTTAGAAAACAATGCACACCCGCTACACATTGTGTCCACATTACCACCTTGGGTGTGCATTTATTTTCTAAGAATTCAACGGCCTGGAGTCAATTATTCCTTACATATTTAAATCTTGTTTACCCCAAACCTTTGAATCGTAGTGTATCACGGTTTCTAAAAAATATGAGGCAGCACAACTGTTTTCAACTGATAGTAATAATAAATGTTTCTTGAGCAGCAAATCAGCATATTAGAATGATTTCTGAAGGATCATGTGACACTGAAGACTGGAGTAATGATGCTGAAAATTCATCTTTGATCACAGAAATAAATTACAGTTTACTATATTTTCACATAGAAAACTGCTATTTTAAATTGTAATATTATTTCACAATTTTTTCTGTATTTTTGATCAAATAAAATGCAGCTTTGGTGAGCAGAAGAGACTTCTTTCAAAAACAATTAACTTTTGACTGGTAGTGCACGTCCAAATATTTAAATGCATTTCCTGTTCCTGACGATCACGTGCTTAGTGACGTTTCCTCCTTGATTGTCTTTCAGCCTCACATTCTCGTGTGACGGACACCACCTCTACACGGCCAACAGCGAGGGCACCGTGATCGCGTGGTGTCGACGAGACCAGCAGCGCATGAAGCTGCCCATGTTTTACTCTTTTCTCAGCAGCTACGCTGCAGGCTGATTCCCGCGCTGACGCGGCCTCGTTACCCGAACAGAACGGACGCTGTGAGCGACCCCGCTGACCCAGGAAGAGGAGGAGCCAGCATGCACAAAGCCCCGCCCATGACCATCACAGTATCCGCCCCCCTGATACGTCATGGGAATGCACGGCACTTTATGCTGTGCTACAAGCTACTGTATCATAAAGAACGGATGTCGCGTGCAGATCTCGGGGGTCGTGAGGCAGAGCGAACGCAGGCCTTTTTCCCCCTATCATTTTTTTTTTGTTGTTGTTATCTTTGTTTTTGTGTTTCATTTGACTGGTTTGTTTGTGATTTCGTGATGTTTGATTTTGAAAGCTGCTACAGTCTGGTCCGCCCAGACTAAACATTTGAAGGCCTGTTTCTCCTTCCTTCGTTATGTCCCTCGTCTCGCCCACCCGCCGCTGTCCTGAGAATAGAAATCCTGCTTTTTCAGACTGAAATAATCCGAACACTACCGTCTGCATTCGTAATCCAGACTCTCGCATGAGTGACATGCGGCGGCAGAATGAATGTGTGCACGCAATGCCTTGTTAAACCACGTTAAACTTCTCATTGATATATTTATTCTCAAACAAGGATGAAAGCCACATCTAAACATCTGTTTCTTGTTCTTTATTATAAGATGCACTTCCTATGATGATGTGCAGTGAATGTCGAAGGTGGTCGTGCGTCAAAACCGTGCAAATATTTATTGTTTTTTATTCCACCAACTTAACCCAAACGGCCCAGTTGCCAGTGAATAAGTGCATCAAATTCATATTAATTCATTAAAAAACATGCTTTCCTTCTGTTCTATATTCAGTTGTGTGACAAATTAGATGTTTTGCATGTTGTGATCACTCAAGCATTTGAAAGTTTAGTCAAATCTACCTTTAGGACCATCCTGACTAAATTCATGGATGATTTTTTTTTTTTTTTTTTTTTACAATTTGGAATTCTTCTGGTTGCAATAAAAACATCCTGATTACTGTACAAATGCAAAGCTATGTCACTGAAAAATTATCCTCCTGTACGTACAGTCACAATTTCGCAGGAATCCCATGCTCTTGAAGTCTTAAGTGTCGGCCAGCCTTAAATGCGGAGGAAACGAGCGTTATCTAAGCGTGATCCAGAGCGTTATTTGCCTTTGTGTTTATTTTCTCCTTTGTATGAGTCTTACATTGCAACTAATATAATTAGCTTGTCTTACATTTTAGTGTTTACCAAAAAGGGAATGCTTTCACCTTTTTCCCCACTACAGCTTTGTTTTGCATTATTTTCAGAAACATCAAACACATGTATCGCAGAGTTTGAAAGAAGTTATTCACCGTCAATGCAAATCCAGAGAACGCTGGAAGGTAGTTTCACTAGTTTAAGGAGAATCATCTGGTGTTTACAGAGCCCTCCTAAGTTATGTGGTTGTTTTATGTTTATTTGAATGTTTATGTATTGAATTTGTTTTCCATGCTTGCATTACATACGTATATCTCTTAATTATTGTGCACAGTATTGTCATGTTTGCAATTCCGTCAGAAAGAGATTGATGTTACTGTTGTGAGTTTGTGAAGCAAGATGTGTGAATTTGTATCACGAAAAGGCTTATTGTTGAATTAACAGTGGTTTATGTAATTTAAGATTGATATGTTCACCAAGGCCTGGCTGGGACATTTAAAAAAAAATTTTTGTATTTATGAAATATGTAATAAAATGTCATCTATATAATATAAATATAAATATTCAAGAAATTTTGGTTCAGTTTTGTTGCCCTTGTTTCTCATGTACAATGTTAAGAATAAAGATTTTGCAGCAATGCCATAGAAGAACCATTTTTGGTTCCCCAAAGAACCAAAGTCAATAATTGTTTCCCTTAAAACTCATCTTTGATCACCAAAATGACATATTTAAACGTTTTTTTTTTTTCATGTGAAAAAAAATGTCTTTGTGCCTTAAAATAGCTTGAATGTAACACTATACCCTTGCCTCATTTAATATACGCTGATCTATGCATATGCAAATTAGCCCCGCCTCCACTCGCTCAGGCCAGCTCAGAGATCCACTCGGTCAACATACTGAGGTAAACACTGCACAATAGTATCGCTCTTTACAAAGTCAGACACATAACAGTAATTAATATGATTAGCCTTTTGCGTGACTAGGTTATCAAACAGCTGCCTAACAATCAGAATTCTTACAAACGCTTGGAACGTCAGTGGAGAAAGGCATATAGTTCATCATAACATCGTAATATACATCGTACACCCGCCATACTGCTAAATCTACCCGATTTTTCATATCAACAGAAAAATATAGGCTTCTCTCGAGCATGGTTGCCAGTTTTTTCACAACAAAACCCGCCCAAATCACATTCCAGGGGGTAAAATTCGCGTTTCCATGAGCTAAATTATGTTATTTGGGGTCGCTTGAACCCGCGGCAACAATGTAAAAGTAGCCCAATTCCGCGGGAAAACCAAGGACTTGGCAACACTTCTCAAGACTCCCCTGCTAGTTCGCTGTTAATTATATGCCAAAGCCCGCCGGCACGTTGACGTGATTGGTTACAATGTAGGACCACCACAGGGGGACTTAAAAAGAACCATTTTAATAATTTAAAGAACCTTTTGTGTAATTGAAAGGTTCCATGGATGTTAAAGGTTCTTCATGGAACCTTAGATCCCAATATTCTATATTGCTCAGTTCTATTATGTTGTGTTCTATTATGTCCCATTATATGCTAGTTCTATCCTAAATTATTATTCTCTTCTATTCTATTCATAAAAGTAAGCTGGTTCGAGCAAGTTCCCAACTACACGTGTCTATTTTATTAATTTAAAAAAAACTATAATTGCGAGAATAAGCGCTCAACATCTGTGTTACGTCATAGTGCGAGTGTTTTGGAGTCGGTTACGTCACCTCGGTGACTGGGAGACCCGGTGATGTCACATTAAGCAGGGAAACCTCACGTGCCTCTGATGCGCCCTGCAGAATGAGCCCTAGTGATCTTCCAGCGATACTAAACATCATCTGATAATACACAACGGTCCACATACCGGAGTGAACGCCGATTTCTTAAAGGCGCAGTGACACCTGCATCCTCCTCGCGCGCGTTTGTGCGTCACATCGAGGTTCCCCTCACATCTCATGAACCGACACCGAATCAACCACCAGAGCAGAAACCGGGAAAATACTCGACGTTTAACGGCGTTTGGCGGATGCACGCGAGCGGACGGTGACGGTGTGAGGTGTTGCGGGTTTTTCCTCGTCGCGTTCGGGTGGAGTCGAGCCACATACTGAAGTCTGACCACTGACACACTTCAGGTGGGTGTTAACACGCGTTCCTGTGCTTCGGCAGGTATTTGTGCTCGTTACGCAGATTCTATGTTCTATTGCATAATTTTTTAGAACGTTTGAGTGCTACATTTGTAACATTTCCAGCGTTCCTGACGCGAACGCGTCTTTATGGGCAGCGGCTCCTCTTATTATCTTATGGTCAGTACGAGAGGCAGCAGTCGAATATAAACGCGCTCGTGCTGTAGATTTGGGATGAGGGATGATGGATGGATCCCGCAGGTTATTTGGGAATGCTGCTGCTGCTGCTGCTGGAATGACCAGAAGCGCGTGAGAGCGAAAGATGGACGCGCTCGAGTCTCTTGGGCGTTTGATTCCTTCGGATGGAATTCCGCCTTAAAATCGAAATGCGAGGATCGTGAAGATGTTCAGTGAAGAGCTTCACGAGCTCTATGATAATTCACGGAATGGCCTTGAATGAATTAATGGATGAATGCATGAATGGATGGATAGATGGATGGAGGAATAATAATCACGACCCTCGTGTGTTTTTGCTGATTCTAGATTTTGTCACATGTCGCCTACAAATAACGAGCATTAAATATGAAAGCTATAAGTGAATAATGGTTTATTTCTATAATGCTGAATGACTAGATTGAGATTCACCTAGTGCAATGGTTGTTTCTGGCCTTTATTCAGCACTGAATGTACACGAACATGATGCACTGAGGGTTAAAAAGGCTCTTGTTGAAGCTCATGTTCTGTTGAGATTCACTTTACTGCTGTGGAGTGATTTATGTCTGGAAATAATAAAAAAAAAAACTTGAAAAATTAATCTCTATAATTCTTAGCTGCTCCTGACAGGTGTTATTGGAGCTGTTATATCACAGCGTTGGCATAGACTTGAGAAATGTGATTGTTTAACCCGGCAAAAACATGTTGCACAGAATGGGAAGCCTGGAAATATCAGGGAATCGTAAAATGATGGTGATTTATAGTTCTGGAGAATTTGTGGAAAGTGATAAAATCTTTAAAAATGTCTATAGTGAATGAATATATATTTTTATTTTTTATTTTTTTTTGTCCAAAGGCCTTAATAATAATAATAAAAAACAAAGATATGACATTCAAAGTATGCAAGGTAGTAGAACTAGATCTCTTTTATTGAATCCAAAAGGTTTTAATTATATTTTTCTACATATAAAGGTATTTTGAAGTGTCAAAAGGTCATTCGGTTTAACCGTCCAAAGGCCAATACAGCCATTTCATTTGTGATTAAAATATCTCAAGATGTAATAAATGTTTTTTGTTTTTTTTATTCTGGCATGATTTTATATCATCATATATCAACATAGTGCAAAATGGTATTAAAATTATGTGTAGAAGTCGTTGCTTTATGAGAAAGAATGTCCGGAAAAATTTATTTCATTGATGTCATTCGGAGTAACCAATATAAAGGGACCATTTTGGACCAAGTCATGTGGTCAATATCATGTGACAGGATGTGACATCATTCAGACACACATGGGCATTGTTTGAAAATATCATCATTCGGTAAAACTACAATTTTGGTTAAACCGAATGACTTTTTTGGTGTCCATCTTGTAAAAAAAATGACAAAAGCAGTGTTAATTGATTATAAAAAAACACATAATCTTATTGATAACACTTAATAAAACTTAAAAATTAAGTTTTAAAATTAATTATATCTTTTTTTACACTTTTAAAAACCTTATTCGTCAGTGACCCATATTATAGTGTCAGTGAGCTTTTTTATTTGATTAAAAATACAGTAAAAATTGCAATATAGTGAAATAGTACCATCTAAAATAACTGTTTTCTATGTGAATATATTTTAAATATTTATATTATTAATTGTTATTAATTTATATTATTATTATACTCTATTATTATATAAAAAAAATATTGTAATATTAAGTAATTAATTGTATTATCATTACTCCAGTCTTCAGTGTCACATGATCCTTCAGAAATCATTCTAATATGATGATTTGCTGCTCAAGAAACATTTGTGATTATTATTAATGTTGAAAACAGCCGTGCTGCTTCAGATTTATGTGAAAAGACACATTTTTGAATGGAATTAAAAGAATAATAAATCAATGGTCAGAGAATAAGTGTTGTTCCTCATAAGTTTACTGGTCACAGCTCATGGTTTCATAAATACAGTCACATGAAGACTCTTACAGTAAAGTATTGTTATTATACCATGGTAAAGTGCTGCTATCAGATGATAGTACCATAGTACTTTTTAATATACATTTACATTGAAGTCCTCATGAAATGTTTTTTTTTTTATGGAATATTGCAGTGTTTGTTATAAACGATTTATCCGCGCACATCATTATTGTTTTAAATTCATGTTCCTCATAATCTTGAATCAGAATAACTTGCAGCGACATCTCTTCTCTTCTCTGATGATGAGGGCGGGGCAACCTGTCACTCACATGAGATCCACCAATCGCAAACCACAACCATCCAATCAACTCCCCACAGACAAAGTCAAGCCCCGCCCTACATTTGTTCTTGTTCCAGAAGCCGGTTGCACAAACCGCTAAGACTAGTCATCACATTTTTTCTTTAAGATTGTTCATAACTGTTTTAAGTCAGTTACATAAAAATGTAGATTGGTCTAATTTGACACTGATCGCCCCTTGACTAACCTCTAGTTGGTCATCATACTAGTACTTAAAGGGTTAGTTCACCCAAAAATGAAGTTTCTGTCATTAATTACTCACCCCCATGTCGTTCCACACCTGTAAGACCTCATCTTCAGAACACAAATTAAGATATTTTTGATGAAATGCGAGAGGTATTTGACTCGTCCATAGACAGCAATATAATCAACACTTTCAAGGTCCAGAAAGGTACTAAAGACATCGCTAAAACAGTCATGTGACTGCAGTGGTTCAACCTCAATGTTATGAAGTGATGAGAATACTTTGTGCGCAAAAACAAAACAAAAATAACAACTTTCTTCAACAATCTCTTCCCTGTCATTATCCTTACACAGGTGACACAGTAACACAGTGAAAGCTTCTGTGTTTATGTCCGAATGCCGGCTCGGTATTGGCCAAAGCTGGTCACGTGATCAGCACGACGCATGCGTGTGATGCTGATGCAGAAGCCGGCCAATAATGAGTCGCCGTTCTGATGTAGAACGACGTATGAGAATGACTGAAGAGAAGATATCGTTGAATAAAGTCGTTATTTTTGTTTTGTTTTCGTGCACAAAAAGTATTCTCATCCCTTCATAACATTAAGGTTGAACCACGGCAGTCACGTGACTGTTTTAACGATGTCTTTAGTGCCTTTCTGGACCTTGAAAGTGTTGATTATATTGCTGTCTATGGACGAGTCAAATACCTCTCGGATTTCATCAAAAATATCTTAATTTGTGTTCTGAAGATGAACGAAGGTCTTACGGGTGTGGAACGACATGAGGATGAGTAATTAATGACAGAAACTTCATTTTTGGGTAAACTAACCCTTTAAGACACAGTCTTAAATGGTTATGTTTATGCAACTACCCCAGAAGCCGTTTCACTTGTACATACGTCACAAAAGGGAAGACAGTCCTACTTTTTCGTTCATGTAAGATCCCATTTTCCCATTCTTTTGATAATGACGGGGTTGTGATCGTCCACCTCTGGAGTTTGTGACGGTTTCACCTGCATGAGTCAACTGTGCTATAGAAGTACAGAAGTACGAGTGTGTTCATTTCTCACGCTGTCATGTGTTCTGTGTGCAGGACTCAATCATGAAGGACGGAATGGCCAATAACAGCACCGCCAGCATCTCTCAGGCCCGGAAAGCCGTGGAGCAGCTGAAGATGGAGGCCTGCATGGACAGGATAAAGGTCTGTGCGCGTTTGTCTTTATTTTAAAGGGGACCTAAAACACAAGATGTAATATAAGTCTCTGGTGTCCCCAGAATGTGTCTGTGAAGTTTCAGCTCAAAATACCCCACAGATCATTTATTATAGCTTGTCAAATTTGCCCCTATTTGGGTGTGAGCAAAAACACACCGTTTTGTGTGTGTCCCTTTAAATGCAAATGAGCTGCTGCTCCCGGCCCCCTTTCCAGAAGAGGGCGGAGCTTTAACAGCTCACGCTTCGGTTGCTCAACAACAACAAAGCTGGAGAATCTCACGCAGCCAAAATGAGGATTGTCAGTAACAGTGTTCAGCCTTACATTGTTCAAACCGGAGTCGACACTGATGGAGAGACTCAGGAAGAAGTTACAACTTTTAGACGTTTCTGAATGGTTAGTGGATAAATTTATGGAGTTGCTGTGGAGTTCAACTCATCAACTAGCATGTGCCGTCATGTTAATCTTTTGTGCAAATCCAGCGTTGAATTGACCCTCGTTTGTGAAGCAGTCCGGCGTAAAATGGCGGCATGTCAACAACACTCTACTACAACAACTCTTCCTCTTCACTAAAGCAGCCCAACATGGCCACACCCCCTTTGTTGTGTGTTCTCGGGGGCGGGGTTTATGTAAATTTTAGGGTTTGTGATGTCACTAACCCGGGAAGAAGCTCGTTGTAGTCCCTACCAGCCATTTGTCGTAGTCCTTAAAAAGCGATTTCTATAAAAGTAAATATCTCTCTTTGCATTGAACTTTGAGCGTCGTAACTTTGCAGATGTTGTTTATGATCAAACAGCAACATTACACAACATTACTTGTTTTGTAAGATGGACCCAGGAAAACTAGAAAAAAGTACAACTAAAGTATCTTTTAGAGGGTTGTTGTGTTGTACAGAACTCTGGGTTTTTTAAACACAAATTATGAATGATTAATCAGCAAAAAAAAGCACACAAATGCATTACAAGAGCAGAATTGATGTCATCGAAACATAATTTGTTTAATTTTTGTTAAATATCCTGTTTCAACTGAAAATACGTCAGATTAAGGAAGTAAGAAAACTATAAAAAATATTTAGGCCTAAATTTAAGATTTATGTGTTTGAATTGCATATAAATTTTCCATCCATTTTGATAACAAAAAATTTTAACATAAACTAATAAACTTAATGTGATGCATATTTGTCAGTAATACAGAAATAAAACAGGTCAGATTTATGCACTTAAAAAGAATATGCATTAAATTAAATTTGTTTATAATCCAAATGCAAAGACATTTTATATGCAATTCAATACTTAAATCTTAAATTTAGGCCTAAATATTTTTGAGTGCACTTCATGTTTCATGTCGAATGCAAGTTTTGCATTTGGCCAAAAATACTGATTGTTTTCAAACAGAAAGTCCCGCCCCAAACATGTAAAGTTGACTTGTCAGACAAACAGATCAATGTTTTGAAAGTGTCACAGTCACATTAAACTGACACACCACAAGATAATTTAACCCATCTAGTGTCTCTTCATTAACGCCCTAAAAGTGCAGATTTGTACTGCAAATCAATGGCCTGCTTACTTATAATTTATATTTCATATGTCATCTTATATGACATGTGGTGACAGCAGCATCTGGAGATGTTTGTCAAACAGCCTGCAGTGAAATCGTTTCGTTATCTGCACTAATGTGCCCAGAAGACTTAGTAACCATTTTAAGGGACGCTTAATGTGGCTATTAGCTGTAGTTAGGTGGCGGTTTGGCGAAGGATCTCGCCTGTAAACCCAAGGGATGGAGAAATGGGTATAGCAACAGAGACAGAGTGAGCGTTTAGAGGAGCACGGGCTCAGCTGTGGCCTTTTAGTCGGGAAGAAAGATGGATTGGACAATTCTGCAGAGGTTTCTTTCTCATCTGCCCGCCGTACACCGCCTGCTTTTGCATCATTCTACAGATGGCAGATATTTTCTGAGTGACATCAGATATGACCTCTGTCTTATTTCTGCCTTTTAAACACTGGGATATATTTTGGGAAGCAATCTCTAGGGAGACAGATTCTCCATTGAATCAATGTAAAAAGAATCTTTATTGCTGCGTTTGATATTTACAATCACATTTACTACCTGTATTTACTTCTAATGTACTTCACATCATATCATTTCAATATATCATTTTGTATTGATGTATTTTTTCAGTATATCATATATATATATATTTTTTTATGCTTGTATAAATAAATAGTATGGAAGCTTGTTTCCACCATGAAATAAAAAATAAAAAAGGTAATTGCTTTATATCTCGCAATTCTGACTTTTTATCTCGCAATTCTGACTTTTTATCTCACAATTCTGACTTTATATCTCGCAATTCTGACTTTTTATCTCACAATTCTGACTTTATATCTCGCAATTCTGACTTTTTATCTCACAATTCTGACTTTATATCACACAATTCTGACTTTATATCACACAATTCTGACTTTATATCTCGCAATTCTGACTTTATAACTCACAATTCTGACTTTATATCACGCAATTCTGACTTTATAACTCACAATTCTGACTTTATATCACGCAATTCTGACTTTATATCTCGCAATTCTGACTTTATAACTCACAATTCTGACTTTATAACTCACAATTCTGACTTTATATCTCGCAATTCTGACTTTTTATCTTGCATTTATATCTCGCAATTCTGACTTTTTATCTCGCAATTCTGACTTTTTATCTCGCAATTCTGACTTTTTATCTCGCAATTCTGACTTTTTATCTCACAATTCTGACTTTATATCACACAATTCTGACTTTATATCACACAATTCTGACTTTATATCTCGCAATTCTGACTTTATATCACACAATTCTGACTTTATATCACACAATTCTGACTTTATATCACACAATTCTGACTTTATATCTCGCAATTCTGACTTTATATCACACAATTCTGACTTTATATCTCACAATTCTGACTTTATATCACACAATTCTGACTTTATATCACACAATTCTGACTTTATATCTCGCAATTCTGACTTTATAACTCACAATTCTGACTTTATATCACGCAATTCTGACTTTATATCACTCAATTCTGACTTTATAACTCACAATTCTGACTTTATATCTCGCAATTCTGACTTTATAACTCACAATTCTGACTTTATATCACGCAATTCTGACTTTATAACTCACAATTCTGACTTTATATCACGCAATTCTGACTTTTTATCTCGCAATTCTGACTTTTTATCTTGCAATTCTGACTTTATATCTCGCAATTCTGACTTTATATCTCGCAATTCTGACTTTATATCTCGCAATTCTGACTTTATAACTCACAATTCTGACTTTATATCTCACAATTCTGACTTTATATCTCGCAATTCTGACTTTTTATCTTGCATTTATATCTCGCAATTCTGACTTTTTATCTCGCAATTCTGACTTTTTATCTCGCAATTCTGACTTTTTATCTCGCAATCCTGACTTTATATCACGCAATTCTGACTTTTTATCTCGCAATTCTGACTTTTTATCTCGCAATTCTGACTTTTTATCTCGCAATTCTGACTTTTTATCTTGCATTTATATCTCGCAATTCTGACTTTTTATCTCGCAATTCTGACTTTTTATCTCGCAATTCTGACTTTATATCTCGCAATTCTGACTTTTTATCTCACAATTCTGACTTTATATCTCACAATTCTGACTTTATATCTCGCAATTCTGACTTTATAACTCGCAATTCTGACTTTATATCTCGCAATTCTGACTTTTTATCTTGCATTTATATCTCGCAATTCTGACTTTTTATCTCGCAATTCTGACTTTTTATCTCGCAATTCTGACTTTATATCTCGCAATTCTGACTTTTTATCTCACAATTCTGACTTTATATCACACAATTCTGACTTTATATCTCACAATTCTGACTTTATATCTCGCAATTCTGACTTTATAACTCGCAATTCTGACTTTATATCTCGCAATTCTGACTTTTTATCTTGCATTTATATCTCGCAATTCTGACTTTTTATCTCGCAATTCTGACTTTTTATCTCGCAATTCTGACTTTATATCTCGCAATTCTGACTTTTTATCTCGCAATTCTGACTTTTTATCTCGCAATTCTGACTTTATATCACGCAATTCTGACTTTTTATCTCGCAATTCTGACTTTTTATCTCGCAATTCTGACTTTTTATCTTGCATTTATATCTCGCAATTCTGACTTTTTATCTCGCAATTCTGACTTTTTATCTCGCAATTCTGACTTTATATCTCGCAATTCTGACTTTTTATCTCACAATTCTGACTTTATATCACTCAATTCTGACTTTATATCTCACAATTCTGACTTTATAACTCGCAATTCTGACTTTATATCTCGCAATTCTGACTTTTTATCTTGCATTTATATCTCGCAATTCTGACTTTTTATCTCGCAATTCTGACTTTTTATCTCGCAATTCTGACTTTATATCTCGCAATTCTGACTTTTTATCTCACAATTCTGACTTTATATCACACAATTCTGCCTTTATATCTCACAATTCTGACTTTATATCTCGCAATTCTGACTTTATAACTCGCAATTCTGACTTTATATCTCGCAATTCTGACTTTTTATCTTGCATTTATATCTCGCAATTCTGACTTTTTATCTCGCAATTCTGACTTTTTATCTCGCAATTCTGACTTTATATCTCGCAATTCTGACTTTTTATCTCGCAATTCTGACTTTTTATCTCGCAATTCTGACTTTATATCACGCAATTCTGACTTTTTATCTCGCAATTCTGACTTTTTATCTCGCAATTCTGACTTTATATCTCGCAATTCTGACTTTTTATCTCGCAATTCTGACTTTTTATCTCGCAATTCTGACTTTATATCTCGCAATTCTGACTTTATATCTCGCAATTCTGACTTTTTATCTCGCAATTCTGACTTCATAATTTGCAATTCTGACTTTATATCACGCAATTCTGACTTTATAGCTCGCAATTCTGACTTTATATCACTCAATTCTGACTTTATATCACGCAATTCTGACTTTTTATCTCGCAATTCTGACTTCATAATTTGCAATTCTGACTTTATATCACGCAATTCTGACTTTATAGCTCGCAATTCTGACTTTATATCACGCAATTCTGACTTTATATCTCGCAATTCTGACTTTTTATCTCGCAATTCTGACTTTATATCTCGCAATTCTGACTTTTTATCTCGCAATTCTGACTTCATAATTTGCAATTCTGACTTTATATCACGCAATTCTGACTTTATATCTCGCAATTCTGACTTTTTATCTTGCAATTCTGACTTTTTATCTCGCAATTCTGACTTTTTATCTCGCAATTCTGACTTTATATCTCGCAATTCTGACTTTTTATCTCGCAATACTGACTTCATAATTTGCAATTCTGACTTTATATCTCGCAATTCTGACTTTTTATCTCGCAATACTGACTTCATAATTTGCAATTCTGACTTTATATCACGCAATTCTGACTTTATAACTCGCAATTCTTACTTTTTTCTCGCAGTTCTGACTATATATCGCAATTCTGACTTTATATCACTCAATTCTGACTTTATAAATCGCAATTCTGACTTTATAACTCACAGTTCTGACTATATATCGCAATTCTGACTTTATAACTCGCAATTCTGACTTTATAACTCACAGTTCTGACTATATATCGCAATTCTGACTTTATAACTCGCAATTGCAAGTAAGATAGATAGACAGATAGGCAGATAGATAGATAGATAGATAGATAACCCTGCAAGCTTGATTAAACCATCAAAATATGAGGAAAATATTTTTATAATATGAGGAATATATTTTTAAATATTTTAAAATATGAAGGAAAAACAAACATAAAACACTAAACTTGGTTAAGGTGTTGATATGACAAAATTATTTGGCAAAAAAAATGCAAACTACAGCCGGTTTTTATTTTACTATGCAAAAAGTTTGCAGGATAAAGCATACATTGACTATACCACCATTAGTTATTAATATTTTGTTGGTTCTCTTTTGTCTTTGCATGTGTTCATAATTTCTTTGTATGACAGCCTGGCCAAAAATGATGTCGGCACAATTTGGCATGTTTCATTGCGATATTATCACAAATAAAACAATTGACTCCAAGCACAATATGAAAAAATCATAAACAATTTTTAATAATATTTAAATAAAGGGTGAAGATGTCAATTTTCTTAGACTGGACCACTTTTGGCCACTACTGTATACTATATATATGGTAGCACTTTATCTTACAGTCCTGTTCTCCATGTACATAATATGTACTTATTATAGTAATTACAATAACTGGGTAATAACTAGGTACTAACCCTGAACCTACCCCTAAACCTAAATATATAAAATGTATTTAAATGTATATAAACTTAAATATTTACATTCACCATATATATATATATATATATATATATATATATATATATATATATATATATATATATATATATATATATAGTGAATGCTTCATCAGTGCATGTTATTTTTTTTTTTTAATAACATGCACTGATGAAACTAACTAACACTAATGCACTAACTAAATTCGTTTAGTTTAACTAGTAATGATGCTGAAAATTCAGCTTTGATCACATGAATAAATCACATTTTAAAATATACTACAATAGAAAACTTCTTTTAAATTGTAATAATATTTCACAATATAATTTTTTACTGTATTGTTGAATGCAGAAGGACGAGAGCGAGCAGTGGCCGGTTTGATTGGAGGTTCGTCGTTTTAATTAATTCCTCAATCACACAGTGGAATGTGATATGTGTTAATTAGTGTGGCTCGTTCATCAGTGGCTCATGTGCTGTAATTACAGACTCAACAGTAAACCCACAGCGGCCGCAGCTCATTAGTCCTTCTGTGAGTACTGGAAGAGTCCATTAGGGCTCAACGTGACACTTTTACTGCGGACGTTTACATGCTTTACCATGAAACTTATCAGTGACGCTTTTAAACCATGTAGTGGTTTCCCTTAAAGTACCGTTCAAAAGTTTGGAATAAAGATGTTTTGAAAGATGTCTTGTCTGTTCACCAAAGCTGCATTTAAGTGATCAAAATTACAGTAAAAATTCTGAAATATTAGTACAATTTAAAACAGCTGTTTTCTATGTGAACATGTTGACATATTGTAAAGTGTAATTTATTCCCGTGATCAAATCTGAATTTTCATTATCATTACTCCAGTCTTCAGTGTCACACTTCAGTGTCACATGATCCTTCAGAAATCATTCTAATATGATGATTTGCTGCTCAAGAACCATTTATGATTATTATCAGTGTTTTAAAAAACATATTTTTGTGTAAACAGTGAAACATTCTATTTTTCAGGATTCTTTGATGAATAGAAAGCTCAAAAGAACATCATTTATTTGAAATAGAAATCTTTTGTATCATTATATGTCTTTACTGTCAATTTTGATCAAATTAATGCATCCTTGCTGAATGAAAATATATATATATATGTATATTTTTTTTATCTTTCTTACCCCAAATTTTTCAATATATTCCTGTTTTTACTGTATTTTTGATCAAATAAATGCAGCCTTCTTTCAAAAACATTAAAAATATTATTCCAGAATTTTGTCTGGTTGTGTATATTAGGGATTAGGGATTTGTTGTAATTTATCATTTTTATGATTTAATTACTTATTTTCTTTTCATCAACTGGCAAACCTTCTGAGTTTAGGAAACCCTGCCTTATATAATAGTACTGTGATAGTTTTAGATGCATATGTAACCCCTCCTGTTCGAACCACCCGCTCTAAGCAGGACTCGAACCCGGGTCCCCCACAAGGGAGGCGGGCCCTCTAACGAGGAGGTTAAAGACCACAGTCTAGTGCCAGCCGCCTCTTGAGATCAGGGGAGTGAGGTTTACACACACAGCTCTTACTGGCCTATGTCCGTTTCACATATACCGTGGTATTTTGATACATTTTTACATACATTTATCCAAAGCGACAAAGGTACGTTTTTATCGGTTCATGCACTCCCTGGGATTCAGACCCATGGCATTGCTCGCACCACAGATTGTTTCACATATGTCCAAAAGCATATAGTAAATCTGTGGTACTTTGTGGTACTTTGAAATTAGTTTTCCACTGCACTCCAGGAGCGAGAAGAAGGGAAATGTAGTTTGTTTGTTCAGTGTGATGTGTGTTTGTCAGTGGCACTTTTGCACCATCTGGCTGTGAGCGTCATACACACCACTGAAACTCACTGCTTCCCCTCCTACAGCTGCGTCTCTCCTCATCATCAGCTCTCACATGAATCAACTCTTTACTGGACCACACGTATCCAGGCTCTGCTGATAAACAACACATTTCTGTCACCTGATGGAGTTTGGGTTCCTTGCCACTGTCCCATTTGGCTTGCTTAGCTAGGATTTAAAAGATACTTAATGATTTGAATTTGATTGACTTTGCAACATAGACACTGTTATTGAACTGAACTGAATCAATATTGAACTGACTCAAGCTGAATAATGACACTATTGTCTTCTGTAGATCTGCTTATAGCTGAGTTGAACTTGTTTCATAATTGATTAACTTTACAGTTATTGAACTGAACTGAATCAACACTGAAGACTTGGACTAAATAATGATACTATTGTCTTTTAGAGCTGTTTAAAAGCAGGATTTAAATTTGTCTTATATTTGATTGTCATTGATTCAGTCATTTTCCTGTTTATTACTGTGAAGCTGCTTTGAAACAATCAGTATTAGCGCTAAAGGGTTGCCTGGTTTTCACAACAAAACCCGCCCAATTGGGTAAAAATCGCATCCCGCAGGGTAAAATCCGCGTTGTTTGGCGGGGTTCCCCTGGCATTCCAGGTGCTAAATATCACGTTACTTGGGTCACTTCAACCTGCGGACACTAAAAACAACCCACCACAACACTGTTAAAGTAGCCCAAATCCGCGGGAAAACCGGGAACTTGGCAACACTGGCGCTACTTGACTTGACAAAATTAGTTAATAAAATGTTTAGACTACCATTGCATGACCAATTCCAGGTTTGTTGACCATGTTATAGTTTCATTTAATTTGGCTAAGTTCAGTGTTTTTGCAAAGTTTCAAATTAAATGACCTTCAAAGAGCCAAAAGAACCATAATTAGTGTTGCCAACACTAGGATCGCTAGACTGAACTACTTTACTGTAGTGAAATACCAGTAAAATATTACTGATCAATTCTTGTATTACTGATATTGTATACTGAGTTAAAAATATTTTACCTTTATATTTCATGTAGTGTGTGTTTTCTGCTGTTTAGAATCAGATCTAGCGATGCCAAGTTCGCGCGTAAATCACTCGTTTTAATCGGTTCTTTTTTAACGGTCAGACTAGTGGAAATGGTTCGTGATTCAGTTTGATTAATTCGGACAGTTCAATCACCCACTGAATCGTTTGCAGCGGTTTCTCACACCGAAAGCAAAAAAAAAAAAAATATTGTAGGAAACAAAAGTAGGTGAGTCATGGTCTGGTTACTCAACATACCTCTTAAGTGCCTAAAATATTAATACAGTGAACAAAACGCGAAGAAGCCGGCGACATACTCCGCATTTAGGATGCAAAACCATTATCAGGATTCCCGAAAGCTTGTTTGGTCAACTACACAATATGACTGCAATTTATGTTTTCTGTTTAATTCGAGTTATAGTTTTTTTTTTTTACAAAAAATCCAGCTGTTTGCGTTATTGTGTATGAAAAATGATGCCATAGCAACACCTAGCGTTCAACCAGCGGTATTATCGATATGTAGGCGGTTTAAACGAGGACATAAACCAGCAAATCAGATGAAAATGACATATTTAATAACTTTTTCTAAATTATTTTTAATATCTATGAGGGACATTTCAGAATGTTGCTGTTTTTTTAAAAAGTCAAATAATATGAATAAATTGAATAAGAAATGAGTAGTTTATAGTTTTATCAGAAAAGCCTGTGTTTTTGTGTCTGTTGTTTTAGGCAGAAATTCTACAGAGGGACCTAGAAACAGAAGTGAACATAATGGACTGTGATAAATGTCATGTTTTGGCATGTTTATGCAGCGTGACATTTGCAGACTAAAATCGTCCTCCTTCAAACTTCTTTTTTTTTTCTTTATTTTTTGTCTTTGCATAGACTAAACATTTATGTACAGCAGTCAGCTAACTGTTTTCTCAGTGTCTGTTTTAAATTTGTGGATTCCGTCCCATCTGAGAATACACTACCAGTCAAAAGTTTGGAATCTTTAAGATATTTTAATGTTTTTGTAAGAAGTCTCTTCTGCTCGCCAATGCTGCATTTATTTGATAAAAAAGTGAAATATTATTATGATTTAAAATAGCTGTTTTCTATGTGAATATATAGTCAAATGTAATTTATTCCTGTGATCAAAGCTGAATTTTCAGCATCATTACCATTCTTCAGTGTGTCACATGACCCTTAAGAAATCATCCTAGTATGCTAATTTGCTGTTCAAGAATAAAAAATAAAAAAAGTTCTTTTATTCAGCAAGGGTGCATTGAATTGATCAAAAGTGACAGTAAATACATTTATAATGGGAAAAAAAAAAAAAACCAATCTTCCTTGATTGTGTCCTTAGGTGTCCAAGGCGGCGGCGGACCTGATGGCGTACTGTGACGCACACATACGAGAGGACCCGCTCATCGTGCCTGTCCCGGCCTCGGAAAACCCCTTCAGGGAGAAGAAGTTCTTCTGCACCATCCTCTGAGGCCGGGCCAGGCTGCAGGTTCTGCCGTGAGGTTTCCACGTCTCTGGCTGCTGCCGTTGAGCTGTGTTTGAGTGGCAGCCGCCGCGTCTGTTGATGGTCCGACCCCTCCCGGAGGCCCGTGGGGGTTTTGGGGGGGAAGTCAATTAACTGGCAACCCAGTCAGAGCATCTCATGTCTCGTTAACTAGGTTTGTTATTGCTTCGTAATTAGAGAACAGCCTTTCTCACTGCTTATGGGATGAGAGAGATTTTTTATGTGTGTATTTGTTCCATTTTGCCTCATTTCATGTGCCACAGAGGATGTGAAACCCTGACAGGTGGCCGTTTTATAATGTTATTTAGACATTTTTTTAATAAAACGATGCTATATTTGATATGCACTGCCCAGTCAAATGTTTGGACACACTTGAGCGAATCTTCAAAAAAAAAAGCTTCTGCACTGATCATTGAAATTGTAGATAAATTGTGAATATGAATGAATTTGTTTACAAAACTGAAATTTGAAAACATTCAAACTTTTAGAGTGGATAGTGAAATAAAAGCATGTTTAAAAGCATCCCAGGATGAAGTTGGTTGATGAACGATAAAGAAGCTCAAATATAAGAGAGTTTTGTTTTCGATCACTTCATCAATCCAAGCTATTTAATAGGTTTCATTAATTGACTATTGTTTATTAAGGAGCCTTGCACATGACATGCAAGAAGAAGAATAAAGTAAACCTTGCGGACATATTACTATTTCATTCCCTCTATTTGCTAAATGATGTGGACGTTTTACTATTTCATTCCTGTGAGGACGTTTTACTATTTTGTTCCCTGGATTTGCTAAATCGTGCAGACGTTTTACTATTTCATTCCTGTGAGGACATTTTACTATTTCATTCCCTCAATTTGCTAAATCTTGTGGACGTTTTACTATTTAATTCCCGGACGTTTTACTATTTCATTCTCTCAATTAGTGAGGAAGTTTTACTATTTCATTCTCTCAGTTTGCTAAATGGTGCTGACGTTTTACTGTTTCATTCCCTAGTGGTGTGAACGTTTTACTATTTCATTCCCTCAGTTTGCTAAATGGTGTGGACGTTTTACTATTTCATTCTCTCGATTCGTGAGGAAGTTTTACCACTTCGTTCCCTCGATTTGCTAAATTGTGTGGACGTTTTACAATTTCCTTGCCTGGATCGTGCGGACGTTTTACTATTTAATTCCTTCCTTTTAATCGTGTGGACATTTTACTATTTCATTTCCTGGATTTGCTAAATCCTGTGGACGTTTTACTATTTAATTCCGGGACGTTTTACTATTTCATTCTCTCGATTTGCTAAATTGTGTCGAGGTTTTACCATTTCCTTGCCTCGATCGTTTGGACATTTTACTATTTCATTTCCTCAATTTGCTAAATCCTGTGGACATTTTACTATTTAATTCCCGGACATTTTACTATTTCATTCTCTCGATTCGTGAGAAAGTTTTACCATTTCATTCCCTCGATTTGCTAAATTGTGTGGACGTTTTACAATTTCCTTGCCTCGATCGTTTGGACATTTTACTATTTCATTTCCTCGATTTGCCAAATCGCGTGGAGCTTTTACTATTTCATTCCCTTGATTTGCGGACATTATTTCATTCTCCCAGTTTGCTAAATCATGCACACGATTTATAAATCGAGGGAACAAATGAGTAAATCGTGCGCAAGATTTAGCCTACTATTTTTTTCCTGCATGTCATGTGCAGAGCTCCATAGTTTTTGAATAAAGAATGATTTTACAATATTTCTGTTTTTAATACATTTAGATCACATAAATTCAGCATTGATGAGCAGAAGAAATAATGAAGAACGCACAGATGTGTCCAAACTTTTGACTTGTCATGCATCTGTACTAGAATGATTCCCATTTTTTATGATTCCCCATCATTTCTAGCATTTTTTATTTTTTCACCTCTTGCGAATCAAATCTTATCCAATTTCCAAGTAACATTGATAATCAGAACAGGATACCACGCTGGAAGTGAATACAGTTTTCTACCCCTTCAGACCTGAGAAATTAATTCTGAATCGGTGCAGTCTGAATTAAAATAATGGACGATAATCCTCCTGCTGCTTTCCGGCATCCGCTGGCCCTCGAGATGTTGCTCTGTGCGTCAGGATGAGGGTTTAACCGTACAGATGTTAACGGCCCCATCTCGCATATAAACTCGAACGGGACGCATGTTCCTAATATCATCTGTGCCGATAACTGTGAGATCACATTATTTTCCTGTTTATCACAAAGTTATTTGGAGACTTCACACTCGTACAGCTGATATTTAAAGCTAAAGTGTGTCATTTTGGAACTGCAAAACATTTCAAACAGGGTTCCCGAACGGGAAAATCACAGCAAATTCAACCTACAAGTCACTCACTTCATACAGTAATGGCCAAAGGTGAAAGTGGATGTTTGTTTTTAATGACATTACACATTCAATTAAACCATCAAAATATGAGAAATAGCAAAACACTAAACTTGTTTAAGGTTGCTATTTATCTGACAAAATTTATTTGGCAAACTACAGCTACAGGTTTTATTTTACAAAAAAAAAAAAAAAAATGCACAGAAAGTTCACAGGATAAAGCATTCATTGATTACAACATAATCAATTATAAATATTTAATTGGTTCTCTCTTGTTTTTGCATGTGTTCATAATTTCCTTCATAATTCGGCGAAATTTGGCATGTTTCATTGCGTTATTATCACAAATAAAACAACTGACTCCCAGACAAAAAGATCGCGATCTCGATTCAAATACACACGTGACCTTGTTCCTAAATGACAAGTTTGTTCGAGATCGGCGCTGTGCAGAACAATCGGCGTATGACATCAGAGTACCGCGAGAGCATATGACTCCTTACGCTTTTGAATCGCTCTTTGATATCGAGCCTAACGGTTCGCCTGTCTATTAAACCTTTCACAAAATCACACCGGAACATTCAACCCGTATTTTCAACCACACAGTATCGTTATTTCTGTGTTACTGATATATTGAGATAATCACAGAAGTACTTATAATATAAGTGCATATAATCGCTGATATCTACTGTAGCGATCAAAATAGAGTAACTTTGCACTTCAAATAATTTGCATTTTTACGCCACTAGGTGGCAACAAGTGACTTAAAAATGTATGTCATTCAATCATTCATTCAAGAGATTCGTTCTAAAACACTGATTCATCCAGTAATGAAACAAGCGAAGTATTCACAAGTGAGTCATTGAATCATTCATTCAAACCGATTATTTAAAAATAATTTTTTCATATTAAATAAACATTTTTAAATAGACTGCAGTAAAAAAAAAAAGATCAGAACCTCTAAGTAAATTACATGTTATTTTGTTTAGTTAATCGTGATTTCTATTTGAAAAAATCATGATTCTCAACTTATCCAGAATTGTGCAGCTCTACTCTAAGCAAAAGTACGTGATATGATTACAGAAACCTTTAATAATGCTTTAATAAAGGGTCAATGTAAATTTTCCTAGGTCAGACATCACTTTTGGCCACTACTGTAAGTGACTCTTTGACTTATAAGAGAATTTATTATTAAAGAAATGTCATGCGTCGCATTTAAATTCAGTCAAAATTAGATTTAAATGCATTTTATTGAATTTGACTTTTTTATTCAATGAAAACTTGAGCTTCCCACATGCAAACAGGCAGATTCATTCCTTAAATCACCTTCTTGCTAATGATGATGATTTCTTCACACTTTCTGAATGGCCTTACTAACGCTGGACATGTTTCACAATAGTTTTTGAGTTGTTTTGCCTGTCCTGATTTAAACAGCAAGGCCTTTGACTGAAATGCCAAACGGAGAGCCTGCATGTGTGTGTGTTTGTGTGTGTGTGTGTGTGTGTGTGTGCGCGCGCGCTCATATAGAGAGTTGGTTTCTGAGTGCCAAGTACTGTGACTATGGCGTGTCCTCTACACTGTTATTTCACAGGCTTTTTCCTATTCAAAACAAACAAACAAACAAACAAACAAAAAAAGCACAATGTCAAATGTCTTTTCTTTATATCACTGTATTTTAGCCTAGCCTTTGCTAATTTATACAAGACCAAGTGTTATTATATTTAATGCACAGCACCTGATTGAGGTGTTGCTTGTGTAACCTGTATTAAAGCCCCTTTAAAGTGTGCTGCGGTGGATGGATGGAGGTCCAGGGTCTTTTGACACCCAAACTTTTGGCAACATCTTCTATCTGGAGAAGATCCACTTCAAAGTGCACAGATGTATATTTGAAATGCTAATGTTGCATGAGATAGCCTTTACATTAAGAGAAAACAAAGAGTGTGTATGTAGGGTTGGTATTTAAAATGACGCTGTGTTTGAAACGCTTAAACATTTACTTTTATAATGCCGCTAATGCTCCACGTGTTCAATGAGAATGAGGGTTTGTTGGGTTTCCAAGCCAATGAAATGAAGATTTCTACATAATTGCAGTACAGATAAACCCCAAAATGTAAATGATCTTTTAAATATTATTATTATTATTATTATAAAACCATAACTTGCATGGACTGATTACCCTATTTAAATATTAGAACTTTGAGATACCTTGTAATTGAATCAATGCCTAAATGTATGGATTTGTTGGTGCTTTTCTGCACTTTTCTCTTTTAGAAGTCTGAATGTGTAGATCTGTGCAGTTGTACAAATTAATAAACATTTTAAAGCTGTCTGCATTCAGTATTTAGTGTGCTTGGATTGTAAGAATGATGGTTCTTGATGATTTGATATGTTTGTGTGATGACAATAACAAATTATTTAGTATAATAAGTACTTACTTAAAGGGATAGTTCACCCAAAAATGAAAATTCTGTCCCTCAAGTTGCTCCAAACCTGTATGAATTTATTTCTTCTTCAAAAGATATTTTGAAAAATGTGAGTAACCAAACAGTTCATGGTCCCCATTGACTTTTTTTTTTTTCCCATGCTGTGGAAGTCAGTGGGGTCCATCAACTGTTTAGTTGCCCATATTCTTCTAAATATCTTCTTTTGTGTTTAGCAGATCAAAGATCAAAACCCAAACATGTTTGGAACAACTTGAGGGTGAGTAAATGATGACAGAATTTTCATTTTTAGGTGAACTGGCCCTTTAAATCGACAGCGCTGCCTACGCCACATGGTGAAATTGTGGTCAAGGGAGACACCTAGTGGTGAAACAGAGCACTGCACTGTTTTTGTGTACAGTTTCGTGTTTTTATAGTTTTTAAAAGTTATAATTATTATAGGAAACAAATTCATGAGAATTATTTACATTATATATCAGACCATTTTGTTCTTATATATACAAAAACTGACAGTGACACTATGTAAAAGTTTTTTACAATCGAAAAAAAAAAGTCGTTATGCTCGTGATTCAGAAATTAGACTGAAACATTGAATGTTGAAAATTATTTTGGTAAAAAAAACAACAAAAAAAACAAAAAACAATCACTAACTTGACAACTGTCGTTGCAACGGGAATTACAGCTTCATTAAAAAAAAAACTACATTTCCCAGAAGGCACAGCGCGTCGACCGCTGCACTCCTATTGGTTGTCTGACCCTCGTCGTCATCAGCGTGCAGTAGACATGACGCGGCCGCGTCCGACACTCATCACAACTCCGCGATGCGCGTCGAGACGCCGGTCAGTTCGATTCTGTGCGCAGCCCGTTAAGCGTCGGTGTCTGGATCCAGCCGTCCGTCCATGAGAAGCGCAGCAGCGGCGCTGTTTCCGTGTGTTATCGCGGTGCTGCTTCACTGGTTCGGCTGGACGGACAGAACTGCGCTCCTGTTGGGTTTCGGTTCTGCAGGTACCGCTCAACTTTTACCGCGACTCTTACTTTCTATTGTTCTATTCCGTCTGTTATTTTTAGGCATGACAGTTTGTGTTGAATAGAAAGTGTGTTGATGTGACCTCTGCATTCGACAGATCCTGGATGAATAGAGTGGATAATAGAACAATTAATGCATATAAATCTTAATTAGCGTTACTCCGTTCTTATGAAGCTGCTGATGCACATAGATGCATATAGTATAGATATATTAATGCATATGAAAACTTTTTTGCTCATTTTATTTAGAACATTAATACTGTATGTGCAAAAATAATGCATATAAAACAGATGCTAACTGCATATATTAACTTTTGCTTGTTTTATATTGATTAATTACTGTGTGTGTGTGTATGTATATATATATATATATATATATATATATATATACATGTATGTATGTATGTATATGTGTGTGTGTGTGTATGTATATATATGTGTATATATATATATACATATATATATATATATATATATATATATATATATATATATATATATATATATATATACACATGTATGTATGTATATATATATATATATGTGTGTGTGTGTGTGTGTATATATATATATATATATATATATATATATATATATATATATATATATATATATATATATATATATATATATATATACACATGTATGTATGTATATATATATATATATATATATATATATATACACATGTATGTATGTATGTATGTATGTATATATATGTATGTGTGTGTGTGTGTGTGTGTATATATATATATATATATATATATATATATATATATATATATATATATATATATATATATATATATATATAATATGTATAATATGTATATGTGTATATATGCGTGTGTGTGTGTGTATGTGTATATATATACACATATAATACATTATACATTATAATGTATTCTACATTATATATAAAATATATAATGTAGTTCCATACATTGAGCATTATTTTATCTATCTATCTATCTATCTATCTATCTATCTAATGTATTAAATATTAATGTTCAGTGCTCATGGAACTTTAATGGATGTTCAATGCATAAAAACATTTATACTTTTTGCTTAGTGCATTAATGCTCAATTTTTACAGAAAATAGATGATGCGTATATATAGAAAGTATTGCACATTTTAATTAGAACAATTACTACATATATATGTAAAATATAAGTTACATATGCATTGAGCATTAATGGTTTATACATATTCATATCTGTCTATCTATCAACTATAATGTATACATTATTAATGTTTTAATGCATAGGGAACTTTAATGCTAAATGCATGTAGAACATGAATGCACGAAAACATCCATGCTTTTTGATTAATGCTCAATTCTTATAGAAAAATCAAAGATGCTGAGATAGTGATCAATTAATACACAATGATTACTGCTTAATGCATAATATAATGTATATAGACTATTCATGTCCAATGCATATAGACATTTAATGTTGACTGCATGTAAAACTTGAAGAACATTAATAATCCATGCATATCACTTTAATGTTCTATAACAGCTTGCATCAGTTGACTTATACTGTCACTAATGGTCATTTCTGGGGGGTTGAGATGTTCAATTAATGCACATCACTGGCATTAGTGTGCTGTGCTGATCGGATTGAAGATAGTATCGGATTTGACAGTCGTACACAATAGAAGAATGTGTGTAGAAATTGTCTGAGATCACATTGAACAAAGGCACAGATGCACATTACACACTTACTCTGATGTTTGTCACACATGGTGAAATAGGACACAAGTGACAATCCATTAGGGGATACAAAGGGCCGCCGCTGCCAGGGACTTTCATCTCACTGCATCATCTGTTCTGTTTCAGCTTCAACCTGCCAGAAAGCCTTAAAAATGCTTTTTGCATGTTTCAAACATTTGCAGTGTTGATGAATATCATCTGGCGGTGCTGATTATTGTGTTTCTGTTAAATATTGTATTGCTAGACAACCAGAAGGCTGTGCATGAGGTGCTGGTGGGCGTTTTGTCGGCACGGCATCATTATGACCTCCGGCAGGCCATAAGGGACACATGGCTGGGATACATCAAGCAGCATCCTCACTTTCAGAACCGGTCGGTACCGCAGACACACGCACGGTCAATCTTTTGATTTTTGCCTCATCAAAGCTCTGAGTTCACACATTGATTTACTGTAGAAGATCAGACTTGATAATTGACTGCTTAATCTGAGGGCTTTTTTGTTTTGTTTGTTTTGGCCTACAACTTTATCGAACCTTATAAATATTCCACATTTTAATATCGCGGATCTGCATTAAAATAGGTCAAATATCATTTAATGTACGACTCGCAGCCAAACGCTGCTGCTAGTCAATTTTGCACAGTTTTCGTATGAATGAAGATGTTTGAAAGTATGCTGCATGTGCTCATAAAAAACTGCAATATTATATGTAGGATGTTTGAAGGCCACAGCATATTGAGCAAAAAGAACATAACATTTATTTCCAAGGGTCAGAGAGTGGGTGGAAAATGGTGGGAAGAAAAAAAAAAAAAAAAAAAAAAAAAAAAAAATATATATATATAATATATATATATATATATATATATATATATATATATATATATATATATATATATATACACACAGTATATGGGTCAGTGATGTGACGGGTCATTTTTTTGTCCAAATGCCTTAATAATAATAATAATAATAATAATAAAAAACAAAGATATGACATCCAAAGTATGCAAGGTCGTAGAACTAGATCTCTTTTATTGAATCCTAAAGGTTTTAATTATATTTTTCTACATATAAAGGTATTTTAAAGATTTTGAATTGTCAAAAGGTCATTCGGTTTAACCGTCCAAAGGCCAATACAGCCATTTCATTTGTGATTAAAATATCTCAAGATGTAATAAATGTATATATTTTTTTTATTCTGGCATGATTTTATATCATCATATATCAACATAGTGCAAAACGTCATTCAAATTATGTGTAGAAAGAATGTCAGAAAAAATTAATTTCATTGATGTCATTCGGAGTAACCAATATAAAGGGACCATTTTGGATCAAGTCATGCGGTCAGTATCATGTGACAGGATGTGACATCATTCTAACACCTGCAAAGGACCACATGGTCATGAAGCAAAGTAACTAATTCTCTTTTAACTATTTGAAAAATTCATGTTTTCACTCGCTCCTAGGCATGTCCCGAAACATCAGGTCATTCGGTACAACCGCTATAAAACATGGAAAATGTTGTAATATTTTAAAAACTTGTACTAAATATAAAATGTTTGATTGTGCTTTTGCTTTCTAGCTAGTTAGATATCATTGATAGATAGCTAGATAGCATTGTTTGAAAATATCGTCATTCGGTATAACCAAAAGTGTCATTCGGTAAAACAGAAATTTTGGTTAAATCGAATGACTTTTTTTGGTGACAAATTTTGTAAAAAATGACAAAAGCAGTGTTAATTGATTCATAAAAAAAAACACAATCTCATTGTTAACACTTAAAATGAATTAATCTTCATTATGTTTTTTAACTTTTAAAAATCTTATCCGTCAATGATCTATATATAGATGTGTGTGTGTATATATGTAATATATATATATATATATATATATATATATATATATATATATATATATATATATATATTAACCCTTTATAAATTGCTTTTTTTAAAAGGTGACAGTTATATTATATTTAAAATACTATATATCTTGACAGTTACTTTTGCTGGAAAAAAATGTTTTCATGTTTAATAATTTGTGTTTTTAATAGGGTAATTGTATTCATGTTTTAGCTACTTAATTTGTAATTATGTTAAATAACCATGTGCTTATGCCTGTTGGTTAATCCAGTTAGTGAATGAAATACTTCACAAATCACAATTGGAAATCTGATTTAAATATTTTCTCTTTTTATTTGAAGAAAAAAAAAAAAAAATGCAAAAGATCAGATGATTCATAATAAATAGAGGTGTTTCACAGTACCTGAAAACCACACTTGAAAATGAAATACAGTGAAATGCGACTTGAGTAAAAGTCTGATTTTAAAGTATTTTACTCATATTAAATATAGTCTTAAAGATGCACTAGTCCTCAACACCAGAGACACGCCAGTGAAACACAAGAAACAGTTGATTTGTGAGAAGAGCGATTACATTTTTATTTTCTAACTTTGAAATAAAACTCAACACCTCAATATTGCAATAAATCAAGGTCGACACAACAGTCTGCAAACACTCAAGTGCTCAAAAAGGACATAAGTAAACCAATATCCTTCAAAAAAAAAAAGGTCTCTTCAATATGACGGATAAAATAATGTAAAGCAAATCACCGGCTGCAGACTCTAAATTCTGAAAAGCCTCAGTAAACTAGCCGACACACACTGTGATGCACATCAGTGGAGTTCTGTGTTAATGCGGCAGGTCGTGATGCTGCCTGGCAACCGTGAGCGATTAAATTACACTTGTCGTTACACGCTTAGTAGTGTTGCACTAGCTAGTCAGTGTAAAAAAAAAAGAGAGGGATTTTACTACAGAATCATGTACTGATGTTGTCTATCATTTGATTTGAAAGGGTGATGGTGAAATTCATCATCGGTGAACATGGCTGTGCTGTTCCGGAGGAGGATCGTGAAGACCCGTATTCCTGCTCTCTTCTGAACCTCACTGAGACAGGTGAATTCATCTTATAAACAGCACTCGTATTAACACGCAATCCCTGGTATGTTTCTGAATTCAGAGCAGCTGGTTTTGTGAGGCTTGTGTAATGTCACTTTGCTCTAGTTGTACTTTACCATTCTGCTTTTTCGAAAAAAAAAGTGCTTTTCTGCCTCGTTTCCTCCCTTTGATACTGGACTTTTTCATTTCATAGACCCCCTACTTGCACATACATGTGTACTCCTCGTGGTATGTGGTCTCAAATCGTAGTGTACACTTGTAAATGCTCTTCTAAATAGTCAGCATGTTTTGACTTCCAGCTGATTTCATTGGAACATCCTGTAATAACATTTTGCTTCTAACGTCCATTCTGCATTTTTCTGATTTAGCCACATCTTCATGGTCAGACGAACATATAAATATGGCGAGTTAGAATTTTTAGGATTTTCACTTTTTAGGGAAAGTTCCTTAAAATCAAACTTTTTTTTTTTTTTTTTTTTTTCAAATTTGAAAGTGAAAATTCCAAAAAATCAAACTTATACCCCCCCCCCCCCCCCCCAAATTTGAAAGTGAAAATTATGAAAATTCAAACATATTTTTTTCAAAATTTTATTTTAAAAAATCAAACTTATTTCCCCCCCAATTTGAAAGCGAAAATTTCAAAAATTCAAACTTATTTTCCCCCCAAATATGAAAATTAAAATTACGAAAAAAATAAAACTTTTTTCAGATTTAAAAGTGAAAATTTAGAAAATTAAAACTTGTAGTCTTCCCCCCCAAATTTGAAAGTGAAAATTCCGAAAATTCAAACTTTTTTCAAAAGTGAAAGTGAAAGTTCCGAAAATTCAAACGTATCCCCCCCCCCCAATTTGAAAGCAAAAATATTCCCCCCAAATATGAAAATTAAAATTACGAAAAATATATATATATATTTTTTTTTTCAGGTGAAAATTTAGAAAATTTTAACTTATGCCCCCCAAATTTAAAAGTGAAAATTACGAAAATGTAAACTTATTTCCCCCTAAATTTGAAAGTGAAAATTCCCAAAATTCAAACTTTTTTCAAAAGTGAAAGTGAAAGTTCCGAAAATTCAAACGTATCCCCCCCCCAATTTGAAAGCAAAAATTTTCCCCCCAAATATGAAAATTAAAATTACGAAAAATAAAAATTTCTTTCTTTTTTTTTTTTTTTTTTTCAGGTGAAAAATGTAGAAAATTTTAACTTATCCCCCCCCCAAATTTGAAAGTGAAAATTCGAATTTTTTTTTTTTCAATTCTGAAAATGTAAAGAATTTTAAGTTCTTGAAGAATTTTAAAAGTAACAACCTATGGAATGATATTCCTGTAGCTCAAACATTAGAGCATGTATAAATGTAAACCAATGCTATGTTAGTCACTGTGGATAAAAGCATCTGCCAAATGCATAGATGTAAATGATAATGGTGAATAATGTCAGAATCCTGACTTGTGTGAAGATGATTATTTTATCATTTAGTTGCTGTAAGATGGCAGGAGATCGACTCAAAGGTGTGTTTAAACCGTTTCAACTTCAAGCTGCAGCTCAATTTTGACTTTGTTTTTGAAGAGCGCGACTCTTTTGGTGACTGCTGAAGCGTTATGCTAATGAGCCCTTTTACTGTGTGAGAATCTCCTGTGTGGCTCTAAAAGCTTTTCCTGATGGCTGTTCAACACACATCTGCGCGCTTCTGGCTCTCGTCTGCGCCGCCTTTAATTGGCTTTTGTCTCAAGGACGAGGGAAGCGGTGAGTCTGGTGCTCGGAGAAGCTGGAATGAGCGACCCGTTTCTCTATTAACGACTGTGTTCTTCCAATTGATCTCCTGGGTAATAAATGGCCGCTTTCTAATTAAGCCTAGCAGACGAGTCTCTTAAAGTGCTGATGTTTGGATTGTTGTGCAGCGGTGTGTGAAAACGCTCCGTTTGTGGAAGAGTCCACATCTGACTTTATCTTTAACCCTTCATTAATAAACGCAATTGTTTATTTAATGATTGTGTCGTCACATGACAAAATTAATGTGCTTTCGCATTTAATCAAAACTATGAAATAAATGAAAGTTTGAGAAAAGGTATGTGAACCACTTGCAGAATCTGCGAAAATGTGTAAGATATTTCACATAAAAGATGTTTACATATAATCCACAAGACAAAAAAAAATAGCTGAATTTATTAAAATAACCCCATTCATAAGTATGTGAACCACTGATTCTTAACACTGTGTGTGGTTACCTGATGATCCACGACTGTTTGTTGTTGTGTGATGGTTGTTCATGAGTCTCTTGTTTGTTCTGAGCAGTTAAACTGAGCTCTGTTCTTCAGAAAAATCCTCCAGGTCCTGCAGATTCTTTGGTTTTCCAGCATCTTCTGCATATTTGAACCCTTTCCAGCAGTGACTGTGTGATTCTGAGATCCATCTTTTCACACTGAGGGACTCAAACACAAGTATTAAAAAAGGTTCAAACATTCACTGATGCTCCAGAAGGAAACAAGATGCGTTAAAAGACGGGGGGTGAAAACTTTTGGAATTTGAAGATCAAGGTAAATTGTACATAATTTGTCTTCCGGGAAACATGAAAGTATCTTCTGTTGCTTCCAAAGGGCAGTGCTAAATGAAAAAAAATGTATATTTAAACAAAATAAGAAAAATTTGGACATCTTCATCTTGTTCAAAAGTTTTCACCCCCCGACTCTCAATGCATCATGTTTCCTTCTGGAGCATCAGTGAATGTCTGAACCTTGTTTAATACTTGTGTTTGAGTCCCTCAGTTGTCCTCAGTGTGAAAAGATGGATCTCAAAATCATTCAGTCACTGCTGGAAAGGGTTCAAATATGCAAAAAATGCTGGAAAACCAAAGAATCTGCAGGACCTGGAGGATTTTTCTGAAGAACAGAGCTCAGTTTAACTGTTCAGAACAAACAAGAGACTCATGAACAACCATCACACAACAACAAACAGTCGTGGATCATCAGGTAACCACACACAGTGTTAAGAATCAGTGGTTCACAAACTTATAAATGGGATTATTTTAATAAATTCAGCTATTTTTTTTGTCTTGTGGATTATATGTAAACATCTTTCTTGTAAAATATCTTACTCAGGACAGTACTAAATAAAAAATAACATGCATTCTGTGTGATCTCTCTTATTTTGTTAAAATTATTCACATTTTCGCAGATCCTGCAAGGGGTTCACATACTTTTTCTTGCAACTGTATGTTGTGAGCATAAAAGGTAAACGGATGATTTGTCTAGACTCCTAGAGCTTTGTTCAGTTTGGGCGTTCATCAGTCCACTTCATGAGGTGCATTCTGGGATGCTTTTAAACGCTAATGAAGGAGGGACATGTGATGAATATTTGATGATGCTTTTCCATCACTGTTCACTACAACACATTAAAAATGAACTAATAATATAAACCATAATAATAATAATAATAACAAAAATATCATTATTATAATTAATATTACTAATTATATTTAAATGATTAATAATATTTTGTTGTTGTTGTTATTACAAACAACAACAACAATAATAGTAATTATAATATTTCTATTATTAGAGAAATTATTTAAATTTAAATATAATTTGAATAATATTGAATGATTGAATATATGAACTATTGTTGTTATTATTACCATTATATTATATGTAAATTTAAATGCCATTTTTATTATAACGAATATTAATAACAATTATTATTATTAACAACAATAAAACGTATTAATAGTAACAACAACAATAATAATATTTTAATTAAAATATAAATAATAATAGTATAATATTACTATTAGAGAAATCATTTAAATTAAAATATAATTGATTAATAATGAGTTATTATTGCTTTTATTAATAATTTAATTTATAAAATGTTTTAATTTTATTTCATTTAAAATCATTGTTTAATTTATTACTATTATTATTATTTTATAATAATTTAAATGCCATTTTTATTATAATTAATAATAACAATTATTAATATTAACAACAACAACATATATAAATTAATAGTAATAGTATAATTATTACTATTAGAGAAATAATTAAATGAAAATATAATTTATTATTAAAAGGTTATTATTATTATTATTATTATTATTAAAACATTTTATTTTTATTATTTTATTTAAAATATTTTATACTTTAATTTAGATTATTATAGTTAATATCATTTATTATTATCAATATTAGCAATACTATTTAAATTAAAATATAAATTAATAATAGTATAATTATTACTATTAGATAAAATTATTAAAAATAAAATATAATTGATTAATAACAATGTTATTTTTATTATTAAACTGTATTTTATTTTTATTATTTTATTTAATAATAAAAATATTACACCATATATATATATATATATATATATATATATATATATATATATATATATATATATATATATATATATATATATATATATATATGATTCCTGAACTTTGCTTTCAGTTGCCGGGCAGGAAATGGCCATATTGAGCGTTCCCGACAGCTCTGAGCTGGTGCCGTCCGACGTCTCTGCGGTCAGTCTGGACTTTAAGGTCCTTCACTCTGTGGTCATCACCCAGCTGGGTGTCTTTCCCAACGGTCCACGACACGACTTCAGGGGCAACATCACCGTGCGTCTGTTCCAGGTGGACCAAGAGGTACGACAGTGTGTAGTGTGTCAATGATGTTACTATCATTTTTTTTTTTTTTTTGTATTGATCTAAACCTATGTGTCTGAAATAAAGTAAAGTACAGTTCCGAAAGTTTTGTGCTCAATGCAAGTGCACTTATGTAATGTCTTCTAGGTTGTGTTGTCTTTTATTATGTGTGTTGTTTATGTTTTATAAGGAACCTGGCTATGTTTTCTCCCTGTTAAATGTTTCCCTGACCTGATCCGAACAGACCTGTGACCCATTTTTGAGTCTCGACCCACCAGATGCAGTAAAATATGCATAAAACAGTCATCTTGCATTACACTCTTTTAGATTCTCGGATTGCACTTTGTAAAGTCACTCAATTTGTTCTTGCCACTGGAGTAACCTAAAATATCCTGCTGGCTTTTTAAGGTGAGTTTTCATCATCCCCGCTAGACATTACTCATTTATTTGATAAATGTACTAGAGATGTACTCTCACGGAGATGGGGGAAGGAGACGGTACCGTGCAACAGAAGTCAAAAGACGTATCGTTCATTCCGACAGGCTGTAGAGATAAATGCGTGGAGAGCAAATTCAATAAAGTCTTCTCTATCAGTGCGGCTGGAATTGGATGTCTTTGATTGTCGAGTCTCTCTGATCTTCGACGAGCGCAGAGGTCGACGGAGCTGCGTGATGCAATCACACGCCGCAATTTAACACGATTTAATACATTTCCACGCTTTGTCGAAGTCAACAGACTAACGTACGAGAGCTGCTGGTGATAGACACTCTTTAAAAGATGATGAATGAAAGGACAGAAATCAACAATAGTCGTATTATGATTGTATTTTACCAATACATCCAATAACCAATAATGTTGCATGTGTTGTCTCATTAAAAAAAAAAAGAAACATGAATTCTGAACCTGACTTCATACAATGTTCAGATTTGTGCTAGAAATGTATGCAAATTAGCACATTTTTAAGTAAATAATGCCTCATTTGCATATTTAAACATAACATTTTAGAGAACTTGTAATATTTGCAATTCTTATTGTAATCAATCCACTTTTGTATGAAGTATGGTGAAAACTATTAGTTAATTTTTTTTACCCTATTCACCTGCAGTGTCTCGCCTTAATTGATATAATTAGTACTGTTCAGTGTTCATATAATAATATTTTGAGTACTGAGAAATTCTGCTGTTAATTCAATTCAATTAACAGATTCTCTATTTTCAATATAAAATTGCAGCACTGATCAGCAAGAGTTGTGGGTTTTTCAGCTATTGACACTATTATGTCCAGGGGTTTATTTTTATTAAAACTGAGAGATATATGAAGGTCACATTAAAACTTTATATTTTTATTTATTTTTATATGTCTTTATCATTTATGCAATTGCTACATGTAAAATGCCTTTTATTTTATTGTATTTGTTTGTCTCTCATCCAAGATGTTCACTCTTAAAATATGATAGTTTATAATTATATTTTTAAATGTAACATCATATTATTTATATTAATTAAAAAATAAAAAAATAAACCATTTCAATATTTATTATTAGATTTCCATATATATATATATATATATATATATATATATATAATTTTAAAATATAGCATCATAATCTTAATTAAAAAATAAAATAAATAAATAAACCATTTCAATATTTATTATTAGATTTCCATATATATATATATATATATATATATATATATATATATATATATATATATATATATATATACATATAAATTTATTTATTTATTATTCAGTTGTTAAATTATGTAAAAGTGTATGAATATTATTTGCATGCATTTAGGATGTATAAAATAGCCTTAAGACAAATAAATACTAAAATGTCAATACTGCTATATATTTTTATTGATTATAAACACAAATAAGAGTGTAAACAGTGACAAAAAGCATAGATAAATACAGTGTGTACCAATATTAATAAAATCAAAATACTGATTAACTGATTAAAAACATAATTTTTAAATACATGATGTGATGGAAATGACAAAACATGAACATGAAAAACGTGAAAAATGTAAAATATGAACACTGATCATAAAAGTATAATTCTATTTTAAAATGTAACATGATCATCTTAAATAAAAAATACAAAAGAGTGAAACGAACCATTTCAATATACGTATTAACATTTTCAGATTTGCACTATACAGTCAAACCAAAATGTATTCAGACGCCTTGAACGTTTCATTCATTAATACAGTTTCTTCACTGCAGTTTAAAAAAATGGTAATAAAATATGACAAGATCTCAGAGTTAATCATCTTAATTATGTCAGATGACACTTAAGCAAAACATGGTCAGGTCAAAGTGTCTGAATAATTTTTGGCTCCAAATTTTTATCAGTTTTACTGGTAGTCCACTGTATTAAGAATTTTTGGGTATAATACGTCACAGTTTACTTTATTTTGCTATCTTAATTTACATAAATGAACTATAGTGACCTGCACCCACTAGTAAAAATATCAAAAACATCTGAATAATTTTTGGTTTGACTGTATATATGATTGATTTTGTTTATCAAAAAACTTTGGCAAAAAACTTTTTTTTGGCAGTGGCTATTTACACTAAGTGAAAATAGCGATATATTCTATTTACACCGTGTAAAAGTATCAGTTCTTTGCTATAAGAGTTAATAGTAATTAGATGCTATCTATACTTTATATTGGCAGATCTCGTGCACCTGCAGTATTTTTGTACATTAACAGGATGCAATAATATCATAGAGTGTTAATAATTATATTTATTAAAATATTATTAAATGGAAGCTGCCTTTTTGGGAGAATAAAAACCCTTCCTACACCTTCCCCTAACCCAACCCAATAAACACTTTTAATATGATTAAACACTCGTTTGCAGTTTATTTCCACTTTTATAACATTATTTTCATTTTTATTGAAAATAAATGCAAGCTCGGCAAAAGGTGGATTCGAACCCGCGTCGATCATGTTAAAAGTCAGGTCTGTGAGCCTTACTCTCTACTGCTGCGCCACTGAAGATGTTGAATCCTAGTGTAAATAGTGTTTGCCAACAAGGGACGCTATTATTGTAAATAGACACTCCGTTTTTTGTTTTGTTTTCATCAGTTGTCAAATTATGCAAAAATGTAAGAGTATAATTTACATGCATTAGGATATATAACAGCCTTAACCCATTATAATCTTAAAATGTCATTACCGGCATGGAATTTCAAAATAAATACATAATGTGTGGTGTGATAGAAATGACAGTCGCACCAGCAGGACGAAAAGGTTGTAAACATCTGAAGGCTGGTGAGGATGCAGAAATCACATATTGACTTGTGCATGTCAGTTTATTCTGAGAGTGTCACCCTTTGCAGCTGTGCAAATATAGTCTGTGTTGTTTCTTTTGACACATTTACACTGGTGTGTGTGTGTTTTCAGGAGGCGGTGGTGAGCGCTCGCTTCAGCACACTGAGTCCAGGATCACGTGTGGGTGGGATGTTTTACAAGCCTGTGGAGCAGTTCATTCTACCCAAGGTGACACGTTCAGTCATCATTCATAGAAAACCACCCACGTTACCATCTAAGTAGGGGATAATGTATATCCAGCAAGATAAGATCTTATATTTTCTGACCGGATGTACATTATCCCACTTATTATATGGCTACTTGCCACAGAAGTAAATAATTAGTTAAAGGGCACCTATAATGCTCATTTCACAAGATAAGTCTCTGGTGTCCCCAGAATGTGTCTGTGAAGTTTCAGCTCAAAATACCCCACAGATCATTTATTATAGCTTGTCAAATTTGCCCCTATTTGGGTGTGAGCAAAAACACAGTTTTTGTGTGTGTCCCTTTAAATGCAAATGAGCTGCTGCTCCCGGCCCCCTTTCCAGAAGAGGGCGGAGCTTTAACAGCTCACGCTTCGGTTGCTCAACAACAACAAAGCTGGAGAATCTCACGCAGCCAAAATGAGGATTGTCAGTAACAGTGTTCAGCCTTACATTGTTCAAACCGGAGTCGACACTGATGGAGAGACTTTTGTAAAGAAGTTACAACTTTTAGGACGTTTCTGAATGGTTAGTGGATAAATTTATGTAGTTGCTGTGGAGTTGATTCAACTCATCGACTAGCATGTGTCGTCATGTTAATCTTTTGTGCAAATCCAGCGTTGAATTGACCCTCGTTTGTGAAGCAGTCCGGCGTAAAATGGCGGCATGTCAACAACACTCTACTACAACAACTCTTCCTCTTCTCTAAAGCAGCCCGACATGGCCACACCCCCTTTGTTGCGTGTTCTCGGGGGCGGGGTTTATGTACATTTTAGGGTTTGTGATGTCACTAACCCAGGAAGAAGCTCGTTGTGGTCCTTAAAAAGCGATTTCTGTAAAAGTAAATATCTCTCTTTGCATTGACCTTTGAGCGTCGTAACTTTGCAGATGTTGTTTATGCTCAAACAGCAACATTACACACTAACTAAAGTTAAAAAAGTGAAATCATAATCAACCACCCCTTTAAAATATTTAATTAGCTCATTAAATGCACAGTTCCTAGCAAACAACTCTGACCCTAGAAAATTATCACACAGCTTTTCACTACATACATAGTGAAATATTGATTTGAAATGACACAGTTTTGAAGTCTTATCTTATAATCCATTACAGTGTACAAAATAATCGTTCTAGAGACAAGACGAACACTTTAAGTAAATACATTCAATAATTGAGGCTCCGTTTGAATGAAACATCCATCCACGGTGTGATACAAGAGACATGAAAGAAGTGCCTCAAATACCTGGATGCAGCGTTGCTATTGATAAATAACTGACCTCGGAATGTTGCAACTGACCAATCAGAATCAAGCATTTCTGAATAGCAAGTTACTGGAAGCAAGTGGTGTAATTAGCAGGTGCTGCTGCTGTCGCGCCGATAATGTAAGACGTGTTGCTTGAGTCTCTCTGGTCTTCATCTGCAGGGTTTTGAGGGAACTCTTCTGTGGGAGGCTCAGGATTCGAGCGGCCTGATGTCTGTCAACACATCAGCGGTGCATCTGAATAACGGTGGAGGAGTTCTCAAGTTTGGATCTGTGAGAGCAACATCTTCCTTTCATTTGAATGTACTATAGTAGAAAAATGAGGCAAAGCTGTTCTGGAGGGGTTTGTATTGGCCCAGATCAATAGTCTCTCTGATATTGTGGTCTGATATTGAGTACATTTTTCGATCCCACAGTTTTATAGTTTTTCTTTTCATCAGTATGAGGTTTTGTGTTTTTCTTCAGATTGAAGAGGGCACGTTGCCTCACAGGAGCGCTTTGGGCTTCCCTGGTTTAGCTGGAGGATTCACTTTTTCAGTATACGGTACGTTGAGGTGAATTATGTGGTGTTTGTGTTCTGTATCATTCAGCCTTGTGTTTTGATGATCAATAAATGGATGGATTATGATGTAGTGAACAGTCATATTGTGATATATTATTACAATTTAAAATAACTGTTTTCTATGTGAATATAAAGTAAACTGTAATTTATTCCTGTGATCAAAGCTGAATTTTCAGCATCATTACTCCAGTCTTCAGTGTCACATGATCCTTCACAAATCATTCTAATATGCCGATTTGCTGCTCAAGAAACATTTATGATTATTATCAATCTTGAAAACAGTTGTGCTGCTTCAGATTTTTGTGGAAACTGTGATACATTTTATTTTCCAGGATACTTTGATGAATAGAAAGTTCATAGAAAAAAATAGAAATCTATTGTAACATTATAAATGTCTTTACATTCACTTTTGATCAATTTAATGTGTCCTTGCCAAATAATAGTCTTAATTTCTATTTAAAAAAATGTTTTTGAAAAGTAGTGTTTTTCTGTTCCCTGTTAGTTAAAAGAGCTAAATAAAAATATTACATTGTTGTATTTTCAGCCTTTTGAATATATCTAATATATCTTTATATTCATTTGCTCTGGAATTGTTTAAAAGAGTGAATTATTTTCAATCAGAGGAACCAATTATTTCAATTAAACAGTCAGTGTAACTGTAAATGTCTAATGCAAGAAATTAAACAGCAAAAATCTAGTTAAAATAATCAAGGCATGATATCTACACAGTGTTTCAGTAAATGAACAGTGAGAAATCATATTTAGTCATTTAAATTCATAGGCGCCAATATAAAAAGCACATTAAAATTATTGAGATATTGGGTATTCGTGTTAATAAATTCATATATATGAGCAATATCACACTCGTAGCTGTGCGATATGGCTGTATATCAGCACGGCAATGATTCGGTCGTAGGTAATCACAGCGTGCTCATATACAGTTATATCGCATGGCTACGAGTGTGATATTGCGTTTATACAACAGTTCGGCACAAGTGTTTAAATAAATAAGAACAACAACGGATTTTCTTTAAAAACCCTCTTTTGTGAGGAACTACTTCCTTCCGCCACAGATTCAAATCTCAAGTTGACAGTTTGACCAAGCCTCCGTTACTAATTCTAAGACGTCACTTTAGAGCTAGTAACGAAGGAATGTTGAGTCCCTCCATTGAAACTCACTATAATATGTAGAGTATTATGAGAGAGAGTTAGCCTGAGTGGGTGTATTACCTGCATCTAGCTGATATGCTTCAGGTCAATAATACAGTTGTGGTCAGCATTATTGGCACCCTTGGTAAATATGACCAAAGATGACTGTAAAAATAAATCTGCATTGTTTATCCTTTTGATCTTTAATTCATAAAATTAACAAAAATCTAACCTTTCATTGAAGGAAAAGAATTGAAAGTGGGGGGAAAATCACATTATGAAATAAATGTTTTTCTCCAAAACACGTTGGCCCCTTATTGGCACCCCTAGAATTTTTTTATGAGTAAAATATCTCTGAAGTATATTCCCATTCATATTTACATTTTTTAGCACACCAGGGTGATCATGAACATGAAACTGTCCAGCCATGACTTCCTGTTCCACAGGAGTATAAACATGAGGAAACACAAAGGCCAAATTCCCTTAATCATTCATCATAATGAGAAAAACCAAAGAATATAGTTCTGATGTGCAGCAAAAGATTGTTGAGCTTCACAAAATAGAAAATGGCAGAAAGAAAATGGCTAAAGCATTGAAAAATCCCCATTTGCACCATCAGGGCAATAATTAAGAAGTTCCAATCAACTAAAGATGTTACAAATCTGCCTGGAAGAGGACGTGTGTCTAAATCGCCCTAATGTGCTGTGAGGAGGAAAGTGGCCAAAGACTCTCCAAGAGTGGCCAAAGACTCTCCAAGGATCACAGCTGGAGAATTGCAGTGATTAGTTGAGTCTTGAGTCTCAGAAAGCCTAAAAAAATGATCAAACAGCACCTACATCCCCAACAAGTTGTTCGGGAGGATTTCAAGAAAAATCCTCTGCTCTCATCCAGAAACAATCTCCAGCATATTCAGTTGTCAGACAAGACTGGACCTTCAAACGGGACCAGCTTCTATGGTCAGATGAAACTAAAACAAGAGCTTTTTGGCAGCAAACCCACCAGATGGGTTTGGTGCACACATGGATAAAAAGTACCCCATGCCCACGGTTAAATATACTGCTGGATCTTTAATGTTGTGGGCCTATTTCTCTGCTGGAGGTCCTGGACATCTTGTTCAGATACATGGTATCATGGATTCTATCAAATACCAACAGATAAAAATAAAAACCTGACCGCTTCTGCTAGAAATCCAATAATGGGCCGTGGTTGGATCTTCCATCAGGACAATGGTCCAAAACAAACATCAAAACCAACACAAAAATGTGTCACTGAGCACAAAATGAAGCTTCTGCCATGACCATCCCAGTGCCCTGACCTGAACCCTAAAGAAAATGAGTGGAGTGAACTGAAAAGAAGAAGCACCAACATGGAGCTGGAATCTGAAGGATCTGTAGAGATTCTGCATGAAGGAATGATCTCTGATCTCTTGTCAGGTGTTCTCCAAACTCATCAGGCATTATAGGAGAAAACTCAGAGCGGTTATCTTGGCAAAAGGAGGTTGCGAAAAGTATTGAATAAAAGGGTGCCAATAATTGTGGCCAACGTGTTTTGGAGGAAAAAACATTTATTTCATAATGGGATTTCCCCCCCACACTTTCAGTTCTTTTCCTTCAATGAAAGGATATATTTTTGCTCATTTTATGAATTAAAGATCAAAAGGATAAACAATGCAGATTTATTTTTACAGTCAACTTTGATCATATTTACCAAGGGTGCCAATAATTCTGACCACAACTGTATATATTCATAATCACAAAATCAGTTTGAATGTCTGCTGAGGAAAGCGTTATCTTTGTCTTTGTCCTTTTAACATTTAAGACATTCCCATGACCGCGCTAGTCAATGCATTTGTCAGTTGCGTCTCGTAAGATGTTATGTAAAGTAAAAACAATGTCCTTGTTTCAGTCAGTTTCAATACAAAAGTCTTTGCGACTGACTCACTCACTCATAAAGACAGTCTTTGCCGCCATCTCATGGCGTATTAATGTAACTTTCACTGAAGTCAAAATCACTAACGGACTCTTTCTCAACACCAAAAAATACGGCATTTTATTTATATAAAATATTATTTATTGAACAATAATATTTAAATGAACAACAATAGCCATTATAACAGTATAAGAAGTAGGCGTTGAGCTCGCATCTCCAGAAGCGTCCAAATTTTCTAATATGTCTACATATATTTGAAAGAATAATTAAAATAGTAAAATAGTAAAATTAGTACAGTAATCTAATTACACTGTTGAAGATGTTGTAGTAGTTAATAGTTAATTACTTTTTTAGTGTAACTTACCCAGCCCGTTCATCTGTCAACTAATCTGAAGGGCTGCACCTCCATCCATATTGCTGTATGTTTCTTTCTCTCTCTCTCTCTCTGTCTCAGATGTGGAGGTGTTGTCTGAGCTCTTGCGTGGGCGAGCAGGAAGGCAGCGGAGCCGTGCCGCCCAGCTGAGACAGGAGGACCAGGCCCTGCAGGACGAGAGCCTCACACACGGAGACATGGTGTTTGTGGACGTGGTGGACACGTACAGGAACGTGCCTTTAAAACTGCTGCAGTTTTATAAATGGTTAGTGCATTACCCAGTCACCTCCCAGACCTCGTTCTCCGGGTAAATACAGTAAATCTGACTGTTGTCTTTGTCTGTATGAGTAAAAGCAGAGCTGCGCGGTTCAGGGTTTTAATGAAGCGTGTAAATTCCCCACGCGTACAGGTCGGTGGGAAACGCTGACTTCAACCTGCTGCTCAAGACTGATGATGATTGCTATATCGACGTGGACGCCGTCCTGCTGAAGACGGACCGCAAACGGCTTGCACAAAGCAGCCTGTGGTGGGGAAAGTGAGTGAGGCGGGCGTCTGAGTCTTTCTGAAACATGATTCCACGTAATTCATTCGAACAGAAGGATATGCAGAGAAATTAGTGACCAGAATGAGATCTGGATTAGTCTTAAGGTTTTTAGAAATAAAATCGGTGAAAATAAACACTTTAAACTGATATCACTTTAATTGATTGTGTGTGTGTGTGTGTGTATATATATATGTGTATATGTGTGTGTGTGTATATATATATATATATATATATATATATATATATATAATGCTGTTCAGAAGTTTGGGGTCAATAAGACTTTTACTAATTAATACTTTTATTTAACAAGGATGCATTCAATTGATCAAAAGTGACAGTAAACGCATTTATAATGTTACAAAAGCTCTCTTCATATGTGTCATTAATGAGTTGTCTAATGGACCGTGTTCTTCAGTTTCAGGCAGAATTGGGCCGTCGATCGTGTCGGTAAGTGGCAGGAACTGGAGTATGCGAGTCCTGCGTATCCAGCCTTCGCCTGCGGGTCTGGATATGTGGTGTCAAGGGATCTGGTGGAGTGGCTGGCCAGCAACGCTGAACATCTGAAAGCCTACCAGGTGCCGTCTTCTTCTTCAGCAGTGCTGGAAATGATGCTTCATTTCCTACAGATCAAAATATGATGTGTTTTCATGACCTTCTTCAAATTACAAAGGGATTGCTTTTTAGAATTACCCAGCATGCAACTACATCATGATAAAGAAACAGAATAAACAGAAATCCATTATGTCAAAGACATGCATGACAGCATTAGCATTCATAAGTGATGATCTCTTGAAATCAGTGCTTGCAGATATGTCTGTAACGATTTCATCCGCTCTAAATATCACACGTTTGTTCTGGACATTGAGTCTCTAGTCTGTTTGTTACTATTACAAAGCCACTGAACCAAGAGAATGCTGCTAAAAGGGGTTATCTGGGGTTAAATTCATTCAGATTATGTATACAGTATATATTTACAATGTTTTTCAGCATGTAAATGCATGTTTTTACAGGGAGAAGATGTGAGCATGGGCATTTGGATGGCTGCCGTGGGGCCTCGCAAGTATCAGGTGAAAAAGACATTCATTTTCAGCTGCACACCTAAAATAAACATTAATATATGTATATTATGAAATACACACACACTCTAATTATTATCATTTCAAAACCATTTCTGCCTTGATTTTATATGAAATCAGTAAAATCATATATATATATATATATATATATATATATATATATATATATATATATATATATATATCTGATCTAGCTGATATTCTTAAGGTCAATCTTATATATTCATAATCACAAAATCAGTTTGAATGTCCGCTGAGGAAAACTTTATCTTTATCTTTGTCTTTGTCCTTTTAACATTTAAGACATTCCCATGACAGCGCTAGTCAATGCATTTGTTAGTTGCGTTTCGTAAGATGTTTAAAGTAAAAACAACTTCCTTGTTTCCTTGTTTCAGTCCATTTCAATATTAAAGTCTTTGCGGCTGACTCATAAAGACAGTCTTTGCCGCCATCTCATGGCGTATTAATGTAATTTTCTCTGAAGTCGAATTCACTAACGGACTCTTTCTCAATATCAAAAATACGGCATTTTATTTATATAAAATATTATTTATTGAACAATAATATTTAAATTAACAACAATAGCCATTATAACAGTATAAGAAGTAAAATAGGACATAAACACAAGCAAACAGTGCAGTCAAACGTACAAAAGCAGCGCTCTAGTTAGTACAGGATTTAATTTCAATGTAAATAAAGTTATGAAACTTAATATAGCCCTTAAGCCAAATCTATTAGCTCTGGAACAAGTAATAGATTAATAAGACCAAAGATAGCCCGTTTAATATACCTCAAAAACGAATTATACCTCATGTTTAACCACTATCTACATAAGAGCGGCAAATTCCCGAAGGACTGGCCGAGATGAAGCTGCGGGTACGTGAGCGCTGAACGGTCACTGACGGCCTGGAGGGGATCAACACAAATCGCTTGTTGATGTCAAGAGGGGTTTAGCGAATTACACTGGCGGTTGTTATGTGTTGATTCGTGCAGCAGTTAAGTTTTTGTCATTCTTGTATTTTTGCAGCTCATATGAATAACTGGATAAAGGCATCTGGCAAATTCAATTCAAACTCAAAGTGACTTGCATTGCATTAAAGGTCTATATTGGATCAGTTCATGCATTCCCTGGGAATCAAACCATGACATTGATGTTGCTATTAGAATGTTATAAGATTAGAATTGGTTCTAATGTGTGTGTTATTCAGGATTCAGGCTGGTTGTGTGAGAAGGAGTGTTACGTGGACATGCTGTCGTCCCCGCAGCATTCAGCTCAGGAGCTGCGCTCGCTTTGGGACCGGAAGAGGAAGTGCGGAGATCCCTGCGGCTGCGCCTGGAGTGAACACTGACACGCGACAAACATCCTGCATGTTTCACAATCAGCACTTGACTGATGGGTTGGAGATTTCTGTTCTTGTTTTCAAGAAGGCTTGACATTTTCCCCATGTGTCAGTACAAGACACTAATAATGTTCACTTGTCCTTTATAAGCCTAGTCTGTTATTAGTCACACACTGGCTTTATAGATCCACCACAAGACGTCACATAAATACAGGGTTTGTGAATTGTCAGGGCAGCTTTCCTGTTCTTTATCTTGTCATGTGACTTTCTGTCAATTTGCGTTCTTTATTGCTGCAAGTTTTCAAAATCGCCAAACACACAAGCCCTTTTCACTGCTTTTAACTTAGCTGGAGGCCAAAATTGTTACACTGAAATGTTCATTTATGAACAATAAAAACAGGATGTAAATGTGTCTGTTTTTGTGACGACAAATCGTCATAGAGCAACTTCTCAAGGCAAGACAACTTTGATACTTTCCTAGTGGATTACTTGCATTAAGAATTGCAAACCTTTGTATTACAAGTTTTCTTGTTATATTTAAATATGCAAATGAGGCATTATCTAATTAAACATGCACTCATTTGCATACATTTCCAGAACAGAAATCTGAACATTGGATAAAGCCAGCTTCAAAAATCTTGTTTGATTTTGCTGACATACTAGAGTTAAAGGTTTTTACTGAAGGGATTTTTGGATTTACGAATCAGGTCAGGTGAATATATATGAACAAAACCCTTCAAAATATATAGATGTGAATACAAAAAAGTTTGGTGTTTGTAAATTTGCTAAATTGGAGTCTGTTGACTCGGCGGCCATATTTGCAATGCCTCTGGGAAGCTATTTCGGGCATCCAAGACCAAGTCCTATCTATTTGAATGGGGGAATCCTGAAATCTCAAAAACTGTTTGCTGAACTCACAATTAATTAACATATTCAGCAACAAAATCTGACATGAACTGTCCCATAAATAGTTTCTTATGCTCAAATAACTTATTTTGTGTTAAAAAAAACAACAACAACTGGCTAGACGAGCAAATACGCATGTGCAGTCCTATGCGGCTGCTGTAGTGACGCAATTACTTTATCAATCAGCGATTGGCTCTTTTACTTAGAAGGCGGGACTTATTCCGCAATATTGCACTTTGCAGTTTCTCCCATTCATAACTAATAGGAGTGAACCGTCTTTCTACATCTATAGTCTTTGGTCAAACTTATCGCCTCTAAAGATATGGATTGCAATTGATATCTCGCGAATATATAATATCCAATAAAATTAACACTTAAATGTGCTCACTAGTCTAAAGCAACATTATGAAAAGCCAAATAGACCAAAATTAATAAAAAAAAAATGTTTTTACTTAAGTAGCGTCTTGCCTTAATAAAAATGTCAACATATTAACTAACCTTAAATGTGCAATGGGTGATCTGGAAAATGTTAACTTTAGCCTGTTAGCATTCCCTGCCAATTGTCGTTCGAAGCCACGCCTCCTCCGTGGACGCGCACAGACCAGAAGCAAGAGGACCAGGATTACATCATGTGTCATTTACTGGTAAGAAAACTTAACAGTACAGTGAGTAACAGTACCACTAAACTAAATGTTGCTGTTTGCCTGTCTGCATAGGGTATGTTAACGCGCTGATGACGTGAACAGGCTGCGTATGCAAACACATGTTGACAGACAGGAACACGTTAATTCGGACTGCAATGATTAAACGAACATTTTATGGCCCTACGCCTTCCAAAGACGATATAACAATTTAGTCAGCTAAACATAGTAATTGCTATCAGCATATGAAGAGACTTTTAACCAGCATAACAAAAATGTTTCTGTACAGAATCGCCTATTGCACCTTTAACTAGCTTTTCCATTAAGATTCGTATTAAAAAAGTCGCTGGTGAACAAGTGTTTATACTGTTGCCGTTAAGCTTTTAAAACTCACTGTTAGCAGGAGGTAATATGGGGTTATAGAGCCAAAATCAAATGTTGTAATGTGTTTTGTTTAATATTTAATGCATCACTGCATCCAGATTTACCTCAAACACAGAAATATCAGCAGTGAGCTCATTCATACTGTGCGCTGATAATCTTTTTACAACTTGATGTGAAACTTTCTCATCGTTTCTCTCCACATGGTGTCAAAAATATTCTTAACTGAGATGAGATATGGCAGGTTGTTTTTTCATATCTTTGGTATTACCTGAATCATCTGTGAAGTAAAAAGATGCCCATCACCTCCGTTTCTCTGCTCTGCCTGAGTGAAATCATTCGAGGGCCTCCGTCTGTTTCTGCATGTTATTCTCGGTGTTTTCAGTGAATGGATAGAGAGACGAGAACTTAAGAGCTTGTCCGAAACTATTCTGAGCAGGTTTGACAGCACATGTTCTCTTAATGCAGATCATTTCAGTTTAATGCCACCATCTGGAGTCAAAATTATATAATCCCATAATTCATTCCAAACTAATCCTGGGATGTTTTAAAATTCTAACATTTAAAATGCATTGAAAGTATATTAAATATAAAATGAGGAACTATATGAGGAAAGACAAAGACTTCCCTGTTCCCTGTAGTCAATAATTTTATCCATTAAAACTCTTTGATCACCAAAATGACATATTTAAAGGGGCTATATGTAAGATTTTCACTTTAATAAAGCATAAAAATACCCCAATATGTTTGCAGATATTTAGGAAACATGCTAAGTTGTACTTGTTTCTCAGAAAAACTGTTATAATGAAATGTGCGTTCCGTGTCGGAATGTCTGTCTTTGTTTTGGTCTTTATCCAATAGTATTTCGACATCACAGGTTGACAGTTGGTGGGCAACACCGCTTATTGCAGCCATGGAAACCAGAAAAACAAACTGGGTCAAAGAATCGCAGATTCTACCTGACCTAAAAAGCTTCTGCATCCATCTAAAAATCTCTATGAACGACAGCATTTTAAAACACAGATAAATCAACTCATCAGCTTTCATTGTCAGTTGCACTCCTTCTTGTTGCATGTCCTCAAGCTGGCAACCCGCGTCTTTGAAGGAGGGGGCGGGGCAAACAATATTTTGAATTTGGACTGGAGTACCTATTTCGACCACTGGGTGTCATTCCTACATATAGTCCCTTTAATGACTTTTTTCCTGTAAAAAAAAATGTTATGCCTTAAAATAGCTTGAATGTAACTACACCCTTGCTTCATTTAGTACACGCGGATCTATGAATATGCTAATTAGCCCCGCCTCCACTCATTCGCACGAGCTCAGAGATCCACTTGGTCAACTTACTGAGGTAAACGCTGCACAGTAGTATCGCTTTTTACAACGTCAGACACATAACTTTAATTGATTAGCCTTTTGCTTGACTACTTCATCAAACCGCTAATAATGTGTTGCTAATGTTACAAAAACCATGTTCCCATTCATCATCTTCAGAGCTGCAATAGTTAATGATATGCTAAAGCCCGCCCACACGTTGATGTGATTGGATACACGGTGGTTAGTGGCGTAAGAAACTTGATTTTCACCTCAGGAGACTTTATTACTTGAGCGTAGGCCTCACCCCGCTAACGGGGAACGTTCCAACAACTTTCACACTTTTGTAAAGTTCTTAAGATAACGGTTCTTTAAATAAGATTTTTAGAACTTTCTTATAACATCAATATTTCACAATGTTGTTTTTACTTCAACTTTCTCATTATGTTGAGAGAAAATGTTCTGACAACAATACAGATTTGTTAGCTGAGTTGCTAGACAGTTGTTGGGTGTAGGTTGTTGCTAGCCTAAGTGCATTTCTAAAGATGTTAACTTTAAAATTTAATATACAATCATTATGATTTTATGTAGTGGCGGTCATAAGGTCTGTATTAGTTGGGACAATATTTGGGCAAATTGAACTTGGGTTTTTGTCTGCTTTGATCATCATCATCATCATCATCATATGTGTTATTTTTTTCCCTAAATCACCTGATCAAGCTGAACATCTGCAGGTGCAGCGAGTCTTTCACTCATCCGGATCCTGATGGTCTTTAACAACCAAATACATTGGGATTTTTCATGTAAAATGTTTAGTTTTTAATTATAATGTTTCGTTTTTAGTCACAATGAGTGTATTGGGGATAAGAAGAGGCTGAACTCATGCAGAAGCAGCGGGTGTTTTTCAGGTGAGTTTCATCATCACTGTTCTAAACGCGAATCTCTGAACCCTTCCAAAGTTAGTCAATTAATGCTGCCTTCCCGTGCTATTTCCTACTTCTGGACTTACGAGCTCGCCGCATTCAAGTGCTTTTTATCGGGAAGAACATGAATCATAGGTTGACACCAGGATAATTCTCCACAGTTTATTGGGAAAATTTTATTAAAGCGTCCCATTCACTGACAATCAAATAATCACTCACCACGCTATGGTCATCTTGCTTACGATTCTGGATTTTCGGTCAAATACAGGCTATTTTCGCTGTGTATAAAACACAATAGGCTTAAAATTATTATTCATATATGTAAATATGCAGCTTTAACGACAAGACAAGGCAGCTGTTGTGGAAAAAACTAATAAAGAATAGCAGTCACAGCAGCAAAAGTTCTCCCTCCGGCATGTTTAAAGTTTATGTCCAGAGTCAGACCAACTCGTGAACTCGGGTATCAAAATTATCTCCGAGCTTCCCAGTGGTAAATACGATTTTTTTTTCGCGTGTTCACGGTTCTCTAATGTTGGTTTATGAACACATGACATGCCGGTAAATGTTCCATGTAAATGTTAATATTCTGCTTTATTTTATTTAGGCCTATATTATTACGTATTTATACGTTTGAGTTCAGGGTAAAACAAACAAACAAACAAACAAAAAATGCCACCAAAATAATAATTAAAAAAAAAACTGCCCCCAAATTTCAAACTATATAGCCTAAATAAATCAAATTTAATTAAAACGAACCGATGCGTGTCTTCGAGCAAAGATAACGATAAAGATATAGTTCTAAAAATCGTTCTAAATATAAAAGAATATTGTCCACACCACAGCCATAACGATATAGGCCAAGTACACACTGCAGCTAAATTCGGATGTCAGTTCACCTTTTAGTGCTTAATCGCGTTCTGTACACACACAGTTCAGTAAAATACGGGAGTGACAACCGCATTATACAACCCTATTAACTCCAGAAAAATACAGGTAGTGACAACCGCATTTACAGAAATTCTATGCAGTGTGTAAGGAACTGAACTGAACAACTAGTTGTTAATGACGTCAAAGAGTATAGAACCCAAGATGCGAAACTCTGATGCTTTTTGGGTAACAGCCACTAGATGTCGCTTCGGTAGCGTGGCAGCCATTTTGGGGTGAAAATGCCAAAATCGGCGAAGCAGAAACGCTATCGAAAGTTTCTCAAATTCAGTAAATTTTATGACACCTACAGTAAATGTTATATTGTCTTAGCCTATATATGTTTTATATTATCAGTTGTGGAATCCAGCCATTACACATCTGAGGTAACATTAGCCTATTTTATTGTGTATGTCCATTTTATGCAACTTTACGTATTTACTATTAATAGTAAATTAATAATTAATAAAGTTAAGATCATCATGTTTGTAGCGTGATCCAGGGGATTAAAGTGGAGTAAATTACTCCACTAGGTCTGAAATATATACGTTTTAATCCCGTGGATCACGCTACAAACATGATTTTTGTTTTGTTTTGTTTACACCTTGCTTTAACGGACATTAATATAACACTGCAAAAACTAGTTTACTGTCAAGCTGTTATAATCTGTTATATATTTATTGTCCTACATCCCCAATTTTTCTGATGCATGTCCTTAATTTAATTTCATATGTTGGTATTAATTCAGTGTTTATAATGCTAATACTTGAACTTCAAATAATTTCAACCCAAACTAGAGAGCAAAGGTTTTGTGGAGAGAGAAAAAGTGGAAGACTTAAACACAAAGATTTGATCACTAGTCTAATGTTTGTACGTTATTCTGTGTTGTCATCATTCAGGTTTTCAGTTAATTTCGGCTTTAATTGTACTTTTTTTTTTTTTTTTTAACAAAGCAGCTGATATTGCCATAGAAACTAGTGGACTGCCGAGTCGCTTTCACCCCAAAATGGCGGAAACGCAGGGAGCCGGTGTTGCAGCCTCTTGGGCTCTTTGGTTGCAATGGAACGTTCTATTGAGTTTCGCTTCTTGTCAGTGTATATTCTTTGATGATGTTAACGTGCACCGGTGTAACGTGCGTCTCTTGTATGCGCGGCGAATCACAGGGAAAGCGCGAGCCTTGACTCATTCGTGTTGCCAGATCCTGCTAGAAAAATCAGCGAACAAGAATAAGCCCATAATAAACCGAAATAAACCAAATGCTTTATGCTGAAAATGAGACCAAAATATCGTGATTCATGTCTGCTCACTTTAATAACTCCATAAACCCGTTCGCTTTATGAGACGAGCTTAAACAAGCCCAAATATGCTTATAAATGAGTGGCCATGGCAACACAGAAAGATCGCGGTCTGTGTGAAACGGTGTACTGTGTTAGTGTGTTTAGTTAAATTGCTGAAAATAGCGAGTGTTTTGTCACTGTAATATTGCTTTGGTCACAATAATGGATACCAAGCCAGAACGTCGCTATGGTTTCCAAGCTATCAATCATTGCATTTTCGAGAGCGAGTCCTGTTCCGTACACACGTGTAATGATAATTTAGGGGATTCACTCCCGCATTTGACACTCCTGAAACTACAGTGTGTACGTGGCCGTAGAGAACCGATATTGTTGGGATCACTTTTAAAGCAGTGCAAATGCAACAAGAACAGCAAAAACATGTATACACTTTGAAACCGCAGCGCGCAAGATTAGAATAAACAGACCATTATCATTAGCTGGTGTGAACACAAATATAGTTATCGTTCTTGGTGTGAACGGGCCTTTACTGAATGAATCTGCGTTTGAACGAATGACTCGCTCATTAAGACGCAACTTAGCGTCACCTACTGGCGGTTTTAGTTTCATACATATTACATATTTCTATATTCAAAATTGTAATATTTTAAACAATCTCTTAGCATTATTTATGAGTCATTCTACGAAACTGGTGCCATTTCCACTTTGCATTTTTCAAAAGTTTCACTGAGAACAAACTTTTTTTTTTAAACAAACCTACACCTTGAGAGATATGTTAATCCTCCAAAAAACATATTTTCCCACCTCAGGCACAAAATCTTTATTGATATTATCCTTTTTATTCAGGCAAGGAAGCCATTCTTGTACCACCCTGTCACGGCGTATGCCATTGGAGTAGTAAAACAAGAAATAGATTTTTAAAATATAATGTTTTCCTAAAAGTAAAATGTCCCTTTTTTGGAAACCATCAATAGAAAGTCTGTAATTTAATATATATTTTTTTTTATTCTTAGATTTTTAATCTTGAAATATGAATTTGACGTTTCAATGGTCTCATTGTTTGTACTGAAAAAATGAATTCACAAATAAATTTCTGATTAGTCCACACAACAAGAACATAATTCAACATTAATTTATGTAATATTTCATTTTCTTTCCATAAACTTTTAACAAAATGACCCTGTGATGGGGTAGTATGGACAAAGCGTATCTCTATATGATCTGCTGGTTTTAAACTTTAAAAACTTGGGAAGGGGAAACATTCAAATTGAGTAAAAAGTGTGTGAGTAATATAGTGAGTGAGTGAATGAACCTAACAGTGTTGCAAAGTCTGCGGTTTTCCCACGGAATATGGCTAGGCTACTTTTACACTGTTGCCGCAGGCTGTTTTTCATGTCCACGGGTTGAAGCGAGCCCAAATAACATGATATTTAGCCCTTGGAATGCACATTTTACCAAAGGAACCCCGCCAAAAAAAAAAAAAAAAAAAAAAAATCACAGAATGTGATTTTTATAGGGGGACATTTTGGGATGAAATTTACCACCCCGTCACATTTAAATTTCATCCCAAAATGTCTGCAAATCTCCCATGTGGTCAAGTTTCTCACCTAGCATACATGCATTCAATCTGAAATATAATTTTCTTTGTATTAATAATACAAAAAAAAATGAATTCCCTATCTATTTTGCGTGACGGGGTGGTAGGTTTAAGCTTGACGGGCCCTACCTAACATGAAAAAGCAACAATGTAAAAAAAAATAAATAAATAAAAAGGCTCAAATGATGAACAGTGCATTATTTATAGATAAAACAAGTTAGTGTGCCAGGGTGGTAAGTCAAACAAGGAACGTGCACAAATCATAAAATATTTACAAAAATATTTATTTTATTGTGAATAAATATCTTATGTAAACAGGGACACACATATAATCCTAAAAACAGTATGTGTTGCAGTGTAAATACATCCATACCACTCTGAGCTGCATTAAACAGTTTTTATAACCTAATTATTGTTTGAATTTGACATTAAAGTCTAAATGTAAGCATCATCTTTCATTACAGCTTTTCCTCAATTCTGGTTTCAAGAGAAAAAAATTTCTACACACACAAATGTAATACTGTTTGGTACTTGAACAAACCTTTAACACCAAGTATACCATTAATTAATTTTCAGCACATTCACATTTAAAGTTATAGTTTTCATTCCAGTTTCAACCCACTTCTGCTGAAATGGCACAGCAAAGACGGACCACGAACATTAGAACCAGCATAACCATAATGAGGTTAATAAGTGAATTTTATTGCAGAAATTTAAGTTTATTTATGAAATAACCCACTACCCTGCTATATTCTAGTGTAATTCTAGCTGTTGCTTTTGTGTCTCTATTGCACCACCAAGTGTTGAGATTCAGTTAAGTCATTTCATAAGAGGAAAGATCAGACATAAATGATCAATGACAATATTAGTAATGCAAGTTTCCACTCAATGAGAAAAACACACACACTTGTACTGTAGTGTATGAAAGTGTTTATTCACAGGAGTGTTTCCTAAAAGGATTGACCTCAGCTATACAAGTCCGATAAAAAGCACACATCTTTGTTCAAATGTAAAAACCAGTGACCTTTCATGCATCAAACGCTGTGAGATTTCATCCCAATTCACGATTTCAGAAGTACTCGAGCATCAAAAGTGACAGACCCATCTTTAATTCTGACCGTCATCAACATCAGTCACAAAAACCAAAAGCTGCTCAAATGTAAAAAGAAGACGTGAACTTTATCCAGGAGTGTTAAAGCTTCCACACGTGAACGTAAGGCAGCACCGGATACAACAAACCTGATGACACGCGTATTCCCATGACAATAACACCAGCAAAACTACAGGGTTTTTAATGCTATTCATTCGGGAAAGTTATTTGTATTTGTTTTCACTTAATTTTTACTCTATTACAGTAAAGTATACTATTTACTGATTTAAATATTCTATTACAGGCAGTACAACAAAAGTTAAAATTATTATTAAAATGATATTATTGCCATGAAAATAATTGTGACAATGCCAAAAAAATAAATGAACAAATGGTAGAGGTCCATTTAAAACTGGCTTCATTATTTTTTTTTTTTTTTTTTTTTTTTTTTTTTTTTACAACACCTTGAAATGAGACAAAACAAGAGAATTTGGACTGAAGGCAATTTGCTGTGCAGACAAAATAACGGTTTGAGAAGTCTGTTCACAGATGAGATTAACGCAGATCATTGTTTTGTTTGGCCGGCTGCAGCTCCGCCTATAAGCTCTTTTGATTGGCCAGCAGAGGCTCCGCCCTCAGGCTCTTTATACATGCGACTCAGATGCTCCATTAAAGCCTCCAGTTCCGGATTCCCTCCGAGCTCTGCGATGAGCCGGTAGGCTTCCACTTCTAGATCCATCAGCGTCTGACGGGTGTAAGCGAAGGAGCCCACCTTCTCCAGGTAGTCGACGCAGTAGCGTTTAATATCCACGTTCTCTGTGCGCTGCCGCAGGATATTCTGTACTTGCGTGCTCTCGGGACGGGACCAGATGGCGTGGATGGTGGGGAAAGAGAACTTCCCTTCCGTCAGGTCTTCGCAGAAGCTCTTGTTGGCGCTGTACTCTTTCGAATTCAAGTTGGCGTAGTCGTCACGTATCTGGAAGAAAAGGCCCAAAGTGTCCAAAAGTGGCTTGAGATCTCGTTTCCAGTCAGAGAAGAGCTGCATGAGTCCCACAGCGAGGCCGAAAAGCCCGCCAGTTTTCTGAAGCACCATGGCCCGGTACTCGGCCTCGCTCGGGCAAGTGTATGTGTCCCGCCAGTGGATGTCCAGGCCCTGTCCGCGGTGCAGCTCCAGCAGCTGGCGGGTGAAGACGCGCACGGCCTCAGGGTGCTCTAACATCAGCACCTTCTCCAAGCCAAGGAAGTAGACATAGTTGGCGGAGTTGATGACCGACGGCACGCCGTAGATGCTGTGGGCCACCGGAAAACCGCGCCGCAGCTTAGAGCTGTCTTCAATATCATCGATCAGCAGACTGGCATTGTGCAGCATCTCCGTCACCTCAATAATGACCTGGGGATTCAAAAATAGAAGATTGATATGAAAATCAGATCACCAATATTCAGTCTAAAGGTGCTTTACATGTATAAATTGAGTCTGACATAATCCAGTCACTCAAACCTTATTCGGTGCATTCGGAGAAGCATGCATTTAGCAGATTAGAGCTGGACAATAATATATATGAGGGCGTATGGTACATGCATTTATCCTGAACCATCACAGTTCGGTTCATACAGTAAGACGACGAATACAGTCAGTCACAGGCGATCCACACTCCAATCCAGTAATCCTGTAATGCAGTGCTGTTTGCTAACTGCCACAACAGGAAAAAGCGCAGAAGAAGAACAAACAATCTATGCACATGTTTACATGTAATCTCTCACCTAGTGTTTCAACTGCAGAAAGACATCAATAAAACAGCTTGAGAATAAAATTTCACGCAGCATATTATATCATATATAATATATATATATATACACACACATATTGCCAAAAAAAAAAAAAGGCATGCAGACTGCTTCTACAAACATTTGTGAAAGACTGGGTCGCTCTCAGGAGCTCAGTGAAATCAAGCGTGGTACCGTGATAGGTTGCCACCTGTGCAAGAAGTCCATTCGTGAAATTTCCTCACTACTAAATATTCCACGGTCAACTGTTAGTGGTATCATAAAGTGGAAGCAATTGGGAACAACAGCAACTCAGCCACGAAGTGGTAGGCCACGTTAAAAAAAAAAAAAAAACTTTCTGCAGAGTCAATAGCTTCAGACCTCCAAACTTCGTGTGACCTTCAGATTAGCTCAAGAACAGTGTGTAGAGAGCTTCATGGAATGGGTTTCATCACCAAGTGCGATGCAGAGCGTCGGATGCAGTGGTGTAAAGCACACCGCCACTGGACTCTAGAGCAATGCAGACGTGTTTTCTGGAGTGACGAATCACGCTTCTCTGTCTGGCAATCCGATGGAGGAGTCTGGGTTTGGCGGTTGCCAGGAGAACGGTACTTGCCTGACTGCATTGTGCCAAGTGTAAAGTTTGGTGGAGGGGGGATTACGGTGTGGGGTTGTTTTTCAGGGGTTGGGCTTGGACCCTTAGTTCCAGTGGAAGGAACTCTTAATGCTTCAGCATACCAAGGCATTTTGGACAATTTCATGCTCCCAACTTTGTGGGAACAGTTTAGGGATGGCCCCTTCCTGTTCCAGCATGACTGCGAAGCAAGTGCACAAAGCAAGGTCCATAAAGACATGGATGAGTGAGTTTGGTGTGGAGGAACTTGACTGGCCTGCACAGAGTCCTGACCTCAACCCGATAGAACACCTTTGGGATGAATTAGAGCGGAGACTGCGAGCCAGGCCTTCTCGCCAACATCAGTGCCTGACCTCACAAATCCAACTTTATCTGCATACATACAGTATAGTCACTCACATAAAGCGATATATACTATATAGCAAATCTCAACTGCTCAGCTGCTTGCATCTTTGCAAAATAACTTATCACCCAGCTCTGCTAAATGCGACTAAGACACAAAGATGATAAACATTATACATCATAATTTTCTGTTAAGCTACTTTGAAACAATGTGTGTATTGTTGAAAAGTGTTATATTAATAAATTTGTCTCTGACAACAATGATTGACAGGCGAGTAGGCCTGTCAATCATTGTTGTCAGAGACAAATTTATTAATATAGCACTTCACAACAACTGCTCTAAAGTTCTAAAACATCTGAAATGCCGAAATATACACATGAACAACAAGTCTGCAAAGAATACTTTGGTATGACTGATATCAACATCATGTGACAGGTCAGTTAATAGTCAGATGGTCAGCTTAAATGGTGAAGTCTATTGTGGAGCAAGTGTGACTGTGTATTAATAACATTCTGCTGTAGTATGTGATGTGTATGCAGTCATGAAAAAGCAGTTACAGATGTAAACGCCAATCCATCTCGGTTGAAAACCTGTGGTCAGTTCAGCAGACATGGACGTTAATATCAGGTGTAGAGAGAATTGCACAGATCTATATGAATTGTAATGGAGGTGACAGCCAGCAGAGGGCAGCAGCTGCTCACACTGCACTATATTAGACAGGAGTGTTTATAATCAGGGTGTGTCTGAAATGCAGCTTTAACATCCCTGGATACTCAGTGAAGGTCATCATGCCAAAACACTTTGAAAGGAAGTGTATCTAAAAGCAACGAGCATAAATACACCGCTGATCATTAAATGCTTAATTACTGTATGGTAAAAGCTGCAGAAACTCTGTTGCACACAAATACTTTTTGGCCAACTGAGAATATAAACTTATTTTTTTTTTTATATATAATATTTAAATAATTGTTATAGGAAACGAGACCCAAAATATGATATTAAATCATTCATTAAATTTAAATAGTTTTAATTTAAAATTTAATTTTATTTAATTTAGTAAAAAAGCACATTCTATTAATTTATCAATTAAAATATTAAAAAATACACACACACACACACACACACACACATATATATATATACATAAATAAATGGTTATAATTTTTAAATGCAACCAATTAAAAAAAATTTATGATGATAAGTCATAACTTCATACCAAAGAAATACCTTCATTGTATTTTACATACACTAAATCTGAACCAAGCTTTCCTATTTTTAATATAATAATGCAATTTTCATAAATACAATTTAATATTGTCACTTATCGGCAAATCAACTTAAAATCAATTAAAACAATTTTAATACTATTAGATTTAATCAAATAAAAATCAACATCTCAGTGTAGACCAATTTAAAAGTTATTTTAATGCATCAGTAATTCAATTCATATAATGTAAAATACATGAGTGCTGCTGTGTTTTACACACTAAATTTATCTGCATTAATTTTCTTTTTACAATATAGCACAAGAGAGGATATACTTAATATAAGTGTCATAATTATACAATTTATATAACTGAATATAATTATGTTTTCTGTCTGGAATACAGCGCAAGTGAGATAGATTAATGTTCTTGAGTGAATCTGCAGCTCCAGCACTGAAACAGACACATGAGCGCACTGATAGGGAACATATGGTGAGCAGAGGGGAGTATGGGTAACGTATTCACTTGTTAAAGTAATCAGCGATGACACCGGAGCCCGAGGTGGGTTGAGTCCTCAGGGTCCTGAGTGGGAGGAGACCCGAGCAGTGCTGCGTCAGCGGTCTGAATGCGACCTCAGCTGACCTGTTACCCCACATGCATTCACACAGACAGGAAAACAAACATGCTTTCACTGACTAACCAAACAAACCAGCAGTAAATCACAGCAGCTGTGTGCTTCTGTAACCTGGAGAAGGACACGAGCTAAAATAAACCCATGCAACTTGAGTTTACTCAAAATATTTAGGCCTAAATTTAAGATTTATGTATTTGAATTGCATATTAAAATTTCCATCCGTTATGATCACAGTTTTATCAAACTGATAAACATATTGTGATGCCAGTGTTGGGTGTAATTAATTACTAAGTATTCTGATCACTTTTCCCTTGAAAAAGTAAAGTAAGGGTCATTTAATTACAGTTACTTCTGATGTAATTGCATTAAATACATTAGACTACAGAATAACTCCTTACAAAACAATACTGGATTTATCAAACTAAAACATATTGTGATGTCAGTGTTGGGTATAATTAAAGTATTCTAATTACCGTATAGATGAACAGATTTATGCTGATTCTAATCAATCTGAATAAATGCATTTTGAAAATTATTATTGTAGTGATAATAGTGATATCTGAATAGTGATATCTGCTGATGACGCTACCGATAGCCGATTATTCAGTGATATCTGCCGATGCCGATTATGCAGAGTGATATGTGCCGATAACGATAGCCGGTTATTTAGAGTGATATTTGCCGATAACGATACAGATAGCCAATTATTCAGAGCGATATCTGCCTATAATGATAGCCAATTATTCAGTGATATCTGCCAATAACAATACCGACAGCTGATTATTCAGTGTGATATCTGCCAATAACGACAGCTGATTATTCAGAGTGATATCTGCCAATAACAATACCGATAGCCGATAATACCGTTAGCCGATTATTCAGTGATATCTGCCGATAATACCGTTAGCCAATTATTCAGTGATATCTGCCGATAATACCGTTAGCCGATTATTCAGTGATATCTGCCGATAATACCGATAGCCGATTATTCAGAGTGATATCTGCCTATAACAATACCGATAGCCGATAATACCGTTAGCCGATTATTCAGTGATATCTGCCGATAATACCGTTAGCCAATTATTCAGTGATATCTGCCGATAATACCGTTAGCCGATTATTCAGAGTGATATCTGCTGATACCGATTATTTAGAGTGATGTGCCAAATAACGATACCGATAGCCGCCGATACAGATAGCCTATTATTCAGAGTGATATCTGCCGATAGCGATAGGCAATTATTCAGTGATATCTGCCTATAACAATACCAATAGCCGATAATAGCGTTAGCCGATTATTCAGTGATATCTGCCGATAATACTGTTAGCCGATTATTCAGAGTGATATCTGCTGATACCGATTATTTAGAGTGATGTGCCAAATAATGATACCGATAGCCGATTATTCAGAGTGATATCTGCCGATAGCGATAGGCAATTATTCAGTGTGATATCTGCTGATACCGATTATTCAGTGATGTGCCAAATAACGATACCGATAGCCGATTATTCAGAGTGATATCTGCCGATAACTATACCGATAGCAGATTATTTGAAGTGATATCTACAAACAATACCGTTAGCGGATTATTCAGGGGTATCTGCCAATAACGATAGCAGATTATTCAGAGTGATATCTGCCGATACTGATATTTTGGGGGTTCTGCCTTTAATACCTTCTTTTAGATTAATTATAATGAAATTATCATTAATCATTATATTTTTGCAAAAAAAAAAAACCTCTCTCCACATTACAAACACATTATTCAAATTAATAACACATTTAACTAAATTCTTAAGATTAAATTAATTTCTTAACTTTCTGAATGTTATTAATTGCTGTGAAAAAGGCCCTTGATTTTCTAAAAGTTTACAGGACCAAGAGTGCATTAGATGAAGTTCACCAGCCCACTATAGTAACCTTCTTTTAAGACAGGCTTGAACTTTACTTTCAAAAACAGCTACAAAAAAATCAACATGGAAACACAAAAGCTGCCGTACCAAAACCACCACCAGGGGGCATCAATACTGGCATCCGCTTCAAACATGGTGAATGTAGGGAAAGGAAAACCGCCAGCAGAAAGACAGCCGTAGGAGATTTCAGAGACGGAGAGTTGACCTTAACAAGTGCGTATCAAGAGCTGCTCTGAAAAGCTCTCGCACGGAAGTTAAAAGCACGCTTACTGTAAACTATAACTGTCAGTAATGGAAGCATCTGAGAGCATGCTGGGCATGTGGCCAGCATCAGAGATGATCAGACACTTATCTTGCAAACATGCTTCTTTTAGTCAGATGCCTCTGCAGAGCCTCTATAATCACACGCAAAACACACACACACACCTCAGATTCGCTGTATATCAGTGTGACATCTGTAAGAACAAGCGTTGATTCTGATGCGTGAAAGATTACAGACAGTGAGATAAAGATTACTACTGAATTTGTCTGCCTTTAAGAAGCATTACATCATCCTTTGATGACATCATCCTTGTTTACTGCCTGCAAAAAAAAAATAAAAAAATCTTAATCAGCCTTGGTAGTTTTCTAGTAAATCAGCTTACAGCGATTTAAACACTATTTTCATGACAATTACACTACAAAAGTAATGAAAATGTTTTTAAGTGTTCATGATAAGTGTCAATGCAAAACAACAACATTGTAAGAATAGGTCGCATTTCCTTTATGCAAAATATAATTTTTTTGGGGGGTGGATAATGACTTGGACATGTTTTTGTGAGATTCAACCACTTTTATTGAATCGTTTGATTAAATTCTGACCTCTGAAGTGCAGTGAACTCATTGATCCGGCAGATAAAGCTTTCTAAACAAACTGAGGTCAAGCTCTTAAGAAACACCCAGCATTTCCAAAACATCTCAGGAAAACAGGATTTCTGCTACTTTGAACCTTCTAAACACACACACACACACACACACACACACGAGAAACTGGGTGAGGCAACAAGTCCTCTAAAGAAATACTGCTCAGCAAGAAACAGTCAATATATGGTTTCAGTCAGAAAAATCTATGTTTGTGAGGAAACAGTGACACTATTCAGTGAACACAAAAAAATCCTGAGCTGATAAGTCATTGGTTATTTATATTTTTAGATTTCAACCTGTTCAGTGTAACATGAGCTGAATCCTGAATGAGAAGCGACTGGCAGCCGTCGGTGGAGTCTGACGTGAGGCGCGTGGAGGCATTGCGTTCACCCAGACACGCTGACGGGTTCAAGAAGAGTTTACAGCCGCAGGGAAGAGAGGGTGAGATTCAAGGAGAACGATCAGAAATATGAGTAATCACTTGATTAGCAAGAAGCCCTTGAAAATAAATACAAAAACAGCTATTGTGAGGACACCGAAATAGCCGCAGCTTCAGATCATTACGGTGACATCAGCACTTACCAACGGAAAGACTTGAACATGAAAGCTGAACAACAGTGCTTTAACACACAATCATCTGGTTATTATGTTAAAAATACTTTTTTTTTTTTTTTCTTCCCTGTGCTTTTAATTCTTGGTAATTTGTACGTGTTCTTTTGTATTCATGTTCTTTTTTCTTTTTAACTTTATGTACAGCACTTTGGCCAGCTAAGGTTGATTTTAAATGTGCTTTATAAATAATTTAATTGAATATAATTATATACACAACAGGGCCGATTATTGAAATAACCTTCAGCTGATGTTACTTAAAAGTTTAAATAAATAGTTTGGAAAATAAATATTAAAACAGTTACTGCAACATCATTTCAGATTTTTCTGAAAAAAATGCAATTGATTAAATTTTTTTAATAAAGATATAATTAATTAATTAAAAAAAAAACTAATTAAATTATGTATTGTTTGATTATTATTATTATTAAATAAAATTAAACCTTAATGACTGAAATGACTTGTAAGATTACTGCACTTTAAAATATTTTGTTAAATAGCAATTTTTTTACAGTAAAATAAATATTTTGATGAATAGTCATTTATTTTACAGTACAACTAAAATGACAATACTACTATTTACGTCTTAAATTCTTCATTTTGAAATGACAGCTTACAATGAAACACGCAGCACATTTATTTACACCGTAAACCCCAACACTCAAAATAATTAATTGGTTTGAGTAGGACCAACTTAAATTGAACAAATTAGTTCAGTTAAATGAACTGTTATGAGTGTTTAGAACTTTTTTTTTTGAGTTAACACTGACATATTTCAAGTAAACTGAACTGTTTCATTGTTTTGACTTTTATGAACTTATTTCTTTTAATTTAGACCAACTTAAGTTTAACTGAAACTGGGCTGGGATTTCTATTTCCCAGCATGCTTTGCCCTTGGCACTCGAAAGGGAGAGTAAATTTTAAAATAAAGTGTTATATAATGTTTTTGTGTGCGCGTGTGTGTGTGCGCGCGTGTGTGTGTGCGTGTGCGTGTGCGTGTGTGTGTGTGTGTGTGTGTGTGTGTGTGCGTGTGTGCGCGCGCGCAAGATTAATGGTAAGAGATTTAGTAGTGATTAATGTTTTGTTATGCTAATTTAGAAGAGTTTCTGTTAATGTGGGTTTTTGGAGAGTTACCATGGTGACAAGTGGTGCATGTGGTTTGGTTTGAGAGCAGGCAAGTTACATGATTTAAAAGTTGCTGTACTCATTCAGCAAGTGCTATACCATTGTCAACATGTTAGCAAATTAGCAAGTTGGCATTTTCTGAATTTTCTTATTAGGGTTTACAGTGAAGTAAATAACTCTGATTTGCAAAAAATTAACTATATCTTTGATGGTAATTGCTATCAAAATGTATGTGTAAGCTAACTCGGTACTTCAAGTTAGGAGCAATTAACATGCATGAGTACTACAAACTCAAAACTTGATACTTCTGCTTACTTAAATTGGGAACATCATTAAAAAATTGAGGTAATCAGTTACATCAAATTTTGAGTTGAGTCAGCCCAACTTATTCAGGTTTACAGTGTACATGAACCACAGACTTTGTTTTAATAATCACACCATGTCATATCAAGGCTGTAACCATGTCTTGAACATTGGGAGGGGGACCAATTTTTTATAAAGCAAAAATAAACAGTCTAATAAAGTCTAATTCTAGTTGGGAAATAACCTTTTTTGAACTATTTGCATTACATGTAGGCTACTTTTATTTGTATATGGCCATATTTGAGAAAAGTCGAGTAGTTTGCGTCGCTGGGTGTTACTGCTGGTCTTTTAACATTTCTAGTGCAAAACGTACCATGTTAAATGTTTCGGCATTTACATCTTACCTCACTTTCTTTCAACGTTAAACCGACGTGTCGCGCTGGAATTCACGCTGCGCTTCTGTGAACGGTAAACCCCGCCTACTTTGATTTGATTGGCCACCTTAATCATTTTGACACTGACGAGCGCTGTTAGACCGCCGAGACAGACCAGACTAAAAATGTAACTTTTGAACCTCTCTTTTCCATCCCAACAACATACAGAGCGCTGTGTAATGAAGGGGAATTTTGCCATTTCTAATTATTAGGGGGACTTGTCAAATCATAGTTTATTTTGATCGTTCAACCCTAAATCTAAGGCAGAATGTCGAGCTCCAGTTTTTCACACAACAAAAGAGGATGTGATTTTATTCTGCCAAGCTACAAAAATGGCATAAAGCACACTGTAAGTAGTCCATCAGGCATGTGTACTTTATTTTAATATAAATAGTGACTTACATAAATAAGACAATCACTTAATTGACCAGCGCAGTGCAGACTATGAATGCATATTCATCATTCAATCAATCAAAATGTTTCTGCAATGTCAAAATATGAGTGACAGTTTAGTAAATGAGCCTCAAATTTGCTGAAAATGTCTGCTTTGAGTTTCAGACTTCAACTGAATTTCTGTCAAAACAAATGCTGTAATCACGACCAGTCATTTACTACAGCTGCATGATATAAAAAATAAAATAAAAGTCGAATGATTTATTTATTAGAAACAAAACAAATGACTTTCAAAGGACATCTTCAAAAAGATGCTCGTCTACATTACAGCGAACACAATGGGTATAAAAATGTCCCGTATTATGAACATATAAATTGCTGGGATCATTAAAAATTCACACCCTGTACAGCACAAGTAACCTACCTGATATAAACAACCCTTATAATAATTTAACCAGAGCTACTCCACCTTTTCAAAAAAAAAAAAAGGGAAGTTATTTTCTGTTCACAAGATCAAATAAACGTGGAAGCGGAGAAGACAGGCCCCGTAAAACAGAGTTACTGGCACGATCGGCTGACTTTCCCCTGTCTGAAGAGCTTTAATGAAATATTCAGGATAAAAGGAGAGCTGTTGAATGTGATCTGACGGACTTAGCAGATAACATGGCGCTCTGACGGAGATCAGCTGATTCATAATGACAAGATTAGCATAGCTTAGTCACCGGACAAGTTCAGTATGAGCGCTATGAATAAAGCCTTCAGAATGGCTAGTTTAATGCTAATTAACAACACACTATAACAATACATCTTTCCAGTCACATCATATATAGATACAACTTAAAGTCGGCATGAAACTGAAGTCTTCAGGTTAGTCTGCAGTACAGATCTGCAATGCTGGAGTCAGAGAGAAAACAGCTAGACTGCCAAAAAAATGAATTACATTTTGTTTTTCTTTTTCCACTCACTGAATATCCAGCCAGCAAAAGGTTTTCCAAATCCTGCTCGATTGTTTAGCACTGGCAGGTAGAGCGCTGCTTAGAGCATTGTGTATTGTTGCCGTAACTATATGAAGGAGTTTAACAGACATAATGAGATTTTGCCTTTTCATACATACCGGAAATCTACACTTACACAATCAACTAACCAGAAATATTCACTGCTGTCAGGATGTGCTTGTGTGTAAAGGTCAAGAACACATGAGAAAAGGATATAGAGATTTCATATCTGATCATTTAACCTACATTAAAAAAGTAATTCAGCCACATAACAAAAAAAAAAAAAACTTCAACAGTTGTACATTTGAGGCAAGGCATTACAGGTGAATATGGTTATATAAAAAATAAATAAAGAAAAAAAAGAAAAAAAAAAAAAGATATCACCATACTTCCCAGTTGAGTGACTACATTAAGAAGTTTTCTGAAATGATGTGTTAAAATATTCAATTATCTAATTAAATATGCACTAATGTGCATACATTTCCAAAACAGAAATCTGAACATTGGATAAAGCCCGATTCAAAATTCTTGTTTAATTTTGTTGACATATTAGTGTTAGTTTTAAATTTAAACTCTATTTATCACTCCAGAAATAAAAAAAATACTGTGAACATCCAGAAAACAAATAACCGTATTTTTTTAGGAATAAAATGTTGTATAGTAAGGCAAATGATATATGAACAAAAACACTAAAGTTTGGTGGATACTGAAGTGGAAAGTGACTTTAAAAAAATGAAAATTATAATTAAAATCTAGACATAAATGGATAAAGTGCAATAAAATAAAGTGTATTTTGGATGCTTTCTTTCCACTAGCCTGAAACAGCACGTTATGAGAAGAGCCAAACAGTCAAATCTCAAAATTGATCAGTGCATGAGAAAAAAAAAACAACAACAATTGTGTTTGCCTGTAGTGTCTTGCCTTAAAAACAACAACTGCTGTACAGTTAAACCGTATCAAAACAGACTAGTATTCACTCATCTTGTGCATTGCATTAAAGGTCTTCCAAAGTCAAACAATAGCTTTGTTTGAGAAGCAGACCCAAATTTAAGACTGATCACTGATAATCAATACTGTAGCTCATCTATGCATTATGCATAATCATGATGGGTCAGAACCAAGGTTGGGCTCAATACTCAAGTCAACGTGAAATCAAAATTGACAATTCTCATAATCTTAAAATTAGAGTATCTTCCCCTCCCTCTTCTAATGAAACCAGTCACTCACATGGGATCCACCAATAGCAAATCACAACCATCCAATCAATTCCCTATGGACAAAATCAAGTCCCGTCCTACATTTTATTCTTGTTCTTGTTTCACTCGGATATATACGGCACAATAGGAAAGAAAAAACTAGCGCGGCTTCCGTTTCATGCTCTAAAGATAAGCATATGATCAGTTGTTTTAAAACAATTAAAAACCTAGACAACGTTTGCAAATAAAAATTTAAAAACTAATAGTCTAATGATGGTCTGTATTACTAATAATCTAATTATTAATAAACTAAGAAAAGAAAAAATACAAACTTCAAGTGCCCCTATTATGCCATTTTAAAAGTTCCTAATTTTGCTTTGGATGTCTCCAACAGGTTTACATGCATCAAAGGTCAAAACCACTTTAATTTTCTCATAATTTAGGCTACATTGCACATCACCATGATTCTCAAATGACTCATCTGATGATTCAGTCTCTAAATCACTCCTTTCTGAGGCCCAGTCTGTTGTGATTGGTCTACCGCTTACAGCGCAAGTCGGAAACAAACAGATTCAGCTCTGGAGGCTTCCTAAAGCTTAGTGATTGTACACACTGTAAAGACATGACATCGATTTTACCATATCAATCAGAGCGTGAGTCTGATGAAATATTGGAAGAACTAGTTATTCAACCAGATCCTCCATCACAAGAACGACTTGAGCAGGACGTTTCTCATTGATACACATATATTGTGAGATGTTGCAACTGTAATTTCTCACCATCAGCATTAACAAGTGTACGTCCATCAACAAACTGATGTGTATATTTCTAATTTATTGCGGTGCACATGTGAGAACTGTATTATTAACGGTATCATTAACAGTGCATATGTTAGACGAGCACTAACTTGAACGACTGATGTAACATTAAAGTTTGTAAAACAAATCTTGTTCCATCCTTTATCATGACTCAGAGTAGCAAGAACAGCAGACAATCTGCATTAATGGACAGTTTTAGGTAATAGTGGGAAACAGCGGATCAGCAAAAGTATTTCAGTAAGACGGTAATAATGCGATTTAGATCTACACAATATAAAACGCAAAACTACGCATTTTGAACACCTCATGGAAAATATATACATCAATAATTTATCGTACTTACAGGCTGTGATTCTGAGGAGCAAGCTGGTCCAAGCTGGTGGGTACATCTTTAATGGTGTTTTGTAAATCCCATTCAGACCTCAAGGAGTCAAATGAGTTACCCAGTGACGTGTAGGTAGCCGTCACAGAAGTGGGATTCATACTCCTGACGACTCGTTTAGGCGGTTCAGGGTCGATTCTGTCTTTTGAGAGACTATTGTACACTTTCGGCTTCACAACTTTGGAGATCGTTTACATTCACAGACAGCTATATTACACATTGCATGAGAGGTAATATTTGAAAAAGTATAATAGGAGCACTTTAATGTTGCGGTGGCATTTGGAGCAGCTGATATCAAACCTGGCACAAACAGGTGCTGCATGTCTTAAAGCACAATTTTTTTTTAATTGAACGCCAATGTGAATGAGATTTGACAGCTGCGGCAAAAGATTATCAATCAATAATGCATTAATTTGAGTCTGTTCCCCACACAAATATAACATAGGTATATAAACTATTACTTTTATTATGCTGATTTACCAAAAATAATCATTTATATGCCTGTTTAATATACCAAAAAGAATAAATATATACTTTAATTATACAGAAAATATTTGATATTTTGCCTAATTTTCTTTCTTCTGCAAAAGTAAATGACAAAATCAATCACTGATCAAAGAAAATCTTCTTGGATCCTGCATGAGTGTCTATTTCTCTGTCTGCTGTAACGCTATCCCCGTCATCAACTCAATTTGAAGGCCTGAATGCTGAAAATGGTGCATGATGTGATGATTAACAGCTAAAATGTATTTGCATTGATCATTTTCAGTCTCTGCCACATCAGTGCAGGGGAAAAAAGAAAGAAAGACAAAACAGGAAATGACCAGTTTGCACAAAAAAAAAAAAACAAAAAAAAAAAAAAAAACTAACAATTGACAGACATTTAAAAGCAGCCGTGTAATCTGATGAAACACCGTAACAAGAAATCACCAACATTATGCAAATTGAGGTTATGACACTACAAGCATCTAACCACCAACAAAACATCATGACCAACTCCATTTACATAGAATACAAGTATTAAAGGTGTATCAGCAATTCAGAAACAGGCAAGGGTCAGAGAGAAGGAAAATGATCATGCATCAACATAAGTCATATTAAATGTTAGGAATATTTAGACGAGTTGTTGATTTAAGACAAAAGCCAACGTTATGCTATAACAACTGTTCTTTTAATTAGCAAACAAAGACAGTAGGTTGTTAAAAAGACTTTCAGAGAGCAGCCAATAGCAGGTTTTCTGCCAAGTTCTTGAGCAGAACAGAAGTGAAACAGATCTGCTGCTTTATGTCGGTTTAAACTTTGCCCTCAGCAACCACAAGTTAAATGAAAAATCAACACACATTATGGTAAATTTAACAGGCAACTTAGATGACTCTCACTCAGTTTTGACTGAGGCAGGAAGAAGTTTCCACACACATGAATGCCTCAAGGAAGAGATACAGCCTAAACGAAGCCTGTCAACAACATGCACAGATCATGTCACCCCTCCAAAAAAATAAACAGCTTATGCATTTTTAAATAAGTCATCATATTACAATATTTTAAACTGTAACACAATGAAAAAACACATTAAAGTAGACCCGCCCCTTTCACAAGATGTAATAAGTCTCTGTCCCCAGAATGTGTCCACAAAATACCCCACAGATCATTTATTATAGCTTGTCAAATTTGCCCCTATTTGAGTGTGAGCAAAAACACAGTTTTTGTGTGTGTCCCTTTAAATGCAAATGAGCTGCTGCTCCCGGCCCACTTTCCATAAGAAGGCGGAGCTTTAACAGCTCACGCCTCGGTTGCTCAACAACAACAAAGCTGGAGAATCTCACGCAGCCAAAATGAGGATTGTCAGTAACGGTGTTCAGCCTTACATTGTTCAAACCGGAGTCTGATGGAGAGACTAAGGAAGAAGTTACAACTTTTAGACGTTTCTGAATGGTTAGTGGATAAATTTATGTAGTTGCTGTGGAGTTGATTCAACTCATCCACTAGCATGTGCCATCATGTTAATCTTTTATGCAAATCCAGCGTTGAATTGACCCTCAGCGTTGATTTGAAGCAGTCCGGTGTAAAATGACGGCATGTCAACAACCCGGGAAGAAGCTCGTTGTAGTCCCTACCAGCTGTTTGTTGTAGTCCTTAAACGGAGTCCTTAAAGCTGCAGTCCGTAACTTTTTATGGTTAAAAATGATCCAAAATCTATTTGAGCAAGTAGATAACAAGCCAGTGTTCAAAACCATCTCCTTACCTTAGCACGATTCACAACGGTAAGCTTGTAATAATGTTTTATAATAAGAGTGGTACTGGTAGGTTTGCGTAGGCAATTCGAGCATGCAGCAGTTCGTCTTCGCGTCATTACGTCACGTCTGTAAACAGAAAGGAAGGAGTCCCAGCTAGTAGATATATGCGAGTATGCTGCTGGTAGCGGGTCATTTATAGCCTTTTCTCACAGCAGCTGAAATAATTAAACTTATCATTTTGATGGCAGATTGTAATCCAGAAAGATTCAAAGTGATAACTGGAGATTTACCCGTAGTCAAAAGCAAAACACGTCGGACTGCAGAGAAGCTACAGAAATTGAAATCTACAGGTAACGCGAATACTCACTAAATACACGTAGTTACGCATTGCTGATGTTGTTAACATTAATAATTTGAGAACAAAGTATAACGTTAATAATAATTTGCACAGTTTGGTATGATATGAGCCAAGCGATCGTTAGATTTAAATCACCATAGGCAGCGTGATTTATTGTAGGCCTAATGTTTTTTTTCCCCTCAGTTGATCAGAAAAAAAGTGGCAGATTTGTAACTTACTTTCCGGTGAATATTCTTATTTTGGTCATACTTCCAAGACATAGAATCTGTGTTTCTGAAGTACAGTATCCACACCTAACAGCAAACATTAGATTCATCCGCACGATGCACAACGCACGTAACGATAATTCCGCACATAACTGCCATTTTGCAGGCTTCAAACAGAGATGGCGACAAAGAGGCAAAGCTTCCGGACTGCAGCTTTAAAAACAACAGCTATTGTATAAACTCATCTTGTGCATTTTATCTGAAGTCTTCAAAGTCAAACAATAGCTTTGTTTGAGAAGCAGATCCAAATTTAAGACCGATCACTGATACTGTAGCTCATCTATGTGTCATAAATACAACTTTCTGCATCATGATGGGTCAGAACTAAAGCAGGGCTTTGAAACTAATGAGAATCATTGGGAATAATGAAAAAAGAAAAAAGGATGCATTCCAATTGCCTCAAAAGCAGCATGAACTGCTAAATGATCAGACTACAATAGTCTAGTCAATTCAAAGGATGCAATGTTTATCACTTTCCACAATGTATTTAAACATTATTGTCAATCCAACAACACTAAAACATTTCTTGATAAACCCAAATGAACCCTTACCTGAAGTTTATCCTCTGGGACATTAAGCCAGTGGTTGAATGCTTGAGAGAGTTTTGTTCTGACTTGTTTTCCTATCAAAACAGAGAAAGAGAGAGAGGAGAGATGACAAGAAATCAGAATTAGTTGCAGCGCAAACATAGACGTAAAAGAAGAGCTGACGTTTCTCACCACTTTCCCCAAAAACACACTAAACTCACAAAAAGAGGTCTGTCTTCCCCAATAAAGTGAAAGTTGTACTCTTTTTGACAGAAAATAGCATTTTGACAAATGCATTTCTTATTGTCTAGCAAATGCACCAATATATCGGCCAATAATTGGTATTTCGGTCGGTATTTTTACGGTCGGCCGATTGCTTAAAAAAAAACAAAAAAAAAAAAACAGCCAATGATCAGGGCCGATTATATCCTGTCAATCAAAAAGGGGCAGAAAAACATGTTCAGACTGCAACTCATACTGTGTGTGAAGAAAATGTCTCATGTTGAATTTAGGGCTGTCGAAGTTAATGTGACAACACATTAATAGTTCAAAAATAATGACGGTAAAGCAGGCTTTATTTGACCCTGTGAATCACCCATAGTTCAAGCCAGGGTTGCTAGGTCTGGAGTTTTCCCTACACCAAACATTATTTGTAATGCGCCTCCCATACAATAATTACAAACAGCTTTGTGCTTGGTTACTTCTGATAAGAAACAAAGTGTCAGCTTTCAAATTCTGTCCATTTAACCATGAATAATAATAGCATCACAAATACAATGGTAAATAAATTTGATGGGTTGATAATATGATTGATAATCATTTAAATCACGATACACCAAACAAGCAAGTGGCTAAAGTCTCAATACTATCATAAATCAATAGAACCATTTTTGCCTTTTAAAACACAAACTTGAAGGCTGAGGACTGAAGAGCTCAGATTCTTCAGCAAACTGTCTTTAGCGACCAAAGGCTCAGAATGAATATCATTTATCTCACTTCATCTCCATTCATGAGCCTTTTTCCTTCCAGCTTCCTGTAAAACAAGCCTTCACTGAATTACTGCAGGTTGCACTGATCTAATGACTTACTGACAGTTACTCCTTCACTTCATGTGCCACTGTTGCTCTTTACAAATGGAAACAGTTGGATGAATTTCATGAAATGGTTACGATGCTCAAAGTTCAATGCAAAGGGAGATATTTTCTTTTAAAGAATTATCTGTTTAAGGACTACAACAAACAGCTGGAAGGGACTACAACGAACTTCTTCCCGGGTTGGTGACATCACTAACCCTAAAATGTATATAAACCCCGCCCCCAAGAACATGCAACAAAGGGGTGTGGCCATGTTGGGCTGCTTTAGAGAAGAGGAAGAGTTGTTGTAGTAGAGTGTTGTTGACATGCAGTCATTTTACGCCGGACTGCTTCACAAACGAGGGTCAATTCAACACAAAAGATTAACATGACGGCACATGCTAGTCGATGAGTTGAATCAACTCCACAGCAACTACATACATTTATCCACTAACCATTCAGAAACATCCAGTTTCATTCTAAAAGTTGACCATAACAAATGAATTAAATTGTGTTAAATTGACAGCCCTACATATAATATAATATAATATAATATAATATAATATAATATAATATAATATATAATGCAGTCTGATTAAACCTACAAACCTTCATTTTGTGTAAATGAAGATCTTTGGTCAGTGTTGCAAAGTAATCAATAATTTTTCCTCCCATCTCATATTTTCTTCCATTGCCAAGTCCCTTTAGGGACTCTTTTCTTTCTTTCTTTCAGTTTCACAAGGCAGAAAAAAAGAAGACATTTGAATCAGTAAAAGAACAAATCATTCTAATAGTTGTTTCTTCCTCCTGAGTCTCTCCATCAGTGTCTGACTCCGGTTTGAACAATGTAAGGTTGAATACCGCTACATTTTGGCTGCGTGAGATTCTCCAGCTTTGTTGTTGTTGAGCAACCGAAGCGCGAGCTGTTAAAGCTCCGCCCTCTTCTGGAAAGGGGGCCGGGAGCAGCAGCTCATTTGCATTTAAAGGGACACACACAAAAACGGTGTGTTTTTGCTCACACCCAAATAGGGGCAAATTTGACAAGCTACAATAAATGATCTGTGGGGTATTTTGAGCTGAAACTTCACACACACATTTTGGGGACACCAGAGACTTATATTACATCTTGTGAAAGGAGCATTATAGGTACTCTTTAATGGATTCAAATAATTTTTAATTAAAAAATTCTCTCCTGTATAATTTAGATTTTCATCCAATTAGTTGATTAATCAAAATAATAAAAATAATCGACAAATTAATCAATTATCAAAATAACAGTTTCAGCCCTACCCAAGAGTAAAGCGTCTGGATTAATTGCATTAACAAGAAATCAAACCTCTTTTGATTCTGGGGTGAAATGTGACTTCCACATGTTTTAATGAGATTTCACCCTCTTAAATGCAAATTAATGACCTACTAGCAGTCTCTCGATCTCCTTACATCTGCGTCTGTTTTCCTTTTTTGAAAGAACTTGCTTTGCCCTTCACCAGCGGAGACCTCTGTTCAATTTCAGTTCCTCAGTGATTTCCTCCCTGACCTCTGCAAAAACTAGCCAAGAGGACCATCTCTGCATCAGCCGCGCAGGGCTTCCGCATACTGTCACAAAATACATCATTAAAATTGCAAGAGGACGACAGGAAAACAACAGAACTGGTTCTGATGCTGCAGCAGTATTTTTCCTCCCGCTCGCTCTAATATTCAGCAAACTGAATATTAGCTGGAAACACTCTTTCAGACACAGCAGGGTTTTACTGCAGATCAAACTGAAACACTTTTGCTTCTTAAGACCAGCATAGAGAGAGAAGAGGTAGGAAACGGTTTTCTGTCATTGACAGAATTTTAAAAACATTAATGCAGCAATCATTTTGCAAGATAAAAATTCTGCATATAGGGTTTCCATTAAAGCATCCAGACAACATTTGGTAACACGAACTCATTCTTCCAAAGCTATCACCATTCAGAACGGCCTTTTCCAAATTGGAATTATAAGCCTACATTATAGTAAATAATAATACTTTTTTACAAAATTATGTTGTAGTAACTTAATAAAATTGTCTTTGACTTCAGAAATTAGGATTTATAGCTCCCAGCATGCTTTGCATAGGACTGGATAAGGAGAATAAATGTTGAAATTAAGTGTTAATTTATTTGTTTTTAGTGAAGGGAAAGATCTGTTAGTGTGTAATGTTGTTATTTTTGACATTTAAAAGAGTTTGAAGTGTGTGCTGAATAGTAGAAACATGAAGGTAAACACTACATTGACTCTATAAGCAATGACTGCGCTTATGTCAGTGACAAGTAATATCTTGTTCATTAAATATACATGTTAAATAAGATGTTAGCATGTGCTATGATAGCTGTTGATTTGAACGGATATAGATTAATCGTTTCCAGGGCTACAACTCTAGTAGTTGGAGCGACTTAATGCTTCCTTAATGCTCAGCTTAATGCTTTATGCTTGCTTGTAGCATAAACACAAATTTTTAAGTTGATTACTCAAAAAAATTAAGTTCCTCTAACTCAATGTAGCTTGATGGCATAGGGCTCTACAGTGTGACCATTTCGCTCGTATTTGCGTCTGAAAAGAACTGCGTGCGAGTGTGAAAATATTTAGGCGTACTGGTGCGAGTGACCCGATCGATTCTCATTTATAGAACTATTATACAATCGGAACAAAAAGCACACCTTCTAAAACGCATCCACACTGAACAACAGTTAGGTCTCATACTGCAATCGGCTGCTTTTCATGCCTTCATTCAAAGACTTTGCTTCAATCAGCAGAGCACGTGCAATTCGGAGGCGGCAATTGTTTGAATGGTGGGTGGGTTCATTATTATTCTTCATGAAAAACACAACAACAAAACAGTACAATGACAAACTCACATAAATATGTGCTTTTACATTTCACTTTGCAACCAAATGTTCATCCATAGTCTTGTCATTCAGAGAAGTGAGGGAAGAAATGGGCGAAGTGAGGTGAAATCTGACCCCTGCTGCTGATCTGTGCTGCGACTCGTTCGGCTCACTAAATTGAGCAGACGTGTTCAGTTTTTAACTGTATCTATTCTCCAACTAAACTAAATTATTTTTATTACTTAAAAAAAAAAAAAATCAAAACGACAGCGGAGGCGGTGCTGTGGTCACGGTGGGCAAATGAAGTATTGAAGTGATATAACCGGTGTTGCGCCTGAACGCCGGTAACACAGTCAATCGCAGCGAGCATAATATGTTATTAAGTAATATCACACGAGTATACTCCCGTTTCTCAGAGTATTGGCATGATTGCAAATGTGATACTTACTGATCTTATTAAAGACCAGTAAACAAGTTGATATTAAGTGATTTAACAGTGATTTAGACACAATACTGTCCGTTTTTGCTCTATTTTGTGAAAATAGTTTCAAACAAACCCACACCAGAGCTGTTGCGCATCTCCAAGCAACGGTCATTCCTGAATGAATCTGCGTTTTGGACGACTGAATGAATAACTCGCACATTAAGATTTACCGCCACCTACTGGCGGTAAATGTAAATACATTTTATTTTCATATTTACACTTTACATAGACTGCTTTTAACTTAAAATATCAAACTTTTAAAGTTTTATTTAAAATCCATTCGTACAACATTATTCACCAATGAGCTGCATTAAGCGGTCTATGTAAATGTGTCTAAATACCGCTTCAGATGGAGCTTCTGTGTCACTCTTCAGTGCAAAGATGGATTTTTTTTGATGATTTATTTTGATAGGTAACAGTCTGATTGGGTTTTATTGTTCTAACTGAATTTACTGTTTAACATTTAAAAGCAAATTTTATATTTTAATTTAAGAAACTGACAAAATGTGATGCATACATTTAACCAGATTAGAAAAAATGCCCATGGAAATTTATTTAAAGGGGCAAATATCGCCCTGTAATGGGAAGGTTAATGTCGGTTATTGATCAGAAAGTGCTCCTAAATTTCTTTTTAAAGAAAAATGTTTGCGTAAAGTGTAGTTTTTTTTGGATGAGCCAACACATTTTTTAAGAGTGACAACCAGTCACAAATAGTCCTTTAACAACAAATGTGACTTTCACAGAATCTAATAGTTGCATCATTGTTTCTTACATGATGCTTCATGAGACAACAGCAGGAGAAGCTAATAATAGACACAATATTGTCTACAGTCAGCACAAATGACTTCCTGTATGAGTGCTGAGCTCTTCTGACTTATAGGATGATGATGCTTACACCACAAAATGGGTAACTGACATGAAATGTCAAGCAGTGACAGCAGCTTCCAGCAATGTGACATGCTGTTTTCCATCTATATCTGACCTCTCATATTACTCAAAGACTTCATGAAATATTTGTACTTTTACTGATTCAAATGTCTTCTTTTCTGCCTTGTGAAACTGAAAGAAAGAAAAAAAAAAAAAAAAAAAAAAAGTCCCTGAAGGGACATGGCAATGGAAGAAAATATGAGATGGGAGGAAAAATTATTGATTACTTTGCAACACTAACCAAAGATCTTCATTTACACAAAATGAAGGTTTGTAGGTTTAATCAGACTGCATTATATATTATATTATATTATATTATATGTAGGGCTGTCAATTTAACACAATTTAATTCATTTGTTATGGTCAACTTTTAGAATGAAACTGGACGTTTCTGAATGGTTAGTGGATAAATTTATGTAGTTGCTGTGGAGTTGATTCAACTCATCGACTAGCATGTGCCGTCATGTTAATCTTTTGTGCAAATCCAGCGTTGAATTGACCCTCGTTTGTGAAGCCGTCCGGCGTAAAATGGCGGCATGTCAACAACACTCTACTACAACAACTCTTCCTCTTCTCTAAAGCAGCCCAACATGGCCACACCCCCTTTGTTGCGTGTTCTCGGGGGCGGGGTTTATGTAAATTTTAGAGTTTGTGATGTCACCGGGAAGAAGTTTTTTGTAGTCCTTAAAAAGCGATTTCTGTAAAAGAAAATATCTCTCTTTGCATTGAACTTTGAGCGTCGTAACTTTGCAGATGTTGTTTATGATCAAACAGCAACATTACACACTAACTAAAGTTAAAAAAGTGAAATCATAATCAACCACCCCTTTAAATAACCTAAAGTTCAATCACACTCAGCTACTGCTTGACTGAAAAAAAGCTAAGTGAAGATTTGTCAGTTTTTCACAGTAGAAAGCCACAGTTTTTGAATGACATTATGGTGAGTAAATGTATTTTTTTTTCTTCTGTGATCTTTTCCTTCAGCGCCATTGTATGTGCAGACAAAAATAAACTACATGTATTATGCCTTACCTGGCAGCTGTAACAAGTACATGTACGGTTCCAGAAGAATCCTTTCAGAAGTTGCTCTTTTGTCTCCATCCATCCCTCCGTTTCTACAAAGAAACCTGCTGAGAGAGAGAGAGAAAGAGCGAGAGTAAAAACACAGCCTCCACAATACAGTCATCGTCTCTTATGGAAGGTCTGACTAAATGCCAGACACACAGCCAATTATTCTCAGCTGAGTTGTCATTAATTCAATTTGCTTTACTTCCTGGTGAACTCCTAACATTATGCATGCGGTGTCGGGACACTTTGGGGTTTTCCCACAGTAAGCAGGGCATAATTTGTTCCAGAACAATGTGCAATCCTATTTTAATAGAGCTCAATCTAATTTACCTTTGAAAGAAATTTATGATAAAGGTTTTATTATCCTTACTACTGTTCAAAAGTCTGGGATTATTACGATTTTTTAAATGTTTTTGAAAAACAAACGTTCTCTTCTGCTCACCAAGGCTGCATTTATTTGATTAAACACTGTAATCTAGTGAAATATTATTACAAATAAATGTATTGCATTTTAATATATACATTTTCAGCATCATTACTCCAGTCTTCAGTGTCACATGATCCTTCAGAAATCATTCTAATATGCTGATTTGCTGCTCAAGAAACATTTCTGATTATCAATGTTGAAAACAGTTTCTTCATATTTTTGTGGAAACTGTGATAATTTTTTTTGTAGGATTCTTTGCTGAATATAAAGTTCAAAAGAACAGCATTTATTTTAACATTATAAATGTCTTTACTGTCACTTTTGATCAATTAAATGCATCTTTGCTGAATAAAAGTGAATTAAAAAAAAGTAATTTAACCAAACTGCTTAATAATGGTGCACATACACACATACAAAACATATGGAGTTCAATATTTTGACCTGAAACCTTGATTAAACTGCTCAATTTTTATTTTTATGATTAAAAAAAAATAAAGTAATAGTTATTGCTGTTGTTGTCATTGTATAAATGACAGTGATTTTACAAAGATGAAGGATGATTCAGCTCTAAAATCACTCCTAAAATTACCATAACAGATTAATTGGCTTGTTGCTTTATTAATTACTCATTGTTTCGAATGAAAAACCCTACTGTAATCCCTAATGCTCAAAATAATTGGTTTGAGTAGGACAAACTTAAATTAAACAAATTAGTTCAATCAAATTAACTTATGATTATTTAACATTTTTTTTTCTTTCAAGTTCACAGAACTGGAATATTTATGTTTTATGAACTTATTTCTTTTCATTTAGAAAAACTTAAGTTTAACTGAAACTAGGCTAGGATTTCTATTTCCCAGCATGCTTTGCTCATAGCACTCGAAAAGGAGAGTAAATGCTAAAATTAAGTGTTATATAATGTTTTGCAAGATTAATGTTGAGTTGGAGATTTAGTAGTGATTAATGTTTTGTTATGCTAACTTAGACGAGTTTCTGTTAATGTGGGTTTTTTGGGAGTTACCATCGTGGTGACAAATGGTGCATGTGGTTTGGTTTGAGAGCAAGTATATTAAATGCTTTATATTGCTTTACTCATTTAGCGAGTGCTATACCATACTATTGTTAACATGTTAGCAAATTAGCATTTTCTGAATGAACTAGTTATAGCTAGCTAAGTTTACACTAATTAAAATGTTAACTTTGAGGTTACATGATCATTTTAGTTTAAATCTTTTTATTGGTGTTTTTCAAATCAGAAAGTTACTACAATACAGCATGTTTCTCAACATATTGACCAAAAAGATCCAGATGAGATTAAACAAATGCATTCCTTACTCTGAGTCAATTACAACAAAATAAAGAAAAAGAAAAGAAAAAGCATTATAAATGCTTGCTCCAAAACATATTAGTATATTACAAAGCAATACAATTAAAATAATATTAAATTAAAATATATATATGCGCTACATACATACAGTGTGGAAGCAAAAATAGACTGAATAAAAAAAAAAACACAATCACTGCCAACTGAAAACAGCTTCTTTCCCTTTTTTATGTACTCTGTTTCTTAATCAATCAGGGACATGAGAGAGGACAAGAACAGCAAGGGTTAAATGCAGAGGCAGGGCTACATATAAGTTACTTACAGAAAAAGTTGCCAAATCATGTAAAATTGATCTGTTCTGCCGAGCATTGTAAATCTAATTGTTTCCTATTTGAATAAACTGTAAATAACTGGGTGGGGAAGGATTTTTCCAGTTCATTAGTATAAGCCTTTTAGCAATAATTAAACAAAAAGCTAGGGCATTTGACTGTACAAGTGATAAGGACATCTTTTTGGGATTTAGACCAAATAGCGCCACTAAGGGGCACGACTCAACATCTAAAGTAAAAACGTCAGAAATTGACTTGAAGATTGATGTCCAAAAAGAGGTCAACGCAGGGCAAAGCCAAAAAGTATGATAGAGAGTAGTCGACATCGGTCACAAGTGGGATCAAAATCAGGGTTTATTTAGATAGTTTAAATAGAGTCTGTCTAACAACTTAAACTGTATTAGTGAGCGACGAGCAGTAAATAGAGGAGGTATGAACACGACGAAGGGCCTTAGACCATTCCTCGTCAGTAAAAAGATCTGATTCCCAATTCTGCTTTATTCTAGACATAGGTGAGGAATCTGAGAATGAAGTAAATGAAAAAATTGTTTTGTAAATATTGGCGACAACTCTTTTAGAAACTTTTAATGTCCAAAATTGTAGGAGGTTCATGAGGAAAGTGGGAAAATGTATTTCTTAAGAATTCACGAGCCTGAAGATATCAAAAGAAGTGAGTTTTTGGAAGATTGAATTTTTCTGATAGATATGAAAAAGTTACAAAAGTATTCTCATGAAAGAGGTCATTAATATTTACAATGCCCCTTCTAAACCATAATGAAGATGGAGGATAAAAAAAAGAGGGATTTTTATATAAAGGAGATAGGCCTGACATTGCTTGAAAGTGTTTTCTAAATTTTTAAGCTATGCAGTACTAAAGGATTGGAAGAATAATGGGAAAATGTAATAGGTATCGAAGAACATAAAACACGTAAAGAGACACGGCTACAAGAATCACATTCCATTTCAACCCATGCCGGAACCCATTGACAAAGACCGTAATGTGACGGACTCCAGTATAAAACGCTACGAATGTTGTAATAAAAGAAGAAACAAGGAAGTGCAAATCCACCTAATCTTTTGGGTCGCACGTTTTAGAAATCACTTAAAGAATGCTTTAGGTATAAATACTGGAATATTTTGAAATGGAAAGATATTCATTTTTATGGCATTCATTCTACCTACAAGTGAAAGTGGGAGAGTTGTCCACCTAGCTAGATCCTCTTTGATTCTCTCCAAGATTGGAATAAAGTTATGCTTGAAGAGATCTACATGCTTCTGTGTTACTGAAACTCCCAGGTAACGAAAATTATCTGAGGCTGATTTAAATGGAAGAGTTGATGCTGAAAGTGCTCTTGTGGTGGAATTAATTGGAAAAAAACTCACTCTTATGTAAGTTTAGGTTGCATGATAATTTTAAGTGAAGCATATGAATTGGTGTACTCAAACATTTCAAGTTTTGCCAGCTTACAGTTTACAGTGCACACGATGCAATTTATAACATCAGGTTTTAAATGGTCATGCCTATTAAATCAATTTATGACCACCGAAGAACAGTCAAAACCAATGTGCTTTAGCTGGATTATCTATAAATCATTCTGATCAATATTTACAAACTCAAAAACTCACTGACACATCAGATCTAGTATTGCAGTTCTTCAGAGTAAATTGAACTGGGTCATAATAAACATTCAGTCACGAAACAGTAGATGCTTAAGCATCAATAGGAACAATTTATTACAGCATGTCGCTGTAATGGAAGTGCAGCATTGACTCAAACAATTTCATGGACACAACAGTGACATGCTTCTGCAGTAGCATCCCATCACTCAAACACACACAATCTCCTCTCTTTGAGCTTTCACCGTGTTTCACTGTGTTTCCAATGTGTTTTTAACTAAAAGCCTTGCTTTATGATTACTTTACCAAGTAATGGTATAACAAGTATCATGTGCAAAATAAACAGTTTAGCATAAAAGAGGATGATCATCATAATCGTGCTTACGATTGTGATTTAAATGTACTGGTAATTTGCCAAACAATTTCACTTATTATAATAATCGTGGCTAAATATTTACAAATTAAAAACATAAATTAAATAGCATGTTTTTATTATTTAATGTATATTTATAATAATAAGTTACAAAAACATGTTGTATTATTATTATTAACGTGCATTTATATATATATATATATATATATATTTTTTTTTTTTTTGCATTAAGTAAAATCAGTATGGTAACAAAGTAAAATAAATGCCCCACCCACCTTTCCGATCGAAAAATCTGCACTCTAGCACTTCCGCTTTCGTAATCCAGCACGTCACTCATACGCTTTCGATTTTTTTTTTTCAGGCACAGCCAGCTCGCTAGCATTAGCCAGTTAGCCAAAGACGGTAATTTAACTCCACTTCGATTCACAACTCGTTTAGAACGCGATCAAAACGGCATCTCATCATCTTTAATACTCTAATATCCCATCATATGAAAAAAGAATAGATATTTAAGACGCGCCAGAGACCCTTCAGTTGATCTGTCATGTCTGGGTTTGACAGGAAGCTCACTCATCCCTGCTGCTCGCGCTTAAATACGCCATGGAGTCCACAGAGAGCAGGCGCAGAAAGTGGGTGGGGCCTGAAGAAATGTTCATTTTTTTCCCCCCCTGACGCAGCACTGAACTATGGTAGATGTAGTATATACAAAAAATTCTTATATATATATATATATATATATATATATATATATATATAGTGTGTGTGTATAAAGTGTATGTGTGTGTGTATATATATGTGTGTGTGTGTGTATAAAGTATATATGCATATATATATATATATGTGTGTGTGTGTGTGTGTGTGTAAAGTATATATGCATATATATATATATATGTGTGTGTGTGTGTGTGTATATATATATAAAACATAATAAATACATATGTAGTAGAAAAGTTTGATATTTGAGACCTTTTCTTAATCACAGTATTTTGTGCAGATGTAGTGTAAGATTGTGTATGACACTGAATGTTGTTGTTATTATTTTTACATGTTCGTGAATGTCATTTTAAAAACCAACTATGCAATTTCTGTACAATTATTTTAAGGATAACAAACAATGCCGTAGTGCGTCAGCAAAATGGCTAAACATTCAGTCAGAACATAAAAACAATAATGTTGAATGTCTCGAATAACGTTGAAACACGAAAGATCGGTTATTTCTTGTATTCAAATAAGCGTTTAGACTTTCCCTCAGATTTAATTGTGCGCAAAGCGCAGGCGCGTGAGAGTGGGTGGAGCCTGGGAATATTTCCCCACTCTCTGTTGAACTTTGGGAAATGTAGTTCATGTCATCATTGTGTGTTCCACCGTCCCAGTGACGATATAGCGCGGGTGTCATATTCAAAACATACAAGTCCCGTGTATCTTTGCGATTAAATTAACGCCGAGACGTTTTCCTCTTATTTTACCTTCCAATAGAAAACGAACTGGGCGGTTAAGTGCGCGCGAGGCAGCCAATGGGCGCGCGCAGTATCCACAGTGGGAGGTTTGTGTATCTATCCTTCAGTCCGTTTCAGAAGCGGAGAGGATTACCACTGAGAAAACGAGTGCGATTGCCGAGCTGTTTTGTCGGATTCGCATCCCGACACCTTTCCTACATTTTCGGACGACGTTTCCAGCGTTGATCGTCGATGATTTTCCTCGATTGTCCAATGGATTACTAATTTAACGGAGGAACATCGCGATCTGTCGGATATATCAGGTAGGACATTATGTTGACCAGATAAAGTCTTAATGGAGACGTTGATCGAAAGAAAACTACGCTGCGTCGAGCTTCAGTATTCAACTAAAATCACTTGTTAGCATTATTCACGCGACTGCAGTTGAATCGTCTATTTTGACGTAGCGCTGTCGCTGTTTTGTTAACCTTGTTTTCTCACTAGCCAAAAGGGTTTACGGCGTAAATAGTGCATCTAAACAGCGGGGGACTTTTTGTTCGCCTTCATTAGTTTGTTATTAGTAGATGTGGCAGACTGTGCAACTTTGGGCTTCACTTGTATCGCCGTCAGCAGATGTTGTGTTGGAATTTGCCAAAAGACTCGACCACTTTCTTTTTGCTGCTCGGCATCAAATAGCTGATGGGGGAACACTGCCTTGCTGGATCCCTTACGTAAGGCTTTGTGCGATCGAAAGAGATATTTAGACTAAAAAAGCGTTGAAATCTTTGAGTTTTGACAGGGCAAATGCGTGAAATTGGATTATGTGCACAATGATCAGCGAGCCTGAATCTTTCACTTGCTCTTTACAACTCTCGCGCACGATTGTCTCTTCGAATGAATCAACAATGTTGTAGTTTTCGATTCTGGACGTTCAATTATCTCCGTATCGCCTATTTTACGTGTTTATTACGAGCTCTGTCTTTCTCTAAATCAACCTCGTCGATTTCTACGGATGTTTTTGAGCGTGAGCAGAAATGGCTGGCGAAGCAGGCTAGTTTTCCAGCAAGCAGATTTTCATTTATACCGTCGGGTAACGTTAGTTGTCAACCTAGCTAACGTTAGTTGTTGTATTTGCCAAGATAATCGGCTCTATTTCGACGACACGGATGTTCGAAGAACGTTAGTTTATTGTTTGAGGTGACATTGTCGTCAGGCTCACGGCGACGCATTTGTTTTCCATTCAGTTGACGGGAGATGTCGAAAGAAAATAAGTCAGATTTCCCCGATCGCAGCAAGTTGTACAAACCCTGTTTGGGGTTGACCTTGTTCGGAAAGCCATCATTGTGTTGATCGTGTTGCACACAAGCCGTCAGCATTTTGTAGCCGAGCTTTGTCGCCTCCATTTAAACAGCGAAAGCTGGTCTCGTGTCAGTTCTTTGTGATTTAACCGTCTAGTTTGCGTGCGTTATTCGCCACATATGGCTTTATTCAAAATAGCAATGTCGCTGTCGTCCCACTTCATGAAGTCAACATGGCTTGCAGCAATAAAGAGTGGGGGCGACAGATTTCGTTGTTTTGTACGTTGAACGTCGCAATGATAAGAATGTCGATGTCAAGCGACTGCAGTTGTGTGGCACAGAAATGGCGTCATAATGCTGTAGCGCAGTCGACATTACGCGAACCCGTGCACGCAGACTACTGTAGTTTAACCTCACTCGTTTAACTTTCTCTAGTAGTTTAACTCTAGTTGTTTTACTCGATTGTAATGCTGACTCCTCAACTCTGTTCTGAGCAGAGTTTGCGCTTCTGTGGTAAAAAAAAATAAAATAAAAAAATCACGTTGATTTCGAAATGACACGCGGTCATTACATAAACGGCTGAAACACTTATGGCTTAAAGGGTGCTGTAAGCAACTACCACAAATAAAATGTCCCTATCAGCTGACCGTTATCACTGAATATGTGTCTTTACAAATCACAACTGTCTCTGTGACAGCCACAGGCTGTGTAAACGGCAAAAAGAGTAAGGGGAGCGGTCCGTCCTTGTCTTAGCCAATCAGAAACGCGCTTTGTCCGTCAATCATTTTGTGCTGACATTGCTGGCAAGTCTGTGGAGGGCGGGGCTTTGTTGAGAGGGCGTGTGTTTGAAGTGATGGGGGTTGGGTTAATTCAGTGACCAAGTCTGGCGGAAGTTAGAAATCTTAGTTTTTTTTCTGTTGGAATTGCACAAGCAAGAACTGTTTTCAGACAGGTTTCCACTGAACATTTCCCCTGTCTATCATTAGCTATGTTTCCATCCAAAGCTGCGACTTTAACTTGTGCGCAAATTTGGAATATCGCATAAAACATTTGCGAATAAAGCACTGTTTCCATCCAGTGATGAAGAGAACAAAATCGTCACTTCCTGATAAACAGCCGTTAAATATTACAAAAAAAAAAAAAATGGAAGTTGCTGCAGTAGAAGCCACTGTATATAATAGTTTTTGCATATAATAAATTAATTAAAATAGATTTCAGATGCTGTGCAGTGAGATCGGTCCACGTGCCATTGCAAAAGATGTGCTTCAAGGAATTTTTTCGGTAAAATTGTTTCCATCGTAGGTTGTGCTTGTCGCTTAAATTTATCCTACTCATTTGAGCGCATACGTTTTTTTTTTTTTTGTGCATTTTTAGAATTTATGCTCAACTTGGCGTTTCCATCCAGCGTTTTTTATTTTTATTTTAAATGCGATATCCCAAAATGCGCATAAAAATAGGTGGATGGAAACATAGCTATTGGTCGACAAATGGATAGTTCTGGCCCTAATTCATTAGTTGAGTTAATATTGCTGTGACGATGCACAGTTTTTACACTCCTCAATGAAATCAACTTACAAATTAGTTGTCTCTGTAAAGTAAAGTAAGTGAAAATCAAGTTTTTAATATGCTGTAAGACAAACCACGTGCAAATTCATATGTCAACACCATTGCTGAGTATTTTCTCCTTAAAACTGCAGTGAAAAAAAGACCCGCGGTTTGTAATCGCCGGTCTGTGACGTCACAAACTACCTTGTAACCAATCACGTCAACGTGCCGGTGGGCTTTAGCATATCATTAACAGTGAACTAGCAGGGGAGTCTTGAGAAAAGCCGGGTTATCCCAGTATATTTTTCTGTTGATATGAAAAATCATGTAGATTTAGCAGTATGGCAGGTGTATGATATGTATATTACGATGTTAGGATGAACTATATGCCTTTCTCCACTGTCATTCTGAGTTGTTCAAAGCGTTTGTAAGGATGCTGATTGTTAGAAGGCAGCTGTCTGACTCTGAGATGGCGAACGGGAACATATTTTGTGTAACATTAGCGACACATTATTAGCTGTTTGATAACAGTCACACAAAAAGTGAGTGGAGGTGGGGCTAATTTGCATATTCATTGATCCACGTATATCAAATTAAGCAAGGGTGTAGAGTTACATTCAAGCTATTTTAAGGGATGAAGACTGTGAAAACAAAATGTCATTTTGGTGATAAAAGATGAGTTTTAAGGGATAAAATGATTGACTACAGGGGGACTTTAAGCTAGTTAGTCTGGTTGTTTGGTAAGAGATGAAATGTAGTTGCAATAAACGCTTTAAGAATCAGTACAACTGTAGCAGCGAACGACTATTATTCTGTTGTGAGAAACTGAGGAACAACTGATGACGGCACGGTTTGATGTTTGGTTGACCAGTCGGTGGAAAGGGGCGTTTCATTCCTGCTTGCATGTAGAGATTGGATATTCAAGCTGTTTATCCATTTTGGATTTATTGTGTTTCCATTTAGTGATTTAGAACAAAGTTCGATGAAAACAAAAATAAGAATATGGGGGAATATTGCAGGTTTCCTGCAAAGCGTTACCAATAAAAAAAATATAAATTAGATTACCAATAATGCTATGATCTTTATAGTAATGATCATTATGACTTGATTGATTTGAAAATATGATGCCGCACAGTAGACTTGTAAGTTTCTTGTTGGTCTATTTTGTGTGTGCACTACATCTGAAAAAATAAATGTTAATCACAAATGTATTAGATTTCGAGGCTGAATAAAAGTGTTAAAAACAGCTTACATACAGCATTAATGGTCTCAACCACCAGCAGGAAGTATATCTACAGCTGCAGATGTCTGTGCCTCCCGGTTAACAACACACTCAAGCATAGTTTGCTTTCATTACAAAAATACAAACTTTTATCTGCAATCAACTGGTTGCATTACTAGTCATTTATTTGAGAGTTTTATCTATAATAACTTGCAACACTGTTATTACAGTGACAGTCCATGTGAAATAACCTGATGTTAAGTGTTTTCATCAATGGTTAGTTAATGGACTTATTTCAACTATTTGATTACCATCTCAGGAATATTGTTGGGTACATGTGTTTCTGTGTTACTCACATCTTTCAGTATCAAAAACACAGTATTATAGATAAAATGTTATTGCTTTTTTTTTGTGTGTAATTTCTAACAACTCAAAGGTGCCGTCAACTGGTTACATATCAGAAGATTTCTGTGACCGTCCTTAGAGAAGTGCCGGTCGACTTTTAGGCCGCATTTACATTACATGGCTCAAGTGACCCAATTCTGATATTTTTCCTCCCATGTGGCACAAATTGGATATAACCCACGAACGTGTAAGCAGGAAAAAAGCGTATGGAGTCCGATATACTGCCATGTAAGCAGATTGAATATTCCTGTCAGTGAGAGTCGTACGTCATTGAAAAAGCGACAGTGGTGAACGATGTCAAATCAGGTGGACTTCAACTGTGATCACATGACCCTTTTCAGTGGCGTAATGGAGGACAAAGGCTCAACCCAATGTGGCTGACATTTAATCATGGTGCGGAAGGCAAAAACTTGTATTATCATTTCATCTGCGTCCATTGCAAATTGCGGGCTTTTTACTTCATTTTCGGCCTAAGCTTTTCCAGGTCAGTACGTCTACCTTGGGTTGTTTCCCCAAGTGTATAGTGTAAATGCAGATATCGGATATGGGCCACACAAGTTGGTTGTCAAAAAGACTTGCAGTGTAAATGTGGCCTTTTTTTAAATTTTGTCCGATATCTGTTCCAGATTCGCACACAAACTGCATTGCAATTAGGGCTGCGCGATATTGGAAAAATTTGACATTACGCTATTGAGTTTTTCTGCTATATGAAAAAAATGTCACCAGATAATTTGAATAGCTCTATTTGGAAAAAATAGATTTTGTAGGGAAGTAAATCTGCATAGAAAATAAAAAAAAAATTACAAGCATGGATAAATACAATAGAGCAAGGATACAAATGACATAAACAGTGCTTTGTTTTTCAGGTCAGTATTTGGGTACAGAAATTGAATAATCAAATGTAAAATAACACTGCATAGTCTTCACTGTATTAAATATAATTAATCTTTTTGAAGCTACAAAAGTCATTTTTCCCTTTATTTTGTTGTTTGATTAACATTAATGACAGAAAGCAGCAGGATTATTAGGCTGCTGTCACTTTAAAAGCTAACGTACAGATCCAATATAATGATACGCATCTGTTTTCTTTCTCAATTGTTTACATTCATGTAAGCAGCTGTGTTTACGAGGATACTCGAGATGGGCATTTTGACATAATTTTGCATGTATGTGTCCATTCAAGCACAAAAAGACACAGAAGAAAATTAAAATTTGTGTTTGTATGCTGTTTGGTGCACAGAAAACAGCGCACGAGTGCCAAATTGAGTTCTCTTTCGCATCTTCTTGGACTCAAACACATGCAATTGATAAACTTTTGGTCCATGATGGTTAAACTTTGCAATTAATCTGAGAATCACATGCATTTCGAACCATGGTGCCTGGTCTGTACAGATCAACTACGATTCTTATACTCCTGCGATGTGACTATCGCGCGATAGTGATGCTAAAACGATATGTCATGCAGCCCTAATTGCAATCATTTAAATGTCATTTGTGTGGAAGTATTACGAAGTCTGTAAACAGGATGTAAAGAAGAGAACACCGATGCACCAGTGGAGCAAATACTGTACCAGACAGCAAGCTCTCTGTTCCCAATGCTCGAAATAGAGGAAGAAAAATATAACTATTGAATTGGGGGTGGGGGTTTATGTGAGTGTATCTCCTGAGGGAACCGTCTGTCTTCAGAAAAGTTTCGATGGCGTTTTCATTTTCTTTTCCTCTTGCCTCCATTAAAAAAAAAAAGTAGCGTTTATAAGCGCAGCACTGCTATGTGTACAGCAGTACCCAACAAATTTTTTGTTTTGTGCAGGTGTGTCTTATGTAGCATAATTTCACAAGAAAGACCATTCTGTTTTTGCTTTAAATCTTAAAGGTGACCTAATGTAATATAAGTCTATGGTGTCTCCAGAATGTGTCTGTGAAGTTTCAGCTCAAAATACCCCATGGATTTTTTATTATACCATGTTTTAACTGCCTATTTTTTGGGTGAGAGAAAAAAATGCACTGATTTGGTGTGTGCACCTTTAAATGCAAATGACCTCATGCTCCCCGCCCCCAAGCTCGTGATTTCAATACACTGAGGCATAAATAACACAGGAGAAGTTCACACAGCAAATATAACTCTCAAAATGGATCGTTGTGATGCAGTATATTCAGTGTTGAAATTACTTTCAAAAAAGTAATTAATTGCTAATTACATCATCAATGCTGTATTTAAAATACTTTTCTAATTACTCTGTCTGAAAAGTAATTTAATTACTCAATAAGTAACTTACTAATTACTTCTTAAAGTCCATATAAACCTTGACCGGATAGACAATAGAAAGGAAACTCCTTTAATAATTCAGTCAAACATGAAATAGTTTAGCCTTTTATAGCTTATTAAAACATTTTAACTTTTATTTACTTTATAATACTTACATTTTTTTTTTTTAGTAACAAATAGGGATGTCACTATACCAAAAATCTAGTAGTCGGTACTGATACCACCAAAAGTGCACAATACTCGAAACCACAGTGAAAATATATATAAATACAAATAAAACAATGCTATATATTTTTTTCCAGGTAGGTCTAATAGTAGCAAATAAAAATACCACAGAAATGGAATAATCAAATATAAAATAACTCTGCATAGTCATAACTGTATAAATTAAATATAGATTAATCCTTATTAAAGCTTTTCTTTTGTTGTTTGATTATCATTTATAATACAAACAGCCAATAGTAGACAGTAGCCAGAGGACAATATGCAGTTCACATTCACATAACCAACGCGAATATACGCCAAGACGGGCATTTTGACATAACCGTGTGTGTATTTGAACGTTTATGTGTAATAAACCGCGAAAATTTGACACTCGCGAGAGGCGGCCGTCTTAGAGCGCGCACAGTTTTTTCTCCCTAGGACATGGCTTACATTTTACCATAATGTTCTTGCCTAACTGTGTCAAAAAAGTGAAGTAATTGTAATATTTCTATTCTGCAAAACAGCCACTCGCTGCTGCCGACATCTTCAGACAGCGACTACGGAGCCAACTGGTGCGAAGTTGCGGACTCGCGCGCAACTGCACTACAGCTAACGATTTTAAAGAGGCAGCGTTCACTTTTACCTTTAGACGACAAATTTAGATTTTAAATTCAATATTGATTTAAACAGAACTGTTGAACTAATTTACAATATGTAACGCAAGTACATTATAAGTAACTGTAATTAAATTACCTAAAAATGAACAGTAATTCCCTACTTTTTCAGTGGATAAGTAATTGAATTACAGTTACACCCAACACTGAGTATATTAGATCACGTAGGTATTTTGTTGATGTTTGCTAACATTCGATTCTGAATGAGTTTGATAGTGTGCTGCACGGCTAACGTGGCTAAAGCTACACACTGTTGGAGAGACTCAATAAGAATGAAGATGCGTTTACAAATTATATAGACTGCAGGCGTTTTCAGGTTATTGAAAATAGCGGCATGGCTCTGGTCTCAGAGAATATAGTAAGAAACTTTAGCCACGTTTAACAGTACATTACCAACGTGCAAAGCAGTTTGCCTTCTGCTTGTAAAAAAAATCCAAATCGGCCATGAAAAATAATTTCTTAAACTGTCCTACTAAATGTCAGATAAATCCTTTCACTGTCTTGCTCTTGTTCTCATTGTAAATGTTTTCATGTCTTTCAGCTGAAGACCTGAAAGTGAGTTCACTCAAGAGGATCACCGTCACCGTGGACGGAGATGAAGGTAATGGTTTTGAACTTTAGAGCCACTGTATAAAGATGAAATGGCTAGATGAATAGTTAAATACTATAATTGTCTATAGACATTGATTTACATCACAGCTCGACAAAAGCTTTTTGTTTTTTTTACTTACTATTGCCATTTGCTTGCGGTTTGTATTGGGGAGAGACATTCTTATTTACCTGGACAATTTGTATTTTTGTATTTGTAAGTGCATTAAGTCATTAGTATTCTTCGTCTGTTTTCATGGAGGTGGAAGACAAATGCGTAAATGTATGCTAAGTTGTATTTTGTCGACTTTTAAAATAAATGCTGCTAGTTTAAAATTTGATTTCACAAGGTCTATAAGATGCTCATTGCCTGGAATGAGTACCAAAATGACTGCGCTTAAATGGTCAAATACACACAAAATTATGTCAAAATGCCCATCTTGGTGAGTATTCAGTTCAGTTTCGGAACCTAATTAGTTGAGAAAGTTAAAGCAAGTTGTGTAACAGTATTTTGGGTTCGTGCATAAACTCTTAAAGGGACAGCAGTCTAATCTGCTGCTGTCTGTCATGTTAATCAGAACAAAAGACAAAGAAAATCACTTTCTGCTCTTGACTGAATAACTTTTAAGTTAAATTTTAAGCATTAATCTGTATTTAATTTTTACAGTGAAGAATATTCAGTATTATTGATTACTTTAATTTCTGTAGTATTTCTTACCTGAATATACTGTATACCTGTATTACTTTATTACTGTCTTTTTACTTGTTTTTTTTATGAAAATCAATTTTGCATAGAGGAAAAGTAGTTTTTGTTTGTATATGCTGTCAATTATAGTTCTTTGAAAGAAAATCGGAATCGGCAAAAAATCGGTATCGGCGGGTCACGCTTACAAAAAATGAGCCAAGAAAATTGCAATCAGTGCATCTCTAGACATAACCGAATATGTTTGCGTGAATACTCGCTAAGACGGGCATTTTGACATTATTTTGTGTGGATTTGATCATTTAAGCACAATAAGCTGCAAACAAGAACTCAATTTGGTACTCACAAGCTGTTTGAGAGGCAGCTTTATGTGTGTGCGCTTTGGGTGTGAGCTCAAAACCATTGGAAATGAGTAAAATCCTGCTCAATCTACTCAGTCCCATGCCTAAATTCAGGCCCTGTAACAGCAACACTATTTAACTGGAGCGAATGAAACGAGTAAGTGAGTAAGTAAGAGGAGGTGGGTGTGCATGAACTCACAGCTGGTATTGGTGTATCGAGACTGCGGAAAATGAGTCTTGGAACTGTTTAAGATATTTCGGTATCGATATTTTTGACAACACTAAAGTGCGTCATGCAGCATAAGTTAATACCAGTTGTAAATGGAGCCTAAAAGCCCACTGTGCACGCATTACGCATGGTACTGGCTTCAGTCTTCAACAGCGCGGAGATAAAAATTCATGGCAGTGACGTGGAGGTGCAGTGGGCACTGAGTCATGCTCCATTAGCAAACTCCAACACTTTTTGCATCCACCCCTGTAACATATGGTCATGCCCAGCAGCGAGGTGGACAGCATGAAGATTATCACAGATATCCATCATGCACTAGTGGCGACACTCGGATTCTCTGTTGGCTGTGGTTGCTGTTATCTGTTAGTTGAATGACCATAAGTGGTACAATGAGATTTACCCATCTGCTCCATTGACTGACTGACGCCTGTCTGTTGATCTGTGAGTTTGAGGACTAACCTGAGGCTCTTATTCACATTGTTCATCAAGCTGTTCAGTTGACTGTGAGCTTTTACTGCTCTTTTAGGTTTAGTGTTATTGGGAAAAGAAGGCCATCTAATTGACTTGCTTACATAGTTTCTCACACACTAGAGACAGATGCACATGTCTGAGTGCATTAGCAGCATCAACTCTTGTGTTAAGTGTCACAGCCAGTTCGTTTCAAGCCGCAGTATAAAAGAGGGATCTTACCAGCGTTTAACGAATACAAATAGTTTTATTGTTTTTAACAAATGCAACAATAACCACAAATAATAACACAACCCAAATGAAAAACCCAGAGCACTTATATACTCCATTCCCCTAATTATCAATTACCATGGGAAGCAGAGATGCCAATTTACGATATTTCCCATGATTGATCATCATTGAAATGAACAATTAAGCGAATAATTGTAAACCTTAATGATGACAGGATGCACAAATGCGACTTAAAATGGCAGCTTCAACAACTGAATGAAAAGGTTTGTTATAGGGCTGCAAGATATTGGAAAAAATATTGCGATGTTATTGCAAAATGAAAACAATTAGGGCGTGTCTGAATCCACTTTTGCTAGTTTAACGGCGGAAAAAATGGTTAGCGCGCTTGGCACATGGTCTGAAGGGGTTGTCCCTATTCTCTTAATGAGTAATGGGTGTGTTTTGGGCGTAACGTGCAATAAACCAGTCAGAGTCTCATCTCCCATTCCCTTTTAAAAGCCATTTGCGCTCGCACCATTTACATGGCGGAACTTCCAAGTGGATGAACTGAACGCTTCTCTAGCGAGGAAACGGATCTGCTCGTGAGCGAGGTTAAAGCAGACCATCTACAGGACAAGCCGGATTCCACCAAAGCATTTTTATCTTTATGTACACAGTAATAATCTCTTACATTGTAATCTTTTTATTTGTAATATTTGGCATGTTTGTGTCTGCGTGTCCCTGTGTGTGTAACAAGCAGAGTGTATGCGCGTTGTGCGCCTTCCTATAGGCTCATATTAAGGCACTAATAAATACTGTGCCATTGACTTTAGAGTAGGTTTTTGTTGGTCAATGACGCAGTCGTTTTCAGTTCCCTCAAAATAGCAAGACGCCAACAATGCGCCTGAACACACCTCGTTAGGGCTGCACGATATTGGAAAAAACTGACAGGACCTAAAACATGTTGAAGTTATGAACTTTCATTGTATGATGGTCAAACTTTGCAATTAATCAGAGAATCAACGTGCGTTTTGAACCGTGGTGTCTGGTCCGTACAGGTTAACGATCCCTACTAGACATCGCACATCCTGCGATGTGACTATCGCGGATGCGCACATCGCGATTTCGATGCTACACACCGCAGCCGTACACCTCATTTTGTAGATCAGTACGCCTATGGGCACACAAATGGGCACAAATGCATTTGCTATTTAAACAACGTGGCGCTGGACGTAAAAATGATAACTGCGTCAGGCTGAAACTAGCAAAAAAACACTTGCGTCACGCCAGGTGTATGGTAAGGCCCTCTGAGTTTCAACCGATTCATTCAAATGGCTGATTCATTCAGGAACAAAGCATTTGACTGTCTTAATGAATCATTTTGAGTAGTGCAAATCAATCCTGTGGCTTTGTTTGGAACTATTTTCGTTGGCGAAATTATGAAGTCAAATTAAAGCCATATAACATTGCAAAAAAATAAAAAGGATTGCAAAAGATGACGCTCAAGATGCAGAGCAGCACAGATGAAGGCACCATGGCTGAGAGAAATGCGGGTGGATCGTTTCCACTTTTACTAGCATTATAATGTGCATGGTTTTATTGTGTTAACTAAATGTCTATTAAAAGCGTTTGCTTAAGTTAGAGATCATGTCAAAGTGGTGTTTATTATTAGCCATAGACTACTCGCTAACGTGAACTGTCTGAAATAGCCAGCATCTGCTGTTTATTTCTCTCAGTGTGCACACTTTTATAACATTAAAATGTTTATGGTTTCGTTTTGTTAACTAAATGTGTATTACCAGTGTTTGCTAAAGTTAACCTGTTAATCCGCGGGATGGCTCTGGTTACATTATTTCAAAGTTACTGCTAGCTGCCGCATAGTTACAGCCATGGTGCCTTCATCTGTGCTGCTCTGCGTCTCGAGCAGATGACGTCACTTGGAGGGAGGCGTGGCCACGCCCGCTGAACACGCCCATCTTACACCAGCGTTTAACGAATACAAATAGTTTTATTGTTTTTAACAAATGCAACAATAACCACAAATAATAACACAACCCAAATGAAAAACCCAGAGCACTTATATACTCCATTCCCCTAATTATCAATTACCATGGGAAGCAGAGATGCCAATTTACGATATTTCCCATGATTGATCATCATTGAAATGAACAATTAAGCGAATAATTGTAAACCTTAATGATGACAGGATGCACAAATGCGACTTAAAATGGCAGCTTCAACAACTGAATGAAAAGGTTTGTTATAGGGCTGCAAGATATTGGAAAAAATATTGCGATGTTATTGCAAAATGAAAACAATTAGGGCGTGTCTGAATCCACTTTTGCTAGTTTAACGGCGGAAAAAATGGTTAGCGCGCTTGGCACATGGTCTGAAGGGGTTGTCCCTATTCTGTGCTGCTCTGCGTCTCGAGCAGATGACGTCACTTGGAGGGAGGCGTGGCCATGCCCGCTGAACACGCCCCATGTCAAAACGGTGCCACAAAGAGAAACGCGCAGAAAAGTGCAGCGCAAAAGGGAGTTTCGCGAGCACCATGGAAAATATGTTGCAGAGATAAAATAGGATCATTGATTTTTGCAATTAATTATATCTTTATTTTTGCATTACTTTATTTTTGTTTGCAAAACTTTTTTTTTTATTTTTCTTTTGCAACGACGTGGCTTTAATTTGACTCAATATTGTGTCTAAAATGTAAGTCACTTAATATTAACCTCTTGTTTACTGAACTGTTGTATAAAATCAATAGGCAATAACAAATTTATAGTCATGCTCATATTTGAAGAAAAACTCTTCATGTGATATTGATTAACTATATTAAATGATATAAATATAAAAGACATACAGAGCTACTTTTGCCCCCTTATCTTGAATATTTGGTGCATTCTAAATGATTTTTAATAGACTATATCACGCAGCGAAAGCGTGCACTTGTCTAACCTAAGTGTGAGCGACATACTCGCACTGGTATCGGTGTATTGATACTGCAAAAAGGAGTATTGGAATCGTTTCAGATATTTCAGTATCGATACATATCGAAATATTTTTGTATACATTATTATTATATACAGATTAATTCACAGAAAACACTCCTTTGTTTTCAGGCATCCCTGGACTCCTGGAAGTTTCATAGCTGTTTTTATATCCACTATGCATCAGATATTTATGGGCGTGCCACCAGACTAATTAGTGTCAGTAGGAAATTAGTGGACAGCAGACTGTCCAAAACTCAATGAGATCTCTGACCACTTGAGTGAGCACTATTGGTTGTTGTAGCAGTCCAGGCATGTAATTATATCGCATTACATCATATCCTCAGTCATTTGAACACTGTGAGGAAGACTTGCAGTGCCATGGAGTGTGTGCTAATTTTGAGATGGTCACTACAGACACTTCCCACTCTCTGAAACGATAATACAAAAGAAATGGCAGATGAGACCGGTGTTTATCTCACTCTACCCAGTGCTCTTACAAGGCGACCTACTCTGTAGAATGTGTTAACATCCATCTGGGTGTGTTGACGTCCCCATCCCGAGAAGTGTTTCATTTCACCTTGTGGCAAGAAATGCTGACATCGACGTTCCCTCACCGCAGCCAGCACCATGGAGAAAATGAAGACTGCAAATGGTGTATTTATCTGTTTTTGGCTCTCAGGTATGCAGATGTAAATAACACATCTCAGGACTATGAAAAAGGTTCTTTGTGTGCATATATTAAGCAGAATGCCTGCAGGAGAAATAAGAGGTTACGCTGAACTGCAGTTCCTGAAAACAAATGTAATTTTGGTATGGGTTTCATTGATCACCAGTCACAAATTGTCTGATCGTTTAGAAGAGCAATAACCGACGTTTAATGTAAATATACAATAAAATAGAACACGAATGTCTTCTAGAAATGTCTTAAAATAAATAAACGTCTATTTATTGCATGGTAAGACAGGTCAGCAAGCTAGTTCACCCGTTTAAAGTACTGAACGACACAACAAAGACAGGCTTAAAAGCCGGGCTGTTTTCTACTGTTTGGTTTTGGAGAAGCTTAATTCTTCCTTAAATTCCCCTTTTGCTTGGCGAAAAAGCCTGGTCATGGTTAGATATAGGGGTGTAAATTGGACGGTTCATCACGATTCGATACAATAGCGATACGATATTTTCCGATTACCTCAAAAAGTTCTGCGATACGATTACGATACGATTCGATTCGATCGATATTTTAATATTATGTGCCTATTTTACAAAACCAGTTACATTTTTATTAACTCACAACTGCAACCGAAATATATAACAGACATTTATTTCAAAATTTAGCCTGAACCCTGATTGGGACATCCACAAATAAAAAATTCACAGTAATATAATGACAGCTTATGACATGATAACAGTCAAGAAAGTATTTTAGCTCTAAATGTGTGTTTGTGTGTGTGTGTGTGTGTATATATATATATATATATATATATATATATATATATATATATATATATATATATATATATATATATATATATATATATATATAATCAGGGCTCAGAATTAACTTTTTCACTTGGTAGCACTGGTGCTCCCAAATTCAAAAAGTTAGGAGCACCAGCAAAAAAATTAGGAGCGCCACAACTAAAAATAGGATTTTTGTGTTGTAAATATAATTTACTGAAGCAATATTCTCATCAGTGTTCACTCAGCTTTGACATTTTAAATCTGCATATTTGTGGTATTTACCCCGAGGGCCTTTTTTAACCTTTATAAAGGGCTTTTCCCCCTAATTTTATTAAATGCTTCATCTTTCATTTTAAATTCTTAAAATTTTATCAATAAATGCAATTAGAATAATAAGACACTATAGGGCTGTTACTAGTCAAATTAAATCATTTACACTGAAAAATTACAACAGCATTAAATAATGTTATTAAAGTGTTTTCTTTTTTTTTTTTTTTTTTTTGAATATACAAATAGGATGATTTATTCAATAATGACGCAGTGGTTCATGTCATTGATTCTTTGACTCAACTGATTCGTTCAAAATGCAGAATCATTCAGTAATAAAAGAAAACACGATTGTGTTGCGCATGCTTCTGCTGTGATCTTTGTTTGAAAACTATTTTCGCTGCTGAAACGGAACAAAAACGGTCACTATTGCGTCTTAAATGTAAGTGGTTTCATTTTAACTACTTTTTACAGTTCATTGACCTGTTGTATGAAATCAATGTTACATTTTCAATTGTGATGTTTTATTCAGGAAAACTGTACTCTTGGTCCTGTAATGTTGCTTAACTGTATCATGTTTTAAATATAAAAACGTAAGTGTTAATGTCGAGTCGTGTGTAAGGGTTCTTTTCATCTTCTCTCTTCAGCTCTTTATATTTTGCGCACTAGCTCTGTCACGTGACAACGAAGCGCAGTGAAAGGGACTGATTGATGGCTAATATTAACCAACCTAAAATCTGCTTTAAGAACGTAAAGATGTAGTTTAATTGGTTGTGTGATGGATGTGAACGGTGGACCGGTCACTGTATCAGCTCACAGCAGGCACATACTGTGCTGTAATTAGCGAACGTTTTGTAGAGAAATGAAACCTCAACAATTATTTGCATTATCTCGTGAAAAATATATTTGGAAGCAAGTTAAATTTAGGGAGCATATGCGACTAAAATGATCGCCATTTCGACCCTTGATTGATTTTATATATACACACACACACATACACACACAATTAAAAGACATTTCTTTTAAATGTTTAGCGCAGCTTTTTAATGAAGCAACAACATATTATAGGTAGGACAAAACAGAGACAGGCTATTAATATTCTTTCATTGTGCAAATTAATTATAAAGGCTCCAATACAGAGCGTTACAAAGCACTTAGGCGCATCTCGTGTGCAGAATGATGCGCTTGAAGCAACACAGGGTCACAGCGCGCAGCGCTCCTACGCAGCAGTTTATTGAGCATTTTCTTCTAACAGTTTTAAATTTCAGTTACTGTGTGTGAAGAACGATGCATAGCGCTTTATTCTCCAGTGCTGTGATCTATTAGACGCCGTTTGAGATGTGTGCGCGCTGCTTTTTGCAAGGCTTTAAACACGAGCAAATTATAAACTTGGGTGAAGATTCAGCACTGGCCCGATCGGGACAGTGACCGTTCCATCTACTGTCCATCTAGCGTCTGTCACAAGTTCTGAAAGGTAGTTTAAACGAGAATGCACGCGTTGGCGATAATGCATTGTGGTAAATGTGGAGAGCGTTAAAACAAAGGTGCCTATAAATAGCCCACAGGTATTGTTACACCCCTAGTTAAGAGTATTGTTTGGTTCTTGCTTTGAATTTTTGTCTCCTAAATGCAGTTCAGAATGGCTGAAATTGCAGTGATTGTCGAGGTTAGTCTTTGTGTTTGGTGTCGCGGCTCGTCTCTTATCCATCAAAATGACCCATTTTGAGGAGGGTGATTTAAGGTTGGTGGAGAGACGGACATCTCTTGGCTGTTTCTATTTATAAAGTATGACACAGAAGACTGCCAGAGATGCCCTCCACCGGCGGCAGTGACCGGTTCCTAACCCTTGTTTGCTTTCACGTCTGACACCAGTCTCAAATCAAGTTGGTGAAGTGCTTTTACACGACACTATCAAAAATCCTTTGCTCACTAAAAACTGGTTTTCAGAGAACAAGTGAAGGTAGTTTATCTAGATTTTTCGGTTGCACTTTATTTTACAGTATGTGTACTTGCCTAAGACAGTACTGGGTAATATAAGGTAACTACAGGGGTTAAGGTTAGGTTTAGGGGTAGGTTCAGGGTTAGTACCTAGTTATTACTGTAATAAGTACATTGTATGTACATGGAGAACAGGACTTTAAAATAAAGTGCTACTGATTTTTCTTATGTTTTACATGCATTGCTTTGGTTGGCATGCTGTGTTAGACAGTTATGAAACCCTCTTGGAAAAGCATCTTTACATACATCCTATTTAAAGCCTTTTTAAAGTGCGATTTTTCCAGGTTTTCTGTGCTTGTTTGTTTCCGCTGTACTATAAACAAATGGATTTTGCTATATAATTTATATTTATTTCAGTTTTAGTCATTTTAGTTCTTTAACTTCAACTTAAAAATTGAGATATTGAGTAATAGTGCATGAGCAACTGACTATGAGCAAAATGTACTAACTATTACATAACTGATACAAAAGGGGAATTTTCTTTTTGTCCACATCTTTTAAATACCTGGTGTATTTTTGTCACTTGGGTGGTGTTTTTGCCGCCAGCCCTGGTTAATGTCTAACCCTTCCCTCCAGCGTTGTTTATCAAACACTGATGAATGAATTTGAAGAGGAGTCGCGCTGCTACAAAGCATCTAATGGTAAATTTGTCCCATGGGAGATAAGGTCATGATTCATAGAAACTGAACAGATTTTTATGTTTGGTTGTGATGGTGGGAGGCATATTTGACAGATTTTGTGGTTCAAAGGAAGCTGTCTGGCCTTGAGTACTACTTGTTAATCGGCATGTTTGATGTTGAAGCCAGAGGCAGACTTAACCGAACTCAACTGTGGATTATTGAGCCAACCCAACACTGTTCCCGCATCGTCATGACAAAGTGTTTTTTTTGTTTTATTCTTAGACAGCAAATTTTGATTTAGTTTTAGTCATAGTCTTTTGACTAAAATGCCATTTTAGTCATTGCAAAATTGTTTTAGTTTTAGTCTAGTTTTAGTCGACTAAAATCTAATTTAGTTAAATTGTAATGCATTTCTCTAACAATACACAGATCCAAAACACTGATATACTCTCTAAACTGTTTATGTTCACTTAAGACAACCAACTGTACTTTACTAGCCAAAGCATATGGTTTTTAACCGTTCAAGTGCAAAAACACACAAAAGAGAGCTCAATTCGGTACTTGTCAGGGACTGACACTTATTATTGAGGTACTATTAGTTTTTGTTTAAAATTTTGATTTTTAGTTTTTCTGCTTTCATTGTAATTTTAAAAGTTTTAGTAACTTTGTGTGTTTATGTCTTTTAGTTTTTGCTTTTAAATGTCTATATAGTTTTTATTTCTTTTTTAGTTATTTTAGTACATCAGGTTAAGCTAAAGCTTGGAAACTAGATGAAATAAAATAAGTTTTTTATATATTTTTTTCAAGTAATGAAGTTTTTTTTTTATGGTTTTAGGTTTAGTTAACTATATTAACCCTTATACTTGTAAAATATATTGAATAATGTGTCAAATAATGTTCTTAGGCTTTCCTTCCTGTGACAGAAGATACAGTAGTTTACTGTGAATTAAATAGAAATTAAATTAAATACAGTTTATTGTGTAAACAAAATAACAATAATGACCAGGAAAAAATAATAATTATAAACCAGACTCTTATTCTGAAATGTCTGCAGTCAGCACTGTAGCAGGCTGCTCATTTAAGTTCAGATGAGGGAGATAAAATATGCATTCTTACAATCGACTGAAACATTGTCATCAACATTCATCAACATTAGCAATCGCTTGGCATAAATGTGCGCTATTCATTAATTGCGAAGCAGTCTGAAGTGCTGCTGGGCGAGCCTGTAGAGTGCGCAACAGTTTTCCCGCGGTTAGAGCAGCACGTTACACTTCAAATGTGCGCATCTTCCACACAGGACGGCAGTCTGGATATCTTCCCAAATCGTCCCTCTCTATCATTTTCGTCTCGTTTTTATTCGTTGACAAAAATTAGAGTAGATTTTAGTCGTAGTTTTAGTCATTCAAAACACATTTTTATTTAGTCATCGTCTCGTTTTCGTCCATGAAAAAACACTGCAAGATAAAAGATGAATTACTGACTGTAGAAAAGGACATTCAAGATCCGTCATTTTGTAACTAAACTTTATACAACGAATAGTTCAGACTGGATGGATGAACTGTGGACAGTGTAAAATTATGATCAATGCACTTTCTGTAGTGAAGTTGAAAACCTACAGTTAGACTGAGCTATATTGACAGAATCAAATATTTGAATCTAAACATATTAAATTAAACTATTTAGTACTAACTGTTAAAGGGGTTCTTGATTATGATTTTACTTTTTTAACTTTAGTTAGTGTGTAATGTTGCTGTTTGATCGTAAACAACATCTGCAAAGTTACGACGCTCAAAGTTCAATGCAAAGGGAGTTTTCCGTTTACAGAAATCACTGTTTAAGGACTACAACAAACGGCTGGTAGGGACTACAACGAGCTTCTTCCTGGGTTGGTGACATCACTAACCCCTATGAAATTTACATAAACCCCGCCCCCGAGGACACACAACAAAGAGGGTGAGGCCATGTTGGACTGCTTTAGAGAAGAGGAAGAGTTGTTGTAGTAGAGTGTTGTTGACATGCCGTCATTTTACGCCGGACTGCTTCACAAACGAGGGTCAATTCAACGCTGGATTTGCACAAAAGATTAACATGACAGCACATGCTAGTCGATAAGTTGAATCAACTCCACAGCAACTACATAAATTTATCCACTAACCATTCAGAAACGTCTAAAAGTTGTAACTTCTTCCTGATTCTCTCCATCAGTGTCGACTCCGGTTTGAACAATGTAAGGCTGAACACAGTTACTGACAATCCTCATTTTGGCTGCGTGAGATTCTCCAGCTTTGTTGTCGTTGAGCAACCAAAGCGCAAGCTGTTAAAGCTCCGCCCTCTTCTGGAAAGGGTGCCGGGAGCAGCAGCTCATTTGCATTTAAAGGGACACACACAAAAATAAATGATCTATGGGGTATTTTGAGCTGAAACTTCAGACACATTCTGGAGACACCAGAGACTTATATTACATTTTGTGAAAGGGGCATTATAGGTCCCCTTTATTCATTTAAAAAAAAAGCTTATTTTGCAATTCCTACAAAAAACACCAGCCAGTGCTTGTTTTATTCACTCACATGTTCCACTTCATGAGCATTCATTTTGGGCAGTTTTATTTATTAATTTTTTTGGCTAACTGTCTACTACATTATGATGTTGGTGTAGATGGTGTCTTTTTTATTTTAGTAGTATCTCTTCACTCTATAAATGTTGACATGCTCACATTGTCAGAGGAAAGAGCAGCTTAATACGCTTGCAGCTACTCTGCCCGTCCGAACACGTGTGTTTAATCAGGCGATGGACGGCAGGGAAGAATTTTCCACCCCAGCAGAGGTAGGTGAATCGAAAAGCTGTAAAACAGCCAATGCGAGGAACTGTTTTCCCCCTTGCTTAAAGTCGCCAATATTGCAGTAGCTTTTCTGGTGTTTCAGCGCAGGTTATATAACCTTCACTTCAGTGGAGTTTGTAATAATGTTGGCAATGCAGTGCAGGATTTTGAAGTCATTACCCTGCTGGCCAAAGTTCCTGCAGCCGAATGCAAATCGCTCCGCAGAGAAATCGCGCTTTCCTGCACATGTGGCGCTGCCTTTGAGGCGAGTCTGGCTGCACTTTCCAGAAAATACATGAGTGCAGTCCTTTGTTAGCTATTGTAGAGTAATGATTGCTCGCTCGGCAAAGGCGGGACTCATGGAAGTATGATGGTGCTGATGTTGTTGTTGAGAGCAAAGCCAATTGAAATTGTTGCTTTGGATCATTGTAAATCATTGGATCATCATTTTTTTTAAGGCAAGTCACCCCAGGTGAATCGGGTAAAAAATGTAACTAATAGATATCACCGTACTTCCCCAGTTGATTAACTTCTGAAATGTTGTGTTTAAATATGCAAATGAGGTATTGACTAATTAAATATGCACTGATTTGCATACATTTCCAGAACAGAAATGTGAACAGAAATGTGCTTTTTACATCCAAAATTGTCATAATTTAGAAATAAAGGGCATTTTTCCTACCCTGATTTTAGCCCTCTGTTTTAAGGGGCGTGTCTGCTGTGAGACTTCACTGCTGTGATTGGCTGACATCTTTCCACGTGAAATAGAAATTCTCTACTATCTTTTTACTATTACAGCTCTTAAGGTTAACTAATCATGAAAAGTGCTGCATTACATTTAGATCTATGGCAATATATTTAGGCATGAAAGGTTGCAGAGATGAACACTGTAGCCGATCACAGACATATTGAGCTCATGAAACTCATTGCAACTCAATTTCTGTACACTAACAAATGCTTTTATCGTCACTAACAGTGCAAACGCGATATAATTAAGAGATTTGTTGAATAAAACGGGAGTTTGTAATTGCTCCGGCGATTACAAAGGGCGCTTTCTCTGATCGCTTTCTTTATATAATTTAATCACCGTTTAAATAACTGATTATTTTTTTCCTACTAAGAGAAACAACGCAATCATCACATCACATGTAATCATTACATTTCAGATCAGGCGTTACACAGTTACATGTTGCGTTACTGTCAAATCCAGGCACTGCACAATATTTTGTAATCCTCAACTGCATGTTTATTGCTTGGTAGCTCGATAGCACCACGTAGGCCTATGTTATTTACCCATTACATGACATGTGCGAATCGGTGGGCGGGGCTAAACAGGCAGTGATGAAGTAGGCGTTGATCTTCTTCTACGGTGCTTGCTGCTCTTTGACATCACAGATCACTTTGAAAAACCTGTCGTTCGCTGGGCCTGGTGTCAATAAAAGCTTTTATTGGACTAACAACGAAATTTTCAGTTCCTAAACTTACAGGATATTCTTATAGTACGATGACCTCTTATATATCAAAAGCTCAAGGAAAATTTGATCTCTCACTTCATCACCCCTTTAAAGGTTTTTACACAGGGGATTTTTGGGTGTCTTTTTGGGTATTGGGAGCTCGCTGTGACATTAGTCAGAAAATACTGTCAAAAGACAGGGGAAAAAAATGTTTTTAGAAGTAAAATGTTATATAAATTAGAAAAATTATATTTGAACAAACCTTCAGAATATAGATGAAACTTTAAACTTTGTATGTAAAGCTGCTGAAGTGGAGGTTTCTGAATCTACATAGATAAAGTTTAATAAAATAAACACTCAAATGTGTATTTTGGATGTTTTCTTTCCTCTAGTCTGAAAATAAGACAAAAATCTAAATCTTTTAAAATCTTAATATTGATCAGTACTTGAAAAACAGTGGCTGTAATGTCTTAAATCACTATTTTTGTTATTCTAAGAGTCACTGATCTTAATGAAGAGTTAATGTCTTGCACTGTTTGTGCTATGGACATAAGTTCTACTTAAAATCATTAGTAGTATTTAGGAGAGAGAAAGTGTGCTTGTATTTTATTAAAGGATTAGTTCATTAGGTGTATATGACTTTCTTCTTTCTGATAAACACAATCGTGAGTTATATTAATAAATATCCTGACGCATCCAGACTTTATCATGGCAGCATCCATCCGTCGTAAACGTTAATAAACAGCTCCGGGGGGTTAATAAAGGCCTTCTGAAGCGAAGCGATACTTAACAAGTTAGAAGAAGAAGCAGAAACAACAATATGATGTGATCATCCAACATTAAACAGCATTTAAATCAAAACTGCCTAACGTTACTGAATGAAATGACACATGAAGGGGAAATGACTGTGAAGCTTTGGGGGTGTTGATGGACTCGATCTACTCCATCTGTGTTTTGATCATCGTTCTGAATCCAATTCGGACATAGACTTTTCTCAGCTTTTTGTTAAAAATGTTGCTTTTTAAATGAAACTTACAACAACACTGGCAGGGAAAGAGTTAAGTCATCAGACGTTTTGCTCAAAGAGGTGAAAATAGACGTAATTTAAAGAAGCGATGCTGGATATATCAGTCTGTCATTACCAACATCCTAATCTGATTTTCTTTTTTAGAGGTCAGTTTATTTGAAGGTTCAGAGAAGCTGTTTCACGTCACAGTACTTTCGTGTGCCATTCTTTCTTTTGTATTTGTTTCATCAGAATTGAATTGAAGGAAATGAGTCAGTAACTCTTTGGTATAGTTTATTTTTTGATGGGTTATGGCAAGACATTACAGTCATATCTTGCCAAAGCACTCAAAAACATCAAGGCATTGAGGAAAAACAAGTCGAGTTCATTAAATCAGGATAGGAGAAGGGTTTTTGAGGTTGTGTGTCGTCTTACATTCTGTTCCAGACCAATCCAACCCTGTTGTAGCAGAACAGAATAGATCCATCACTCTTTTGGGCCACTCTGGTCTTGAAGATCTTGCCAAACCCAAACCTTTCCTCATGTCTTAATATCTACCCTCAGTTTTGCAGTGTGAAAAGGCAAGGGAGGGATTTGGGAAACCACAGCCGAATAGATTCCAACACAGCCTCGTATTGCCAAGGGATGATCATGTAAACATTATGCAGCCGCTTCGGTTCCCAGGCGAGGCAGCTCTGCGAGCTAATGAGGTGTTTATGTTGGAATGAAGTGCCTGCGACTCCCTCTTCCACTGACTTGTTCTGCCAGTATTGACTAATTGCCATGAATAAAGCCACATATCTTACCTAAAGAGCTTCTACCATGACTGTCATTGTTTTAGACGTGTCATGCGTCTCCATTGAAAAGTAAAGCTGCAGATAGTTCTGGCATGAAATTCTGATTGGAACGTTAGTTCTGAAATAGCTGATAAATGCATCACCATGAGGGCACATAAATGCTCTGTTAATGTGGCAAGTTGTAAACAACTAAACTCCACTTTTCACACTTTGCCTAACAAATTGCTTAACAGAAGTTCTTCCTCGTTTTGTTTAGGACTTGTCTTAATGTTTTTTTTTTTTTTAATGTTTTTTTTTAATTATTACTCTGTTGCAGTCCAGGTTACATTAATTACTACTGATTGACACATTTCCACCATTGCAGTAGCCTCCTCTGAAGGGTTTATGTTTCACAGCCAGATGTGTTGATGTGGTAGGAAATGATCTAATGCATGTATCTGATTGGTTAATGTTGATTTCGGCAGTCGTCTTTGCAGGAAAGATGTCAATATGCAATAGTTTGAATGTGATACTCTGTCTTTTTGCTTTTACCAATTGTCTTACACAAAACGATATTAGGGCTCCAGACTGTGACCAAATGGATGCATAGCACCTTTTTGTTCCTGCCGGTGCGACTAAATTTTGTTAGAGTCAAATTGGTATGACCACCATGTTGCTTAACTGCCATTTCTGTTGCATATGAGAAACAGCAATTGAAACGAAAGTGGAACGGTATTCGTTTGAGCTGCGCAGCATGGACTGTTTATCAGCTCGGACCAATAATAGATGCAGAACAGGTACTCGCAGGCCAATCTCATTCACGTGACACTGTTACTACACAGCACTGGGAGATCCAGTGAGAAGAGCGTTTGAATTGGCCTTAGTATTAATAAAATCGCTGCGAGATCTGGTGAGAAGCATTCAAATCTGCTGTAGAATTGTTTAAATCCATGTCAGAACAAACAGCGTTGACAGACGAACAAGTTATAGAAGGCTTTTCAGTCCACAAATCACCAACATTCAGCATAGATTTAATGTATAAACGCTAACTGTAACCATGGTATTGTGGCAGAAATAGTCGTTTTAACGTTAGGGTTCCTACAACCTTTTGAAAGTGAAATTCAAGCACTTCTCAAGGTTTTTTAAGTGCTTCACGCTTTTTCTAGCACCTCAAAGCTCTAAATATACAGTTTAAATGTACCTCTGAATAAAGTAGCTATTTCTTTGTTTACAGCGGTAACCAAGGAAATGCTGTATCACTGCTCTTGCATAAGCGCCCCCTGTTGTCAGAGTGAATTTGTGTCGCATTCCGCCTGTCTACTTTTGTTTCATGCTTTTTTTGTGTAGCATATAATTTCACAAAGATAAATTCTGTTTTTGACCGATAGTTTTTTGATTTGATAGTTAAAAGATTAAAACATTTTGATAACAAGAGGTCTCATGTCACTGTCAGTCTTTTTACATCGGTGCAAAACTAGGGTATGCAACCACTAGTGCAACCAGTGCGAAAGTTAGTCTGGAGCCCTGTAATTTCTTCTTGAGTCTCTCCATCAGTGAACAATGTAAGTCTAAACACCGTTACTGACAACCCTCCTTTTGGCTGCGTGAGATTCTCCAGCTTTGTTGTTGTTGAGCAACCAAACTATCCATTTATGTTTATGTTCCCCTTTTGAAGTGATAATAGGCTGTAAACTGAAAGCCTGTGTAACGCTCATGAACTCAGCAGATTATAATGTCCATAGAAACACAGATTTGGATGCTCAACTCCATGAATTGTATCTGCACGCTTCGCTAAAGGGGATTCAAAGGATTTTTGAAAGTTAAACTGCTGAAATAAACTCTTCTTGAAGTTGAGGTTTGCTCTGATCACGCATGAGCTAAAAACACCTTAAGGGCTCTGAATATGTGAAGCCAAAAGCTGAAGTAATAAGCGTGTTTGCTCAAGGCCTCCTGACCTTCAGATCTCGCACATCTCCAGTTGGTCACCATCTGTGTCTGAATTTTCTGAAATGGACTTTTAAGGCTGGGTATCTCTCACCATCCTTTATTAAGAACAAAAAATTAAATCAAACGCTCCTGATCTGACACCTTCAAGTTACATTTTTTACAGTTTTAAATTATTAAATAGTCATGTGCTAGTTTATTATGCGGAGACAACTGTACCATTTGTAGACTGAACACTGCAAAAAATTGAGTGTAGTAACAATTTTCATTCGGAAATCGCTAGTAAATTTCAAAGAAACTGAAAATAAAGTTGAATTTAACTTGAAATTTTAAAGTAGAAAGACTGAAAGTGGAGAGTGACGGCGTCCGTAGAGCTGCATGTTACTGCTGACTGTTGTTTCTCTGGACCGCGCGAGGACTGATGGCAGTCATCTAAGAGCAGATTGTCAGGGCTGTTTGTGTGATGTTAATGAACATCTGTGCCGTGTCTGCTGATGCCCCGTCAGGCTGAGAGCCACAGGATGGGGCAGCGGAGCAGAGCAGGCTGGGTACTTCACTCTTTGGCAGCGCCACTGTTTCTTCTGGAGACTGAGAGAGTTTGTGACCATCTAGCTTGGGAGCCTTAACAGAAGTGAAATGTGCCATACATGTTAAGGAAATTGTGTGTATAACTTAATATCAGCTGTTTTGCGCAAGTTCACTGAAAATTCATTGAAAAATATCCATTCTACAGAAGAAAATTGTTCGTAAATGGGCAAAAGGTCTAAATCTTCCAACCTTTTTTAAACAATACACAGAACTAAGTGATTTTCATGCCATTCAGTTACATCTATGGTCCTCAATTGTTAATTTTACTACTAAAAACCATACTAAAATACTATTCATTCCAACACTGCTATTGGATCTATAACATGAAACATATAGGCGTAGCGATCAGTGTAGACCGAACCCCAAATTAATGATTCTTATGAGTCATTTACTTCTGTTTAGTGAATCAAAAACACTTGAATCAGTCTGAACAGTTGCTGAATTATTCTTATTCAGAACAGTTTCCAATATTTATGCTGTTCAGTTCCATTTATTGCATAAAATTGTTAATTTTAGTACCAAACACCATACTAAAAGAGTAAAATACTTAGTCTATTCAGTTGAACACTGCTACTGAATCTGTTACATGAAGCGTATAGTGATCAGTGTAGACCGAACCCCAAATCAATGATCGTTTGGTTCTTTTTAATGAATCAAAAACACTTGAGTCACTCAGAACAGCCACTGAATTATTCTGACTGATTCTTTTCGCCATCCGAATGAACCAGAAACTGTTACCGTTACTGTGTTATGTTGTATTTAAAGCTTATGTCACTAACATCAGTGTCTTTACTTACTGGTTGTGAAAATTCACAATTTATAAATGAAAAAAGTTATCTATGTCACATTTGTTGTTTTTGTATTATATAGTTTATATAAATTACACCAATCAGAAGGTACTTTGTGCATTCATGTCTGTGAAAAGTCATTTAAAAGTTTAACATCTTTTGTAAACAGTTATCCACATATTCCTTCCACAAAAGTACTGAAACAATCACTAATGGAAATGTTAAAAAAATGTAACTATTAAACTTCGAATTCCCATCTCTATTCATCATTCTGCTCCATATTTTGGTCAGTCACTTTTAGCTTTTGGAGAAGTGCTAAAAGTTTGCATATTTCACTGAGCTTCTTTGGTCACAGGTCTACCATTTGTAAAGTTAAAGAGTGTCTTAGAGCTCTGGCTCAGATGAGTCTGATGGTGCTCATGGGCCGATAGTAGGACAGGGTTTGTTCTTCCCCAAAGAGATCCTGCCAGACCGTTGATGTTCCCCATGAATGCTCGGCTCCTGGGTGGACATGACTCGAGTATTGATTATAGCAGAAAGGACTCATCAAGCCGCCACAAAGTGAGCGTAACTTATAGATGGATCCACACCAGAGTTCAGTAGTGAGTTAAAGCCTTAAGAGTGGCCAAATGACCAGCTATTAAGTTTTTAAAACATTGCTGGCCAATCTTACCTTCACAGCTGTTGGGCCATAATGTCAAAGATTTGTTCTCATCTAATGCCATTTTGAATATGCAAATGAAGAATTGGGATTGAGAAAGTCTGCCAGTAGGTCATTAACTCACATTTAAGTGGGTGAATCTCATTAAAGGGGACCTGTTATGCCCCTTTCACAAGATGTAATATAAGTCTCTGGTGTCTCCAGAATGTGTCTGTGAAGTTTCAGCTCAAAATACCCCACAGATCATTTATTATAGCTTGTCAAATTTGCCCCTATTTGGGTGTGAGCAAAAACACAGTTTTTGTGTGTGTCCCTTTAAATGCAAATGAGCTGCTGCTCCCGGCCCCCTTTCCAGAAGAGGGCGAAGCTTTAACAGCTCGCTCTTCGGTTGCTCAACAACAACAAAACTGGAGAATCTCACGCAGCCAAAATGAGGATTGTCAGTAACGGTGTTCAGCCTTACATTGTTCAAACCGGAGTCAACACTGATGGAGAGACAACTTTTAGAACAGAAATTATACAACAATATGGCAAAATGCTATCATTGGGGCCCTTATAATGTGTACTGATGTTGTTCATTTACATATTGATTAAGTTCTTTGTATAGTGCCAACGATTACTAAATCACAGTTCTGTTGTAATCGGTATTCAATGAAGCTTCTCTTGTTTTAGTCAACTGTGATAAGACTGTGAATCAGACCTCTCCATTACACTTTTCTTTGCCCAATTTTATGTTGAGGAAACCTTTTTGTTGACTAGATTTGAAGAGCTTTACCAGTGTCCATTTTGGTTTTCCTTTCTTTTCTTCTATGGCCATTCCAGAGCATTTAGCGCAGCAGTGTTTGACTAAGTGTTCTTACATCTGTTAAATAGCACAAAACACATGCTTTCCTGTACTTAATCATAATGTTCATCATGTGATCATCAGAAACATCAGCTCTTTTGTGGTTGGCTGTTGGTTAAGGCACTTGTCATCTGGCAGTCGGTGGTTTGTTTAAGCTGGGAATTTAAATGTAGCAGCTGTGTTTAATTTACTGACGCTTTAAAGCTAGTATGATGGGGTTTTCTGTTTCGGTGTTCACTTTCTCTGCTGAAGGTTAATGCAACAGTTGCACAAAAAGACTAAGAGCATTTTGTCGCAGTTAGGAAAAACAAAGTTCAGGGAGCGATTGCAAAACAATTCTCAATGCATCTGTTTTTTGTTTTTTTTTTAGCAATGATTTGATAAACTAATTAGCAGCACTTTACAATAAGGTCCTATTAGTTAACATTAGTTAATGCATTTAAGGGTTAGAAATTTCATATGTTTTTTCGTATTCGTGATCCTAAAAATTCATCACGCACAGAGATCTTGCCTGCAATATACAAAATGGAGTCTTCAAGCAGTGAGCATGATTTAGTTGTCCTCTCTCTTCTTAAAAAGAGAGAGAGAGAGAGAGAGAGAAAAAAAAGGGAAGGCAGTGTGTAAACGTGATCGACACAACGTGAGGTCGTATTTATTTTTTTAACGCAAATGCAAATTTCGGACTCGGTGTGCCTTTAGTTCACCCAAAAATGTAAATTCTGTCATTAATTACTCACACTCATGCCTTTCCACTACCGTAAGACCTTCATTCATCTTTGGAACACAAATTAAGATCTTTTTGATTAAATTTGAGAGGTATATAAAGCGAGTAACGGACGGCAGGTCTAAAGTAAACACTTATAATAGGCTTATTATAGTGAATCAGGGTAAGACAAAAACACGTTTGGGAAGTAAAGTTAGTAAATGTTGACATTAATTCATGCTCATCATTAATAAATACTAAGTATTTTTCATTGTTAGTTCATGTTAACTAATGTAGTTAACTAATAGAACCTTGTAAACTTTGAAATTGAATGTGTTAACCAATTATTGAGGGGTTAATGGGAAAACCGCACTACGGTAAAATTAAATGCACTCACATTTGCTGAAATTTAAAATAATACATATATATATATATATATATATATATATATATATATATAAGAAGATTTTTAGTGTAGATCATTCAGATGAATATTCCTGCGTTTGTCCGTGGTGAAGGTTTTTTTTGACTCTTTGGTTAAAAATGTAATCTAGGCTCTCAAGAAAATCCCAGATTTTGAGGGAAAAACTGGCTGTTGTTTGCAGGAACCAATTATCCCAAAGTCCCAGTCGCTGATGCTTCAGGATATGAGGAAACCTGGACTGAACAGAGCGTTTAGGGGATGTGGTCCAACTTGCTTGTTTAAGCTGTGAAGTCTTCATGTTCTTGTGGGTGTCTAGATGTCTAATGACACAATCAGTAGCCTTGGGAACCTTGTCTCTGTGTTCGTTAAGATGTATGTGATGTATGTATGTGAGTGGGTGGGTGGATGGGTTATCTCTCGGTCCGTTCACTGGTAAAGCACAGACTCTTAAAACGAGAGATGGGTCATCAGGGTCAGGTACACAGAGCCAGTCCACCTACACATGCTATTCTTGCTCTTACTGTCATCTTAAGATACATAAAAATGAAGTGTGATGTATGCTCAGAGCTGTCAGTGCAGTATATGTAAGGTGCAATTATACTTTAATCACAGATTATGAGAGCGATACCGCCATAACTGGAGCGTTAATGGTGTGTTCACATGGAGACGAATGCTGCTGCATTATTAACATGGTCTTCAATTATTTTCCTTGGTATAACAGAATATATGTGGCCTTAACCTCATGGTACAATCTGTGAGATGGTTCAGTGTAAATGAAACTAATTAAAGGTGATTTGGTGATTCAAATTAATGTCAAAATCTACTATAAAAATGTCTTCTATATCTGTTTGTTTTTTGTTTTACTTTCTGAATGTTTGCCTAAATACCTGAATGCATCATATACAAATTTTAATTTTAATAATGTATTAGATAATGTTGAAATGAACATTAACTAGGATTAATATGCTTTAGTTCATGTTAACTAATGTAGTTAACTAATGTCTACAAATGGAACCTATTAATGTAATATTTAAAGGGGTCATGAACTGCGTTTTATTGTTTCATAATATTTCCTGGGATGCACTTATGTTAGTATGATTTTTACATCCAAAATTGTCATAATTTAGAAATAAAAGGCATTTTTCCTGCCCTGATTTTATCCCTCCGGTTTGAACACTCTTGATTATAGCATTATATTTAGATGGTGGCATGAAAGGTTGCAGTGATGAACATGTAGCCGATCACATGAAAGCAGTGATCTTGTCATTGCAACTCAATTTTTTGCACACTAACGAATGCTTTCATCATGACTAACAGTGCAAACTCGATGTAACTAAGAGATTCGTTGAATAAAACAGGAGTTTTGGCGCAAGTCCAGAACTCAAGTCACTGATAAACTCACACTGTTTGATTGACAGCTCCAGCGATTGTAAAGGGAGCGTCCTCCCTTTACTTAATCACCTTAATCACCATCTAAATAAAAGATTATTTTCATCCTACTAAGAGAAACAACATGAATTTACTGACACAGACAAAGAACATCTGACTGTACATGAATCATTAATATCAGGTCAGGCATTAGAATTAACACTTACATGTTGTTGCATTACTGTCGAGTCCATATCGTAAAAGTCTGTTTGCAAAGCCTGCGCCGAAATGCGATTGATTTAGCAAAGAATCCACAGTGAAATGTACCGAACACAAATAAATAAAGCTCAACTGAGACATTCACATTGTTGAAAATAAATAACCATATTCCTAGCATTGGGATCCTTTGAAAGGTGATGTTATTTTAGTCCTGTATCGCTCTTCTCTCCTCCTCATCTTACTAACACACCAGAGGGCGGGGCTAACGTTGCAATGATAAAGTAGGCGATGATTTTTCCTGCGGAGGCGGGGTTTCACCTATCAATAGGCACATTCCAGGATCAGTCGTCAATAAAAGCTTAAGGAAGTTTTCAGAAACTTACAGGATATTCTTATAGTACGATGACCTCTTATATATCAAAAGCTCAAGGAAAAGTTGATTTCTCAATTCAAGACCCCTTTAAATCGTTTATAAATTAAACGTGTGCGTGTTTTCAAAAATACTGTAAAAAATCTAGCATCATTTTTATGAATTCTTTCCATAGCTGTAATGAGATAGCTTTGATGGTTTTAGATAACTTGACTGTAATTCTCTCATAGTGATGCATTGTAATGCCAAACAGTTTTCATATTCATCGTTACACCCTCAGTACTTGCTTAAAGCTTATTTTTTCTTACTTGTCTCAATTTACCAGTTGTAGTCGTTTGTTTCCTAGAAGCATTTCAATTTAAGAGGTTTACAGCAGTATACATTATCATGTTTGGTATCCAACACACATTGTTCTATTATGTAAAGTGAATGGAGTCATGCACCTGTTTTTTGCTCTTTCAGTTTGTTGGCTGGTACAAAGGGTGATTTAACTGGGTTTTAGTGGCCTGAACACACATTTCAGTCATTTCTCAAGTACATATGTCTGATGTTTCATGCTTTAGAATAAGCACTAGGAAAAAGTTTCTATATGGATTTAATTTCAAATAACCCTTTCTACCAAAAAGGAGAATTGTCTTAAACGATTGCATAATACTTTCATTTTTTTTACAGGTTGTTTAAATGTTTTCTAGTGTTAAAGTATGTTTATGGGCTGTTTCATTCATAAAGGGTTAGTAAATCCATAAAATGGGAATTGAAAAGTGCCTGATTTCCTCCCTTACACCACCAAAAACTTTACTATTAGTCAACAATGAAACTGACGTGTGTTTTATGTGTTTGTTGTTGTTCAGACACTGGAGGAGCCCCCTTACCTGACCGTTGGTACTGATGTGAGTGCCAAATACAGAGGGGCATTCTGTGAGGCCAAGATCAAGACCGCCAAGAGACTCGTCAAGGCAAAGGTGAGCCACTGAATTTGAAATGCATGGATGATCATTAATTAGAAAATTCTATTATACCAATTTGAGGTGTTGAGTTTGATCGTACGATCATCAAAAAATGAACATACAGTAAATAAAGATAATAAGAGAGATCTGTATTTTGTTTGTTAACTGATGTATTTTTCATCAATGAATAATGCTGGTCTAATGTTAAAATGGACTTCGTTAAAAGTAGGGATGTAACGATGCACGGCGAGTTTGTTGAAAAACGATGAATATGTGTGACGATTCAAGTCGGTTGAGATGTTAAACGAATCGCGATACACATTTTAAACTGCAGAGGCGCTGTCGCTCAAGCTGATTACTGTGACGCGCTTTACAGGCACGAGAGCAGCCAGCAAGTCGAGCATCAAGCGCAGCAGCGGTAAGCGCTGATGTTAAGGACGACCCATCCTCATTCAAATGCAGGATTGGCGGCATTTACAAAGACTAAAAATGAAAGCATTAAGGTGCAGATACTGCAAGATGATGTTCATATACACTAATAACACACTAATAGCAGTTGGCGACGAATGCAAGATCTGTGTTTTCATGGCAAAAGATACGGTCGTTTTCCATCGTAGAAAGTAATTCTGGTCTGCCTCATCTAACGTTAGCGAAAATATGTACGTTTTCCACAGACTGAAGGAGAAAGCTGTGCTTGTGCAGGTATTGTATTTGTTGTACTCTTTCTAAATGTGTAAAAAATAGCTTACATTTTACCGTAATGTTCTTTCCTATCGGTGTCAAAAGTGAAGTAACTGGAATATTTCCATTCAGCAAAACAGCCACTCGCTTCTGCCGACATCTTCAGACAGCAACTACACAGCCAACTGGTGCAAAGTTGCGAAGTCACGCGCAACTCACTACAGCTAATGATTTTAAAGAGGCAGCGTTCACTTTTACCTTTAGACGACAAATTTAGATTTTTATACAGAACTGTTGAACTAATTTACAGTATGTAACGCAAGTACATTATAAGTAAATGTAATTAAATTACCTAAAAATGAACAGTAATCCCTTACTTTTTGGTGGATAAGTAATTGAATTACAGTAAGTAACACTAAGTAACACGTTACACCCAACACTGGTAAACGTTCATAGGTCAGATATAAACACTGATGTCTACGGTAGCGAATCACCTTTTGAAAGTAATTTAATGCTTCAAATATAGACTGTATCAATTACATTTTTATACCAGGAAGTGGCGACAATTGTGTTTGTAAAAAAAAAGAAAAAAAAAATTGTATGTGTCATTGAATCATTCATTCAGGAGATTTGTTCAAAAACACTGCAAGTCTTTATGAGCGAGTCATTGAATCATTCACTCAAACCAAATTTTTTTTAAATGGATTAAGCAATTTTTATAATTTTGTCAGAACCTTTAGTAAATTACATGTTATTTTGTTTAGTTGTCTATTCAGAATCGTCTATAGATCTCTATAAAATCTCGATTCTCAATTGATCCAGAATCATGCAGCTAGTATTTAGTCAATTTAAGAACGTCTAAAGTACAATGAATCAATAGTTTGCCTTAATTTTCATATCTAAACTGGTCTATGATGGTGTACACTACCATTCAAATGTTTAATTCAGCCTCTTCTGCTCACCGGGGCTGCATTTATTTAATCAAAAATGCAGTAAAAATTAAGAACTATTATTACAATTTAAAATAACTGTTTTCTAAGTGAATATATAGTAAAATGTAATTTATTTCTGTGATCAAAGATGAATTTTCAGCATCATTACTCCAGTCTTCAGTGTCACATGATCCTTCAGAAATCATTCTAATATGATGATTTGCTGCTCAAGAAACATTTCTGATTATCATCAGTGTTAAAAACCGTATATCTGCTCAAACCACCAAGAATTAATTAAGCCTCATTTTGGTGCATTATTGAGTGATTGTTATGGGACTTCAATTGTTGTGAAATGTTTTGAAGTTGTAAAGCAAATTGAGTTTTCATTGCTGTCACTTCCGAGGGCTCGTCCTCATTGCTAATGAAATATTCTGGTTCTTTTCCTCCTTTCTCTCATCAGACTTTCTCTTTCTCTCTCGTCTCTCCCCTCATGTTTTTCTCCTGATGGCTCTCTGATGTTTTATAATTCCTCTCTCATAGCGCTGAAATGTGATTAGCTGCTCCTCGCAAACCAGAGACCTTGTTCAAGGTTGTAATCATATTCCTGCTGTTGTACTACTGATGACATCATTGTGTCTGCCTCTCACTCTCTCCCCGGGCTTTTCACAGCAGTGTCTGTTTGTTCTGTCTCTCTCTCTCTTTCTCGAATGGTGTTTATGCGTTAGTCAAAGTACAGTCTTTACATTCAGAGAAATAAGAGCAGGGCATCAGATCTCATCGGCTGAACAGTGACAGATGTAATGTTATCTGATTTATATACGCTTCCTGATGTGTGTGTATAGTTATCATAGTTCTGTGATTTAAGGCGTCTTTTTGTTTCTGCAGTGTCTGATGTGTTGGATCTATTTTTCCGTTCTCGTGTTCCTACAATCTTATTCACTGATCATGTGCATGTGTTTTTATGACTTGCAGACTTAAACATTTGTGTTTTTGTCTTCCTGTAGCTCAAAAACAGTAGCACTCTTCTTCAAAGATGCAAAAATAGTTTTGCTGTAATGTGTGTTTATATAATGTGTGTGTGTATATAATGTGTGTGTGTGTGTGTGTGTGTGTGTGTGTGTGTGTGTGTGTGTATGTATGTATGTATATATATAATATATACACACACACACACATATACACACATATACACACATATATACACACACACACACACACACACACTATATATAAACACACATTACAGCAAAACTATTTTTGTATATATATATATATATATAATATGTGTGTGTATATATATATATATATATATATATATATATATATATATATATATATATATATATATATATATATATGTATATATATATATATATATATATATATATATATATATATATATATATATATATATTATTAGTGTTATGAGTGGTATGATTCTCGATTCAAATCCCGGACGAGCCCCCAATTATGTTACGGCCCCTGATGTAAATGTCTAGGAGTCAGGAGGGACACATAACATAACAGGGTTTTTCCTACATTGAAAATTTTTTGACGGACGATTTTTTTTTTCCCTGTAAAACCACTGGGTGTAAATAGTGCTCAAAGGAAACGTTACCTCTCTGACAGGCGTCCCGCACATGCAGCTGACATAAACCACACTTTCAATAAACAAAGAGAAAAATAAATTCTATCCAGTGTTTTCTGTGTTGACAAGAACAAGATTCCCGACCTAATGAACAGATTAATTTTAATAAATCATGAAAACAACTGATCTGTCCAACACTGAACTCACTGTCTGAATCAGTGTAACAGTTATAACAATTCATTTACTCATAACAACTTTGAAATGAGAGCGTAAGTGTGCTTACCCCAAGAGTGTTTAGTAAGATTTAGCCTTAATTATGCACAGTATTTTCAGGTTATTTATATGACAATGTGTAGTAATTAGGCCTACCTATAAAATCAGTTAGTTTAGACTGGAGTGAGGTGAAACCAGAACAAAGCTAGTTTTTGTTAGCTAGGTGCATTTAGTTGTATATGGTAGAAAACTAGTTAAATGAACTTTTTAATGCTGATTATTAATTATTATTATTATATATACCAAAATAATTTTCAGATCTAGCAAAGAAGCATCTTCTCTTACAAAGCTATGAAATCACAGATTATTTTTTTTGCAAAGAGGGCAAGAAAGGATCACAGTGAGCGTGGCGGGTACTTTATTGTCAGTACTGGGCTCGCAGATCATGTGGGTAGGGTACTTTTTACTGTTTGTGTCAATGACCATGTCTGTCAGCCACCACTGAAGACCATTTTTGACCCAGGAAAAACCCTGCATAATAGATGGACAACAGCTTAAGTATTCCAAATAAATTATTTATTTCAAATTACTCACAAAAGTAACAAAATTGAGAGACGAGGAGCCCAGCAACAAACGGAAAAAAATAACTCAACTAATAAAGTCAAGGTGGGACTCCCCACTCTAAATAAAATCACAAACTAAGGGGAAAAATAAAAACGTGGCGATGTGGCTGTGAGGAAGTGAGAGACTGAAAGTCCGCCTCCTTCTATGTGTGTGTGTGTGTGTGTGTGTGTGTGTGTATATACACATACATACATTATGAAAAACAGTTTATGTTTAAAGTAAGTTTGCTTGTTTTCTGCCTGCGGACTACGCCGTGTGTTTTGACAGTGAGTGTAATTAAAGGTTTTAGCTTCATGACCTGCTGCGGAGCGATCAGAGCTCCATCAGACGTGACTGCGGCGAGATGCTGAAGTGTGAGACTTATTATCTCCTGTGACAACGAGACAGGCACGCACACGTCTCACTGATGATGCTCACTGGTCACAACACAGCTGGAGTAGTACATGTGTGACTATAAAACACAGTCATGGCAGTGTGAGAATGAATGGAGTTAGCCAACTATGGACTTAAGCATACTAATAATAAACAATATGATAATGTATATTATACAATAAATACATTTAAATTTTGCCAATATTTCAATTAATATTTCTTATACAACAGTTCTTTCTGGTTCTCGAATCTGATTGGCTGAGAGCCGTGCAATATTCTCCCACTATGAGCACTGGAACCGTTTCACCATTTGCATCACTCCACTTGCGGCGACTGTCATGGCGGTCGAGCAAATCCACCATATTTTTTTTTATAAATACTACTGTTATGTCACAAAATGTAGTTTTAAGAGTTTTTTAGGTGAGAATGTAGTTGTTAAGACCTTCAATACATGACTCATAAATAAACATAGCACCTGTTTTACTATTTGTTTTGACGCAGATGTGAGCTCCAGGACGTTAGCGACTGTTCAGTGCTCGTGTACCCACCGAGAACAGCTTCATCTTGGCCAGTCATTTGCGTATTTGCCACTTACTCTTATGTAGATAGTGGTTAAATGAGATATTATTTATTTGGGGTATATCAAATGGGCAATTTTTGGTCTTATTAATCTATTACTTGTTCCAGAGCAAAACAATTTGGGTTAAGTGGAAAAGTAAGTTTCATAACTTTATATTTAGGCTATATTTAACTTAAATCCTGTACTAGAGTGCTACTTTTGTACATTTGACTGAATTGTTTGCGTGTTTTTTTTTTTATTTATTTGATTATGTTTATGTCTTTTATAATGGCTATTGTTGTTCATTTAAATATTGTTCAATAAATATTGTTTTATATAAATAATATGCCGTATTTGGTATTGAAAAGAGTGTTTTAAAGGCACTCTGTTGTTGTTCTTATTTATTTACACGCTTGTGTCGTCGAACTGTTGTATAAACACAATATCACACTCGTAGCCATGTGATATGGCTATATATCAGCACGCCGAGATTAGTACGTCCAAGTCACATCCATGCTGATATACAGCCATATTGCACGGCTACGAGTGTGATATTGCTCATATATATTTATGCAATTCGGCAGATGTTTTTATTCACAATGAATTATATTATATAGTTCAGTTCATGCATTTCTGGGGAATCGAACCTGTAACCTTGGCGTCACTCGGAAATTTGTGTTTAGTCACAAAACTTGTGTTGGACTGTATTGCTGTTGAATTTTTCCAAGTCGCAATCCTTTAATTCAGATTCAACGTCCTGCTTAATGTGGTCCATTTAATTCAAATTTCAGCACATAAAATGAAAAGGACAAATCTTTATTCTTATGCGTGCCCTCTCGCAGTGTCGTGGGTATTTGTGGAAATATGACATCTTGTTCCTCCATTTTTATCCCATCCTCTCACACAGCATGTTTTATCCGCCCCACTTTTAGTATAATTATCTTCTGTTCTGTGACACTCAGTGATTCGGTTACACAGTTCGTTTGGTTTGATATCAA